>OY730189.1:11716783-12360533 GCA_963422495.1 Polyommatus iphigenia
ACGTGTTCACGTCAGGAATCGACTGGAATTACGAGAGAGGCCATTAGTTACGTTTTTTAAAGATTACATTATAATATTCCATGACAGTGCTTACTAGAACACACGGGACTACGTGTGTAGATGAAATAGATATACAATTTAGTTATCATAGGCGATTTATCTTCAATTCAGAAGCAGAAATTCGTATATTGACTAATGAACGTTTGGCACCTTATAGCGCCATAGCTGAAATAGCTAAATTGGCGCACGAATGAAATTCTACAACACAGACCACAGTAAGAATGGTAAGAGATAGTCATCGCTTATAATATCTTTAGAAAATAAAATGTTCTTAGTTTTTATGTTTCCTGTTTTCCCAGGACATGTCTAGTTTTTTAGACGAAATTTTCCTGGTTTTTGTAACTTGAAACCTGTATTATTTTTTTAAATGAAATAAGAGGGCAAACGAGCAAACGGGTCGCCTGATGGAAAGCAACTACCGTCGCCCATGGACACTCGCAACATCAGAAGAGCTGCAGGTGCGTTGCCGGCCTTTTAAGAGGGAATACGCTCTTTTCTTGGAGGTTTGCAGGTCGTATAGGTCCGGAAATACAGCTGTATACTGTATTTTTTAATTTTAGATTGGCAGCCCTATCTTGGAGCAGATGCTTACCCCTGGTGGAATCATGGGTGAGATGGGTCTGTCGCCCTCACCGAAACGTGGCTCGAATCCGTTGGTTCCATCTGCAATGAAATATGTAAAAACATTGTTATTGTTTGTATACAGTACTTATCTTTAGTTAAATTTCAAGTTCCACTTTGAAAGAATAATTATGTAGGAAAAGAAGTTTAATAATTAATAACTAATTTACTAAATATTATAAAATATAATATTTTTTCAGATGCAATAGACATAGGTGCGTAAGTATTCCTTTATGTCAAGAAACAGTTCTATACGAGTACGTAACAAAACGAAATAAATAATAATACTACTATAAGTAAACCTTCATAAAAATAATTAGTATTATACTTAGAAATATTGGGACATGACTCTAAAATAATTAACTTAGGTAATCGTATTTAGTTTCCCTGTTGTTTCGGTCGATCAAAATTGAATTATTCAAATGTATTCAAACAATTGTTCATTTATGGATTTATGTAGTCGACCGCATAATATTATGTCGGTCTGTGCATCACATATATTATTCGCGTGCGTCATACTGCAGTGTTGTTATAATACGAGGACGTTGTTGCTTATGGCAAATTGATAGTAATAAGTCGCAAACCACTACGGTTAACGCACTTTCCTTAGATGAGCAAAATGAAACATGTAATCATAATATTACGACGTCTTTAACCGACTTCCAAAAAAGGAAGGAGTCCTATGTTCGGCTGTGGCACGAACAACACTAAGTGACAAAACTAAGTGATAATACTTTACGGTGTGTATGGGTCCCTTATAAAGAGTTCACTGTAAAGGGGCAGCGCTGAAAGAGCAAACATTTTTTGTGACTTCTATGGGCGAACGCCCGCGGCATGATTTTTTCCATATAAAGTTAAAAAAGATACTCTTTCAGAGCTGCTAATTTTACAGCGAACTGTATACAGGTGACCCATATACACCCTAAACTCCTAAAGTATTATCACTTAGTTTTGTTACATCCTGTATATTTTTTGTAATCTCATTTACCTAACACTAACCTATATTGATTTTAAATTGCGAATAGCTTGTTTCAAAGTTTCGCTTCAGTTTAAAAAGTTGTAAAACTAGCGTATTATGAAGGTACCTACCGTCTTAGCGAAATATAGGTACTTATATTGAAATCTTAGGAATAAGATAAATAATCGGCCAAGTGCGAGTCGGACTCGCGCACGAAGGGTTCCGTACCGTTATAGAAAAATAAAAATAGGCCAAAAATAGGCCAAAAATTGTATTTTTTGTATGGGAGCCCCCCTTAAATTTTTGTTTAATTTAAATATTATTATTAATTATTAAAGTACACATATAAAATTTTTATTAAAGTACACATATAAAAGGCTTTTCTGAAAATTTCAAGTGCCTACTTGTTGTCATCATTGATACCGAGCAAAAAATGTTTGAAAAATCACGTTTGTTGTATGGGAGCCCCCCTTAAATATTTAATTTATTTTATTTTTAGTATTTGTTGTTATAGCGGCAACAGAAATACATAATCTGTGAAAATTTCAAATCCCTAGCTATAACCGTTCTTGAGTTACAGCCTGGAGACAGACGGACAGACGGACAGACGGACAGACGGACAGACGGACAGACAGACATCGAAGTCTCAGTAATAGGGTCCCGTTTTTACCCTTTGGGTACGGAACCCTAAAAAATAAAACATGCAAGCGATAAAGTAAACATATTCATGCAATGAATTTGATAACAATACAAAATAATTTACGTAATACACAATATTCATGCAAAAATACATGCAGAGGCCAGAGACTGAAATATAATGAAAAAGTACTATATATATACGGTATAAGTATATAAGTGAGAAGTGAAATCTGTTCAAAAAGAAAAATAATGTTTTCAAAATTCCAAAAGTTTCAGTGTCATACGCAAAGCGCCACCAGAGGGATGTTTTATGTAAGGGAAGAAATAATTTTTGTTCGTTTCTTGAATCTTGATAAGTAGGTATAATGATATAATCTATTGATTGATACTCGAGTCAAGAGAGATGACTGAGCGGGACAAAAATTAAATCTCTGAAAACTAGATTAACCATTCAAGCTTATTTTTTACCATGTAGAAAATATTCTCTATGTAGAGCAAAATATGCTGAAGCTATAATTATAGAGATTCCAGATCTTCCTGCGAGAGGGTTATTTGCTCTACAATATTGTTTTCCACATAGAGAAAAGTAAACTTTATTGGAGAATGATCTTGACAATTTTGGAACCAAAATCCCTCTGGGTGCGCTGCAAGTTAATGTGCGGCCATTCACCGTATGCAAAGTCGGGCTCGTCGTATGGTGGCCAAGGCAATTTACCGTCGTCGGTGCCAGCCCCCTCGTCCAGGATCGGGTGGGTTCCGTCCGACGAGCCGTCCGGCTTCTCGTCTGAAAACAAAAAAAAAAATATTTTCTCACCGCAAAAGCACAGCACTGATGATGGCCAAGTTAACAATTCTGCATACAACACAGTCTTTGTGTGTGTGTTTCAGGACAATAGAGCCTCCGGAGTTTCGTTATGAGCATACTGTATAGGCCACTTTAATTTTGCCGCCTTATGCACGAATGCCTCCATCTTACGACGCTGTCGCCTGCCGTCCATTGGCCATGGCTTATACAATAGTTACAATACTTAGTGCCTATACAATTATACATAAATCCAGAGCTGAGTCGTAATAATGTTCATATTGTCGCCAATGAGCTGACGTGCATGGGAAAGAGACAACAATATGTTTGTACCCATTTGAAAGAGACAAGCAGCTGTAGCGTGATGATTGATAATATAAGTATACGGAATTTCTCCCTACCCCGCGACTGGATATTAGCAGATTATGACGTGAAATAACATCTACATATTTTGCTAACTAAGATCATGCTCATAATCTCTATTTGATACGTTATTTGCTATGAAAATCTTTCACAACTATTAAAGACTAATATATTATCTATTATTTTACGTTGTACTTAATTGTTTGGACCATTATCTACCACCAATGTACCGACCACTAGCCCCGACCTGGTTAGTGGTTGATATCTGTCGGAAACCGCGGTCAATGTCGTCCTAATCACGTTCCCACACTATCTGCGCATTCATAATTCAAGACGTGAGTGGAAGAATAAGGTAAGTAACATGCAAAAACTTCCCGTTTTTTTTGCTTAAATGGAGGCTTTAGGGCCGGAAAAAATATTTGAAATAGAAAAACTATGGATTAAATGTGTAGCCAGATACATTAGCTAGGTTATGAAGAAGATAAGTTATAAGTTTTATTAAAATAATTAGGGAAAAAATTAGTTATTGTCCGAATATTACGAAATGTTGCTTGTTCGATTCTTCCACTCACGTCTTCTTCATTTATATATTGTTGTATGATAATTAACATAACATAGCGATCAACGTCCTAAGAATCGTCCCAGACTCTCACGTTAACGAGAAAAACATGATAAACTGTTGAAATTTCAGCATTAAGGGACGAAATTAACCTCAATTTTTTGATGCGCTGTATGCATTACGAATATAATATTTTAATGATAAATAAAATAATTTTCCTCCACCGCAATTAAAAACTAATTTCGACGTGAATGAATTTCTGAATCATATTCAGAATTTATTGATGTGTTTTCTCATTTCCACACATTTCACTGTTGAAAGGCGACTAGTTTATTCAAAGACCTCTTAACTACTATAATGCTAAGCACTTACCCACTTAGTAGCAAACTTTACCTCAATATGATTCAGATTTGTATTGTTAATTTTGTTGTGCAAGTATTATTGTTTTTATTGAAGTTTGTGGTCAATACGGCAGTAATTAAGCATCACTCACCTTGGAGGAGACGCATTTCGAATGAATATAGGCTCTATCATAGGGGTACTTTGAGCTCATAGAATTAGCGTTTCTAGTGCTTTTTATCAGAAGTTGAAGAAGCACAAACTTTTTGTATTGTTATCAGAATTGTAATTTGTGAACTCTATTCTTACTCAACGACAGCTGGGTAATTACAAAATGTCTAAAGGCTCAACTTACACCGCCGCGGAATGGAATGGAAGCGACTTTTTGCAACGAAAGTGTTTATAGCACAATGAACTCTATGTCAACAAGTATAACACAAAAACTATAAATACGAGCAAAAAAAAATTGGACGCACGTCTTCCGCGGAATTCTCGAGAATTCTCCGGTGCCAATTCCCGCGTCATGAGCCGAAATTGACGCTTCTATTCCGTTCCATTCCGCGGCGGTGTAAAGTGAGCCTAAGATATAATAAAATATAGTTACCATCATCATGTCCAGGTTTGTCGTTGTTGTTGTTGTTGGGTTCAAGCAGGCCGTCGTCGATGCCGGGGTAGGGGTCTGGTGTGCTGGTTCGGGTGGAGTCGCCCAGGTCGTCTATCTCCGGACCTGCACATACAGCGGTAAGTCAGTAAATGATACAAAAAAAAGTGAAAAATAATTTGTTTCAATTTAAAATTCGATTTAGGAATTTGCAGTGGACAAGTATAGAATACTGGAAACGCTGAAATATGATGTTGGGTTCTTGTTGTGTCCTTACAGGTTGGTAAAGACTAAAGACGCTAACGAGGAGGTCATTAACATTATTTTTATTATACTTACTACTAACTACAGGTTACTTTTGTTTGCGTAACTTTTGTTTTTATCTCTCTGATGAGAGAGAAATTGATCAGATCAGATTAACTTGATCTGTCCTTAAGTCAATTAGAGAAATTGACTTAAGGGCAGATCTAGGTAATGTGATCGAGTTGCGTCAAACTCAGCTAGTAGATCGCGATGAAGATTAATCCGACATACCTAACCTAAATAAATAACATCCCGCCATCTGATCAATTTTTCACATTCTACATATTTTTAGGGTTCCGTACCCAAAGGGTAAAAACGGGACCCTATTACTGAGACTTCGATGTCTGTCTGTATGTCCGTCTGTCCGTCTGTCCGTCTGTCTCCAGGCTGTAACTCAAGAACGGTAATAGCTAGAGAGTTGAAAAAATCACAGATTATGTATTTCTGTTGCCGCTATAACAACAAATACTAAAAATAAAATAAATTAAATATTTAAGGGGGGCTCCCATACAACAAACGTTATTTTTTCAAACATTTTTTTCTCGGTATCAATGATGACAACAGGTAGGCACTTGAAATTTTCACAAAGGCCTTAATTATATGTGTACTTTAATAATTAATAATAATATTTAAATGAAATATAAATTTAAGGGGGACTCCCATACAAAAAACAAAATTTTTGGTCTATTTTTGCTCTATAACGGTACGGAACCCTTCGTGCGCGAGTCCGACTCGTACTTGGCCGATTATTTATATGTAGCTTTCACCTTTTACGTAATACAATAACCAAGGTAGTGATGATAAATAAGTAATTACCCAATTGTATTGGGAAACCTTAAATCACCCAACCAGTCCAACCTTTAGCGGATCCGCAAAACGTCACTAATTTAAATATTTTAAAGTTGAATGGCACAGGATTTCCTGTGGACAACGAGGAAAAAGTTGTGTTTCTAATGTTATTATGTGAAAACAGATGCCAGTTCTATGTAACAATGAGTCATGTAGAGCGCGAGTAGACTTATGTAGACTGTCGATTCCATAAAGCATTAGTAGAGTTTTATGCCGTCAGAAGTGATACCTACTCGTATCAAGGTGGAAATAGAAAGAAAAACTTGAGAGGTGTCAAGGGACACCCGGATGGAACGAAGTCATAAAAAAGAGAGAGGGAGACACACGCGCTACCTAAGGGTTACAAATTACAATGATTACTATAGCATTGTCGCTCTAGTTGTAATATACCGACACTTTTGTGTCATGTCGTTACAACTTTTTCCGTCTAGCCCCCTTTTGTAAAGCGCGATAAGGAACTTCGTTCTGATAATACACTCTGAATACCCGCTACATCAAAAATGTTGCCGGCCTTGCTTCCTTGTATTGTATGAATTATTATGATTTGAGGTAGGTCGGCACGACGCGGCGGAAAACACCGAAGAACGCACGGCGCGGCGCTGTGGTCTTGACTTCAGTTGTGTGTTGTTTAACAGTTATAAGTGTCTTACCAGCAAGTGGTGGTGTGGGCTTGTCTTTCTCCGGCTCCAGCAGTGGTTGTGTCGGTGTGTCATCTCGACGACTGTCTTTGGTCTGAAACAATACACCTTATTAGAGATAGAGTCTTGTTTTCTTTAATCTTATATCTGCAAACTCAAAAGGTTAATGTTTAAACTGAGTGTCTTTCATTATCCTTTAATTCTTTATTATTAGGCACTCATAATAATATACAATAGTTTAAACTAGGCATAACGTATAATATTATGTATTAAAGTCTTTCTAAAAGTTTTCAAAAGAGCAAAATACCATGTCACAGTGCTCTACTATCTACATTTAAGTACCTCGGGCCAATTTGGACAAAACCATTGGGTTTTTATGGTAAATACAGCATACATACATTTATGGTTTATTCGAAAAGGTTTAAGGTTTTCCCTGTTAAAAATATTGTAAATTGTAATAATATAGTAACAACTTTTTTTATCATCGCCTAGCCCACTGCAATGAAGGCTTTAGAAAGGTGGAACTTACGAGCTTTGTTTTGTTGTCCACACGTTTTATTCCTAATATAGCTACCGTAAATACTTTAGTAATGATATAATATTAAACACTGATATTATCATTTACTGGAGTACCCATAAATATAATGTTTTGTATATAATGGCAACTGGTTATATTTCTATAAGCTGATCAAAATAGTTGTATTGCAATAATTTCTCACAGATAGACAGGATAATGCGTTATCCTTGATAATATTAATAACTTGCATCTGACATTTTCCTGTTATTAAGTGCCATTAATCTATTTACCTGAGCAGTGTACGCAGGTACATAATATTTTATATCTTAAAACGAGCAATTCTTGTATATAAATATATATGTATATATATAATTGGAATCTCGGAATCGGCTCTAACGATTTTCATAAAATTTAGTATATAGGGGGTTTCGGGGGCGATAAATCGATCTAGCTAGGAATCAGTTTTAGAAAATGTCATTTTATTCGTGCTTTTTTTAAATACCGAGCGAAGCTCGGTCAAATAGCTAGTTTTATCTAAAACACCATCTAAGACCTTTATAAAATGCCACAGTCGCGTGACGTAGGTTATCCAGAACCCACAAGCATAGGAGGTACCTGTTTTTATTGTTCTGTGGGTGGTAGGTACCATATAATAATCTTGCATCATGAATGAAAATGAAAATATTTTAAAATTAGAACATCAAGTTAACTGTTAAGTTATAATCCTATCCACAACTTCTACAGTCTATACTACTAAAAAAATAAAGTCATTTACTTAGATATTTTTTAAATCATAAACTAACTGCCGCACTCAAAGATGAACATTAATTACTTAATGGCAATGATATTATATGAAAAACTCAAAGCAGATAATATGTTACTACCGCGCGCGTTGTGAAGATTCAAATACGACCCAATTGGGTCGTCTTTTATTTAGTCTATCTCTTTTATGTAAATGGCATTTCGTATATTTTGTTTCACTTATCTGTCAAAGTCCAACTTTGAATTTGAAAATTGCTCGGAAGAGATTTAACCCGGATAATAATGAACGTAACAGATCTGTATAAGTAGAATATCATTGCAGGTAGGTAAGTAAATGAACATTTTGACATAAGCTCCATATAGACTGTCAAACTCTTCATTAAATTGAAGTTTAAATGACTTTGAGTGCGACAGTTAATATGATGTTTTCAGCAATTTATTTAATCAACAATTTAATTTACTTATGAGTAGTTATGAACAATAAAGGAAATAAAACCAGTAAAAGTCTATCACTAAAAATTTTAAATCATTGATTTAAAATATTACCTTTAGGTACTTAGCTCACAAGTCACATTACAGTTTCTGTGAAGATCTTTGTTTCAAAGCTACATAATATTAAGTATTTAATTGGCACAGGCTGTGAAAACCCCCTCTGACTACGCAGTGCGCCTACGCACCGTATCTGTGCCCTATATTTCATAATTCTCGTTAACTGTCTGTTCTGATTTCTGCGTAGTGACTCATGACTGGGATTACCTAGGGATTCCTTACTTGGTTCAAATAAAATTAATATCGTTAATAAGGTCTTATTAAAGTTCTTGTTGTGGTCAGTGGTAACTATTTCCTTATTTTATTTTTCATGTCTATACTGTATAGTGTATACTGTACTTAACTATCATCACAGAGCTCAAAGCTGATAATTTATAATAATTTATTGTTTTTTATTGCAAGCAATGCTTGAAATCTGAATACACAGAATAAGTAGTAAAGTGTAATAAGGTTTTCTGTGTCTGTTTGTATGGGGAATCGTGGCGCTCTAACCTTTTTTTTTCATTTATTTTTAATTATATTATACCAAAAATACGGTTAGGATTTTTAGTCTATCTAGCATTCTTGGCTGTAATTCATCATCAGTAGCTTACTAAAACCACAATATCAGAAACCAACAGATTCTACAAGAAGGGCAAATTCATAAATGATTTAATACTCTATCATTTTAGCGATTCTCTCAATAAAACACGCAATTATTAAGCCCTATACCGTTAAACCAGTGATTCATAATACATGTCAGCTCAGGGTCAACGTGAATCACGTTAATTACGGGACAGACAGAAGCTGGGTTTTACGTGCTTCACGTGTAAGTACGGGAACTCTACGTATGTAAGGCCGGGTTTTCATATGCAGCGGATCTTTTCTGTCGGTGCAAATTAAGCCGATATGAACTGGTTTCTTATAAGGGTTTCTTATATTTGGTTTCTCAGAATACACTCTATACCAGTTCATTTGTGGCATTTTGTGGTATAAACTGCTTTCTTGAAAATTGGCAAGAGTTACCTTCACTCTTTTGACGTCTCTCCAGGAGGCCACCACGTTTTCTTAGATAATATGGCTTTAAAAAGGAAAAGGAGAAAAGCAGAAAAAACAAGCAACTTGAGGAGATTTCTTCGGAGTTTTGCCGGGAATGTAAAAGGGTGCTGTTGTGTTTTTATATTATTTTCCTAAAATTGTGTTAACTGGGTTTTTAGTGTGTAATATTGGTAGAATATTAACCATTAGATATTCGTGTTCATGCACAAGTGTAGGAAAGTGATGTAATATCCAGAAACGTGCTATTTTGTGTTCCCTCCAAAACTCCATCAAAAGTTTCAGTAAAGCGTCTACCACTTTACTGAATCGACCGACTTGACTCCTTGACTGTATTGACTTTTACTTAGACTTTGACTAGACTTTAGACCTGACGATGTATCGTCAGGTCTAACGATGAAAACGATGAAAACGATGATGAAAATTATAATAGGAGGAATATGGTTTTCCCGCCATATTCCTTACCTTTTTACCTTGTCTGTGGCACAACATACACATCCTTTGTGTCAAGTTGCCAAAAAAGAAGAAAAAGAAAGAAAGAAAGAAAGAGATTTCTTCGAGCTAGTTCATAAACCGGTGGCAGACATTATTGTAGATTAGAGCAAAAAAAAACTTGTACAGACATTTTCTATAGGCACTTTGCTATCATAGCCTTCTGTTGTTAGTTTTAATAATCCTTTATTGTTTAGGTTCACGCTGTACTAACTACTAATTACTGTGTCCAGTTATCACGGCCAACGAGTTCCACTTAAAATGCTTGATATTTAAAACTTGAAAATCTTTATGGCGTCCGTTTGGAGAGTTTTCGTTTTCCGCCATTAAAACTGATGAACATTAGTTAATCATTTTTAAGTTTATTTACCAGAAAAAGGTCCTTTTTGTAATTTTGTTTCCATTAAGGCGTACATGTCCAAGTAATTAAAAGTTGATTAAATGGTTTAAAAGTCGCATTTAGCAATAAAGTATCGACTGGCACTCTTTGGCTTGGCAGATTTTGTGAACCTTAACAAAAAAAAGCCAAACATCTACTATAATTTTGTTTTCTTTTTATACATAAGTATCTCGTTTATGACTAAATGACAAAGAAACAAGCGGTAATTTAGTTTGGCAACATGCAAGTGGTGACAATGAAAAATTCCTGGACTTCTGCCAGCTGATTTCAAGAATGAATGCGATCTTATATTGCCAACTGTTTCGAATGAAACCTTATGGGGCTGGAATAAAAGTCATTTCACAGGTAAAATTAAACTTGGTTTATTTAATGTACTGTGCAGTGTGCACGGCATCTCTTATGTTCGTTATTATGACAATTGATAAGCTAATTGACTAAAGGTGAACGCAGATTTGGGCCGCACCGCACGCACCGCAGTCGCCGCAGAATTCTTTATATTATGAAGTTGCGAAGACTGCGGCGCGGCGCGGCGCGGCGCGGGTAGGTATGCGAGCTTGCCTATAACTTCATATTATAAAGAATTCGAATGCGGCGACTGCTGTGCGTGCGGTGCGGCCCAAATCTGCGTTCACCTTAAGTATGTGTACAGTGTATGCCCGGAGACTGAATAAGTACACAAAATTCGGATATAGGCCTTTATCTTATTCATTAGTACTACACTCGCGCTGTATTTAGCATAAATGTTTCAACGACAAGAGCAGAAAAGCAACATTTTCGCATGTAAGTGAAAGAAACACGTATCAACAATCCTTTGGAAAAATAGATGGTGTGTGAAAAACCACTATTGCCGAATGCTATTATAATGTTCAATCTGCCTTAATGATAATCTCATGACTCTTGCTCATTTGAATAAAATAAATTAATCTAAGCGGAAAATATAATTTTCATGAATAAATTATTACCGTTGAGGAAAATGGAAAATGCTTGATGAAAAACCCCAACGTATACGTTGCCAAAATGTGTATAGCTACAAGAAAACGATTGGATTTTGCGCCAAAACTACAATAATTCTAATTTTATTTATCGACTTAAATTTGTGCTCTATTTTCCTGTTATCATTTTTTTTTAATTTTAGATATCTAATGCGCGTATTACTTTAATAACTAATAGTGGAAAATCGATTAGCGGTTCATCGTCCCACTAAATAAGAATGATAGTATCCCGTATTGTAATCTGTTTCTAAAGTATTAGATGATTGGATTCGAAGTAACCATTCGAAATACTCACATCATATTGCATACACAGATACTGTAATCAATAAATAGTGCATTAAGAAAATACTAGAAAAAAACTATTCAAATGTGGCAAATCGCCGCAGCAGCCAACATTAACTGCTTCTGTAAATTATATTTTGCAGTAGAGCTTGGTCTATATTTTGTGGTAGAGCTTGGTCTATATTTTGTGGTAGAGCTTGGTCTATATTTTGTGGTAGAGCTTGGTCTATATTTTGTGGTAGAGCTTGGTCTATATTTTGTGGTAGAGCTTGGTCTATATTTTGTGGTAGAGCTTGGTCTATATTTTGTGGTAGAGCTTGGTCTATATTTTGTGGTAGAGCTTGGTCTATATTTTGTGGTAGAGCTTGGTCTATATTTTGCAGTAGAGCTTGGTCTATATTTTGTGGTAGAGCTTGGTCTATATTTTGTGGTAGAGCTTGGTCTATATTTTGTGGTAGAGCTTGGTCTATATTTTGTGGTAGAGCTTGGTCTATATTTTGTGGTAGAGCTTGGTCTATATTTTGTGGTAGAGCTTCGTCTATATTTTGTGGTAGAGCTTGGTCTATATTTTGTGGTAGAGCTTGGTCTATATTTTGTGGTAGAGCTTGGTCTATATTTTGTGGTAGAGCTTGGTCTATATTTTGCAGTAGAGCTTGGTCTATATTTTGTGGTAGAGCTTGGTCTATATTTTGTGGTAGAGCTTGGTCTATATTTTGTGGTAGAGCTTGGTCTATATTTTGTGGTAGAGCTTGGTCTATATTATGTGGTAGAGCTTGGTCTATATTTTGTGGTAGAGCTTGGTCTATATTTTGTGGTAGAGCTTGGTCTATATTTTGTGGTAGAGCTTGGTCTATATTTTGTGGTAGAGCTTGGTCTATATTTTGTGGTAGAGCTTGGTCTATATTTTGTGGTAGAGCCACCGCTCTACTGCAAAATATTTTGCAGTAGAGCGGTACTTCACTGCGTTATTATTGCTTTTGTAAAATTGAAATATTATGCTTTTCTAATAACTCAGATAATACTACTAACAGTTTAAATAAAGCACCTTCTGATAATTACATTAAATTTGTGTGCTTTGATAATGTTTTCACTTTTCACACGTGTTGTTTTGTCTACTTTGAAATTCTGTGACTACTGTGAACTGTGAACTGTCACATGTAGAGAAAGTCCACTGCAAGTATATTTTTTTGGGGATAAGAAATTACCCAACGTCTTTTGTCTCCGGGACTCCAACCAAACCTGCAAATTTCCTCTAAGTTAGTTGGGTAGAGCACAGTCAACTGCGCAAAGTGAAGAGGATATCGACATGTACACACTTTTTTACAATTTTAGAGTCGATGGTCTTATTTTATACAGTGTACTGACTAAATAAATATAATAAAGTAATATAATCGATTAACAGATGGTTCAATGTCAGAAGAAACGTGGGCGCCGTCCGACGACCCGGGCGTATCTTGCACCTTGTTCATGACTTCATAAACCCCTACCTTCCGCGTTGTTTTTGTATTGTCATCATCATGAGTTTGTTAACTGTGATCGCGATCAGCATTTACAATCTAGAACTGTCAGCAGGTCGACAATATGCAATTTTTATATCTATTTAGCGTGTGGCAAAAGCCCATCCATTTCTATGTCTATCTTCTCGATTACCTCTTCATACCAACGAAACAAAAAATTCGGATAGAATTTGAGCATGGCTGACAGTACCCATTATACACTAAATTCATCATGATTCCTTTACCTATTCATCGAATTATCTTTAACGCCAAAGTTCGTAGTAATGATATTCTATATTTAAGGCTTTGGCGCAACAAAGCTTAGGCAATATGAAATGTATAATAAACATTTTTTTATAAAATAAGGGGGCAAAGGAGCAAACGGCCACCTGATGGAAAGCAACTACCGTCGCCCATGGACACTCGCAACATCAGAAGAGCTGCAGGTGCGTTGCCGGCCTTTTAAGAGGGAAAACACTTTCTTCTTGAAGGTTTGCAAATTGCAGGTCGTATAGGTCCGGATAGGGAATGCAATACCGGGATACCAGGATCCCGAGATACCGGGATCCCGCATGCATTATGCGGGACTAATCGAAAATTTTGCGGGATCCCGCGGGACTGGCGGGATTAAAAAGAAATGTGATTCATATGCGTAAATTTGCGCGCGGGGGTGCGTGAACTGGCAATTTAGCTTCAATTCACCTATAATTCACTTTAAATGACAATTGAACTAACTAACTAACTAACTGAGCGAGCATTTCCAGCTGCTAGCTACCTTGTGTCGAATATCAGGAACCGTTTCGGAATCCTTGGGCACAATTTTTACCTATATTTCGAAAAAAAAATCGATAAAAGATGGACATAAATAAGCGATTTTTTTTAGTTTTTTTTAACTATTATTATTACGAAGCCATTTCCAAAAAAATTATTAGTTTTTTTTAATTTTTTTATAAAGTCTGAAGTATGGAGGTGTTAATAATTAAACCCTTGAAAAAAGTGTCCGACAAAGTTTGTTTTATTTGAGATTCTAAGAATAAAACGGGGTCTATCAAGTAAAGTCATTATAACGATTTATTTTAAAAGTTTAAATCCACCCAGCGGGATCCCGCAAATACCGGGATCCAGCGGGATTGTGATGGTTCAATCCCGCAAATACCGGGATTGAAATTCTCTTGCGGGATTGCATTCCCTAGGTCCGGAAATACTGCTGGTGTCAGTCGTTGCAAACGACGCTTGTTACGGTGCACACCAGAGGAGCCACAGGAGAGTTGTGGCTTGTTCGCAGCAGCTGTAGATGTATGTTATCTCATAGTTCAAATCGCCTTGTCAATCCATATTTGGGGATGCCCACTGTAAGTATGATTTAAGTGGCCTTGACAATGATTATTCAACTCACAAAAAACCTAGGTTACTAATTATGTGTCACAATAAACACATACATCCAAACATTACAATTAAAATAGATGTAGAAGACTCCCGGCGAGACTCTGAGAGTCTTGCAAATCTATTTTTATTGTTTTACGTATCTCTATAGAGTTTTGTCTCTATAATCTACTTTGGCTGATTTTGACAAAAGTATACAAAAAACCAACCTCCTAAATGTTTTGTAAGCTTACTAATTTCATAGAGAAAACTCACAAATAAGTATCTTTATGCTTTAGAATTTTTATTGACGACTTGAAATTCTTTCAAATCGAGATGTAAGCACACCTTAATACCTCTTCAAAAGCTATAGTTTTATTTGTTTGTGCCGGATGTAAATTTACTTCGATAAAATAAAATTGGGTTAATAATTATAATTTATATTGGTTTACTTATTGGTTAAACAGAGCGGGTCAAGGCAACATGTACATTACACATACAATTTGTAGAGTACGAGTTCAGGCGAATAAAAACTATTAACTGATAACAAGGTAGCTAAATACTTAGTAGTCTAGGTACTTTAGTATTGTATGTAATACATATGCAGTTAACACACACTATGATAGCACATAAGCTAATAGTAACATAAACTAGTTATGTTCTCTATGAGTCGTATCTGACTGCTTGGAATATTATGAGGTGGACGTAATGAAATCTTTATGTGCCTAAGCATGTGATAATATACTTACGAGTTCACACTTAATAATATCATTTTTTATAACTTAATACAAACTTAAATTGAACAGTTATACTCGATTACTTATCTTTTTTAACCACCAGGCAAAATCCATAACAGGGGTGTTGTAAGTTTGACGTGTCTGTATGTCTGTTTGTCTGTGTATGTACAAAATCTTGGATACTTGGGTCACTATAGCTGTTGCTCTCTTCAAAAAGCAATGGGCTAAACTGTAAATTTTAATGTGCCTATTTAAAGTTGTTTAAAAAAGTCCAAATTATTTGATATAACTTTACAGGTAATGGTAGGTAAGTGCAGTGGACGTTGTTTCCTTATTTTAATTGTTTCTGCCGGTCACGGTGGACAAAACCTGTATAATTATGTAGTGAACACAAATATTTCACACGTGACTACAATAAGACTAATTTGGGGACCCCACTTAAATGTCAGGAAAATTGTCCCTATATTATAACTATTATACTCTGAAATTATGAACACTAAGGAAAAAAAAATAATCATGGCAGTTTAGAAATTATTAATGTTGTAGTTCAGCTTACGCGTAACTGTACTTTTTTGCCGTCGATACACTAATATCTGTCTTTGATACACTAGTATATATTCTGTCTTCGACCATATCCTAGTCCAAACGGGAAATCGGGGCACAAAACTTTAAATAATAATATTTGTATAAAATTCTGTACCACGTTTTTTTTAATTATAGTAACATCAGAAGTATTTTGCTAAACATTTAATGTTGTGGACGATATGAAAAAGATAATTATTTAACACGGCAGACCAAAAAGTTGCAGATCGCAGACGAGATCAGAAAGTTTTTGTGAACTTGATTCAGAACCAGTTTAACGAGAATGGTTTTATCGTAACCTTGCCGAAAAGCTGGATGTTGAAGTCTGAGAATTATTGGATTTCTTTCAAGTCATAACTTTCTCAAAAGAACAAGATATTATGAATTTAGTAATATCAAGCTGTCTACACCAGCGTAGAAAAATCACTATTAAAAAGACAAGTAGTATTTTTATTTGTTTTTAGGGTTCCGTACCCAAAGGGTAAAAACGGGACCCTATTACTGAGACTTCGATGTCTGTCCGTCTGTCTGTCCGTCTGTCTGTCTGTCTCCAGGCTGTAACTCAAGAACGGTAATAGATAGAGAGTTGAAATTTTCACAGATTGTGTATATCTGTTGCCGCTATAACAACAAATACTAAAAACAAGATAATATTAATATTTAAGATTATTATATTATGCATGAATAAAAACCTTCCCTTTGAATCTCCATATCCATTAAAACTATTCAAAAATCAAAATCCATTGAGTACTTTTAAAGATCATTGCATAATATTATGAAGACAGCGAGAAGCGACTTTCTTTAACTATGCAGTGACGAATTGATGGTCAAAATATAATATAAGAATGACGAATGAATAATATTATAGAAGATTTAGAATACAAGACACAACATAGAGCACTATAGAGTGCAATGGACAGTGTGACAGATAAAAAGTAGTGTTAGAATGTAGCTAGAATTCACAAAAACTTGTCGAGCAACAAAAACGTAATTATATATTGCCAAACGGCGTCGTAACCTTGGCCGGACATAAATTATAATAGAGGTCATCGACACAAACAAATTCAGACAACTTCTATATAATATATAACACTGAACTCTTTTTGCCGAAGTGCAAGTGAATACAAAAGTGAGACTTTCAGTTGCTCACTCCTCCGTTTTAGTTACTAACTCAGTCCTTAACTCACAAATGTACGATACAGAATCGGCCAGATGAATGCTAGAAGTACGTACCACCTTAGAGAATGATTTTTTAATAAAACGATGACACAAATTTTAGTGTTGTTTCACGATAGTCCAAAGGAGGGACGGAAGGAAAAGGGTTTCGAAAGTAAACTACGAAAACCTAAAAACTTCTACATCGTCCCCTTGCGCCAAGCATCTCAAATCATTTCAAGAAAGAGAATGAGTTTCATCATTCAAAATTAACTTTCCATTCCAGTGATTCAACTCTACAAAGAACATAATATAGCCTCCTCCTTTTTGGAAGTCGGTTAATAAACTTTTCTCCAAATAATTTATAAACTTTTTAGGTCTATAATCTATATTGTCAATTCGTCAAGAATGTCTGCTGTAATATGATCGCGGGGGTTTTTCCTCGATATACTTTCATATTCGAATACTCATGAATATTAATATGAAAATGGCTGCACGTCACGCCGGGAAAAAACTTCATTAAAACAACATTACTCCTCCGAGCTAACCAGCTGAAAATGCAACGAATTATATTTTTTAATTAACTTAGAATTAATATTATGTAATGAGCATAACCTACTGATAATTGACAGGCTACGAATAATAAAAACTAAGGAAGAGTAACTCCGTCAAAAAACATGCTCCAAAATACTTGTCAAAAAAGTGTACCTTAGGTACACATTTCAATACATTTGCAATATTTAGGTGGCCTTGAGCGGTATAAAGGCTGACGTTACATAACAGTTCGAAAGGAACCAAATTTAAAACTGTATTAGTATGGGAGTTACGTTTCCTTAGGTTTTATTATTCGTAGCTGACAGGTATATTTTAACTTGCTGTATATTTGTTATAACATATCGAATTTTTTTACCGCGTCTTTATTCAGAACTGAAAAGTGGAGAGGTAATAGAAAGACCACGGAGCTAGTATTAGCTCCGTCAGAAAGATAGACAACAATTTCGCATTGATAAATTTTATGTTAACGTTAACAAGATAATGATCGCGAATCGCGAAGTACTTGTACAACTATAATAAGTATTTTCCAGACACAAAAAAAAATGAGACTACAACCCGCAATTCGCAAGTGAAAATTTTTGGATACGCAATTACAGAAATTGAGTAGAATCATCAGTATAAAAGTAAAGACAAAAAATACGACAAAAACTACGAATATTTTATTATTCGTAGGACAAAAACTATGATTATTTTAGAGAACATTTCTGTCAAAATGTAGCTTTATATTATGTAGACCGTCAAATTGAGAAACCTCCTCTTTTTAAAGTCGATTAAACGAACGTGAGCATCGATCACAGTGCTCCAAAAGTGATAATGCGCATGGACTTTTTCGTAATTTTTCGACAACGGTCGTATTTCCAAAGCGACGCTAGACGATATTGCATTTTCTAATGGGCATTGTCCAAAAAAAATCACATGTACTTTTTATATTTTTTTTCGTTGAAATAGGGTATTTTAAGAATATAAATTAAATATTTTTTAAATTCATTGGCTAGTTTTTTTTAATAAATTTTTAAAGTTTTCGGACCTATGACGTCATCATCGGCGGTCGGCAGCATTGAATACATAAAAATTAAAAAAAAGAGCATTGTCAAGTATCAACAAGGTGTTAAATGAATGCAAGGTCTCTTATTTATGTGAAAACTGATTCGAGAAGCATACCAAAAGTTCAAAACGTAATGTTGGTCGAGTTTATTGCTAATTTAACGTATGGCTTCCAGTGATGACGTCATTGAAGGACAAACTAAAGTTAAACATATTTGTTTAAAAATTTAAGTAACTAATGGATATTTTTTGAATTTATATACAGAATAACGATCACTGACCTTATTCCTCGAAATGTTTTTGTAATGGGCAAAATAAAAAAAAAAAATGGACAATCCCCATTGCATTCCGTTTAACATACATGTATTAGTCAAAGTTCGTCGTGATATTCAGGCTGTAGCTTTTGTAATACGATCATTATTCACGGTCACTCGTGCGCATTATTAATTTTGTAGTACTGTACTTGAAAGTATTGTATCAGTGATATTTAGACATCACTGAGCCTCTAGCCGAGCCGTGAGTATTGAGGTGCTAATTGTACTAAATAGTAAGTAAATACATATTTAGACGGTTTTCGTAACTAACCCTGGTTTGCGCAACCACAGGGCAGTGAACTCAACAACTAACAAGTCATGCGACCAACAATGAGGTGGCCCTGTGGACGGTTTACTAAGGAAATACTTTGCTACATACTTTAATATTACCAATACTACAGAAACAAAGTTCCTTTCTGTTGGAGTATTTTATTCAACACTTCTCTGAAAGAAAATTTTTAAGCGTCCGTAGTCCATACTCATTATAAAGCGCAAAATTTAGCTTGTCGCCTGCTCTTGTCAACGAGTTTAGAGAGAATTAACATTTTTGATCTAGTAATATCTTAAATATAATTATTATAAAAATAGATACATATCCGTTTTCATTAGCTATAGATACTGAAAAGGGTACGTATAAAAATTTTGTCTATAGAGGGTGTATCGGTCGGGGGTTAAAAAGACATCAACAAAATCGCATGCAGGTCCAAAAAGTTTTTTTATAAAACATTGAATTATTAATTTTTTTGTGTTCCATGAATATCCATAACTAATATTATAAATACGAAAATGTGTCTGTATGTCTGTCTGTCTGTTAAATCTTCACGCTCAAACCACTGAACCGATTTTGCTGAAATTTGGTATGGGAATGGGATACTTTGAGTCCCGGGCAAAGACATAATATTATCATACTTTTTATCCTGGAAAAAAGTACGGTTTCAAAGGATTTGCGGGCGTCATCTAGTTTTTGTAATAAAAAATACAAGTTATCGTATTTAAAATATTTTGTTTTAGTAACAACATGATAAAAAGAAAATAAACTAATAAAAAGCGTATAAAAAAAGTTATCTACCTTAACGTGTCAACCTATATGACCTGTGACTACAATAATACTTATTTATTACCAGCTCATACAGTGCAATATATTTTATACATAAATGGCTATGTACTCAGTCAATTAAACAAAGAGTTGTCTGCTTGATGCTTCAAGGTTTCTCGGAATTTCTTACAAGTTTCTCACAAATTCTCACGGATTTATTACAGTTTTACAATTGAATTATTTTTCTCACTCGGGAAAATACCAGCTTAAAATTCTTTAATAGACAAAAAAGAACCAATTTTTCGATACGTTTTTCACCTAGGTATATCCACTTTTAGTCTTAAAAAATCAATTCAATATACTCGAATTCAATCTACTTTTAGTTATCACTTTTTATTATACACTGTTTTATTATAAAACTAAGTCAATAATCACTTGGTACTAGGCCAAAAATAATATTTAGATTTCCACCAACATAATATTTTGTAAGGCATAGTTAGCTACAGTTCTACACTTTTGTAGCTACCGCGGTGTCTTAATAATTAAATAAGAAGTAATATTTTATTTACTATTTACACTTATGTTATTTTTTGTTATTTGTTTTATAAATAAAGTTTCTTCATTATTTATTAATTATAATTTCTCATAACTCACAGGTTCCGTTCTTGTCCTCTCGTTGGCTATGAGATGTGTGTCAAGTCTGTTGACAGGAGATGTAGGGGTCCCGAACACCATCTCCACAGCATTCAAATCTAACCTCGGTCCGTTACGAGAATTTGGCGAATTCATATTCACAAACACTATATTGCACTAAATAAAAACTTTTATTTATGAATAATTTTCGGTGAGCGTGCGCGCGGCTCTGCGCTCTTAACGCTACTGAATAGTTAATAGTATTTGTTTGGTTTCATTCACTTGTAATGAGTTGATAGCTATAAATAAGTCATTGTACGACTAAATGATGATGGCACAGTTCCCACACTATTTGGCTATACACGCATGTTTTGTAATTTGGTAGCATAATGATCTCTACATATTAAGCAACCAATTTGGAAAGGTGTTGCTATATTGGGAGGATGTTTTACTACGGTTTTAATTTTGGTAGCATAATATACACCGCAGACAGTATATTCAACTCTTAAGCATCCGATTTAAATATTTTATCAGGAATCACTTGTCGGTGTTCTTAGCATATTTTTAGTAGAATTTTGTGACTTTTGCATTACTTATACGAGTTTTCGTTGAAAAAACTCAATTAGTATCTAAGTATTCATATAATCTTGCGTTGCCGTGATTCCATATTAAATCTATCAAAATAATATTATCCTATATCCGAATTCTGGACTAACAGTATCTCAATTATTCATCGAAATCGGCTCAGCACTCAGAATACAGAATAATAGTTTTATACTGTATTCTGAGGCTCAGCATAAGCGTGAAGTGACAAACAGACTGACGAGGGTAATAATACGAAAGTAATAGGTCTAAACTCTAAAGTATACTTACGTAGTAGCTGTAACTCTATCTATTAATGATAATATGTGATGAAACTAATTAGAGTTCTTAAATCCATATACTAATATAACTTAATTATTATTATAAATGTGAAAGTGAGTCTGCCTGTCTGTTACATCTACTATCCTGGAAATGTATACGGTTTTCACGGGGCCTCCAATAGTTTATAATAAGTATACATGTATAATAAATGATCAAACGAACTTACCAAGTGAAGTTCGATCATTATTATAAACTAGCTGTTGCCCGCAACTTCGTCCGCGTGAATGTATGTTATTATAATCGAGATTTAGAAAATTGAACACCCATCTACGACTATTTTATTTGGATCTATATTTTTTAATTTTCATCAAAGACACACGATTTTTTTAATTTTCATCAAAGACCCAGGAAACTTGAACCACAGATACTTATCGTATTGAAAAAACCTTTCTTCGAAGACCGCTTGGCGTGGACAGTGGATGGGGGCCACAGGACAGGGAAAAGGAACATGTGACGGAGATAGAGGGTAGACTACAGCCTGCCTAGCATACGCCAACGAGATAATTAAAAACTACCTGTCTCATAATGTCAAAATCTCGACATTATCTCGACAAAACTCTATAAAAATGTGTTATTTCGATGATAGATCTACGCGAGAAAAAATGTTTGTCATGCTAGGGTCAATAGAGATGAAGATACAAACTATCAAACATCGAGAAACATGTAGAGTGAGATATCTCGTTGGCGTATGCTAGGCAGGCAGAAGACGGGATTTAATGCAGGCATCTATCCCTCTTTAACCTACCTCTTACTTTCAGATTCCTAACCTACAATTAAACCAGAATAAAATAACGCTTGAAGTTGTTTACTTACTTACCCAAAGGGTAATTTTTTTCATTTCATTTTAATTTCTTTGTAGGCGTTGTCCCACCGGCCACCACACATTCCCAACACTGTATCTCATGTGTTACCAGGATCGATAGCGGTATCCAACCATGAAAATCCTTTGATATGATCTCAGGGAGACGGGAGTCAGAGGGACATGCTCAAACTGGTTTGGGATCCGCAACGAAATTAATTAGAAGAAAATAGAAGTTTGAAGAATTGTAATTCCTCTTTCTATTGAAAGCGGAGACAACAAAAAGTTGCAGTGACCGAATGTCAAATAACTTAGGGGAAGCACCACGAAAATAAACTATAATAATAATAATTGTGACTACTTAGCTATAGCTAAATTAATATTGGAATTTGTTGTGTTAGACTGTTGCCAATAATAATTGTGACAAAAAACGCTTGAAGGCACGGAAGTTCCTATAGCGCTGTCCACGATATCACCGTAGTAGGCGACATCAGATTTACAGTGTAGATTGTCTAGCATTGTAGTTCTTTTGTCTTGGCAGAAAAAACTCTCCCAGAGAACATGATGAGTGGTTTATTCAAACATACTGCTTTCGGTCGAGCACATATTCTACGTATGTGCTTGATCGATGCTAGTAACATTTTAGATCCGTAAAGTTTGACTTTAATATTTCCATGGCCGGTAACGAATTGAGATACGCAGTGGTCAATATTCATCCAGGGTTTGGATAATCGTTTACGAATATTAGGGAAAAGTTTTAAAGATCGACCTTTGCTAGAATTGGTTATCACTTTGGTTGTCGTTGTAAATTTCGAGGAGTTCCTTCAATTCCATTATTCATAGTTCCTATTACGAAATTTCCACCTTCGCGACAATAACTGCGAAAGTCACACTTTCTAAAATTCGAGGCATTTCTTCAATACCTCAAGGATCCCATTATGAAATTTCCACTTTCGCAACCATAGCATCAAATACAAATTATAGCCCTTAAATTAAAAAAAGAATAAATTTACAAAGAAATCGCACAGAGACGGCGAAATAATTATTATCAATTTCGATTCTGATCCTTTTAATGCAAAAGAATACAAAAATAATCGGCCAAGTGCGAGTCGGACTCGCGCACGAAGGGTTCCGTACCGTTATAGTGCAAAAATAAGCCAAAGATTGTGTTTTTTTATGGCCCCCAATAAAATTGGATTTTATTTAAATATTATTTATTATTATTAAAGTACACAATAATATATCTAAGTGAAAGTTTCAAGTGCCTACCTGTTGCCATTATATTGATATGGAGCAAAAAAAGGCCAAAATATCACGTTTGTTGTATGGGAATTGGGAACCTACCCTTAAATATTAATATTATTTTTTTAGTATTTGTTGTTATATCGGCAACAGCTGCTGATATACACAATTTGTGAAAATTTTCAGAATTCTAGCTGTAGCGGTTCTTGAGATACAGCCTGGCGACGCACAGACAAACGCACAGACAACGAAGTCTTAGTAATAGGGTCCCGTTTTTAATCTTTGGGTACGGAACCCTGAAAAAATCAATAAACACATCATATTGTGGTTATGGGTGGTGTAATGATGGTGGTGATCATGATGATTAATATAATTGACATAGCGGCATGCGCTTCAAGTGTTTTAAACAACGCTGAACCCCCTACATAATATGTTATCTTCTTATAAGGAATCAGGAGTTCCGTTCAGCAACGGAACCTTCGGAAGCCCTATACCCTGGGATATGTCCTGATATGTCCTGGGATATGTGCAAATCTTACTTTTTGGTGGCATGTTTGTGGCATTATGTTAATTTTACTTAAAAAAGTGAAAATTACTGTAATGTTTTTGTTGTAAAGGAGTTCCGTCGATACCTCCTGATCTCGAAATCATTATCAAGTCACAGTTTTTGTAAACATGGTATCAAATTCGGGTTAACAATCTATACAACAAAAAAATAATTTTGAAAATCTGACCACAAACAGAAAAGTTAACATTAACTCCTCTTTTTTTGGAAGTCGGTTAAAAAAAGTATCTTATATGTTGACCAGGGATATAAGGTATCACCATGCCAAATTTCATTGAAATCGGTCCAGTGGATTCAGAGATTAGCCTGTACAAACAGACAAACAGACAAACAGACAAACCGACAGAGAAACAAAAATTTCAAAAACAGTTAAAATTTGTTCTACTACTCTTCTAACATGCCCCTGACTCGTTTTTTCAAGTTTATTTTCAATGAACAAAAATTTTACCTCTACGATTTTATTATAAGTTGAAAATCTGACCACAAACAGTAAAGTTAACATTAACTCCTCTTTTTTTGGAAGTCGGTAAAAAAAAGTATCTTATATGTTGACCAGGGATATAAGGTATCACCATGCCAAATTTCATTGAAATCGGTCCAGCGGATTCAGAGATTAGCCTGTACAAACAGACAAACAGACAAACAGACAAACAAACAAACAGACAAACAGACAGAGGAACAAAAATTTCAAAAACAGTTAAAATGTGTTCTACTACTCTTCTAACATGCCCCTGACTCGTTTTTTCAAGTTTATTTTCAATGTACAAAAATTTTACCTCTACGATTTTATTATAAGTATAGATATGAGTCGCTTCATTCGAAGATATATAATTAACGAACGTAGTCCTTTGATTATCTGCTAGGCAATCGCGTTTTTTTAAAGATGTATGTGGGTATTTGAAAAAATAATAATGTCGGTCACTCGCTCATCAGCGCGCCTCATTATGTTTAGAGAGAGGTAATGCAAAAAATCTTTCTTTCTTTCTTTGGGTACTGCAGCAAACATAGTTTCGTGCAGACTGGGTGGGAGGGAGATTATATCTTCGAATGAAGCGACTCATATAATAATGATCGAACTTCACTTGGTAAGTTCGTTTGATCATTTATTATATTTCTTCGCTTCATTCTTCGATATATAATTAACGAACGTAGATTTTCAAAGTAACGAAAGAAAGATTTTTTTACAAAATATAATATATACATTATGAATAGTAATCATTAAATTCGAGAAAGAATTTAATATAATGAACATAAATAATAATAATAGTCAGTAGAAACAAAACTCAAGAGTGATGGTTGGTGGATGGTTTGTGATTCAAATGATAATAATATACTGAGATCATGGTGATTATATAACTGATTCAGCGAAACTTTGTTCGTCGATAAAATTATGGCTAAGGAAAATAGTGAAAGTATTGGAGTTGCCAGTCCTGCCTGTCGACTGTCGTCTTACTAATCGTCATACAAATCGTGTCCAGTTTCGGTCCCCGTGTCGACGCGACGCTCGTGTCGACGCCGCACCGCTCTCGCACAGCACCTGCTTTATCCAGCGGCTAACCGCTGGGAGGTGGCTGTTCTGTGCAGAGCGTTAAACGTTAGCAATAAGGAACCCGTACCTTAGCATTATCCTATTTAATATAATCTTGCATAACCATCGCACGGCGTAATAGCTTAAATACAACTTCTTCTTTTTTTAATAAAAAAGAATTACATAATTTAATAACATCACCGATCCGATCACGCCCGGGAGTTGATGTCTTTGTAATATAAATAATTTCGATACCGCTATTGAAAACCGTATTTTTTATTTTGCCGAGTTTTATTAGGCAGAAAGTTTTAAGTCAATGATCAGTATTCAGTACCTACTGAATACAGAGTGCAAGAAAAAACAAATAATTTATAAGTGGATTCCGGGTACTATACTACTCAGGTATGGGCTAGGATTTTTACCGGAAAGCTTCTTTCGAAAGACGCTTCACACATTCATCTGAGCCAATGTCACCAACCCATAATGTCAACATTGTTCATAAACAATGACAGTGCACAGTGATGGCTGTAGAAGATATCGTATTACAGCCATTGTCAAATTGTTTGGCTAAGGTTTCGATGGAGCGGACGAAGATCTCTATTAACTAATAAGATTGAAGAGAGTATTTATCTAAAATCTTAGTCGAAGTAAAGTATTTTAGAATAAATTTTAAGGAGTCTACTGCTTTAACTGAGTCCGGCTCTGTGGTCGTCGATAATGTGATTATTGCATATTAATATGATTGAAAGTCGAGAATATTGTGTTCTCGGACCACCAGGCTGAATATTTTAACAATTATTATTCAAGAATAAGTGTGATTCTGTTATCGTATTTATCATTGCATATTTTATTTAGTATTAAATATTTTAACCAGTCGCATTCCGCGGCGGGAGTCAGGAATCAGGATATGAAGGTGTAAAACACCTATCAGTTGAGCTAGCTCAGGAATTGCGTGAGCTTGTCACGGTGTGCGTGGTTGAACTCCTCTGAAACGGTTCGACCGATTTTCGTGAATCTTAGCGAGCATATCCGCTATGGTTGAGAATCGGACAACATCTACTCTTTTATCTTTATATTGATAAGTGTATTAATTTGTTGAATAAATAATAGTAAATTGTTACAACTCGAGACTGACGGCGACCATTGTTTGTGCGACGGGATAGCAATCATGGACTTTGCCATGGTGACATACTTATTTAGTCACCTCAATTAAATAATAACATGGGTGAAATACTTTATATGGCAAAGACATATTTATAGATTAGGTAAAACATCGTCAGAGATCCGCAATCAATTCCGATGCATATAGAATATAGATTGTGTAAAAGGACTCGCGGTCCAAACACACTGTATACTTATTGACTCACAGTCGCAGTACATGCCGGTTAATTAAATAATTTCAGTAATCACCTGCAGTTGTTTCCCTCAATCCGGCAAACATATAGTTCTATAATTCTATTTATAGAACAGATAAAGCATACATAATATTATAGATTGTGTATAAAGACTCGCAGACCAAACACATTATTTTTTCAAATACCCACATACGTCTTTAAAAAAACGCGATTGCCTAGCAGATAATCAAAGGACTACGTTCGTTAATTATATATCGAAGAATGAAGCGAAGAAATATAATGTATATATCTCACTCATTGGCCCCCGCAGAATATCAGTGCAGCGGGCTCGCTTGCTGCGTTTGCTGAGCTGGGGCCAATTTTTGGCATCACACAGCATTTATTTATTTATTATTAAAGTTAATTAAAACAATTACAATAATTAACTACAACTAAGCACTATCTTAACTAAAAATTAATGATAACATTGTCACAAAAATACACAAACAGTTAACTACACAAAATTAAATAGTAACAGAAGATACCCTTTGATACTTATTCTCACAGAATCTTATACATACTCTCTTCACATCCATCCACTTATCAGCAAATACATCACACTCAGGATTGGCCGACAGAAGGGCGTTGAGCAAGTTTAATGCTCGGTACAGTGGGGACTCAGCTCTCGCGACAGTCCGACATGTCGGCAGTGCAAATAATTTTAGCCGACGGCTAGGACGGTGCTTCAAATAGTTATCAGGTACATACAAGCGGCAAATTAAGGCATGGAGTTCGGGGCAATCTATTATGTCGCGAAGAATTTTTAAGGCAACTAATATTAGGTCTACACCTCGTCGGACCTCTAGAGATTGGTAACCCAAGATACCCAAGAGATAACCCGTTGGGTACATGTAAGGGTAGTATCCATACACTTTTCTAAATAAAAATCTGAGAAACGCCTTTTGGATTTTTTCTAGCATCAGGGTTGATGTAGCTGTATAAGGAGCCCAGACACACGCATCTGTTTCCAGCTTGCTGCGTACTAGTGCGTTGTACAGCAATTTTATAACGGCGGGATTGCGAAGTACAAAACCCAGACGTTTAAAACTGTCTTGAGCCGTCGCATATATGTGGTCCTTAAATGTAAGAGTTTTGTCAAAGTACACCCCCAAGTCCTTGATACTATGGACACGGGAAATAATATGACCATCTATAGAGTAATCAAAGATGATCGGGTGTAGCTTCCGCCCATAAGTCATTACGCTACACTTATTCATATTAAACAAAAGGTTGTTGGAAATACTCCAGCGTAGTACAGCATCCAAGTCCTTTTGCAGAAGAAGACAGTCATAAAGAGATTTTATTATCATAATAATCTTGAGGTCGTCAGCATACAGTAAACACTTAGCAAACTTAAGAATGGTTGTAAGATCGTTAATAAATATAAGAAATAAGAGAGGGCCCAACACTGACCCTTGGCTAACACCAGAGCGTGTGTGATAGGGGGCACTCTCAAAACATCCATACCTCACAAATTGCATCCGATCACGAAGATAATCTGCGAAAAAACGAACTAGACCAGGAGAGAGCCCAAGAGCGCTCAACTTTTTAAGGAGGACGTCATTATCGACTCTATCAAAGACTTTGCAGAAATCAAAGTATAGAACGTCCGAATAGATAGCCTGCGTCAAGAGCCTTAGAAATTATGTCTACGTGAGCTAGAAGGTTGGTACTGACAGAGCGACCAGGACGGAAACCATGCTGGTTGTCAGAAAGAATTCCACGGATCTGTTTCATTAGTATATTATGTAGTGCAAGCTCAAAAACTTTAGCAACAGAAGGCAAGACAGCTATAGTTCTGTGGTTTTCTACTGACAGTCGATCGCTCGTTTTCGGAATAGGTATGACCCTAGATAATTTTCATTGTTTAGGATATATTCCAGCTTTCAGTGATGTGTTGAACAGATGACATAACGGAACGGTAAAGATGTCTTTGCACGCTTTTAGGACATATGGGGGTACACTATCAGTGCCTATCGAGCTTTGTGCTTTTAGCTTATCAATAGCCTTTCCTACGTCTCCAGGTGTTAAGGACGGAAGAATTATATTAGTTCCTACTGCATTTACATTTACAGGTTCTGAATTGGGATCTAGTTTAGGTACATCAGGGAGAAAAACGCTAGAAAAGTATCGAGCAAATGCTTCAGCACTTTTAGCTCCAGAATAGAAGGAACCGTTAAATGATACAGTTGGATCAAACCCACCCTTAGATTTTAAATTGGAAATGTGCCGCCAAAATTGCTTTGGATATTTGAACAACCTGCTTTCAATGGCAGAGCAATGGCAGCTATACGCTGCCTGTACTTTCGTTCTTAGTTCCGAACGCAGGTTCTTAAATCGAGTATAGGTTAGCTCGGAACGAGTACGTTTCCATTTATTATGCAGTCGTTTTTTTCGTCTTAAACCACTAACAATATATGCAGTAAACCAGACAGGATACCGCCTGTTGCCCGAGGGTTGTCTTTTTTTTCTTGGGAACAGAAGTGTCGAAAGCGTTATACAAGATGTTATAAAATGTATCTGTAGCAAAATGGGAGTCAGTATTATCTAGAAAATTGTGCCAAGGGGCAGTTTTCAGAGTATGGTATAGTTGCACAAAATCAGCTCTGGTGAAATTGTAATCATGACGCTGGTTAACATTACTAGGTTCCATAGCCTCAGTGGTCATTATAATTTATTTAATGAAACTAGATCATAATAACTGTACCACTGAATACTGTTTAATTATTATGATGTTTCGTGTGATGCTGGAAATAAAAGTATTCTTATTCTTATATGTATTATAAGAAACAGCGCAGTTAACTGGTTAGGTTTCCCCTTCATCGCGTCATCACGTCATAACTCATAGCTTATTATGACGCGCATACAAAAGTATATTATAAAATATAATCGGCCAAGTGCGAGTTTTTACCCTTTGGGTACGGAACCCTAAAAATGGCCCGAATGCCCAAAATAACCTTAAAGTACATCCTTCAAGTTGTACGCGAAGCATCGCGTACAAATATTATGTAAATATATACCTAATGATCACGTTATAAGATAAACCAGATAATCATTTTTCATCGATAAATAATAATTAATTTAACAAATTACTACTCATTAAATAATAATACTTGGTCCATAGTTACAGATTATCAACACCTTTTATCGGAAAATGAATTTTTCTCAATTGAATGGGGTTTTTTACGTAACATATTTTGTAATATGACGTAGAGTTTCCCATGTTGGGTGTTGGTGGGAAAACCAGAATAGGTGAGAATGGGTGTTCCGACTGTTGACATTTTAGTTAAACTGGTTTGGATGCATAACTGGGGATTCTCACTACGTATTATTATAACGTATATTTATAAGACGACAGACGTGTATATTATTAATTACTATACAAAGTAGTAATAACACAATGTTACAGCGTGGCCTGGGAGTGCCCATACATATTTTCTCAGTGATTTTAATTTTTTTTAGTAGGGTTCCGTTCCGGAATGAAATTTTTTAGGCAACCCACTCCCAACAAATTTATTGACATCAGTAAGTACGTAATTAAATCTATCCTACTAATATTATAGAGGCGAAAGTATGTGAGTTTGCCAGTTTGTGTGTTTGTTACTTCTTCACGCTTAAACGGCTGGAACGATTTCGACAAAATTTTACAAGGAGGTAGCTGACATCCTGGATTAACACATAGGCTACATTTTTAACTGACTTCCAGAATGGAGGAGGTGTTATGTTAATTTTTTAAAATTCTTTATGTTCAACGATTACTCCGCCGTTGGTGATTCATCGATTATCAAAATTTTGCCGTATCCTACTAGGGGGGGCTGTGAGTTGTGACTACCTAATTATATTCCCGCTAGGACCAAGCTTCATCTTATATCGTTTTCGGCATCTGAACTGCCCCGGGGCAGGGTGGGCCGACAGGATACGGAAACAGCAGAAATTTAAATTAAGAACATAAACTACGTATTGCATTATGATGATCCACGAAGCACGTGGACTTAGTGTATATGTTACGCTCAAAGGCCGAAAACGCTCACTGAGCGAAAAAATGGCTCACAACGCGTTGTGGTAATAGTGAAACGGCCACGACACGAATTTCGCGTCGTGGCCCTAGTGAAAACGGCCACGACGCGTTCTGGTAATCACATAAATACCACATAGCGAAATTCGTGTCGTGGCTGTCGTGCTATTCGACCACAACGCGTTGTGGTAATCGAGAAAAGCCATGACGCGTTCTGAGCATTTAAAAACAGCCACGACGCGAATTCGTGTTGTGGCCCTAATGAAAACGGCCACGACGCGTTCTGAGCATTTAAAAATAGCCACGACGCGAAATTCGTGTTGTGGCCCTAATGAAAACGGCTACGACGCGTTCTGAGCATTTAAAAACAGCCACGACGCGAAATTCGTGTTGTGGCCCTAACGAAAACGGCCACGACGCGTTCTGAGCATTTAAAAACAGCCACGACACGAAATTCGTGTTGTGGCCCTAACGAAAACGGCCACGACGCGTTCTGAGCATTTATTGTTCCCGCACATTATACTTTTATGATTTGCGCGTAAACTAGTTAGTCGATTTTGATGAATTTCGGTATGGAGATACTTTGAGTCTCCTGGAAAGGGTAAGGGATACTTTTTGTCCCAGAAAAAATTACGATTCTCGCACAATAAACTTTTATAATTTGCGCGTAAACTATTCAATCGATTTTGATGAATTTTGGTAAGCAGATACTTTGAGTCTCGGGAAAGGACAAGGGAAGCTATTTGTCTAGGAAAACTGTACGGTTCCCGCACAATATACTTTTATGATTTGCACGTAAACTATTCAATCGATTAACGATGTACGGGAACAACTATAAACTGAAGTCCACGCGGACAAAGTCGCGGGCAACTGCTTGTAATATTATAAATGCGAAAATGTGTCTATCTGTCTGTCAGTCTGTTACCTCTTCACGCCCAAACCGCTGAATCGATTTCACTGGGTATTAGGGTACTTTAAGTCCCAGAAAAGGACATAGGATACTTTTTATCCCGCAAAAAAGGACGATTCCCGAGTCAACTAGTAGTATTATACTTACTTACTGCATCGCAGCGACCCAAATTGAGTCTTGGCCTCTGACACAAGCACACGCCATTTCTTTCGATCCCGTTAGTAGTATTATACAGGGTACAATTAAACCTACCGGCCAATTTTTTATCGGACCATTAAGAGAGTCCATTTAACCAAAAGAATAGGGTGTTAATTTTTTTACAATAAGATTTTATCCCACTTTAAATCATTGTGGGGGAAGCGGAAAGCTAGGCTAGTGCCCATTAACTGTGGTGTTTTTTATTAGGAAAACTTTCGGAAGCTATTTTTCAACATTTTAATACTGAGTGATTATAAAAGATATTTTTAACAATGATCAATATATCGAAATTTGGCGGGAAGATTTAATTGCAACCTGTATAGTTAAAAAATTAAAATAAAACAATATTAGTCATTTATTGAGATTACTTTATTAAAAAAATATATATTTAAGGTAACAAATTATTATTGAACACGAAATAATATTAATCATTATTATTATTATAAATTACCTATAAATAATTATTTGGAATTTTTGGATTAAGTAAATAATTTGGAATTTCAATTTCAAGCTATTGAATAGCTATTATCGCTGGGTTTCGGCGCGGTGTTCAATTCCAAATCAATAATTTGAAATTTCCGTAATAAAAAAAACTTAACAACACCGTTTATCTTCGGCACGGTGTTAGTGTGCGTGCTACAAATAGTATAAGTTGATAAAAATTCTATGCAATTGCTTTACCGCGGCAGTCACCGAGTGCAACATATATTTTTATAACAATTTAAAAATCTTCAAGTAGTAACAATATTATTTAACACAAACAATAAGGATCTTCCAACAAAAACTATATAATATTGATCACCAATACGCAACAACAATGTACCATCGAAGAAATTGATTCCTAGGCAGTATTGGCGGATCTACGTCATTTGGTCGGATCATGTCAATTCAATGTTATTTGTGATCTGTCGGCTGGGTTTGACGTAACGCGACCAAACTACGTAGGTCCCCCATCTGCCAGCTGCCTAAGAATCAACTTCTCTGATAGTACTTAAATTAATTATAGGCTGCCTTCACACTAGCGTTTGTCCAGTGTAGGCGTTCGAATTAGATGAACGTATGGTAAATGCTCAGAACGCGTCGTGGCCGTTTTCGTTAGGGCCACAACACGAATTTCGCGTCGTGGCTGTTTTTAAATGCTCAGAACGCGTCGTGGCCGCTTTCTTAAGGGCCACAACACGAATTTTGCGTCGTGGCTGTTTTTAAATGCTCAGAACGCGTCGTGGCCGTTTTCGTTAGGGCCACAACACGAATTTCGCGTCGTGGCTGTTTTTAAATGCTCAGAACGCGTCGTGGCCGTTTTCATTAGGGCCACAACACGATTTCGCATCGTGGCTGTTTTTAAATGCTCAGAACGCGTCATGGCTTTTCTCGATTACCACAACGCGTTGTGGTCGAATAGCACGACAGCCACGACACGAATTTCGCTATGTGGTATTTCTGTGATTACCAGAACGCGTCATGGCCGTTTTCACTAGGGCCACGACGCGAATTTCGCGACGTGGCCGTTTTACTATAACCACAACGCATTGTGAGCCATTTTTTCGCTCAGCGTTTTCGGTCTTTGAGCGTAACATATATATATATATATAAAATATGTTCTTAACTTAAACTTCGCTTATTTCCGTATCCTGTCAGCCCACCCTGACCCGGGGCAGTTCAGATGCCGAAAACGATATTAGATTCCCCGTTTGATTTTTTTTCAATTTTGAACTAAGATAAGTAAAAAAAAATATGATTTTTGTGCGATCTCGGCAACGCGTCAAATGTATGGTCAGGTGACAGGTCGTTTGCTCGGGGGATAGCCTTAAATCTTAATTCACGAATCGCATTCCTGTGCATTTTACGTTTTTTTTATTAATTTTGAATACTTTTTATTATTCGTAGTTTTGAAATGAGCATGACAAGTTTGAGTTGACATTTTATAAAATAAATTAATGTGTTTGTGTCGAGAGTTTTGAGAAAATGTAAAATAAAGTAAAAAAATATAGAAATATATTGTTACGGATACGGACACACAGAGCCATCTAGCGTCGAACCGGCAAAACTAGGGGACACACTACACATAATCCCCTACTCGAAACTAGATGACGCTAGTTGGTACATGCTCGAATCTCCTAGAAAGTTCCGACCGTTGTTTACTTGTTTACGTGTTTACTTGTTTACGTGAATCGAGTAAGGAACTTTCTAGAATTCGAGTCGCCCATATAAATAGGCGCAGGTGGACGGCCCGGAATTCAGTTTTATCTGAGCGATCTTCGAGGCGACTTCGAAGTGAAAACAAGTGATCAATAGTGAGTGATTGTGATAGTGAACCTACGACTCGGCTAGGACCTAGGACAGTGATAGTGCTCAGTGATTTGGATCTAGTGCTTAGTGTTTGGACTTAGTGATTTGTGCGAGCTAGTGTTTGTGAATAAAGTCTTCAAGAGAGTCACCAGGTCTTTGTCTCCGAATCCTACGAACCCTAGCACGTAACAACTGGTGTCAGAAGTGGGATTTGGAGATGCCATTGACTCCGAGAGAGGACTTCAAGGGGAGTGTCAGGACAAGGGCGCAGCGAGCTGCTGCCATTGACTCCGAGAGAGGAGTTGGAGGTGGAGCTGCGGAGGCCACACCCACTGGGGACCAAGCTCCGCCCACTGCGGGGCAGGTCCCACCCGCTGGCCCCGCCCACCAGGCTCCGCCCACTGACCACGCCCCCAGGCTCCACCCACTTTGGGTGAAACCACGCCCACTGGCCCCGCCCACCGGGATCCGCCCACCGACCACGCCCCTCAGGCCCCGCCCAGTCTGGACATGGCCACGCCCACTAGCTCCGCCCACCAGGCCACGCCCACTGGCTCCGCCCACTTGGCCCCGCCTGCTCAGGCTCCGTCGACTAGCTCCATCCATCCTGCCACGCCCGTAGTTTCTACGGCCCCTCAAATGGCTCTTCAATTGAAAAGCATAATTGAGTTAATTCAGTCTCAAAGAGCTGAAAGTCAGGCTTTGCAAGATTCTCAAAGGGCTGAAATTCGGGCAATGATGGAATCACAAGACCGCAAGCTCGGCGCTTTGCAGGAGTCTCAAGAGCAACAAAAGAACCTCCAAGAAAAAGCGCTATTGGCTATAAAGGATGTTAGTGACACGGTGACTAAGCTTCGGAAAGATGTCGATGTTATGGAAGAACGAGTTACCGGGCTAGGAGTGGATATGGAAAATGTGAAAACCGGCCTCACAGAACTACAGAAGTGGAAAGTGCGCCTAGAAACCACAGGAGTCCCGACGTCTAGTGGAACTACCGGAGTGGTGCAAGTGGTACAAGGACCAAGAGTTAAAGTGCCACCATACGACGGTACTACTTCTTGGAACGCTTATCGTCAGCAATTCCAGACGGTTGCTTCTGCCAACGGATGGACTGACGAACAATGCCTGACCGCTCTCACTGTTGCGCTCAGAGGGCAAGCTTTGTCGGTCCTAGAAGCACATACAGGGAAGGGGTTCCAAGACCTGATGGAGGCCCTTGAATCCAGATACGGGGAGCGACACCTGGAGCACGTGTTCCGTGCTCAACTTCGTGACAGAGTCCAACGCTCAGGGGAGGGACTACAGCAATGGGCGTTGGAAATTGAAAAACTTGTCAAGAAGGCACACCCAGGAGCCGATTCCAAGATGATCGACACGAATATTATGCAAGCATTTGTCGACGGAATCAGGGACCTCGAGGTCAGAGCTGCAGTGAGGCTACGTCACCACACCTCGCTAAAGGAAGCATTGGCGCATGCTTTGGAGGTCGAGGCTGTTCGCCGTGACATACGACAGACCTATTAGATCCATGAGGTCTCTGAGGATGTTAAGGAGGTCAAGGCTCCCACGAAGAGAAGTTTTGGAGCCATGTGCTACAAGTGCGGTGAGAGGGGCCATCTTCAGCTCAACTGCCCGCAGAAGGAGACCCAGATGGCAAGGATGAAAAGGCTCGAGGAACAAATGGAGGAGCTGATGAAGCAAGGGGCTTCGTCCCCCCGCCCGGGAGCAGGGAAACGAATAAAAGCCAGGACTAAGGGGCGAGTGCTGGCTGACGCGGAGGAAGCCCCAATAACTGTTGTTTCCCAAGCAAGCAGCGGGAATAGTCTTGTGATCCAGGGGACTATTAACGGGACGGATTGCAAAATGACTCTAGACACAGGAGCCTCTAGAACAATAGTGAACCCAAATTTGGTAAAAGCCGCAAGGAGGCACAGGAGGAGAATTAACTGTCGGCTTCTTACTGCCTCCGGTCAGCCAATACCCGTCCTGGGAGAAATGTCAGTTATGATGAATGTAGGGGGGTCCTCTTACCCTCATGATGTTATCGTGGCTGAGATTGTGGATGATTGCATCTTGGGTATGGATTTCATGAAGAAGCATAACTGCGGAATTAATGTCGCTGACGGAGTTTTCAAGTGTGGCGAAGAAGAAATTTTCATCCTTGGAGGCGCCTGCGGGAAAGTCGCATGTGTAAAGGAAGTCATTATACCTGGACGAGCGGAAGCTAGAGTGCTGGTGAAACTACCGCCAGCTGGAAAGAAGAAGTCAAACAGATGTGTGTTGATTGAAGACACACCTACCAAGACATCAGCGCAAAAACTGATGACGGCGAGAACCCTTGTTAGTGGAAGCAGTAACGCTGTGGTCAAGGTTTTGAATCTTGGTGATCGCGAGATCTGCTTGAACAAAGGTGACGTCATTGGAAAGTGCGAGGAAGTTGTCTGGATGAGAAAGTGTAGTTCGATCACAGGCTCAGACTCAGCCAACAGCAGCAACTATGGAATAGTGACTGAGCTACTCGATGACTGCAAGAGTAATCTGACTTATTCGCAGAGCATGAAAGCTAAGAAGTTTTTACAACGCCACGCGAATATCTTCTCCAGCCAGGAAGGCGACCTTGGAAGAACTTCGATGGTTCAGCACAGGATAGATACCGAAAGCGAGAACCCAATTCGTCAACGAGCAAGACGGATACCCATTGCAAAGGAAAAAGAAGTTGAAAGCCTTTTGGAGGACATGAGAAGGCATAAGATTATTGAACCGTCTGCAAGTCCGTGGTGCTCACCTGTTGTGTTAGTGAAGAAGAAAGATGGCAGCACAAGGTTTTGTGTGGACTACAGGCATCTCAATGATGTCACTAAGAAGGACAGCTATCCATTACCTCGAATCGACGACACTCTGGATACCTTGAGTGGCATGAAATGGTTCTCGACCCTGGACCTGAAATCTGGATACTGGCAGGTGGAAATTCACCCAAAAGACAAGGAGAAGACAGCTTTCTCCACCGGTAAAGGTTTATGGCAGTTTAACGTCATGCCCTTTGGATTGTGCAACGCACCTGCCACATTTGAGCGACTCATGGAGTGTGTACTGGCAGGCTTAGTTGGAGAGGCTTGCTTAGTCTACTTGGACGACGTCATCATTGTTGGCCGCGACTTCGAGGACCATTTGCGAAACTTAGAATGTGTTTTCGCCAAAATAGAGGGGGCCAAGTTAAAGTTGAATCCGAAAAAATGTCGTTTATTCAGGAGTAAGGTCAATTATCTCGGCCATGTCATCTCCAGTGATGGAATCCAGACGGACCCGGAGAAACTGGAAGCAGTTCAAAATTGGCCAACCCCTAAGAACAAAACCGAAGTGCGGGCATTTCTCGGCTTATGCTCCTACTACAGGCGTTTTGTTAAGGGATTCTCGGAGATAGCCAAGCCATTACATCGGCTGACAGAGGATAAACGACAGTTTATTTGGGACGATACTTCTGAAGATTCTTTTCAGAAACTGAAGAAACATCTGTGTGAAACACCAATCCTGGGGTATCCACAACCTGCAAGTCAGTTTATAGTCGACACGGACGCAAGCAACACGGCCATTGGAGGGGTGTTATCTCAAAAACAGGGTGAAAGAGAAGTTGTAATTGCATATTTCAGCAAATCTTTATCTAAGCCAGAGAGAAACTACTGTGTGACAAGAAGAGAACTCTTGGCTGTTGTAAAGACGCTACAACATTTCAGCAAATATCTCATCGGCAGACAGTTTTTACTGCGAACTGATCACGCAGCCTTGAAGTGGCTACTGCAATTCAAGAACCCAGAAGGCCAAGTAGCTCGATGGATTGAACAACTACACGAGTATGACTTCAAGACGGAACACCGCAGCGGAAAGGCGCATGGGAATGCCGACGCACTTTCACGAAGGCCGTGTTCAGAGGACTGCAAACACTGTGTTAAGCAGGAATCTAATGAAATGACATTAAAGTTAACCAGAACAAGTCCCTTGGGTCTCTGGGAGAATGATGCTATGAGAGAGGCTCAAGAAAGAGATGACGACCTTCGGCATATCATCACATGGAAGAAACGCGGTGACGTAAAACCAATCTGGAGTGAAGTTGTACCCACTGGCGCTGTCACTAAGGCGTACTGGGCGCAATGGGACAGTCTGATACTTCAAAATGGAATACTTTACCGGAAATGGGAGAAGACTAACGGCAGAGAGTTCCATCTTCAGATAGTTGTCCCAAGGACGAGAGTACCAGATGTTCTCCGTAAAATACACGATGGCGTATCAGGAGGTCATCTAGGTGTCAAGAGGACGTTAACAAAAGTGCGAGAACGATTCTACTGGTTGCATTGTCGAGCTGATGTACAGGATTGGTGCCGCAAATGTACTTTGCGCTGCAGTGAAGGGACCACAAACAAGGAGCCGTGGGAACCTGCGCTTGTATAACGTTGGCGCACCGTGGGAACGAATTGCAGTTGACGTAGCTGGGCCATTTCCTGTAACGGAATCGGGAAACAAGTATTTTATGGTGGTCATGGATTACTTCACCAAATGGCCCGAAGTGTTCGCCATACCAAACCAGGAAGCTACAACAGTTGCTTCTAAGCTAGTCGAAGAAGTGATATCACGCTTTGGTGTGCCTCTAGAAATCCATTCCGATCAGGGCAGGAATTTCGAATCGCAGGTCTTCCAGGAAGTGTGCAGAATTTTGGGAATGCATAAAACGAGGACCACCGCGTACCATCCACAGTCTGATGGAATGGTTGAGAGATTTAACCAGACCCTTGAGAGGCATTTGGCGAAACTGGTAGATGACAAACAAAAGGATTGGGACAGGTATATACCGCTCTTCCTTCTGTCGTACCGTACCGCCGAGCATGAGAGCATAAAAGCTACCCCGGCGTATGTCAATTACGGTAGAGAACTGCGAGTACCAGTAGACCTCTTGACAGGAGGGTCACCGGAGGAACCGAAGACCGTACAAGACTATGTCTGCGATTTAAGGGAAAAGATGCGCTATATACACGCCATGGTTCGGGAAAACGGGTTGCAGTCAAGTGAGAACATGAAGACCAGATACGACCGGAAATCGAACACGAGCGGCTTCGAAGAAGGGTCACTGGTGTGGTTGCATAACTCAACTCGGCGAAAAGGGAAATCTCCAAAGTTGCAGACCAAGTGGGACGGCCCATACAAAGTGGTTACCCGATTGAATGATGTGACTTACAGGATTCAAAAGCAACCAAGAGGGACATTCAAAGTGGTACACATAGACCGTCTGGCGCATTACCATGGCAGTAATAATGATGCTCGGGACGAGCATCTCTAAGAGGTGAGTAGTGTTACGGATACGGACACACAGAGCCATCTAGCGTCGAACCGGCAAAACTAGGGGACACACTACACATAAATCCCCTACTCGAAACTAGATGACGCTAGTTGGTACATGCTCGAATCTCCTAGAAAGTTCCGACCGTTGTTTACTTGTTTACGTGTTTACTTGTTTACGTGAATCGAGTAAGGAACTTTCTAGAATTCGAGTCGCCCATATAAATAGGCGCAGGTGGACGGCCCGGAATTCAGTTTTATCTGAGCGATCTTCGAGGCGACTTCGAAGTGAAAACAAGTGATCAATAGTGAGTGATTGTGATAGTGAACCTACGACTCGGCTAGGACCTAGGACAGTGATAGTGCTCAGTGATTTGGATCTAGTGCTTAGTGTTTGGACTTAGTGATTTGTGCGAGCTAGTGTTTGTGAATAAAGTCTTCAAGAGAGTCACCAGGTCTTTGTCTCCGAATCCTACGAACCCTAGCACGTAACAATATAAAAGAATGTTGTGTTAGTTACGCCACTTATAACTCAAGAACGGATGAACCGATTTGGCTGAAAATTGGTGGAGAGGTAGCTTAGAACCAGGAATAGGACATAGGATACATTTACCCGGAAAATGTACGGTTACTGCACAATATACATTTATGATTTGCGCGTAACCTATTCAATCGATTTTGATGAATTTTGGTATGGAGATACTTTGAGACTCGGGAAAGGACAAGGGATACTTTTGGTCCCGGAAAATGTACGGTTCCCGCACAATAAACTTTTATCTCAAGAACGGATAAACCGATTTGGCTGAAAATTGGTAGAGAGGTAGCTTAGAACCAGGAAAAGGACATAGGATACATTTTGTCCCGGAAAAATGTACGGTTACTGCACAATATACTTTTATGATTTGCGCGTAAACTATTCAATCGATTTTGATGAATTTTGGTATGGAGATACTTTGAGTCTCGGGAAAGGACAAGGGATACTTTTGGTCCCGGAAAATGTATGGTTCCCGCACAATAAACTTTTATGATTTTCGCCTAAACTATTCAGTCTATTTTTATGTAATTCGGTATGGAGATACTTTGAGTCTCGGAAAAGGACAAGGGATACTTTTTGTCCCGGAAAATGTACGGTTCCAGCACAATAAACTTTTATGATTTTCGTTTAAACTATTTAGTCTATTTTGATGATATTTGGCATGAAGATACTAATTTTAATCTATTGTTTTCTTAATTATACCAATTCGAATTAAATAATCATCGTTAAGACAGGACAACGTCTGTCGGGTCAGCTATAATATATAAAAGAAAGTCGTGTTAGTTACACTATTTATAACTCAAGAACGGCTTTACCGATATGGCTGAAAATTGGTGAGGAGGTAGCTTAGAGCCAGGAAAAGGACATAGAATACATTTTGTACGGGAAAAATGTACGGTTACTTCACAATATACTTTCATGATTCGCGCGTAAACTATTCAATCGATTTTGATGAATTTCGGTATGGAGATACTTTGAGTCTCGGGAAAGGACAAGGGATACTTTTGGTGCGGAAAATGTACGGTTCCCGCACAATAAACTTTTATGATTTTCGCCTTAACTCTTCAATCTATTTTGATGAAATTTGGTATAGAGATACTTTGAGTCTCGGGAAATGTACGGTTTCCGCACAGTAAACTTTTATTATTTTTCGCCTAAACTATTCAGTCTATTTTTATGAAATTTGGCATGGAGATACTTTGAGTCTCGGGAAAGGAATAGGGATACTTTTTGTCCCGGAAAATGTACGGTTCCTGCACAATAAACTTTTATGATTTTCGCTTAAACTATTTATTCTATTTTGATAAAATTTGGCATGGAGATACTAATTTTAATCTACTGTTTTCTTAATTATACCAATTCGAATTAAATAATCATCGTGAAGACAGGACAACGTCTGTCGGGTCAGCTAGTATTAGATATTATAATGTTTAGTTATTATACACAGAAAGAGTGTAAACTGTAATATGAGTAGCTGATCTCAGCGCCTGATGAAAAACATTGGCTATAGGTATATGAAAATCATTGCCGACAAAAATTCAAAGTGATCTTTATGTCGAGGACAAGGTGCTAAAGTGTGTAGCGAAACCGCACAGTTCTTATCAGTATTATCTATGTACCCTCCACAACAAGCAGATAAGAAATACTGTAAGGATAATTCACAAGTTATAAGAACGCCGTGCTAAACCAACGTATTTTTTGTATTTTTCCGAAGTGTACAAAGAAAATCAAAATGGGGTGCGGTGAATTTTTAGTGAAATACATACTTTTCTTCGCGAATTTGTTCTTTGCGGTGAGTAAAAAAATATATATTCGTTTGAGATAAGAGTATTACTTATCGATTCTTGATAATTTTTTTAGGACGAATGTGTTTTTTAACGATTTTTATTGAATCATAAACCTATAAATGAATCTGGAGCTACGTTTGTGCCCCAGCCAAGTCAAGCAAAAATTCGTGGCATGTCCGTTAATGATTCATCCATATATATGAGGGCAAAACTGCGTGTGTTTGTTACCTCTTCACGCCCAAGCCACTGGACCGATTTTGCTGAAATTTGGTATGGAAATACTTTGAGTCCCGTGAAAGGACAAAGGACACAACGGAGTTGCGGGCGTTATTTAGTTTAATCACTACTTACTTCAATGGTAATAGATCTAGAGGTTGCCCAAACCTTGTTGCCTATAGAGAAGATGAATGTTTTAGGCCGTGTTCACACCAAACTGACTATACGCCGCTGAATGTGATCGAGCGTTACGCAGTTTATTGTATTTCCATACATATTCACTTTTTCGTTCACACCTAACGGACAATACGCCATTACGCTAGGCGTAGGCGCGGACATTCGATACCGTATATTTTGTATGATTTTCACGTTCACACTGGGGCTCACGGTGAGCCTGCTTACATTCAGCGGCGTATAGTCAGTTTGGTCTGAACACGGCCTTATACCGAATCCTGCCATAATGTCTCCATTCAATCGATATACCGTGCAGCGGTTGAATCGTAACTTGTAGTTTGCAGATGTAAAATACAGGCAGACGTCAGACATATCAGTACAACATTTTTGTTTAACAGCAGATATCAATGCATACCTAATAATATCTCATGTTGTTTACCACCTTCGAATTGATTGTAAAGGCTTGTTTGCAATGAAACAAACTAATAAGATAATGGCGCATTTTCACTGGTCGATAGAGCCCGCATGCGGGGTGCGGGAGATTTCTGAAACGCATGCCTCGACCAATGAAAATGCGCCATTAGTTGTCAATTTGTTGTCATAGACTCCCCGCATGCTGTATACCGTACGAGTTAACGACTAATGAAAATGCGCCCTAACTAGATGACGCCCGCAACTCCGTTGCCTCAAAATTCGTTTATCGCGGTATCCTATGTTTCCCGGGACTCAAACTTCAAAGTATCTCTATACCGCAGCAAAATCGGTTCAGCGGTTTGGGCGTGAAGAGGTGACAGACAGACTAGATATGTACTATAATATTTACATGATGACGCCCGCAACTCCGTTGCGCCAAAACTCGTTTATCGCGCGAGAACAACAATTTTTCCGGGACAAAAACTATACTATGTCCTTTCTCGGGACTCAAAGTATCTCCATACCAAATTTCAACAAAATCAGTTCAATGGTTTGGGCGTGAAGAGGTAATAGACAGCCAGACACATACTTTAATAGTTGTATTTAGTATGAATGTACTGGGTGTTCATTGTAGGCAGACGACGGTTAAATTCTACATTTGTCTGTCTGTCTATGTAACCCTTATGTTGTCAGCATTAAAGATTATTTTACAGGAAATATATTTAGGGTAGTTGTTACTGTATTAACATTAGCACAGCATTGCGGACGTTATCATATTATCTAATCAGTAAATTTATCGAAGTAGGTGCGTTGGTTACACAGAATAATATCACATGTGTATGAACTAATACTTTTACCGGCTAGCCCGGATGTTACACCAAGATACAAACTATGACACATTGTGACTACATCCCAATGAATCCTAATTTAAAGAATATAGGCCACATAATATCCTGGGATGTCATTTTCGTAAAGACCTTGGGTCAAAGAACAATGGGATCAGAAATTAAATAACTTTACTTCATGATAATATTAATATAGTATAATTTATAAGGTTGATCCACTTACGGATTTTGTCGCGGAGCACTTTTATTAATCCCGACGTTTCGGCTACTTTACAGCGGCCGTGGTCCAGTGACCACGGCCGCTGTAAAGTAGCCGAAAAGGTGGACTGAGGTGACAGGCGTCCAATTCGTTGAAGTTCTTCAACTACCCGAAGATTCATCAATTTTTGTTTGCGTTCCGATCTACGCAGAACCACAGAATATATTAGGCAGAACTCAATCAAGGAACACATTGCGGATGTCAAACACCGTATATCATATATATGCAAACAAAAATTGATGAATCTTCGGGTAGTTGAAGAACTTCAACGAATTGGACGCCTGTCACCTCAGTCCACCCGTGACCACCGCGGCCGCTGTAAAGCAGCCGAAACGTCAGGATTAATAAAAGTGCTCCGCGACAAAATCCGCGCGGTGTTTCAACCTTATAATATCATGATTCATGAGTCATGAATCATGACTTATGAGTCATGAGTGATACTCGCGTAAACTTAAGAAAACTTTACTTCAAAAAAAAAGAAGAATATTTTTCTTAGCTCTTTCCCACTTAATGTACTTTTAACTTTAATAGGGAAGATGTACAAAGAATGGATTAGAATTTATAAATGCAGGTCGTGTGTTTCGCTAATAATAATTGATTCAATAAATATAGTAGAATAAGTGCAAGTTGATTGTATTCTATTACCTAGTGCCTAAAATAGCTGTGGGGTCCACCGGATCCAGCAAAATGTTTAAAGTGGTCTATGAGAAAAAAAAGTTCGGGAACCTCTGCCTTAGGCTCTAAACACACTAGGCTGAATTACGCCGGCGTAAATTCCGCCGCGTTTACGCCGCGTTTCAAACTCATACAAAATACGGGCGGAACGCGAGAGACGACACACTATTCCGTCGCGTATTTGTATGCGTTTTGCGGCGGAATTTACGCCGGCGTAATTCAGCCTAGTGTGTTTAAACACATAGACGTATAAAAGAGAAGACTTTGAGCGTAACTCTTTGTGTTTCAGCTAGCGGGCCTCGCGCTGCTGGGCATCGGCATTGCTGTGGAGCTGAAGGTGGCCGCGGTGATTAACTTCATGGAGCAGAACCAGATGCTGCAGATGACGTCGATCAGCGCCATCGTGCTGGGTTCCGTCGTCTTCGTTATCGCGTTCTTCGGCTGCTGCGGCGCGGTGCGCGAGAGCAACTGCATGCTTGTCACGGTCAGTAGCTTGTTCAGTTAATATTCTGATAAATTATCCAACAATATTCCGAGGAATTATTCCGAATCATACCTCCTGCAACTTTTCGCCACCGTTCCACGTGAGAAATATACCATTATCATCACCTCATTGATGAGTGGCAGTCTGCCACCAGGCGTATTTCGCGTAACCTTCTGCTGCGCAATGTATAACTCTGGAACGAACTGTGACTAGCAGTATTTCTGGCCTGACCGAGCATAACACCTTGCTCGGTTGGAAGATTTTCTTTAGCTTAGGTATTGACCACACTTATTCCCACAAATTAAATGGTATTGTTATAGTTTGTAAGTTTCGACATGTATTCCAATTCCAGTACTCAATCTTCATGATGGTGCTGATGGTGCTGAAGATAACCTTGGCGGTGCTGATCTTCGTGAACCTCGACAGCTTCCTGGCGGAGGTGCCCAGGTGGCTGAACGAGGCCTTCGCCAAGGACCAACAGGCATTCCACGAGTTGGAACAATCGGTAGTAACATTGTTGAGAGAGATGTAAAATTATTCTGGGTGTGTAATAAAACTAAGTGATAATATTTTAAGAGCGTGAATGAAACCCGTGTATAGAGTTTCTGTAAAAGTAGCAGCGCTGAAAGAGCAAAATTTATTAAAAAAAATAATACAAAAGTTCACGCCTTCTTGACTCTGAACTTCGCGCCTTTATAATTACTTTACTTTTGACTAAAATTACGAGTAACACTTGCTAATTCTCCACGTTTGCCACGCTTGTAGGTGTGCACACTGCACAGTGCAAGATTGTAAAAAAAATCTGGATCTGGATTCTCGAGGATTAAAAAAAAATCGGCCAAGTGCGAGTCGGACTCGCGCGCGAAGGGTTCCGTACCATTATAGAGCAAAATCAGGCCAAAAATTGTGTTTTTTGTATGGGAGCCGCCCTTAATTTTTTATTTTATTTTAATATTATTATTAAATATTAAAGAAGACATATAACTGAGGACTTCGAGAAAAAATCAAGTACCTAACTGTTGCCGTTATTGATATAGAGCAAAAAAAGCCAAAAAAAACACGTTTCTTGTATGGGAGCCCCCCTTAAATATTAATTTTCTTTTGTTTTTAGTATTTGTTGTTATAGCGGCAACAGATATACATAATCTCTGAAAATTTGAACTATCTAGCTATTACCGTTATTGAGTTACAGCCTGGAGACAGACGGACGGACAGACAGACAGACAGACAGACAGATGGACAGACGGACAGACAACGAAGTCTTAGTAATAGGGTCCCGTTTTTACTCTTTGGGTACGGAACCCTAAAAACCTGTGGCACTCGGGGACTGTCCGCTGTAAAGCTATTGCACTTAGCAGCTTGTGTACACGCATACGTCTAGTCGCACGCACACAACCACCGTGCCGAAGTCTGCCGAACTGAAACGACGTTAGACGAGGGTTAGGCATCGATGGGTTTATTTTATTTTCATTGCGGAATTTCTTGACTCGGTCGCCGCGCTCAAAGCCCGCGAAAAAAGCTATGCAATACAGTAGGGCCTCGGTAATCCGGACTCGCGCTTGTTCGGTGATTGCTGTAATCAGGCCAGCCAGAGCTTTAAATACTGCCACGGAATATATATTAGTACATAGTACCAAATACTGCTTTTAAAATGGGCTGAAGATAACGAATTTGATAGCCACGAAGTTATGTTTCTCCGTCGACTTAGAGACGCGGGCTTTCGAAATGATGTGCGAAAATCATAAACAGAGTACCTATTACAGACTTTTTCAAAAAGAAATTAACTAATGTTTTATTTTAAGTTTTAACTTACTGATTTCTTACATGGTTGTAATTATGTACATGTACATTTTGTCTTTATGCTTTAATTTAATAATGTATTTAAAAAACTAAATTAAACATGACGTGTTTTGTTAACATTAAAATATACGGGAATTAAATATTGCATACTATAATCCGGATGCCTCGATAATTCGTAAACGGTCTTGTTTTTGCCTCTCCGGATTAACGAGGCCCTACTGTAGCTTGAAAATTCCACCGTAGCGCATGCGTCTACCACTTTAACCTTACATGTTCATTTCCAGCTGAAGTGCTGCGGCCCGGCCGGCGCCAGTTCTTACCAGAACCTGGTGCTGCCGCAGAGCTGCTGCGCCTCCACCCCCTGCACCATCGTCAACGCCTACTCCTCCTGCAACGACGTGATCCAGTCCTTCTTCAGCACCTTCGGCCTGGTGACCGGAGCTGTCGCCATCGGCATCGTCGCGGTCGAGGTACGTTCATAAGTTACCGCTGCTGACCCCCAAGCCTTCAAATCTAATAATATTATGTAGATAATAGATTTGTGTTATTAATTATTACTAGATGACTCCATACCAAATTTCAGCCAAATCGGTTCAGCGTGAAAAGGTAACAGACAGACAGACAGACACACTTTCGCAATCATAATATTAGTATGGATATGGATATTAACTTTGCAACAGGCATAATGCAGCAAAAACCAAATATATATATATATATATATATATATATATATATATATATATATATATATATATATATATATATATATATATATATATATATATATATATATAATTGGAATCTCGGAATCGGCTCCAACGATTTTCATGAAATTTAGTATATAGGGGGTTTCGGGGGCGATAAATCGATCTAGCTAGGAATCATTTTCATAAAATGTCATTTTATGTGGGTTTTTTTTAATTTTTTGAATACCGAGCGAAGCTCGGTCATATAGCTAGTAATATCTTTATTTCTTCAGCAATCTATTTCAAATCAAGCTAATACAATAATATTTGGGGATAAATAATATAATTTTATTTGTACAAATGAATTACTTAATACAAACACAAAAAAACTATAGTGTCAGTGCAAATTGACCTTATCGCTTCGAAGTTCGAGCGGTTTCTACCAGGCTTAAATAGCTAGTACTTAAATGAAGATCGAAGGGTAACATGGTCTTTGGGTAGCATCAAAAACATAACTATGAGTGATCCATAAGCTACTGTCCTGGCCATGGGCGTAGGTAGCCAGCCTTAGGCTCGCTCAGGGTGGGGCAGCAGTCAACCTATCGTTGATTGTTGTTAGTATAAGAAAAAAATATTTTTTTGTTTAATAAGGCACCTTATACGACGACTCCGTGGCGCAGTGGTGAGCGTGTTGGTAGCTCAAGCCGGAGGTCGCGGGTTCGAGTACCGCCGACGGAACAAAAAAAGTTTATAAAGTTCCTGGGTCATGGATGTATATTAAATATGTGTATCATATAATAAAGATCTTAAATATATGTATAGTATAAAAGTATTAAATATATTTCCGTTGTCTGGTACCTGTAACACAAGTCCTTCAGGTACTTAGCACGGGGCCAGACTGACGTGGTGTGAAGCGTCCATAGATATTATTATCATGTTTGTGTAAGGTATTCCTTGCTCACGGGCAATTAAATCCCGGACCTTTGGAAGGCATGCGTGGGGCCGAAGCCAACACGTAGAGGCCCGTTACACAATTTTATTCTAAATGTTATGTGACACCGGCCGGCGACTCTCCCTGTCCGCACTATAGGAGTACGACCAAGGAGAGCCAGCGGCCAGTGTAGGACTATTACAGGGAATGAATATTAGAAATGATACCGGGTTATGGGGGTGAGGTGCTAGTGGACTGGGTAACTGGGACTATGGAAGGACTATGGCGTCTGCCGATTCAACGTGGAAACATGTATCATAAAGTTGGCAGACGGTGACTCGCCAACTTTTTGAATGGGCCCGTCAAAATGGTCGCACGCACGGTGCACCGAAGCGGCAACATTGACAGAGCGGCTTGAGGCAGGAGAGGTGTCGCTGGACTTTAAACGCCGATCATTTGCACTACGCTTCACATCCTCCCTCCGAGCCGAAGCTCTCGCGACTCCACTCTGACCGGCCGGTTAAGGCAAGGCAGAGGTAGGGCCTGATTCTCCGTCAGTGTTCACTCCGGCCGGCCGGTGAAGGCAAGTCGGAGATGGAGAACAGGGGCTTCCCTGGGAGCACTCGGGTGCGTGGGGTCGCTACTCCCCAACAACTCGCCACAAGACGCTCTGTCAATGTTGCCGCCTCGGTGCACCGTGCGTGCAACCATTTTGAGGGGCCCATTCAGAGGCCAGAGCCAGGGTGGGGCAAGCGCCCCAGCTTGCCCCAGTGTGGCTACGCCTACGGTCCTGGCTTTCCCCACAGGTAACACTGAACATTCTGTATCTGTGACTTTTTTTTCTTTTCAGCTGGTGGCAGTAGTTTTCGGCCTGTGCCTGGCGAACCACGTCCGGAATAGGGACAGAAGGGCGTACTACTAAATAAATAAAAAACAAGAGAGGAACTAAAGTCTACACTACTTTAAACCACGTTCTTAATGTCGGGAATAAAACAGTTTTGGAACGAATTTTATTTCCGAGTAGCATTATGATTTATGAAGTAGTTGTACAGTTATTCCTTATTATTATTTTTAAGAAAACACAAACATAACACGTGAAATTGATGTTTTATATCCAACACTGTAAATACATAGGTATCGCTATTTTTTATAAGTTGTTTTTATTTTCGCCTTGCCTAATCAGTTGATCAATAGTTAAATGTTACAAGTTATGCATGAAATGTTATATTAATCAAATAGAAACTTCTGGTGAATTTAAATAGAAGGCGATTGGTGACTTCATATTATATTATTTTCTTGACGTAACGTGAAAAGAACATTATTTAGCCAAAATATAAGTAAGATATTATTATTTCAAACATGAAAGAAATAATAAATATTACTTTATTTCTTTCAGCGCTGCTACTTTTTTGTTCGATATTTATTGTATATGTATCAATGCCCAAAATATCTGTACTAGTTGATTTTAAAATAACCCAGGTACTTAGTTATTAATTTATGTCATATGTGTTGTTAGCATAAAGTTAATATATTACCTTTATGGTTGTTAGGCGCTAAAAAAATACAATATAATCTGTGAAAGTTTTTATTTTTTTATTTTTATTACACTTCATGAGATAAGCACACCATGGTGGTATAATGTAAGAATGTTAAAAGGTCCCATATTCATATACGAAGGTAGGTACTGCAATCGCAGAAAAAATGATATAAGTATAATATTATATTGCATCTAAGTTTTTATTATTCGTAGACTACGAATTATAAAATATAGTTACGTTTGCTTATAGTTTTTATTACTCGTAGTTCGTAGATCTAAGTACATATACCCCGCGTTCCACTTGACGTTAAAAACCATCAAAACGCTCAAAATGCCTCCAATTTTGAGCGTTATAAAAACGATCAAAAAGTTCAAAATTGGAGGCATTTTGAGCGTTTTGATGGTTTTTAACGTCAAGTGGAACGCGGGGATAGTAACATTGTTGTTTTTTAAATTGTAAAAAAAAACGATAAAGCCCAGAAAAACCCGGGTCACCGGGTACCCGGTTTTTATTTAGCACATACCCAGGTTTTAAAAATTGGACCCGAGATTCAATGCCCTATTCTCAAATTGCCGAATGAGAGTTGTTGAAATTCTATTTAGTATTTGCCACCAGTAGCTGCGTTTTTTTTTAAATAGTCTATCGTATCAAATAGACATAATATTATTATCGTCACATGACAGCTATAACGTGACATATGAAAGAAGTTTGACACGATAGAGCCTGGCTCACTGACCTCCAATAAATGGAGATCAGTGCCCTGGCAAATGAATTTCAACAACCCTCATTCGGTCCGGTCCGAAGTGGTCATTGAAGTGACAGATGTTTCTAGTCTAAGGCTAGTATATTATAATAGTATTTTGCATTCTCGATGAGACCAGAGTATGAAAATTGCTTCGAACTTCTAAAATCTAAGTAGTTAGCTGTTAGAGATTATCTGTACTAAGAGCTGCCAAGAGATTTGCCGATGAATCTATAATAGTCTGTATCTGTATTTAAGGGTGAGTTACACCAACTTACTTTAAATATAACTGTAACTTAAACTATAAAAATCTTATATAAATCTTATATCTAGGTATATAGATCTTTGGTAACCGTTAAATACGACGTCCGACGCCATATTTAACCATACCCGCTCATACTTATATCTTTTCGTGACCATTTACTATGTTTTACAGTGTTATATTTTTCCTGTCGATTTTTACGGATAATTAAATTTTTTATACTCTCAATCCCATTACCGGTAGCTTTAATAAAAAAGTAAACGCAACAGACATCTGTCAATTTCTGTGGTCAAAGTTAAGGTTAAAGCTAAGTTAGCCTTAACTATGACCATAACTTTAACCATAACTTTAACTTTAACCACGCCTCTGGTGCAACCCACCCTTAGAGTACAATTTTTTTCTTAAAGCCCGTCACAGACTTAGCTATAGGTATGTATTAATATTTTTATAGCTAGGCATATTACTATATATTTTCTATACTAAATCCACATGTCACAGAAACTATAGCTGAGTGTGCGGTCACGCCAAAATTAGTATAGAAAATATAGCTATAAAAATATTAACATATATTATAGTTAAGTCTGTGACGGGCTTAAATTAACAGAATACAGAGAAAGTATTTTTCACATAGCTCCTAGACTAGAAAGGTCAATGACCGCTGGTGCCAACTTAAATTATTTTGACTATTAGTTACGATTACATAGCTGTCTACATGAAGTCCACTGTCCAGGTTACCCCCATTACCATGTTGGTGATGTGCTGCGGCTGCGTTTGAGGACTTTCTGCGCTTCATGGCAGGCGTTTACACCTGATGTTAACTGAAAAAAAAAAATAGTGACTCTCCAGGCTTTATTTTTTTTATTTTAAAAGAAAAATATTTACAATATTTTAAAAAAAGCGTGTTTTTTTTTTGTTTTTTCTCTATAACTATGACAATTTATTGTCAATCCAGTGGTGTAGGCTAATACGCAATGAATAATGATGCCCCGGGGCTCCCAAACTCAGGCGCCCTCTCTGATTTACCATCGAAGATATTGATTCATAGGCGTCCATTAGACGGTCATGCCCTGCCCTAGTAGACAAGTGGCAAGCGATTGTCGTATATGCTAACAAAATGTATGCGATTTGACATAAGTCATCGCTTCGCTAGCGAATACTAATGTCAGTCATTTCCATCAATCATGACTTTCGTTTGACTCTTGTAGTGTTAGAATTAATTTGACATCACACAGTCATTCTGACTGATTGTCAGTCATACGCAAAACTTCACAAAGAATACACGTTTTTACGCAAGATAATTATATATGTATCAATGATAGATAATTATGGACGACTGACTGACTGACGCGTGATTGACGAAATGCCATTAAACGTTTACTCAAAAGTCATGATTGATGGTTGCATGACATAAAAACCAAAATATCCAGATAACTGTATATCAATTTCATGCAACCATCAGTCACTACTCACTGCATTACGCGGCAAGTTATTCAACACTCACAGTCATGAATGTGCAGTGGTAAAACTGGCAGCAAAACATACTGTGTAAGGCATCCATTACACGGTAGGTTTTGCTGCCAGTTTTACCACATTCATGGCTGTGATTGTTGAATAACCTACCGTGTAATGCAGTGACTGATGGTTGCATGAAATTGATCGACAATTGAGTGACCGACCATTCGTCAGTCCATCAGTCACCATCAGTCAAACATAATTCATGATTGACGGAATTGACTGTCGCTTGCATGATCGTGTAATGGATGCCTAATGGATGCCATAGGTAGTTGACGTACCTACTTCATTTGGTGGGATTATGTCACTATGGGAAATCGGTCGCATGGGTTTGCCTTGGCTTGACGACGCGACCCAATTACTTAGGTCCGCCATTTGCCTATGAATCAACTTCTCTAATAGTACAATCTAAATAGCTGTAGATGTTTTGTAATTGCTACTTTTTTAAAGGTGTCTTTCAGATATAAACATGATTAGATTTTAACTTGCCAGAGACAACTGACTGACTTCCTAAATACACCTCTGCAGACAGTGGCGGCCTTAGCCATTGCGAGGCCCCGTGCGGAAGGTCTTTGCGAGGCCCCTGCAAGCGCGAGGCCCCGGGCGATTGCCCTGTTCGCCACCCCCTAGGGCCGACACTGTCTGCAGGCTGCAGAGACCTTGCCTATACAGTGTGTAACAAAAATAAGTGATAATACTTAAGGGTGTGTACGTGTTCCTTGCAGAGAGTTCACTGTGAAAGTGGCAGCGCTGACAGACCAAAATTTTTTTTCACTTTTGGTTTTTCAGCGCTGCCACTTTCACAGTGAACTCTCTACAAGGAACACGTACACACCCGAAAGTATTATCAGTTATTATTTTTTTTTTTTGTCTGGCTGTGTTTGTTCCTTGTGTGCTTAATAAAGTTGTTTTTTTATTGGATGATCTCACCATCAGGACCGCGGCGGCAATCACTAGAGGAGTTCCGTAGGTGTCGAGCATGAGGTCAATGAGTTCCTTGCAGGTGAGGACTCCAACCAGCTTGGTGCTGGCGCATAGGAGCTGGTTGCCCGCACCCACCAACTTGCTGACCACCAACGACTCCCAATCCCTGGGGCGCTCCAGCGGGATCTTCGGGCAGCAGGGCATATCCTCCAACTGAAAAAGAACAATACAGGAATTCGACAGTATACAATATCATCCCTCACCGGTTTCGGTGATGGTGGCTTAAGACTAGAGCCCCTAGCTAAGACGTTTTCTTTATTGTTTACAGAATCGACAATCAAAATCTACGGAATTGATATAACAGTATGAGTCGAATTATTTTGAACGCTTGCGTCAATTCCATAAATTTTCGGCGATTTTATGATAGGCGATTCTATAATAATTAAACGATAAAGGAAGCGTCTTGGCTAAAGGGCCAGGTCAGTTAGGCAGGACTGATTTGGTTGGATATACTTGGGAGTTGACATAACCCGATCGAGTATCAATCATTCTGTCCGTCCATCATCAGCTGCTTACGAGTCAATATCTCAAGTAGGTACAATAAACTACTAACCAGGCGTTAAGAGGGCAATCAAACATCGTCTCTTCAGCAGCCTTAGCATGGCCACAGTAGAAATGCGAAATAGACTATAGTCTATCTCTAAGTGATTTTATTTGAATTTTTGTCGGTCACGATTGTTGAGAATAAACACAATATATAATAGTTATTCTTATTTATTTCAGGTTCAAAACCAATATTACATTCAGACACGTCGTTTCTCACACATTTTTCTTGTCGTTCCCATTTTGTTCTAATAGTAACTTTTTCGGCAATTGACATTAATAAATAAATCCTCTAAAATATCTATTGTGCCAATTTGTAACACACTCCCGGGGGAGGCAACAGGTGCGCAATATCTATATATATCCTGTAATACTCGTAACACAATAATCATCAAAACCTATTTTAAAAATGCTTCATAAAAATAAACAAAATCAATAAACAATAATAAAATAAGCTTTGTCTAACTAAATTTTAAAATAATAAAAATTCCCGGTGATTCTGCTGGTAATTTTCGCCGGTAAATTTGTCATGACCTTCTTCGCCCTTTGAGTCCTGCAAGATGACGTCTCGTACTTTATCGTCCAGTCTTGCCGGTTCAGCCAGCTTCCGACGACAGAAATTACAAATCGGCATCTTCTACATAATTATTACCGATTTCATGCGTGGTACTAAAAGTAGTCTTATTTAAGACCTCAGTTTCTTCTATTAAATTAATAACCTCAATCTCATCTCGTATCGTACTTTTCTAATATATTACCACACACGGTCGCCTCTTTTGGTCACGACAACTCAATGCTTAGCTTTTGCTTGGAGAAACTGTAAGTCGGCATCTTCTATAATAATTTTTACCGACTTATTTTCGTGCCTGTTAAAATACGTCGTAATTCGTACCTGAGATCTCTTCTTTTTCTACATCGATAAGGTTATTCTCAGCCTTTTATCGTATTTCTTTATAATATTGTTTTTCCTCACGGTCGCCACTTTATGTTGAGAATAAACATAATATATAATAATTATTCTTATTTATTTCAGGTTCAAAACCAATATTACATTCAGACACGCCGTTTCTCACACATTTTTCTTGTCGTTCCCATTTTGTTCTAATAGTAACTTTTTCGGCAATTGACATTAATAAATAAATCCTCTAAAATATCTATTGTGCCAATTTGTAACAGCGATTACCCGCGGTAAAGATCGGAACGGTACCTTCAGTTTATCTCGTGTTTCTATACTTTCACATTTTTACTGTGGCCATGCTAAGGCTGCAGGTGAAAAATAACGACGCGGAATCAGCGTCAAGTAAGTTATTTCTTAATTACTCGAAAAATAAACAACATTTTTAAAATCCGCTAGTACAGTCCCTCGGTAATATAATTTTATAATATTTATTAAAATATTGTCTCAGTTGAATGCACCGTTTTGAAAAGAAATTAAATATTCGTAAAATTTAGATGCATTTTTGTGATTTTTTTTTATCGATGAAATTTTCTTGTTTTCGCTAGTACCTTATACCTATAGACTCTCGCAAATATAATGTAGTAAGTATCTATGTTTAAAAAATGAAACGATTCATAGCTTTTTATCAAGTACAGGGAAAAGGTGGTAATGTGGCCCCTGCACATATATTGACCCCCATCAATATTTAATGTTTTAATAACGCTATCCAGTATAATTTTGGTGGAACGGGATGCTCGCGGCATGCTACTAATTTAGCACCGTACAAATCCAACAGAGGCTGTCAAGTTCGATTGTCATTCGATCAAGTCAAACTTGCGACCTGCGAAACTTTTAACACCTTCACTGCGGCATGTAAAAGCTTAAGCCTTCGTCTGGTGCGGCGGCGGGCCAAAGTGTGCCCCCAATGATTTTTCCGCCAGTGCGGGGTAGGCCTTTCTCGACCCACCAACACAAGGTTAGATTAAATTACTATAACTTTGCGAAAACATAATGTAGGTGTACAGTTTTTGGACTGTTGGAATAACCTTGAACCCAACTACTTTAGGTTTGATTCGCCCCGGGATCTGCCAAACAGGAAATGAGAAATAAACCAGGGAAAGTGGCGGGCCGATATCGACTTGAACCGCACTAGACAGTATTTTCAGTAGAGATGGGAAAGACAAAAATAAGGGGATATCGAAAATATATATTTTAAATTAATATATTTAAATTCCTGTCTTTAAAACACAAAGCCTGTTTTTGTTTACACATTCTGCAGTATGTTTTATTTTTTTTTAATTTCTTTTTTGATTCGACACTCCTCATGGTTTTTCCCAGTTTTTCATATCACCCTGCACAATTTCGCCGTTTAACGCTCATCTCAAGGACATGATCTTTTGTTTCCTGCTATCGTGCGTTGTTAATTTTATAAAATGGATAATTATTGTATTTTAAAAAGATAAAACCGACTTCAAAGTCGTACGTAATTGAGAAATAAAATTACCTATTTTAAACACTACTGAACCGATTTTGATGAACAGTATTCCCGAAGTTAAACAGTACCCAGTACAAAAAAAGAATTACTTTAATCGGACTAGTAGTTCCGAAGATGTGCGAACACAAATATAAAACATACATGAATATGTATGTCACTTTAGAAATTTGACACATTTTTTCAGATGCTGATAATATAGACTAAAACATATCAAAACTAGGCAGATCTGAAAATAATACATACAATATACAGGTTGAATTGATAACCTTTTTTGAAGTCGGTTAAAAAACGCGACGTACGTCAGCTACGACTTACGACAGATTGCACATCACTAACTGGCGAGGCGGACGCTCAGTGCGGTATCGGGTCGCCAATCGCCTGCTTGTACGGCGGGCCGCAATAGGCCCACTGCCGCACTGAGTTGATTTTTGACACCTCCAGTGCGTGGTAGGCCGATAACGACCTGCCATAATTTTTTTATAGGAAAGACCTATAATTTTGAACACAATCTCAAATATATATTTGCCTCTGTCGTACCTTTACAAACACCTGAAATAATCGTTCCGCACCGAGTGAGAGAACATAGTTTTCTTCGTCCGCACCAGCTGAAATTCCGCGGCAGGCCGATTTCGGCCTGCCCCGCAGTGAAGGTGTTAAGTGTGTGTGATTTTATTTCGATAGTTGTTAAGAATCTGAAATATTTGGCTTTTGTGTTCAAACATCGGATACATCAAACTGTTCTCCTACGGAATTTAAAAGGTAAATATAAAATTATACATCCCACCAAAAACATTTTCATGTAAAAATGCTGCCAAGATGAGAACAGTTCGTGGTGTCAAAAAGTAGTAAGATTTCATGTAGAGCCAAGTTTCAAACCTTACACACTCAGCCCTAAATCTAAAAACCTTAATTTTACACATAAATCACGGCCAAATACTTGATATAATGTGTCAGCCGCACGAGAAGAATCTAAAAACTCTACACATTAGTCAAAATGAGTGGCTTGGCCATTTTGTTATTAAGTACAACAGAAGAGTAGTTCAAAGCTCATAGCATGACCAATAACAAAAATGCCAAGCCACTCATTTTGACTAATGTGTAGAGTTTTTAGATTCTTCTCGTGCGGCTGACACATTATATCAAGACGTATTTGGCCGCGATTTATATGTAAAATTAAGGTTTTTAGATTTAGGGCTGAGTGTGTAAGGTTTGAAACTTGGCTCTACATGAGATCTCACTACTTTTTGACACCACGAACTATTATGTTCTCATCTTGGCAGCATTTTTACATGAAAATGTTTTTGGTGGGATTTCATTTCTTTTTTTAAGTTTTACCACACACGGTGGTAAAACTTAAAAAAGGGGCATACGAGCATGTGCACTCGCATTATTAGAAAAGTTGCAAGTGCTTTGCCAGCCTTTGAGAGGGGATCGGTTATATATAAAAATAGGGGACAAACGAGCAAACAGGTCACCTGATGGAAAGTACTACCGTCGCCGAGTTGCCATACTTTCAGAAAGAAAAGGCTTAATTGAGGGAATAGGGAAAAGGGGTATCCCTATTCCCCTGTTCTCTTTCCCTTTTTTATGAAATTAGGGGGCAAACAAGCAGACGGGTCACCTGACGGAAAAAAACTGCCATCGCCCATGGATACTGTAACATTAGAAGAGTTGCAAGTGCGTTTCCGGCCTTTTTATGAAGGAATAAGCTAAGGGAATAAGCAGAAGAGAAGAGGGATAGGGAATAATCTATTGGTATAGAGTGCAGTTGGGCCTCCGCTAAACTCACTCACTAGAGTTCACTAGACGAAACACAGCACAAGCGCTGTTTCATGCCGGTTTTCTGTGAGTCTGTGGTCTCTCAAGGATAACACGTATTTTTTAGGGTTCCGTAACCATAGGGTAAAAACGGGAACCTATTACTAAGACTTCGTTGTCTTTCCGTCTGTCCGTCTGTCTGTCTGTCTGTCTGTCTGTCTGTCTGTCTGTCTGTCTGTCTCCAGTCTGTAACTCAAGAATTTGAAGAAAGAAAGCTAGGGAGTTGAAATTTTCACAGTTTATGTATATTTGTTGCCGCTATAAAAACAAATACTAAAAACAAAATAAAATTAATATTTAAAGGGGGCTCCCATACAACAAACGTGATTTTTTGGCCTATTTTGCTCTATATCAATAATGGCAACCGGTAGGTACTTGATTTTTTCTCAAAGTCCTTAGTAATATGTCTACTTTAATATTTAATAATAATATTAATATAAAATAAAAAAATAAGGGGGGCTCCCATACAATAAACACAATTTTTGGCCTAATTTTGCTCTATAAGTGTACGGATATAGGTTAGGTTGGGTTTGATAATTTTTTTGTTGTTTCTGTACTAATAGTATGTTACATACCAAATTTCAGCTTTCTCAGACATCAGGAAGTACCCTAACAGTTTTGATGATAGGTGAGTCAGTGCCAAAATTGTGTGTTTTTGGACACCTATAAAATCTAAAGTATAATAGCTACGATATTCAAACTTTGCGCATTTCATTATTTCACTCATGTCATTTTATCCTAAAAATTTCAAGTATCTGGCATTATCGAAACCAAAGTTACGAGGGTTCAAAAATACGACGAAACGTTTCGAGAAAAGGTAAGTAGTGCCCTTGCGCGCTTCGCTTGGCTCATCTTGGCGGGGGCACGGGATCTCAGACTTCAGGAAGTACCCTAACAGTTTTGATGATAGGTGAGTCAGTGCCAAAATTGTGGGTTTATGGACACCTATAAAATCTAAAGTATAATAGCTACGATATTCAAACTTTGCGTATTTCATTATTTCACTCATGTCATTATATCCTAAACATTTCAAGTATCTGGAATTATCGAAACCAAAGTTACGAGGGTTCAAAAATACGACGAAACGTTTCGAGAAAAGGTAGGTAGTGCCCTTGCGCGCTTCGCTTGGCTTATCTTGGCGGGGGCACTCCCGTGCCCCCAGATTTAATAAATATTTTTGGTACGTTTATTTAAATATTAGCAATGATTGTAATTTGGCCCCGTCACATTGGTCGTAATGTTGTTCAATGACAGAGCTGGAGAGCCATGTGTACAGTATCAAATTTTTGACTAATGGGCTATGTAGCCTGTGGAGGCTCCAAAGGTGACTATTACATTTGTGATTTTTACCCGACTGCCAGGAGGGTTATGTTTGCCGTTAAGTTTCACTTGTGCAATACATTTAATGTGATATCACCGGGGGGCCACATTACCATCACTTGATCTCAAAATACCAAATGTGATTGATTAAGAATAATTAAAACTTTCGATTTTTTCGAGTTTTATTTATTCCCTAATAAGACATGTTTAAACAAATGAATAAGAAGTCCCACAATGTATTATTTAGGTTTCTGACTCCTATATTTTTTAAATAATGCTTGATAAACAAAGTGGGGGGCCACATTACCACCTTCTCCTATACAAAATTGAATTATAAAATCATATATTATTTTGCTTTAGTCGCCCCCTTACGGAGATGCCGTACCGCTTACCGTTTTTACTCATAACTTGAAAGCTACAAATGGACAATTTCATTGACTACATATTCCGCGTTTGAATTTTTTTAGGCCAATTTTGAACTAAGTAAAGTAAAAAAATAGAATTTTGGTGCGTTCTCGGCAACGCGGCAAATATATAGTCAAGGTCGTTTGCTCGGTGAATCTTACCGATCCCCTCTTCATGTAAACAGCTAGGAGGAGCTGTTCCAGCGGCTCCGCGAACGCCGGCTTGACTGTCTCCGGCTTTATGAGGAAGAACAGGCACGTCACCGTCATCGCGAACATACACCACGAGTACTGGAATTGCAGAAAACGATACTTTAAATAACCATATTATATACAAGTTGTAACAAAACTAATACTTTAGGGTTTCTAGGTGTCCCTTAGGCATCCATTACACGCTGATGCAAGCGACAATCAATTCCGTCAATCATGAATTATGTTTGACTGATGGTGACTGATAGACTGACGAATGGTATTAGACGGTCACTCAATTCTCTTCAGTTTTATGTCAGTCAAAGCCAAAATTTTCAAAGGTATACGTTTCAAATTTTTTTCCAATTTTGTCAAATATGACAAAATTGGTTGCAAAAATCAAAATATCCAGATTTTCGTCAATCAGCTTCATGCAACCGTCTGTCACGCTCTTACACGGTAGGTTATCCATCAGTCACAGCCATGACTGTGGTAAAACTGACAGCAAAACCTACCGTGTAATGGATGCCTTATATATTGTTCACTGTGAAAGTAGCAGCGCTGAAAGATCAATTTTTTTGTGATTTGTATGGGCAAGCGCCCGAGCGTCATAAATTTTCTCATGCGAATGTAAAAAAAAGTTAATCTTTTAGCGCTGCCGCTTTCGCAGAATCTATCGAGCAGTTCAGGCTGCAGAAAGTCATACGAGTACCTACTAATATTGGCATGTGCCATTACATGTTTGTAACTTTTCTTGCACGAATATTTTATGATCTGCAAAATATACGTCGCCGGTATAGTAACGAAATAGTTTCCGTACCGAGAGGAGCATGCAGCGATTGCTGCCCCAACCCAGGAGGCCAACGATGAGGCCGCCGCAGGCCACGTACGTGAGGAGGGTCAAGCCAGTGCTCAGGCCCAGACCCAGAAGCCCCAGACACAGCACCTTGAACGTAAAACATGGAAAAGTCAGTGGCATTCGATAATTTCGACAAGTATCTCAGGGTTTGACGTAACTCATCCTTAATGACCGCCGTTGCTATCGGCCACCACGCCGGCCGCAACCACACAACGCTACATATTTACTGCAGTTTTCGTACATACCAACAGTGACGGCCCCTGGGGGGTGGCGAACAGGGCCGGGGGCAGAACACTCGGGGCCTCGCGAGGTATTTTTGAAGTGAAAACTTCTTTAGCGGCGTTGAGCACTTTTGTGGGATGGGTAAAAACTGTGAAACTCGCGTCAGATTCTCGTGCTGATCGAAAAACCTTGGAGAAACCGTAAGACGGTTGGAGAGTAGTGTTTTGTGTCGAACTCGAACTCGAACTCGAATTGATTGTAAGGGTTTCGATTAATTAAAAAAATCGATTTTTTAAAAATCGATTTTCATAAAAAATGGGTTAAAAATTTAATCGATTGTAAGGGTTTCGATTAATTAAAAAAAAACGATTTTTTAGTAATCGATTTTCATAAAAAATGGGTTTAAAAAATGCACAACGTTAATAATCAAGTTTTCACTTCTGCCGGCACTCCCGGAGTGCAACCCGTCTTTTTTTTCGTAAGACAAAGGGCCTCGCATAGACCTGCCGCCCAGGGCCTCGCAAAGACCTTCCGCCCGGAGCCTCGCAATGGGCAAGGCCGCCACTGCATACCATAATAATAGCTCCCACACCGGTTTCGGTGATGGTTCCCGGTTCCATTGAAACCAGGCCAGCTACGCACGAGTAATTTTATAATGACCAAGTGTGTGCGCAGTACACAAGAGCACTCTCTATTCCTTTATAAGTCATTAAGCCCAGTGGGACGGACGACCGACACGACTGGCGAGAGGACCGACTTTTTACATGCCCATCCGACGCATGGATCATCTTACTTTCAGACAATCAGGTGATCAGCCTGCATTGTCCTAACCAAATTTGAAATTTGGAAATAACATAATATGTATTTCCAACGCGGGAATCGAACCCACGACCTCCGAGGCAAGAGCCGCGCTCTATACCACTAGACCACGGAGGCGTCAACTGCGTACCATAATATTATATTGAATTGAATGTACGTGAGGTACGACTTACGAGTTACGACTTACGATTGTGGAAATAGAGGAACAAATTCTTTGTGCCTTAATATGTAGGTAATAGTAGGTATGTATTGCGGACAATTGGGCATTATGGCTATTGGCTTCAAATGAACAGATTTCATTGACAGACCTGGGCGATTCCGCTACAGACGGCCCTTAACGAGAATTTTTAAAATGAGACATTAATTACATTTTTCAATTGGAATATACGTAAGAAGATGTGTATTTACTAACAAACAACTTTTCGGTAAAAAATGAAATTCCAATAATTTAGAGCGTTTTTAAGCAATATCATCTAAGGGACGCGATGTTTTTCCCATATTCTTAAATTAAAATAGCATATATTTCAAATTAATGTTTAGTTGTGGTATAGTTATACAGCAATATGTCGAAATCTTTTGTATAAATTACACTATTCAATCGTTTTTAGTGATTTAGACGATTAATTTTGTCAGGCTAATAAACAACTGAAAAAAAAACTACAATTTGGTTTAGTTTTATTACAAACTTATTAGTATAATTATATATTCCATATCCAAAAATTTATAATTTGTTAGAGAATTACGATTGAATTCACCTATAAGAGATTTGAGAATTTTGATGTTGCACCCGCGATCGTAAAATGGTTAATAATTTCTAGTACTTATTATTATTATTACTTTTATCTAGTTACATAGTTTCTTTGTTTTATGCTATTTTGAAATAGCAAGTTATTTTGTAAAAGTTTCGCAATAACCAGTATTCACATATTATGAACTCATCACAGTTCTTAATGGAGGGTCAATATTTTGGTTGCACCGGCGATGGCACTTCAGACCTGTTTGTGGCCCTTCATACATTTGATGAAGGTTTTCATTTATAAATCATTGTTAAACTAGTTAAAATATATCCCTTCAAGGGATGTTTTATTAATAAATAATAAATATGCTTCATTTTGGCTGTAGGAAGCTTTAAGTGTCTCAAACTGTTGCACCCGCGATAATGGAATCGCCCACCTCTGAGATATAAATCGGTGTGGGTGCTAATAAAAATCTTTATACATCTGCAGTTTCAGATTTCGCCGACCACGTACTATGTAGTTGCAACTTGAAACAACTAGGTACATTATTACTTTAAACAACTTCGACGATAACTGCGAATGACCTTGAGGATTCGCATTTCTCGCGTCACTCTCGCACGGCGCACCACTGTCGATTTTCATGCGCAAGAGAGAAAGAGATGTGAATTCACTGAGGTAGTAAGTACTACGTACCTACTGTGAATTGTGGAATGTTCACTCGGTAGCGTGGATATGTCGCAGTCATCTGGTTTAATCTGCGATTCGATCGAATGACTAGCGCATTCATTGAATGACACTATTCAATTGAATGACTAATGGACAACTCGTCAAGACGTTGACTGTAACGTTTAACGTCTTGACTAAAAGTCATATACTCGTAGCGAAGTCGTTAAATGGGATGCTATATTTTTTTCACGTAGCCGTTGACGGGGTAGTTATAGGTAAATCCACGCTTTCATATTATTTAATTAATGTAAATGTAATCGATAAAATATCATCACAGTGCTATCAGCTGTGCGAGCTGTTTGACGCCATATTTGTTTTAGTGACTAGTAGCGCCGCAGTAGGAAGAAAATACGTTAAATTACCCGACTGATTTCATGTCCGCTATTTTCAAAACGCTATGCTACAAATCGCTAACTAGTTGAACGTTGAGGGACAATCGTTCAATCGACGTTCGGCCGAGTCATTCAATTGAATGGTGTCATTCAATGAATGCGCTAGTCATTCAATCGAATCGCAGATTGAACCAGATGATTGCGACAGATACATTTTTTGTTTGTTTATAGAGTAAAAATGTACTTAAAATATATTTTTTGTGCCAATCAATGAAATACATTGGCACAAAAAATATAGGTATTATAAGTACATTTTTACTCCATAAATGTGATATAACTATGTTTTCTAGACGTCATCAATGAAATACATTACGTATAGAAAAACTGCACAAAGATGTCGAATTGGCAAGCACGTCTTGTACAAATTACAAAATCACAATACTTGTATGTAAATGACTGCGCGAGCGCGTCGAGTTATACATGAATCATGAATACGCGTGAATATGCGTAAGTGATAAAAGTAACTAAAAGTTGTTTAGATATTCAGTTTCCGTCTTTATCTACATTTACGAAGATATTATTTTTATAATTTGTAGTTCTGAACAATCCAAATCCATACTTCCATACGTCTTATTACTTATATAATATTATTATAAACGCGAAAGATATTGTGTCTGTCAATCTGTTACATCTTCACGCCCAAACCACTGAACTGATTTAACTGAAATTTGATATGCAGATACGTCTTTGAGTCCCGAGAAAGGACATAGGATACTTTTTATCCCAGAAACATGTACGGTTACTGCGCGATAAACGAATTTTGGCGCATCGGAGTTGCGGGCGTCATCTAGTCGGAAATATTATACGGATGTTAGGAAATGTAATACATTTACCGTTTTTAAGTTAATGAGTAAATGGAACTCATACAAAAATATTATAGAAACGATTGAAATGTTTCTGACTCAGTTAATACGTAGTATCGTATTTGAATGGTCCGAACGTTGAAAATCATGAAGCGTTGACACAAAATAATAAAATTATATCGATATATTTTTGCTTTCAACCTCTACAACACATTACACATTTGCTTGTGATCTCGCAGTGTTATAGCGGTCAAACCACTAAAATATACATAATATTGTGATATCACACTGTAGGTCAAACCGTGCGTTCGCGCCGCCGCATACATCCAGCTTAAGTTAAAAGTGCGTCTGACATTCTTTTTGTTACAATATTAAATTAAACTTACCACTGCTAATGTATTTATAATAGACAGCAAGCATTTTACACAACTCATCTTGATGTCTCCACTCTACTCGGTAGGTGTAGGCCCGAGGTAGTAGACGGGCGTACTGCGCCCGTTGGTATCCCTATCGCAACTGATCAGCATAGTACGTTAAAAGTAAAACTACTACTGGGTGAATGACGTGTTCAGTGTTTATACCAGACGCCATTGTGTGTGTACCAGAGTTTTGTGCTCTGGAGTCTGGGTTCTTACCTTTTAGGCATAGGGATCACTTTTGCATTTAAAGTACAATTTGACCACAGCTACTTGTACTAATATCAAATATGTATTCTGTGCCAACTGCTTTGGTGAGCGTTTCAGCGGAATTCCCCGGTTCTGATGAATGCCAGAGAAAAAAAATGAATTATTTTTAATGTAAGAATACTTGAAGTGTGCTTACATTAAAATTGTATTCCATATATAATATAATATTGCGAAATGTATATTGTGTATGTTCACTATGAAAGTAGCAGCACTAAAAAAAATTACTTTAATTTCTGAGTTCGTTTTTTGTATGATGGCGACGTTAGTACTTAGTTCCTTTTTTCGCCACGTTCATTTTTAGGGTTCCGTACCCAAAGGGTAAAAACGGAACCCTATTACTAAGACTTCGTTGTCTGTCCGTCTGTCCGTCTGTCTGTCTGTCTGTCTGTCTGTCTGTCTGTCTGTCTGTCTGTCTGTCTGTCGCCAGGCTGTATCTCAAGAACCGCTATAGCTAGACTTCTGAAATTTTCACAGATTGTGTATATCTGTTGCCGCTATAACAACAAATACTAAAAACAAATAATATTAATATTTAAGAGGGGCTCCCATACAACAAACATGATTTTTTTAGCCTTTTTTGCTCGATATCAATAATGGCAACAGGTATGCAAATTTTTACAAAGGCCCTAAATATATGTGTTATTTAATAATTCATAATAATATTTAAATAAAATAAAAATTTAAAGGGGGCTCCCATACAAAAAACACAAATTTTGGCCAATTTTTGCTCTATAACGGTACGGAACCCTTCGTGCGCGAGTCCGACTCGCACTTGGCCGATTATTAATAAAGCCTTGTGACTTGTCGCTGCTGGTAAAGCTAAAGGAGAGCTGTCAAAAATGACGTTTGATAGAAGCGTTAGTTCCTTTTTTCGCCACGTTAATATAAAGCTTTGTAGTTTGTCGAACTGTATAGTCCGTCAAGAAAGTGAAGAAATTAAATAGTGGCAACATCGTAGTGTCATCCCTTTTTTCTTAGATTGATTTGAAAGGGATGACACTACGATGTTGCAACTTTTTAATTTCTTCACTTTCTTGATTCGTCGGTAGATCCCTGAGAAATCAGTGATTTATAAACAGAAACAGAACGTACAATTTGTTTAGAGACACGTTTTTCTTTTAAACTGACCTAAACTTAAATTCTCTTCTTAAAGGTTATTATCTATTCAGAATGTTGTTTACAGAACAAATTAACTATGTTTGGACACCCAAAACGGGAGAAAAGTTCCAAATTTGAGCTGTGTTGGTATTATAAAATCACAGTAACAATCAATTTCCATATACTATAGTACACCGACGCTGCGAAATGCGAAATATGATCTGCGAAACAGGAATAAAGCGAAATGCCATACGCATTGCCGTGTGGCGAGTGAGACAGCAAACCGATTCGCCGCTGTTTCGCGTTTCACAGCGTCGCGTCGCGTCGGTGTACCAGGGAATCGAGACAGTAGCGGTCATTGACTCCCTGTCAAAAACTTGTCATTTTCTATGTAAATCGCGATTGACAATAAATTGTCAGATGTTCCTAGTCTAAGGGCGATATCATATTTTGGATAATCGATGTGAACTGAATATGAAGCATATCACTTCAAATTCATAAAAAGTTGGAGATTATCAGTAGAGATTTCACGAATATTCGGCAACTATTCGGTATTCAGCCTATTCGGCTTCTTTTTTTGTTATTCGGTATTCGGCCGAATAATACGTACTATTCGGGCGAATACCGAATACCAAACCATGTTAAAAAAACAAGTTATATTCCTCAAAATTATGTATTTATTTCCAAATTAAAATTAATCAGTGATAAGTTGTGACAGTTAAAAACAAGCTTTTCAGCATTTTTTGGTAGCAAACGATAAGGTACCTACGCTTTTCATCGTAAATGTCACCAGCCTCAGAAAATTACCTCTTGCTATACACGCTACTTCCAGGAGATGAACTTTGGCAAATTCCGAAAGGTTTGGGTATTGTTTTTCGTTTGCTAATCACCACTTGTAAGTATCGGCCTTCCGATCTAGACAAACTGTTTTCAAATAAAAATCCAACTCGTTTACGCCAATGACTCGTTTGAAAACGCAACGAGGAAAACAGGTTGCGACTTGTCTTAATCCAGCTACCGCGCCCCGAAAAGTATATAAAATAAAATAAAATAAAATCATTTATTTCAGGCCTCTGCGACCCATAAACCATTTGAAAATTTCGTTACATTATCATTATAGTAATTACATTAGAATTGCAATACATTTAAATAAAATAATATGATAAAAAATTGTCAAAAATACAATATAAAATAAAAATTAATCACAATCACAGTTAATCACAATATCTTTGTATAAATAAATTTAAAATCATTGTATTCAATAAATTACTATTAAAAGTTAAATTAAAAATAAAATAAAAAAAAAAAAAACTTATGAACTAATAGACATTTAGCAATAAAAATTAAATTAAAAGTGTAAAATTAAAATCATGTATAAATAAAATAATATACTTAATAAAAAAAATTGTCAAAATAGATAAAATAAAATTAATCAAAATCACAGTATCACATCTTTGTATAAATTAATTTAAGATCATTGTATGTAATAAATTACTATTAAAAAATTTATATTAAAAACTTATGAACTAAAAGTTATATAATTATTTTATTTATATTTTTTTTTATATTGTGGCCTAATGTATTATGTTATGCACTGCGCGTAACATGCATACTGCAGCAGTGGTGGACAAAGGGGCAGTCTACTCGTGATGCTATCATCGCCAGGACGGTGTTGGAGCTGTCCCGCACGCGGCGCACCAGCGACGCGCACCTCTTGCGAATAGTCGCCTGAAAGCCATCGGTGCGCGCCGCAGCGAACATCCCGGAGGCGCTGCAGTAGCGGGGCAGCCCCAGCATCGCCCGGAACGCATTGTTGTATTGGACAGTGAGGGCGCTGTAACCTTTTTTGTAATATTTGGCCCACAGGGCGCACGTATATAGTGAGGTGCAGAAAGCACTGAAGAGTGTTAATTTCACCTCAACTGAACACCTCTCAAACCTGCGAGCCAACATATTAGCTCTTTTGGACAACGCCCTCCTCTCCCGCTCGATATCTTTATCGTCTCTGAGGTCGACGGTGACTATATGCCCCAGGTACTTGAACTCCTCGACTCTACTGAGAGCGATTCCGTTCAGGAGAATTTCGGGTACCTGTTTTGGGGTTCTACCACCGGCGGCATTAAAGACCATGTATTGAGACTTATTAACATTATATTTAAGCCCGTGTCTACAAGCATACTCCTCACAAATCCTAAGTAGCTTTCTTAGACCACCGATCGAGGGGCTGAGCAAAGCCATGTCATCGGCGTAGCTTAGGTTATTTAGGCATATGCCGTCTATATGACAACCTACATGCTGTTTGCTGAGTTCCTCGACTAGTGAGTCTATGTACAAATTGAAAAGGGTGGGCGAGGTCAGCCTCCCCTGCAAAGGGTGGGCGAGGTCAGCCCCCCCCTGCCTCAAGCCACACTCCAGCCTGTAGGACTCTGACAATGTCCCCGCCCAGTTGACATGATTCATTTGATTTCTGTACCAAAACTTGAATATGTCTATGAATAGAGGAGGTACTTTGGCCTTTTTCATCTTATTCCAGAGGATGTCGTATGATACCATGTCGAAGGCCTTGGACAAATCGAGAAAACAGGCGTAAACGGGGGTCGAGCGGTCAGTATAATAGCGGACGGTGTGCTTAAGGCTCAGTATGGCACTTTCTGTGGAAAGTTTCGGCCTAAAACCGAACTGGTTATCGTGCAGAGTGATGTACTTGTTTAACTGAGCATTAAGCACTCCGTCAAACACCTTAGCTATTACGGTGGCCAGCGATATAGGCCGGTAATTACTTTTATCAGACAGATCACCGGCTTTGTTTTTCACGATAGGCACAATTATTGTCTTCATAAGATCTGAAGGCAGGTATGAATGGCTTAGGCATAGCGAGTAGAGCACAGCCAGTAGTCTGTGTATGTGCGGTCCAGCACGCTGCAGGTGCTCAATACTCAGGCCATCGTGGCCAGGTTATATAGTATTTCGTGCCGAATATTCGACGCTTCGGCCGACAGCGTTGCCGAATATTCGGTATTCGGCCAATTCACTATTCGTGGCATCCCTAATTATCAGAGTTACCAAGAGGTTTTCCGAAGAATCTGTAATAATCAGGGTCTTTATAAGACGTCAATTTTATTCTTCAATATTCTAAATACGGTGCGAGCATTTTCATTAATTAGCGCCTAGACTAAAAAGGTCAATGACCACTACCGCCTCGTTTCGCCGAGTACAGTATAAAGGCGTTAATTATTGACATGATCCGACCATTCTGTCATCTGCCTAGGAATCAATTTCCTCGATGGTTATATAATTGAGAAGTAATTATTGCGTAAGTATTATAAAATTTGGGAAAAATCAGTAAAGGCCCACTCCGCTACAGACGGCCCTTAAGGGGCCGGGTACCCTCGAAATTCTCATACATACGTAATTCCAAAATCATTTTCTCATACGAAAATATTTAACATGTTTGAGTTGTTTTTCAGTTTAAAATAGTAATTATCTAGGTTTCTGCACAAAAATTTACTTCAAAATATTTAAACATTAAAAAAAAAATTTTGTTTTTAATTTTTTTTTAGTAAATTTAGTACTTAATATTTAAACACTAAAAAATAGAGTAAAACACTAAAAAATATATAAATAAATAGTAAATTTACTACAAAATATTTAAATACTAAAAAATATTTTTTAGAGTTTAAATATTTTGTAGTAAATTAACTATTTATTTACATATTTTTAGTGTTTTACTCTATTTTTTAGTGTTTAAATATTTAGTAGTAAATTTACTAAAAAAAATTTTAAGGCAAAAAAAAATTGTGTTTAAATATTTTTAAGTAAATTTTTGTGCAGAAACCTAGGTAATTATTATTTTAAACTGAAAAACAAATCAAACATGTTAAATATTTTCGTATGAGAAAATGATTTTGGAATTTCTTAGTATTTAAATATTTTGTAGTAAATTTACTATTTATTTATATATTTTTTAGTGTTTTACTCTATTTTTTAGTGTTTAAATATTAAGTACTAAATTTACTAAAAAAAAATTAAAAACAAAAAAATTTTTTTAATGTTTAAATATTTTGAAGTAAATTTTTGTGCAGGAACCTAGATAATTACTATTTTAAACTGAAAAACAACTCAAACATGTTAAATATTTTCGTATGAAAAAATGATTTTGGAATTACGTATGTATGAGAATTTCGAGGGTACCCGGCCCCTTAACGAGAATTTTTAAAATGTGGCATTAGTTACATTTTTCTATTGGAATATACGTAAGAAGATGTGTATTTACTATCAAAACAACTTTTATCGGTAAAAAATGGAATTCGAATAATTTTGAGCGTTTTTAAGCAATATCATTATTATTTACAGTTTATTGCACACAAAACCATTAAAAAGTAACATAATATTAGAAAGACGACACAACAGGTACTGCTTATCTCTAAAAGAAATTTCTTACAGCAGTCCTCAGTAGAGAAATTTGAACAGAAACATCAGATAATAATTAATATTGATGAACAACTTAAATTACAACATTAAAATATATACAACATTAATAATTATTACAACATTAATATATATCATCTAAGGGACGCGATGTCTTTTCCCATATTTTTTAATTAAAATAGCATATTTCAAATTAATGTTTAATTGTAGTATAACTATACAGCAATACGTCGAAATATTTTGTATAAATTACACTATTCAATAGTTTTAAGTGATTTAGACGATTAATTTTGTCAGGCCAATAAACAACTGAAAATTTAAAAAAAAACTACAAGTTGGTGCAGTTTTATTACAAACTTACTAGTATAATTATTAATTATTTATTCCATATTAAAAATTTGAAAATTTAGAGAATTACGATTTAATTCACCTTAAGGGATTTCAGAATTTTGATGTCGCACCCGCGATCGTAGAAATGGTTAATAATTTCTAGTACTTATTACTATAATTAAGTAATAAATTATTTATTACTTTTATCTAGTAATACATAGTTTCTTTATTTTATGCTATTTTGAAATATAGGCAAGTTATTATGTAAAAGTTTCGCAATAACCAGTATTCACATATGAACTCATCACAGTTCTTAATGGAGGGTCAAATTGGTTGCACCCGCGATGGCACTTCAGACTTGTTTTGTACCCCTTCATATATAATATGTAATAAGTATGTAAGTATGTATTGTATAATTATAATACTTAATTAAAATTATTTCTAATAATATCGCACATTTTTACGCGATAAAAACTATCCTATTATGTCATTCTATAATAATAATAATAATAATACTTTATTCTAATTTTAAAACATTACACAACCATACTTAAAACAACATTAAATTTCAGCTTGGTAAAATACAAAAATATAAAAAACAGATGATACAGAGAAGAAAAAAAAACATACACAAACAAAAGAAACTTATGAACTAAAACTAATAGTAAAAATATATTTTTGAATGTATGGCAGTGCAATCCCAAAAATGAAGAAAAGGGGACCACTCAGGTTGTGACAGCGACATGCGCCGCTGTACCTGGTCTTCCATGATCACCCACCCCCATCAAACGACATAAAACAAAACAATACAAAAAAAAAATGTTCAAAGTGCAACTCTCGCACAGCTCTAGTAGTTTCAAGTATTTTAATCATAATATTATTATTACTATATGTATAGGTGGATGTTCATGTGAAAGTTAAATAAGTACTTACTATGTATATTATATTGATGACAGAATAAAATATGTGTAGGTATATATAATATATCTATATTCTATACATATAATAAAACTGTAGAAATGAAAATTCTGTACATTAAAGATATTCAAATAATAATAAGCGGGGGGTGTCACTACATCGCTATAGAAGTCAAAAATGTGGTTAGTTTTTTGTCTGTCTGTCTGTCTGTATGTTTGTTCCACTATCACACAAAAACTACTGATCCGATTTGAATACGGTTTTCGCAGATATATTTGTCTTCTTCCAACTTAACATCTGGTGTGTAAAATTTTTCCCCCCACTCCTCTAAGGGGACGAAAGAGGGGGTCAGATTTTGTATTAAACTTTTTTTTTAAACACAAAAACTACTGATCCGATTTGCATACGGTTTTCGCAGATATATTTGTCTTCTTCCAACTCAAAATCTGGTGCATAAAAATCTAAGAGGACCAAAGAGGGGGTCAGATTTTGTATGATTTTTTTTTCTTTAATGGACTTACTTCATATTATTAACTATGTTTTCCAACTTAACATCTGGTGTATAAAAATTTTCCTCCCACCCCTCTTAGGGAACAAAAGAGGGGGTAGGATTTTGTATCAACTGATGAAGTATACTTTAAATGGCAAAACAACGTTTGCCGGGACAGCTAGTCTATCTCTATGTTTGTTAGTAACAAATTGTTACCTCTGTTACTGACAAAATGGTTCCCGCGCGATAAATAAAATCTATACTTATTATAAAACAAAGTCGCTTTTTTTTTCCCTCATGTCCCTTTGTTCCCTTTAATCTTTAAAACTACGCAACGGATTTTGGTGATTCTTTCAGTGTTAGATAGCCCATTTATCGAGGAAGGTTATAGGCTATATTTTATCACGATAAGACTAATAGGAGCGAAGAAATAGAGGAAAATGTGGAAAAAACGGGGAAAATTATTTGAAACTTTTGGAACTACTGGTCCGATTTGAAAAATTCTTTCAGTGTTAGATAGCCCATTTATTGAGGAAGAAACGGGGGAAATTATTTGAAAGGGCTTATCTCGCGAACTACTGGAGCAATTTTTATGTTATTTGGCACAGATAAGAAGTAGACCACGTGAAGGATCATAGGCTATCGATTTTTTCAGTGGCTATATATTTTATACCCATGCGTCGCCGGGGCGGCTCTCTAGTATATAATAAACGAGATTACGGGGAACACCTATCAACCCCCGTAAGGCCCAAGTGGGCCGCGATTACAAAAGATTTCCAAGAATTGGCGATCAAAGGATTAAAGTTGTATTTATTAATTGTAATTTCTAAAGAAGATTTACAAGGTACATAATTTTATACATAAAATTCTCGTGTCACAATGTTAGTTACCGTACTCCTCCGAAACGGCTTTACTGATTTTTACCAAATTTTATATGCATATTCAGTAGGTCTGAGAATCGGCTACTGGCTACTTTTTATATTGATAAGTTCATTTGTTGAATAAATAATAGTAATAATTTATTACAACTCGAGACCGACGGCGACCATTTTTTGTGCGACGGGACAGCGATGGACGTTGCCATGGTGACATACTTAATAATATTATAATGATGTTTTTTATAATAAAATACTTAAAACTGGGCGAAATACTTTAGATGGCAGAACAACGTTTGCCGGGACAGCTAGTTATATATAAAGTTGTTTTTAAAATATACGTATAATTTTATATGAATTAAATTTTAGTATTTATTTGAAGTTGTATCAAGTGATGCTTGTAAAGACGTTTAAAATTATTAATGAACTTTAAAGATCGTAGTGGTGATATTCCATATTTTACTGGCAACATATCGAAAACTTCCTCTAAACGCGGCAGAGTGGTGAGGTTGATTAAGGGCCTTCCCTACGGAGATTCCGTAATTTACCGTATTTAAAACCTTATAAACTCATAATTTGAAAGCTACAAAGTTATAATAAAAATACAGCAACAATCTTCAGTATATCAACATTCCTTTCCCCGTTTAAAATGTTCTATTTTTGTTTATTATACTCATGATATCAGCTTCCAAAGTAAAACCAATTTATTAAAATTCAAGCATACATTCAGCATTTCCTTAGTATTTACAAATTACTTTTATTTGAAACACACGCCAATAGATCGACAATATCATAATAAACTACATATTCCACGTTTTTTTTTTAGGTCAATTTTGAACTAACATAAATAAAAAATAGGGCTTTGGTGCGATCTCAGCAACGCGGCAAATGTATGGTCAAGGTCGTTTGCTCAGGGGACGGCCTAAGTTATAAGCAGGTAGCTCGAGCCCCTGGTGGTCATAGACAGCTAGGGTTTTTCTTTTTGCGTTCTGACAAATAATGTCAGACGCCCGCCGTTCCCACTCTGCTCATATATTTTGTATCTGACGTCCGGCCCGGATGAGTTGTCAGATGCCGAAAGGCAGAAATTTTTAATTACTTTCCGGCGGGCATCCGAAATTTTACGTCAGATGACGTCGATTGGTAGCAGTTCAAATGTTTCTGACAGAAAACCGGATCGCGCTCTCTCTTAGATTTTGTACTGAGCCGAGTGAGCTCGAACTCGCCGGAAGGAAATTTCAGATAGTGTGCGGTGTGGCGGTCCGGCCGACGTTCAAATGTTTTGTATCAGAAATTTCGGACAATGTGCGGCCAGGCTAAAGGTGAACGCAGATTTGGCCGCACCGCACGCACCGCAACTTCGCCGCATCTCGAATTCTTTATATGAAGTTATAGGCAAGCTCGCATACCTACCCGCGCCGCAGTCTTCGCAACTTCTACATTCTTTATATGAAGATTTCGAAATGCGGCGACTGCGGTGCGTGCGGTGCGGCCAAATCTGCGTTCACCTTAAACAGGATTTTATGCGGATTACGTAGCTTAAGGTGAACGCAGATTTGGCCGCACCGCACGCACCGCAGTCGCCGCATTTCGAATTCTTTATATGAAGTTATAGGCAAGCTCGCATACCTACCTACCCGCGCCGCAGTCTTCGCAACTTCATAATAATATGAAGAATTGCGAATGCGGCGACTGCGGTGCGTGCGGTGCGGCCAAATCTGCGTTCACCTTAAGTAGTTTTTCTTCAACAACTTAAAATAATACATAAACTTTTTAAAATCTGCTAATAAATCATAATGGTAGAATTTTTAGTAACTATTAAAATATTGACTAACGTTTAAGTTTCGAAATTAAGTTGAATATTTGTGAAAATAAGATGCAAATTTTTGATTTTGTTTTCCATCGAAAAAGTTATAAAATATCGTGTTTTCTCTTACACAGGCCCTTAAAAATATGATGTGTTATCTATGTTTAAAAATAAAATAGTTTGTGGCCTATTAACAAGTATAAAAATCAATTTCGCTTTACTTGATCGTCAATTTCTCTTAAAATCGGGGCTGAAAAGGAACTAAATTTTGAAATGTGGTTTGCATAGAGCTCTTAATTGTAAATATGTAAACTCTAAAAATTTTAATTACTTTTTGTAGCTTTTACGGAATGATGAAAGCAAAAATATAAATTTCTTCAAAATCCGTGGATGAAAATGACACAAAACTTTAGCAGTAGCAGACATCAACAAACTAAACCATATTATACCGTTTTTACAAACTCTAATATTTTTTCGACGCAATTAGGCGACGTTTCTAATATTTGCTAATTACTGGGAAACCCGTGGATGAATCTGACACAAAACGTGTCTGCACATCAGTTACTGCCCTAGCAATATCCCAAAAGCTAAATTTTAAACTTTAATATTTTTTTCGGCCTGTAGGGACTAAAAATCTAAATCCCTAAATATCTCTGGAAGCTGTCGACCAAAATGACACAAAATCATTTTTTAGGTTTACCTGGTGGTCCCAAAACTATACGCAAAAAATTAGAAACTTTAGAATTTTTGAAACCAAAAAATCTAGTCCTATCGGTCTAAAAGGAAGATCTTCCGACCGAGCGAGGTGGTATGACCGGTCAGGCCGAAGCCCTCGTAATACATATTTTCAGCGAACGTCCAATGTGGGGTTATGTGTGGCGACGCTAAAGGAAGATCTTCCGACCGAGCGAGGTGGTATGACCGGTCAGGCCGAAGCCCTCGTAATACATATTTTCAGCGAACGTCCAATGTGGGGTTATGTGTGGCGACGCTAAAGGAAGATCTTCCGACCGAGCGAGGTGGTATGCCCGGTCAGGCCGAAGCCCTCGTAATACATATTTTCAGCTGTCGTACATATACCGACGCGCTCAGAAAACTTCGACAGCGCGATGCAGGAATGCGAATTGTGGGTACCGCCACATCACTCCCTCCCGAAGACCGGAGGTCGAATCTTGAAGTCTTGGAGGACCGGTTGGTCTCTCTAAGAGTTCATTAGAGGTCGGAGGAGTAAAGTAGGAATAATATAGCCGCTTATTTACCGTAAGCCTCAAATAAATTCAAACCCAACTCGAGCCAATTCGAACTCAGCATAACTATATTTGACACATCTTCTGAACAAATGCTTGTATTAACGATGCAGGCTGCAGCTATCACATTATTCACACCTGATTGTCTTTCAGAAAAGATGACCCATGTGTCGGATGGGCGTGTAAACATGTTGAGTCATTTCTGTTTCTCGAACAATTTTGGGCATTATTATGGCTTCAATGAAATCTACCTCTGACATATTTAAATCGGGGTGGGAGCTAATAAAGGTCTGTCTGCACTCTGCAGTTTCAGATTTCGTTGACACACGCAACAGAAATGCACTATCTGTGAAAATTTCAGAAGTCTAGCTATAGCGGTTCTTGAGATACAGCCTGGAGACAGACAGACAGACATCGAAGTCTCAGTAATAGGGTCCCGTTTTTACCCTTTGGGTACGGAACCCTAAAAATGAATTATAAAATCGACAATCGGTGTAGCGGTTAAGCCGCGCGATCGCGCCGCCGCATATTATATGCAGCTTAAGTTAAAAGTGCTAAGTCTGACTTTCTTGTTGTTATAATACTAGCTATTTGACCGAGCTTTGCTCGGTATTCGATAAAACACGAATAAATGACATTTTCTAAAAATGATTCCTAGCTAGATCGATTTATCGCCCCCGAAACCCCAGGTATATACCTACTTACTAAATTTCATGAAAATCGTTGGAGCCGATTCCGAGATTCCAATTATATACAAGAATTGCTCGTTTAAAGATATAATATTAAATGAAACTTACCACTGCAAATGTATTTGTAATATCGACGGTCCCTACGTATAAAAGGGCATGTCCAAAATAGCAAAACATTTTATTGCATCATGCATTTTCCTATAATGAGACGCATATTCCTACATTATTATTATTTTTCTATCACAAGTAATTCCAAAGATAAAAAGACGTAAATAAGGACAAGTTGGGCGTTGTATTACATTTTACTGTTGTATATACGGACATCTATACTTACCGTCTTGTACCGCGTTGGAAATTACGCGCCATTCCGCGTCATGTCGTACATGTCCGTTTCTACCTCTAAGGTAGCAAATTATTTATATACTTGTTACCATTTACGTTCAGTTATTATGAGACTTTAGTTCTTTTTCAGTGGGACTCGTGGCAAAAATTCAATTAATTTCAAACCAATATAAGCATCTGAGTGTTATATATAATCAGCAACGTGAAATAATAGTTGCAACGGAGGCTGAGGCTTCTTTTTATGATGAACAACCATCTGGACCTTACCGTTATCGATATAGGGCAAAAAAAATCACGTTTTTTGTACGACGCCCCACAATAATAATTTATTTTATTTTAATTTTACTATATTTCTTTAAATATCGCCAACAAAAAAACGTCATTTGTGAAAATGTCTACTATTGCGGTTCTTGAGATAAAGCTTGGTAATAGACGAACGGACGACAGATAGAAAGCGAAGTCTGATATGTATTTATTTAATTATGAATATGAATGTTATTTATTTTTTATAAAACAGTATTAAAAACGCTAATAAATTATATAAAATTAATTAAAAACGATTAAGAACACTCCTTGTTCACTTGATAGACGGACTCCCTCTACAACGCGGTATCGCTTGGTTGTAGGGTTGAGAAGGGCTTGAAAAAAATTCCGGAAAAGCTCATATTAAAAATCTAAAGTGACATCGGTGCACGATTAACCTAGAAATTAAAAAGTTTATGGGCTATTTTTTTTGCTCCAATAGAGTTTGTCAGATAAGCCTTTTCAAATTATTTCCCCCGTTTTTTTCACATTTTCCCCCGTTTCTTTGCTCCTATTAATCATAGCGCTATAATTTATAACGTATAGCCTTCCTCGATAAATGAGCTATATGATAACGATGAATTGACCTTGCTCAAGTATCCAAAATGACCAAGAAGAAGAAAAAGGCAAAGTATCTGGGCATTCGTTATCTTCAACAACATGTAAAATATGTTAAAGTTTTTTTTCTACATTATATCCATATGTAACAAGTATCATTGACAAATTTTCAAAAATATTATATAAAAAATCTAAATCTTAGCAACGATGCATTTTGTTACAAATAAAGTCAGTCTTCTTCATCTTCAACATTATTATGTTTGTGCTTTACCCTTTAGTAAAACAGAACCCTTAACCACCTACCACATATAATTGTCACACAACCACCTGCCATACGTCTGTGAGACCCCGGCTAAAAAGCATACAATAACTATAAATAAAAGGGGGGAGACAAATATTAATTTAAAAACTTGTACTTAGGCACTATTAATCTCTTTATTTGAAAAATAAAAACATGAATTTCAACAATATTTTTCAAATAATACAGCATATTTGGTACAATCTCGTGTTTTTGGATTACCCACTAACACTTTCTGAAAATAATTTCTAAAAAAAATATTATATTGATAAGAAATTATTCTTAAGTTTTTTATATAATTAAATTAACAAGGAACTTAAAAAAAATACTAATACTCATTATAGTTACTAATTCTACAAAATGTCAGGCTCCAAACTTAGAGCTTTTTAAGGCCGTGAAGACAGCTCTTGTCTGAGCATTCGAGGCAAATAGGAGCTTTGCATTCAAAACACATGTATTGTGTTTTAATAATAATAATAATAATAATCTTTATTTCATTAACAAAAGTAACAGTAAAAGTACAGTGATGGAAGCTACCTAGTAGGCTTAGCCTGTGTCAGGCAACATCCCTCTTCCACATCTACAAGGGAAATAAAGAAACTATAAGTGAAGTTAAACATACGTCTCAAATACTTCAAAACTCTTAATCTAATTTAATCTAATACTAAACTATTATATAAGAAAGAGCTAGGACAAAAAAAAATATTAAAAAAAATAACTTATAATATAAAATTTAAACATTTTACACCAATAAGGTATGTACATTTATACTATCTTCCTACTAATTCATAGTTGGGCGTGTGTGTGTGTGTTTGTGTGTGTGCGTGTGTGTGTGTGTGTGTGTGTGTGTGTGTGTGTGTGTGTGTGTGTATAAATACTTAAACTATAGTTTTATCGGCTCTATTAGTTTTTCTACTTCATTGTAGCTTAAAGAAGTAAGATATTCTATGACTTTTAATTTAATGTATCTGTTTGTCTTATTATTGATATTTAAAGCATTGATTAATTTATTATATATTATAGTGGACCTAAAATTATATTGTCTTGTTGCAAAATCTGTTTTTACTTTTGGCATTTCTATTTTTATTCTATTTCTCTTTTTTAATATTATACTGTTGGTACTGGTTTTATGCTTTCTTAGAGTTGTAAGTAAAATATACAATTTTCGTACTGTTAGTACTTTACTAATTCGATATATCTCTTCCGTTGGGGTTCTCCTTTTTTTAAAATGTATGATTTTTAATAGGGAACGTTGTGCCCTTTCTAAATCTAACATTTTCGTTTTATTGGCACCTCCCCATACAGGAATGCAGTAGACTAATATCGATTCCGCCAATGCTCTATAAATTTCGTTTAGAAAATTTCGCTCAGAATAATTATTACTAGATTGAGGACTGGGCATAACTTGTCTCAGAGTTTTAAAAATCCAGTTTAACTTCCTTATCCTACTGGCTACCTGCTCAAGATGCGGTTGCCAGGAAAGTCTTTGGTCTATTATGACACCTAAATATTTAATATTGTCTACCTTCTCGATAGACGGACACTTGCAAGCAGCAGGATTCATATCATCCTGTCGGCAGGTATGAATCCTTACGTTAAAATTAGGATCAGGTTGACTGCGGTTTTGAATGCTGAAGCATATGAATTTAGTTTTTTTAGTGTTTAAGGTTAAGAGATTGTTTATCAGCCAGTTTGAAACTTCGCGCATACCCTGCTCGACATCATTTTTTAGTAAGAACCAGTTCTTCTCTCTAAATAAAATGGCAGTATCATCAGCATACGATAGTACATGAGCATTTTTGATTTTTAATTCACACAGGTCATTAATGTAAATGAGAAATAGTGTAGGCCCTAAGACACTACCCTGTGGTACACCGAAAGTTACTGTAGTGTCATCGCTGATATTATTATTAACTTTTACTTTCTGCGTCCTACCAGTCAAATAACTAATAAATAGAGAGAGTGGAATGCCTCTTATGCCTGATTTCTCTAATTTTTGTATCATGATTGGTACAGATACGGTATCAAAAGCTTTTTTCAAATCCAAAAAAACTGCAATGCATTTTTGTCCTTTATCAAGGTGTTCAGTCACTAATTGACTTAAAGTCATTACTGCATCCTCGGTACATTTCCCGCGCCTGAAGCCAAATTGATTGTTAGATATTAAATTATATTTATTCAAGTAATTGAGAAGTCTAACATTGAGAAGTCTTTCCAGAATCTTCGAAATAGCTGGTAGAACAGATATAGGACGATAGTTGCCAACATCAGTTTTGTCGCCGCTTTTAAAGATTGGAGTAATGATTGATTGTTTTAGAAGATCTGGAAATACACCTTTTTGAAAAGAAAGAGAAGCAATGTGAGTTATTATTGGAGCTATCTCAGTTTTAGCGAGCTTAAGATACTGATTGGGTATGTTATCCCAGCCAGGTGCACTATTCGATTTAAGGCTCATAATTATGCTTTTTTTTTACTTCTTCAATATCAGGTTCTAATAACACAAAGGAGTTGATTGGCGGAGAAAGATTTTTTGTAGTAAATCTAGAGTTCATTGAAGAGTCACATTGAATATTTTGTGCAAGTTCTTTGCCGATATTTGAGAAATAATTATTAATATAGTTAATAGATTCGGTTGGATTAGATTTTAGATTAATTAGTTCATTATTATTGTCGTTGCTTGATTTGTTACTATATGTCAGTTTCTTAATATTAGTCCACAGAGTTTTATTATTGTTAAGAGATTTAGCTATAAGTTCTTTTTCATATTGGTGCTTTAGTGATTTTAATAAGTTATTACAGTGGTTTCTGTATCTGACATACGTAATTTTTAATATGTCATTGTGAGGGTCTTTTTTTAGTTTTAGATATAATTTATTTCTATTTTTTATGCAACGCAAGACCCCGGGAGTCACCCATGGCTTAAGAATAATTTGAGATTTTGGAATTTTAAAAGTTTCAGTGTTTGTTTTTAGAGTTTCAGTTAGTAGACTTATAAATTTATGAGTGAGAGAATTAGGATCGTCATAGGTTAGCAGCTCAGATAGGTTTATTAGGCGCAAGTCATGTAATGCCTTGTTAGTAAGTCAGGTAATGAGAAAGCTCATCACAGTTGCATTCTATCGCTTGTGCGATATCAAATGTATCTATATCACTTAAGTTTTGTAATTCATCTGCCATGATTTGATTTAGCAGTGTTTAAGAAATCGAACAAAAAGTCCAAACTTAAGAAAGTATATTACGCTACAATGTATACGAGATCTATAATAATTATGCAATGGATTTCTAAGCAGTTTTATGCTCAGATTAATAGTATACGTAAATATTATAAAAAATGTATATAAAGTAAATATAAAATAAGTTTTGTAGTTAATGACTAGGTAGAGTGTAAGTATTTTGTTATGTTTAAATGTGTGTTCATTTGTAAATAGTGTAGATATCATTGAATTAAAATGTACATGGTCTTTAAAATTGGGAGGAAATATAAAAAATGTAAATAAAGTAGATATAGAATAAGTTTTGTATTTAATGACTAAGTAGAGTATACATATTTTGTTATGTTTAAGTAGAGTATACATATTTTGTAGATATTATTAAGTTAAAATGTACATAGTTTATAAAATTAGGAATTGAAATTTTTTGATACAATACAAGGGAATTGTAACTAATTACTTGATTTGTTAACATAGATCTTAACTAGTCATTTTGCTTGACTGTCCTTGTGTGGGCCTGCCAGTAGTTGGTGAACTTGGTTTTCATTATGAATTTGTATTATATTACTTTGCTCATTCTCTCTGACGTAAATTTTTCCATAGGCTGTCCAACAGAATTTATATTGTCTTGTTTTGACTAGATCACGGGCTAAGAAATACAAACGTGCGCCTTTCGGAGTTAAATGTTCGCTCAAGTATATGGGGGTGTCCTGATGCATTTTGAGTCCTACATGTTTGGAGCTTAACTTATTATTTTTGTGTCTAGTATTATAAGTTTTGACTGATTTCAGTAAGTTGTTCTTAAGTATGGCTGAATTTAATTCAACTATTATCGGAGTATTATTTGAATGGCCAGGTTTCGGCTTCAGCCTAAAAGTATCATTAATGTCAGATTTTTATTATTGAAGATTTTTATTAGAATATTGCAATCAATCGATTTAGAAAGGTTGACAGCCATGTCGATAAGATCATCTTTACTTTCGCTTGGCAACTTTGGTACGTTTCTGATCTCAAAGCAGGCTTTTCGGCAATTCAATTGAATTTCTTCGAGTTTGTTTTCTAGGAGAGCTATGTAATTTCTGTCTTTCTTCGCTTGATTCTCCAGTTCTACTATTCTTTGTCGAAACTCTTCATTTTGGGATGAAAGATATGCTACTGACGTTTCGATGTTTTGGTTTGTTTGCTGTATCTCCTTTAATTGATTTGTGACGTTTTTTAGCTCGTTGTTTTGCGTGGTAGTAAAAGATGTAAGAAGAGATCTTATTTCAGATTGAAAGTCGAGAAGCTGTGTTGAGAAAGAGTCTTCCATTTGGTCTCTACACCTCTTATGTCTCATTGAAACGTAGTCCGGGGGAGTAGTGAACTGGAAGGTACTTGTCTTTGTAATGTCTGTTTCAGAAGCTGATTTATTTAATAAAGTGTCGCTTTGTATAAAGGAGTCGGAACTGCAAGAAGGTTGTTTCTTTTCAGAGGATGTTACACTTGACGTGAACTTATTAGTCTTCTTATTTTTAGTTGGAGTTCTTTTGAGCGTATTTTAATAATTAATAGCAATCCTTCGTACTGCAACAGTTATCAAAAATCACAGGCGCTAGTATCGAAAAAGTTCTTCTTGTGCAAAATGCAGTTAGATACCGAAGGTGAAATTAACGCCGGCGGCTCACGTCCACGGTGGTCGAATGGTAGGGTCAGCGGGCCGCAACTCGACGATACAGGGTTCGAACCTCGACGGCGCCGAATTTTGTGAAATCCTCAAAATTTCAGTTTACACCGCTCCACTCACTTGTACTTGAAGGGGCGAAGTCTCCAGGAAGGCAGGGCTCCGGCAGCTCAAAAATTCACCTCAACCAACACACTTATAAAACACAAGCAACACGTTCGCTCGCTTCGAAAGTCAGGAAGGAAGAGCGGTTTTATGTTTTTTAAATATTCGTAAGTGGAACAGTTTTTACGAACTGCCAATCACTCTTCATCAGTGCTGCAGCATGAGATATCAAGTTTATCTGAAGGATTCTTCATATTACGTTACAGTTTTACATTGCTTTCACAACGTGCCCTAAGCGAGCTCGAAAACTATTCAGCCAGTTTCTTCATAAACATGTAACTGCTTTCAACCTTTTGTCGATGTATCTGCACAGATAGGTTCACTAGAGCCCAATTTCAGGCAGGGCAGATGACCAACTAAAGTGATTTTTGCCAAAATAATCATTCTTCCTAGATCTAGATCAAATTTCCGCTAATGGTACATCATCCTCAATGAAAACTCTTGGTCACTTTCCGAAGGAATATCAATTTGTGATGAAGAGCTTCTTTGAACTACAGTTGGCTCTTCGCATTCGGAATCAGACACTCCACTATGAACTATTTTCCAATACAATATGATTAATTTTGACCGGCTCCACATCGCTGCATTCGTCGTTCAGTTTGTTTTCATCACCTGTCAGGCCTTGGTCCAACCAACGCTCAATAATACTTAATTTAGAGCCATTATTTCCAAAACAATAAAAAAATTACAATCGAAAAAACTTACGTAACCACCTGACAGGGGTCTCTCAGACCCCCGCAAGTCTTTATAAGATAAATGCGTGCACGCCTAACTTTTCCAAGCCGTTGGGCGATAGCTAGGGGCGCAGGGAAAAGGTACAAAAGCCAACAAGTCGATATAACACTCCGGCGCAAAAATATTAACAAAAATAATGTCAGCTGGATATGTGAGACGTATTGCAGGTGGTTAAGGGTTGATTAATACATAGATACTAAACTTTGTAGAGTTTTTAAACTAAACAGTTTAATTTATCAAATAATCACATTTTATTTCAATTTTTCATTATGGACCTAAAGTAATTGATGACATGTCCTTTTATTCGTTCATTATAACATAGAAAAAACTACTTAAATTAGCAGCGTATAAAAAGATATGTCTGTTTTTTTTTAGTTTTTCCCACTGAAGAGCCAGAATTTGTATTACTTATATGTTATAAACTTATAAATTATGACAATGTGAATCATTTTATATAGTGCTGAATGAATTTAGGACCTAACATAATATTTTAATTCTTCCAAAGTAAAAACGAACATGTACGACTTAACCGTTATTGGCAGTCTTGAATTGTCACCGTAAACTGTAAAAAATTGTAAAAACGGTCATCTTGCAATTTTGGCGAAAATACAGTAAATATTTAAAATTGTGTTATATCATCACAAACGGCCTACATTAAGCTTTACAGATCAACAAAAATAATTGTGTTTATGTTTTATGGTAATCTACAGTAACAGTTTGAATCTTAAAAACGCTCTCCTGAAAACCACTACTTTTGACATGTCGCTTTATACGTAGGGACCGTCGATATGTAGCAAGCATTTTCCACAATCTTGATGTATCCACACTCGGTAGGTGTAACCGAGGTAGTAGGAGGGCCGAAGGCGTACCGCGCCCGTTGGTATCCCTACCGCAACTGATTAGCATAGTAACTTAAACTACTACTGGAACTAAATGACGTGTTGATACCAGACGCCGTAGTGTGTGTACCAATAGAATTTGCGCTCTGGGTGGCTCTGGCCTTTTACGTTACAGACATAAGGATCACTATTGCAAGTGGATTTGACCATAGCTTTGGCGTTTCAGCGGTATTCTCTGGTGCCGATTAAGATGCAAGAAAAAATCCCCACTTGAAGTGTGTCTACACTAAAAAATGATTTTCCTGCGGGGCTAAAATGGTCGCTTTGGAGAATCATATTATGAATCATGATTACGATTCATTTTTAAAAAATCACAAAATGGTCACTCTGGTTGCAATTCATGTCTAGATTGTACTAATTTGACATTCGTCAGTTTGACTGTTTTGACGATTCAGTTTCTAAATTGATTTTAGATGAATTGCAAAATGCGACTATTTAGCCGCCATGTTTTTTCGGCACTGAACTGCATTATTGGCAAAATTTCAAAAGTCACTTATTAAAATTATCATTTCGTGAAACTCGTTCACGTGTAAAATAGTTTTTACGCTATGAGAGGCTCAAAAATGGCTCTAAAATGTACTATCTTATACAGGGTGTAACAAAACTAAGTGATAATACTTTAGGGTGTGTATGTGTTCCTTGTAGAGAGTTCACTGTGAAAGTAGCAGCGGTGAAAGACCAATTTTTTTTCCAATTTATATGGGCAAGCGACCCAGCGTCATGTTTTCCAATACAACAGTGGAAAAAAATTTTGCTCTTTCAGCGCTGATACTTTTACAGTGAATTCTATACACGGGACTCATACACACCCAAAAGTATTATCACTTAGTTTTGTTACACTCTGTATTTAAAACTTCCCAGCTGTTTTTTGCTCAGTGGCGCACAATGCCGAATTCCTTTGTTTCAGTGTTTTATTTTTTTATTTTATTAAATAAGGGGGCAAACGAGCAAATGGGTCACCTGATGGTAAGCAACTACCGTCGCCCATGGACACTCGCAACATCAGAAGAGCTGCAGGTGCGTTGCCGGCCTTTTAAGAGGGAATACGCTCTTTTCTTGAAGGTTTGCAGGTCGTATAGGTCCGGAAATACTGCTGGTGACAGTTCGTTCCAGAGTTTTACAGTGCGCGGCAGAAAGTTACGCGAAAAACGCACTGTGGAAGACTGCCACTCATCAAGGTGATGAGTATGGTATGTTTTTCGCGTGGGACGATGGCGAAAAGTTGCAGGTGGTATGATTCCGAACAATTAATTCCTCAGAGCACTCCCCGTGATACAACCGATAGAGGATGCAGAGTGAAGCTACATCTCGGCGTAATTCCAAGGGGTCCAAGCTGTTTGAAACGCTATTCACTATTACGTGTTTTATTGTGCGATGCGTTTTTGTAGTTGAAACATTCAATTTTCTTTCAGCAAAATCGGTTCAGACTTCAGTGGTTTAGTCGTGACTCGTGACGAGGTAACAGGCAGGCAGACAGACAGACAGACGGACGGACAGACAGACGGACGGACAGACAGACGGACAGACAGACAGACACACTCTCGCATATATGATATTCAGTATAGACATAGATATCAGAATTCAGAAACAAACTGTGAGTATGGATTACTAGAGCAATTGCAAAACAGGGAGTGATTCTCGTCAGTTCTTCGTCAACTGATTTCCCAGCTCGAACTTGGCATGAGATCATGACCCGCCACATTATAATTAATAAGAACTTGTTTCTTGTGCTTCCACATTTATAGACTATGATCGTTCTTATTATTAATAAGAGTCAATACGTTTTCACCTTCATACTAACAGACTTATTTAATAAGCAATTTGCTTATTTCCTCGTCCATATTAAAATATTATTTACAATTTTAATAAGACATTTCGCGGCAGGTTTTTGGTGCGAGGTGTCGTTTTCATGTGCGGCTTTTACAATGTTTATTACGAAGAACTTGGTAACTTGTATGATGTTGGTGTATGCAGTGATATTGGTGTTGTGGGCGGGGTCAGCTGAGGGGGAGGGGCCTATAGTGTACGCACCGGCGGGCAGCATCCGCGGCGTGCAGGCCGCCGATGGCGACTACGTCATGTTCCTTGGTATACCGTACGCCAGAGTCAACGCCAGCAATCCCTTCGGAGTGAGTATTCTTGGAATATCGTGACTCGTGACTCGTGAGCAGTTAGTGCATCGTTAAATACATTTTTGATCATAAACGAGTATAATTACTGATAATAAAATGCGTAATCGATGTAAAATCGGCGGGTCCACATCAAGCGAGCCGCCTCGGGCGAGGCCCGCCTCGCGCGGCAAGCGAGCCGCCGCGGGCGAGGCATGCTCGCCGAGGGTAAGGCGGACGGGCGAACACAGCGAAGCCGCCTCGCTCGAACAGCCCGAGCCGCTGCCCGCTCGGCGCTCAGTTGAGCACAAAGTCACGATGGCACCGCACGCACGCACAGCCGTGGCAGCTTATGCTTTTATTTTGCTATACACAACTATCAAAAATAGGAGAATCTCATCTGTATGATCCTACAAAGACTCAATTTTTTTTAATCCTTAACAGGAATAAGTATTCATTTTGCGGCTGATTTTTCTCCAGAATCTTCCCTTATCCCTCTGTTAGTGTGATTGGGTAAGGTAAGGTAAGGATTAAAAAAAATGGAGTCTTTGTAGGATCATACAGATGAGATTCTCCTATTTTTGATAGTTGTGTATAGCAAAATAAAAGCATAAGCTGCCACGGCTGTGCGTGCGTGCGGTGCCATCGTGACTTTGTGCTCAACTGAGCGCCGAGCGGGCAGCGGCTCGGGCTGTTCGAGCGAGGCGGCTTCGCTGTGTTCGCCCGTCCGCCTTACCCTCGGCGAGCATGCCTCGCCCGCGGCGGCTCGCTTGCCGCGCGAGGCGGGCCTCACCCGAGGCGGCTCGCTTGATGTGGACCCGCATATTGCCGCGTGAGGCGGGCCGCGGCCGAGGCGGCTCGCTTGATGTGGACCCGCCTAATAATCATAGATACTCGCAACTTAAATCCCGCGCCCGTAGACTGTAGATACTATAGACAGCTTAATGAATAACATACAACCCTTCGCGCCACTCCGGGAGCTGTCGTATGCCGAAAACATCCGTAATATAATGACTATAAAATTCTTTCAGGAGGCCATACCCCACGAAAAATTTGACAAAGTTTTTGAAGCTGTCAAGGAAGCGGCGATATGTCCGCAAACCAAAGAAGTGTTCGATGCTACGAAAGACGAGGATACGTACGACGGCACCCTCGACTGCCTAAACCTTAACGTATTCGTGCCGAAAACGGCGACAGAAAACAAGGCTACCTATATTTTTGTATTCGGGGGCAAGTTTTTGAACGGTCACAGCCTAATGAAGATCTACGGACCGAGGTACCTCGTCCGACACGACATCATCGTGGTCACGTTTAATTTTCGAAGCGGCTCGTACGGTTTCATGTGCATGGACATCCCCGAGATCCCCGGCAACCAGGGCCTCCGGGACCAGTACGCGGCGATAGAGTGGGTCAGGGACAACATCCGGGCGTTCGGGGGGGACCCGCAGAAGCTCACCGTCGGCGGGCACAGCTCCGGTGCCATGCTGGTCGACATGCACCTGCTGACCGACCGGCCCCGGCTGTTCCAGCAGGCCATCCTGCAGAGCGGAGTCGCCACGAGCGGGGCCTTCCTTCGCCCCTCCAACCCGGGGACCCTCGTCGGTATTGCCGGCAAGCTCGGCTTCGAAACTAACGACACGTACGACGCTCTATCGTTCCTAGCCAAAGCTAATCCCAAATCTGTCGTTAAAGCGACAGAAAATGAGTCGGAGTACCTGTGGCGACCGTGCGTCGAAAAGATATTCGAGGGGGTCGAGCCGTATATTGCTAGGAACCCGGAGTTGTGCGACGGGCGAAACCTCGATGGATTGAATGTATTGGGCGGATTCACGGACCGGGAGAGCATGTTCAGTTTGTACTCCTCGTTCTACGATCCCGTGTTTAATCTGCCGTATGAGTTTCGAATTTTTGTGGACGAAAAATTTTATCTTCGGAATGAGCGCGTCCTCCTGGATATAGTTCGTCGTTTCTACGTGGACGACGAAGCGGGTCGCGAAATCGTCAAATACAAAATTGTCGACCTGCTCTCCGATTTCTCCTACGTATACCCGAAGCAGCGGCAAATGTTCAAGTACGCGAGGCACAGGAACACGAGCGTGTATATGTACATGTTCTCCTACGATGGTTCCCTCAATAGAATGAAGAATGTTTTGAACATCACAGAAGCCGGGGCGACCCACTCGGACGAACTGGGGTACATGTTCACCATGGATCATATTTCAGACGCAAAATATAGCAAGGAGCAACTTATGATTGACCGGCTGACCACGTTGTGGGCCAACTTTGTTAAATACGGGTAAGATTGAAAGCACACATGATTTTATTTAAATAATACATTTAAGGAGAGCTGTGGGACACCATCGGCTATTAATAATAATAATTAGTGACCGACCGAACTTTCGGTTTCGGTTTCGGCCAGTTTCGGCCAAAAGATCTAGTTTCGGCCTTAGTTTCGGTTTCGGCCAAAATATAGCCGAAACTTTCGGCCCCGCCGAAACTCATGCGTCGTTCGGTAAACTTCGCAGTTAACTCGTGCTTGCTTGCCAGCGAGGCCCCGGCTCAGTTCGCCACCATCTATTTAATCGTGTTTTGAGATTATGTGTTCCAGATTAGTCCTAAATAAAAAATTAGCACTTCGTTTTATTTTCATTAAATTGTCTTAACTTATTTTTATCAAAATTATATTATTGAATTTTATTTCTACGCCAAACGCAGGCTTATTTAATAAACATAACTTTTGGCAAATAAAGTGCTATTTTAACAATGTTTCCCAAACAAACGATTTAGTTAATGCTATGATAAATTGATTATAACATTGTGTGTGAACTTTATTTACTTAAGAATTTTGTTTGACTGTGAGATTATAGGATATATTAGGATATATCTTGCGCGCCTCATATATCGCGCCTCGTATATTTTTCAGGTTTAGTGGCAAAACGTATTCTGGAGAAAATAGAATGTAAAGTCAACTGCAAATTTGCTTAGTAATTTCGTTTTGAACTTCGACCGCGGTCGTGTCCATGTCTCTCATAAAAATAATATACTGCAATTGATTGTGTTTTCAGTAGTAAGTCGTTAATGTCTAAGGGAGGATTTTACCAATCACACGACTTCGTTTAATAAAATATATAGTTCTCATTAAACGCGTTCCTATGAGGATATTGTAAATCTCGTTTTGTTTTAAATGGATTTTATAATCTTCTCTTAATCACGATTAATAAATCTAAGTTTATGTAACGTCACGCGATGATTTTACATTGTTTTATCATTTTGGAGTCTAGTTACGTTATTTTATCAGCAAAAGAGCAAGAAACGATACATAAACTACCCAAACGCATCATTTTTATCGTCTATGATTTTCGATTCGCCATGACACTACACTGACAGGACTTTAACGGCTTTTATGAAGTTTAACCATACAACATTGGACGTTTTGAAGATAAAACTCGCATTTGCTGTGAACGTTATGTTGGTGAAATGCAATTTGGTGCTATAAACGTTTAAAACAGATATTTTAGTGTACACTAAGCGCGTTCTATTTCTTAAGTGAAATCGCACCTAAATAAAATGACTTGAAATAACTTCTGCTCTTGCTTCTTAGGGTAATCCTTCGTTATAATACATGAAGGGGAATTTCCCCAATCACACTTAAATTTCGTTTTATTAAACTAAGTTCTCATTGAACAATGAACGCGTTTATATGGCGACGTGAATCTCGTTTTGTTTCAAATAGATTTTACATTCTTCTTTAATCCTTCGATCGGGGATTCTTGGAAATGCTATTGTATTCTATTGTTGTCGAGGTCACCGGTGTCGTTTCGGGGCTTGATGGGTTAATCGCGATTAATGAATCTAAGTTTACGTTACGTAACGAGATGATTTTATACGTTTTTATCATCTTGGAGCCTTGTCAGTTGTCACGTTGATTTAGTAACAAAATAGCAAGAAACGATAAATAAGCTAACTAAACGCATCTATGAAAACTGTCATCTTAACAATTTTTTCATCTATGTTTTTCGATCTGAATATTGGGCGTTCAGAAGATAAAAATAAGATTTGCTGTGAACGATTTAGTTTATGTTGGTGAAATGCAATTGAGTGTTGTAAACGTGTTTGGAATGGCAAGGCGTGTAAATAGCCTTCACCATTATTTGTTTAGAACCGGGTTAGTGTGCGCTAAGCGCGTTCAATTGCTTTGGTGAAATCGCACCTACTTGGAATCGTATAAAAAAATGGAATACAGTACAAAAAGTTTCTAGGGAACATATTATTCGAGTCTAAGATTAATAATATTTAGGTATGTTAAGAAATGTCGCAAAAAGTAAAAAATTCAATTTGGTACTTTTTCTTTAGTTTAAAAAGTTGTAATTTAATATGTAAAAATCAATAAATTTCAGTAAATAATCGTAATTTTGAATGTTTTGCCAAGTTTCGGTTTCGGTTTCGGCTGAAAAATCAGTTTCGGTCGGACACTAATAATAATAATACATTTAACGATGATGTGGAGAATCGCTCGGAAAATTTTGGCGTAATTGTGGTAAATTTCGGAATGCGGAACCTCCCCTTATAGTTATTAGAGTATCGACACATTATTTCCTTTTACAAACGATAAAATAAATGAGCAAGCTTGTGTTTGGCAGGGACAATCTAATATAACATTTAGGCCCTGTTTCACCACTTCCTGATAAGTAGGCTGTCCACCTTAACTTGACAGATCAAGTATGGAGAATCTGTCAAAAAAGTTGTGAATAGCCTATTCGGCACTTATACAGAAAGTGGTGCAAAACAGGGCCTAATTAAAATATTATAAAGCTGAACCTGCTGAAGAGTTTCTTTGTTTGAACGCGGAAATTTCAGGAATGTAATGTAATGTTATGTACCTAATTGGGCCCCATAATACATATAAGCCACGGAGAAGGACATAGCCTACAGCTGTTTAACCGTTCCAACGTGGAATTCCTAATTATACTTGTCCATCATTTCAGGGATCCAACGCCCGCGAGGTCTGATCTACTGGCAGTGTCATGGCCGCCGCTGACCGCCACTACCGCTCAGTGTCTACAGATTGACACAAACATGACCGTCATTTCGAGACCATTCCGAAGAAGAATGGCCTTATGGGACCTGTTCTATGACGCGCATTTAGATGATCTCCTGATATCACCTCCACAGAAGTGATTATTGAGATCGGTCTACTTTGTAAATAATGTATTAATAGTTTATTCAATATTAATAAGTTATAAGAATTAAAAATTAAATGTTAATAATGAAGATCATATTTTATGAGTACATGCATGGACTTATAATGAATAATTATATTTCTTCGCTTCATTCTTTTAACCAGGTAGTCCTTTGTTTATTTGCTAGGCAATCGCGTTTTTTAAAGACGTATGTGGGTACAAAAAAATATCGTTAGTATACTCTGTCATCAGCGCGCTTCATTATGTTTAGAGAGAGGTAATGCAAAAAATCTTTCTTTATTTCTTTGGGTACTGCAGCAAACAAAGTTTAGTGCAGACTGGGTGAGAGGGAGATTATATCTTTGAATGAAGCGACTCATATAATAATGATCGAAATTCACTTGGTAAGTTCGTTTGATCATTTATTATATTTCTTCGCTTCATCAGCGCGCTTCATTCTTTGTTAACGCGAGGCAACTTAGTAACCATGCCAAAGCGCAGCGCTCAGAAGAAAATTGGTTGTTATTATTATTAAGATTTATTTATTTATTTATTAAGGTTACCAACAGCATATGCATTTAAAAAATTACAGTCAATTATAGTATACAGGAATTTTCAATACCTGATGCAACACACCTTTATAGGCAACACAACATTCATAAGTATAGTGTTACAACATGCAAAATTACAATAAAAACAATTGTAAATTATATGAGCATAACATTAAAAATAAATTAAATTAAAAATAAATTAAATTAAAAAGAATTATAAATTACAATTTAAAAATCTGATCGAATTTCATAATTATTATATTAATAACATTTAAGAGCAACACATAATAATTATTGATTCAGGTAATATTAATATGTATACATCAAATTATTCAAATTTACACTAACAATTTTATATTATATTACATTAATTAATTGATTTAAGAATGTTTCTTATGTACGGGATATTGTATTAATTATTGGTGGGTAACTCAAAGCACTTTAGGACTTTTTTCATGAAAACATTAAAGTTGTCATGAAAAATGTCGACACTATTGTCCTTTGCACATGTGTAGCTGTATAAATCACACATACGCTGTGGTGGGGCATGTTTTCCCACGTTTGTTCTCCAAGGGGGCCCACGCAAGATTTTACTTATAGGGTGCCGTGGTCGATTATAAGGGGCAGACAGTGAAAACAGTTCCAGAAGATCACAGCAAGAAACCTTTCCATTCATAATTTTGTGGAGTATGGCAAGATCGTGTATTTTTCTCCGAACACTAAGTGGTATAATCTTGTAGAAATTTAGGCGCTGCTCGTATGGACTCCTATGGGAAATGCCTCTGTCTGAAAAGGCCAAGTGTCTGGTGAAGTGTCTTTGAATTTTTTCAATTCTCTGAGATGATTGAGCATCCATACCGAGCTTGCGTACTCGACGTGACTACGTACTAACGAGTTGAAGAGCAGTATTTTTGTAACTGGTTTGAACCCTATTGTGTTACGCTTAATAAAACCTAGCATACTAAAAGATTTATTAACGATCGAGTTGATGTGGTTATTGAATTTCAGCTTGCCATCCAACACAACGCCTAGATCTCGAACCTCGTTTACCTCGTCCAATTTGGTACCCTCTATGTGATAACAGGACGCGTGCAGTTGTCGTTTTTTGGTGAACCTGATGTAGACACATTTTTTAGGGTTTAAGGCCATGCCATTAAGAGCGCACCAACGACTTAAGGAGTCAAGGTCATGTTGCAGAAGAAGACTATCAGCATAAGAGGACACGAGTCTGTACAGTTTAAGGTCGTCCGCGTACATCGAAGCTTCGCAATATCTTATAAAAGTTAAGATATCGTTGATAAATGCGGAAAACAGGATAGGGCCGACGTGGGATCCTTGAGGAATGCCAGAAGTTACAGCGTCCCTTAAGTACGAGGCGAGCCAGGACAATAGACGACCGTGGATTCCAAACGACTCCAACTTGCGTATCAATAAGGCGTGATTGACTTTATCAAAAGCGCTGCTGAGATCAGTGTAAACGGCATCCACCTGTAATCCAGAGTCAACAGCCTGGGATATGGAGGACACGAAAGGCAGAAGCTTTGACTCAGTTGAGCGGTTCCGACGAAAGCCATGTTGCTTGTCACTTAGAGTGATTTCAATATGCCTTGCAATCGTGGGACACACTACTGATTCAAAGATTTTGGAGAAGCACGACAAGATAGAGATTGGCCTATAATTATTAATAATATTCTTGTCCCCTTTTCTTGTGAACAGGAGTGACTCGCGGTGTCATCCATTTTTGTGGAAAGATGCCAGACTGTAGGGAATTATTGAAAAATATAAATAATGGCAAAATTAGGTGCTCCCCACACTTTTTAATAAATATAGGGGGAATGCCGTCAGGATCAGCACTTTTAGAGGTATCGAGTCGTTTGATTATTTGACGGATTTGGTCTTTTGACACACAAAGTTGGCTTATCGTTTCCACATTCATAGATGGCGCACAGGGAGGTGGTAAATTGATGTCGGGAGGTAAGTATGTAGAGCGGAAATGGTCGGCGAATAAGTTGGCGATTTCAGGACCAGTGTCGGCGTGGTTGTCACGAAGAAACATTTGTGCTGGTATCAGGGAGTTGCCTCTACGTTTGTCCTTTATGTGTCTCCAGAATGATTTGGGATTTGAGATAATGTTGTTTTCGAGTTTTTGTTTGTACTTTACGTAGCACTTATGGGATTGGTTTTTAAAACGATTACGAAGTATATCATATTCAAATTTGTCGCGGGGATTGCCGTATTTACGAAACCTATCCCTCAATTTGTCCCGTTCAGTTTTAAGTTTAGTCAGAGCTTGCGTGAACCACGGAGGCTTAACTATTATCAACCTTTTGTAACTTGCGCTTAGGAACATGAGCGTCGACAATATTCATGAGTGTACCGTAAAATGACTCGACCTGTTCATCGACACTGAGGTGTAGGAGTTTTTTTTTTCCCGGTTTGTGGCGCTTAACTCACTCTGAATGCTATTATAATCAGCTCTGAAGTAATTGTAACCCGAACGCGTTTTGGAGCGAAGAGTCGAAACATTCGAGACATTTTGCAGTGAGAAAGATAAACTAGGATGTTTTGGATCCAGTTTACTTAACTCATTACACTGTTCAGACACGTTTTAGATACATAAAGTACTTAAGATTAAGTCCAGTATTCTGTTATCACAATTTTTGATGTTATTATATTGATGAATATTGTTAGAGTATAAGAAATCTATTAACTCGTATCCTAGAGCAGAATTATTCTTATATATTTTTATTATAATATTAATTATAATTAGTCATTACAATGATCTTTTGTCCAATCTATAAAATTTAGGTTGAAATCTCCTATAATAATTAAATCGTCTACATGGTTAAGAACGTTGCTGGCGTTGTTTAAAAATTTTGACAACAGGTTGATTGATACTGGTGGCGGAAGGTACACTGTACAAATAGCGATCTTTTTACAGCTACGATTATTGTAAGAATTAATTAAAACCCATACTTCTTCACAGTCGGTCTCCCAGGACTGCATACGTGTAGAATGGATGTCGCGTGAGACGGCGATCATAACGCCTCTTCCCTCGGATTTTAAACTCGACGAAGAACAACGATCTCTACGGTATACCGTGTACCTCTCGTCAACGAGCTCGCCATCGAAAATATTTGGATTGAGCCATGTTTCAGTAAACCCAATTATATCGTAGCTAGCATGAGCAATATTTAAGTATACATCATTTGTTTTGGTTCTCAGACCTCTTACATTTTGATAATATATATTAAACATACTTAACTAAACAGAAACCGCAAAGAATATTATCTAATTTAAAGACGGTTGAAATATAAACTAAAAGAAATAACAGAGCTTGGGGTCGCGGGAGTCTGTTTGATTTTTTGCAAACTTTCCAAATTGTGTATGTGTATAGCTGGATACGTTTCATATTTGCGTACGTATATTCTGTCATTTCGTACCCACACATATTTGTATTTTGCATCCCTGGATTTCTGACGAGCAGCTGCGTGAAGAGATTTGAGGGTTGGCGACAGATGTTCTGAGACGTAAATTGGTTTAGTGGTGCCCTCGTGACCCAGATGACTTAAGTTAATTAACTAATAACTTAAGTTTATTACAGGGGTTCTTTTTATTGTAAGTCGCGACTGTCGCCAGAAGTTCGTCACGACGACGAGCACTATTTAGTTTTAGGATGACAGAACGAGGACGATCGCTGTCTTTGTTCAGTTTTGCCACTCTGGTTACATTTAGCATCTCGCTCTCCAAAATTGTATGATTTACGGATTTGGCGAGATTTACTACAGAAGTGAAGTTTTCAGACTTGCGTTCCGGTATACTGTTTATTTCTACATTGCATACCCGCCATGTTTGCTCTATTATTGTCAGTCTGCTAGAGAGGTTGTTTACAGTGGATGTTAGGTTTGCGTTCTCCTCTTTGAGAGATTTTATTACAACTCTCTTATCTTTGAGTTCTTTCAGAACTGTCTCATATTTTTCACTAAAGAAGCTTAAGGATTCATGAAAGCTTGCAATCTGTTGTTGGATGTTAGAGAGTTCTTTGGTAACATGCTCCTTTATAGCGGAGTTGAGGAGCGATGTAATCTCTTGTCTCAGAATATCGCGTAGCCTGTCCTCGGTAACGAAGGAGGTTTTCTCTATGGTGGGCGTTGTCACACTTTCGGAGTCGCTCTCGATAAGCACCTGCGCCTGACGGACAGGGGTATTGGAATTATCGCCTTGCTTTCGCTGAGTCGATTTGCAGCTTGGGCATCTCCAGTTGCGTCTATATTCGCTGGATAACTGCTTACGCCTTTTATCTGGGATACTTGCGCAGTCGAGATCGAAAGTTTGCTCACAGTGGGGACACTGGAGGTAATCTCGTCCTTTGATAGGAAGAAGACAGCCTGCACAGGTTTCCTTTATCGTCTTATCCAGGAAACAATTTTGGGATTGTGACTTTGAATGGGTGCAGAGCCCTCTTGTGGTCACTATTGGAGATAGCTAGACAGGATCGAACGTTGTAAGTCAGGATACGACGTAGTTCGGGGAGTTCCCAATAGATGGCAGCATGGGTATTAATGACAAAGCGAATATTGATGAGTGATTTTATTCTTTGGATGTTACTTTTACGTTCATATTACGAAAGTTTTATAATAAACTTGAATTTTATGACACTTAGAACACTGGGAAACTGTTAACAGGGACTGGAATAATATTCTTGTGCGATCAGTACCTTTTGTCAGTCTTAGGAGTTTTGAATCTTCTAACGGTGAAGAATTTACGACACTGCACTGTTTTATTTTGATAGAGTTCAGTTTACACTTAACTTATTTGTTAGTCTTGCACTATGCACTTAATTTTAATCGATCAACTGGCACTTAGGGTTTATTAACAACACAAACTATTTTTAAACAATTTTTAAACGGGAGCTGTACAAATTTGCTGTTTACACTCGAGCGCCATCTAGCGGCGAATGATGAATTGATGAAGATGATTGAGTCAGTGTTGTAACTAAAGTCAGTGTTATTTTATTGTGTAACAAGAAAATACATGTAAATACTATTAAATACTTAGGCAGGCACTACCGAGGCCAAGACGAGCCAATTATTATATGCAATACTAATCGGCATGTACTGTGACTGCGAGTCAATAAACGTACAATGTGTTTGGAATGTGTAATGTGTTTGCTTTATCTGTTCTATAAATAGAATGCTTCTTGAAGCATTCTATTTATAGAACAGCCCCAAGCGGTCGCATGCGACCTCGATAACAATACAAATCTATTGTGTCTCGTTTATGCCACGATCGAGGGATTAAATATATAATGTTTGCCGGATTGGGGGAAACAACTGCAGGTGATTACTGCAATTATTTAATTAACCGGCATGTACTGCGACTATGGGTCAATTAGTATGTCAGTGTCTTTGGACCGCGAGTCCTTTTACACAATCTATATTCTATATGCATCGGAATTGATTGCGGATCTCTGACGATGTTTTACCTATTCTATACATATAAATAGAATAAATAGAATATTATGTTTGCCCGATTGGGGGAAATAACTGCAAGTTAATTACTACAAGTGTTTAAATATAGTAAGTTATTTTATAAACCGCCATAATGTGTGGATTGGCCGCGGGTCTCTAAACACAATTTTATGCATCGGAATTGACTGCGAGTCTCTGACGATGTTTTATCCGTTCTATAACTAGAACTATACGTTGGCCGGTTTGGGGGTTAACAGTGAGTTATTTTATAAATCGCCATAATGTGTGGATTGACTGCGAGTCTCTAAACACAATCCTTATGCATCGGAATTGACTGCGGGTCTCTGACGATGTTTTATCTAAAAATAAAAGTATAATATGTTGGCTGGTTTGAGGGGATTAACTGCGAGTTAATTACTATTTAAATTTAAAATAAATTGATATTTTTTAAATCAACATGTATGGATTGACTACGAGTCTTCGACAATATTTAAAAATAAAAATTAGCAACTACCGCGCGTTTCCTCGCGCTCTTTGTTCTATAAATAGAACTACATAATTATTATTATAATATTAATATCTTTGCCGCTTTATAGAGAACAGCTATTTCGAGCTAATAACTAGATTGACTGCGCGTCTCATCAGTTAACAACCAATGCGCGTCTCGCGTGATCCTTTTGTTCTAAATATAGAACTACGATTGTAATTTATTATGTCTGCTGGTATATAATTATTTTTATTAAATAAATTTTGCACCAATGTTGGTACTCGGGATACACTGCGAGTGTATAACGAAACTTACTTAATATTTACGTAACGTGATAGTTACTATCCTCAATATTTTTTGTAACATATTTTATCGACAAATAAGTCGATTATAACGAGTAATTATGCAACCCCAATATTTATTTTTTTAGGTCACTAAGACCAGACAATCGGGGAAATATCACTAGAAGTGACCGATATACGGGTCGATCAAGTTACAAATGAACCCGAAGCTTTCCCAATCCTAAGCCAGGTGCCAACGGTCGATTCTGAGTACCGGCACCGATAGAACCGGACCAGATCCGGATAGATCCAGGGCTCCTACTGACGTTAGGTGAACCCTCGTTGGATTCGCCAGATTATGGTTTTAAATGATTCGATTCGAATGGTTCGAATGATTCGATAAGCTACTGCTTATAAAACATTCCTGATAATAAGTGTTGCACATCGATTCCATTTCCATCGATTATTATCATTATAGATTTCACCTGACAAAGTCTCGATATTATCAGACTTATCAACAGTATCTGACTTATCTCGATATTAATTATTATCAGACTTATTAGATAATATATTATCAGACAAGACAACTTCGTAACGGAAACCTATAACACTCAGACTCGATAAGTCTTGTCTCAATATCAGACCGAGATTAATATTGTTTCGCTGGATAGTTCCAGTATTTGTTCTCAGAGACAAATTAGTACATCCCATCAACCGGGTACCTTTTGGGCTCTGGCAAACCCTTCCCGCTACCCGTTAAAGAGGGGGGGGGGGGGGGGGGAGAGCTGGTAACCGTCAACTGGTGCCGCTAGTACTGTACCGCTGCAATAAACCCTCTTCGAGTTCGAAGAGCGTTGGGGCGACTAAACGCTCAACACCGCAGCAGTAGTGTTGACAGTTATTTTTATATATATTTTATAGATGTTACTATTATAATTAATAATTATTGTGGGCTTAATACAGCTACCCCCAACCCGCGGCCCGCGGGCCACATACGGGCCACCGGGACTTTATATTTTGTAGCCCGCGTGATGTTAAACCAATTTGAAATTCACGCCCACCGGCAAAATATTATACAATCAACGTGAAAGTCTTTTTCACTTGTAAATCGTTAATTTTGAATAACGTTATTTTTTAAACCTAAATATGTTTGTTGCGGCCCGCGACACCAAGACCAAAAATGTTTGCGGCCCCCATGGAAAAAAAAAGATTTGGGAACTTCGTTCCAAAAACAAAAACAGGTTGGGTACCACTGGCTTAATATATTATACATCATGACATAAATAAATTATTAGAATTTAAAACTATATCTTCGTGTACCCCCACCGTAGGTACCAAGGTTACCTTATTTCAAAGATTTTCTTTTCCCCAAACAAAGCGGCGGAAAATTTTGTATTATATTTTAAATACAATTTTTGAATTATTTTAAAGAAACCACTTCGTAAGTTTATTTCGAAATTACATGTTAATTTGGAAAATTATCGTACGGCTTTCAAGCCAATACCCAAAAGTGGATATCTAGCAAAAATAGATTTAAAAGCCTACTTCTTGGTTCCTTTTAACTCACTAGTCGATCGAAAGATTTTAATTTACGGATTAAGAGCCTTCTTTACGTACAGACTATCAGATGTGCTAACATTTTTTTCACAAAAAATGGGTGCGTGTACTTATATACGCGCGTGAGAAGTTATACTTCTTTGGCATCATTAAATAGCAAATATTAAAAATTAATATTATAATTTGATGTTCAATTTTAATTTTTATCACAAACTTTTTATTAAATGTTTTATTAAATTTATTTCTTTATTTTGTGAATATTAAATAACCAATAATAAGTATTTAACATTAATAATTTAATAATATTTAGTGTTAATTATATTAAATAAAAGTATTTTAATTTATATCAATAAATAATACATACGGATAGTTAACCTCAATTATATTGTAGCACTTGAAAAAGTATATAAGCACAATTTTTTTCACTAATGTTCACAAATAGTAAGTAATATCAATCAAAATATTCAATTTAAATCACTACTGAATATAATTTATTAGCACATATATAATTCGCACTTGTATGAAACTCAAACACGTGTTGTGAATGTATAAACTAGAGACATGTTGATAAATATTATAAATATGAAAACAGTGATCAGAGGTGACGAGCGTACCAACATGCGCGACTAATATCGAGGTTCAATTCCTATTTTGTTGGTAGCTTTTTTTCGAGACTTAATGAGCGGTTAAGCAGACGGCTTCATACTGTTAATTTTGTGTCACAGGTGCGCGCGCATCTTAAAATTTCACTCTCATCATTTTTTCATAACGCGCCTAAAGAAGTATAACTTCAAAAATATAAAGAAGGAAACCAGACCAGGCGTGGGCTTTATCACTACTAGACTTACCACGCTTTAACAATATCAGTGTTCTAGGCGACAATTCTTCAGCCTCAGGCGCCCCTTTTTTTGTTTACGTTTTATTGTTGATAGTGCCATGGGTGTATTAAATCCACAACAAATATGTAAATATTTAAGTCTTAATGTTTATAATATATATTATTATAACATAACTAGCTGTCCCGGCAAACGTTGTTTTGCCATATAAAGTATTTCACCCATATTATTATTTTATTGAAGTGACTAAATAAGTATGTCACCTTGGCAAAGTTGATTGATGATTGCTAACCCGTCGCACAGACAGTGGTCGCCGTCGGTCTCGAGTTGTAACAATTTACTATTATTTATTCAACAAATTAATACACTTATCAATATAAAGAGTAGATGTTGTCCGATTCTCAACCCTAGCCGATATGCTCGCTAAGATTCACAAAAATTGGTCGAGCCGTTTCAGAGGAGTTCAACCACGCACACCGTGACACGAGAATTTTATATATTAGATATATTATATAATAATATATGCCCTATTAAAAACGGAATAATATAGAACAGTTAAATCCGTGTACTATTCGTGAGTTTTGTAACCTTCATATCCTGATTCCTGACTCCCGCCACGGAATGCAACTGGTTTTCAGCGATTAAAATTTTTAATACTAAATAAAAATATATGCAATGATAAATACGATAACTGAATCATACTTATTCTTGAATAATAATTGTTAAAATATTCAGCCTGGTGGACCGAGAACACAATATTCTCGACTTTCAATCATATTTATATGCAACTAGCGGTCGCCCGCGGCTCCGCCCGCGTGGAGTCGGTTACCGCTGCAAAAATCCTACCCAGGAAGACACGGTCAGCAAAATGATTCCCCAGGTCAAGTCACAGAAACATCGACGACGATCGATGTGGATGTTAAAGTTGTCAATGATAAGAACATTTAAATGTAATTATTAATAAGTTTTCACTTCTGACGGTATACCCAGAGTGCAACCCGTTGTTTTAGGATAGATAACTAAAGCGATTATTGTAGAGCTTCTCTATATAAACAACATTTGACGTTAAGTTATTTTCAGGTAACAAAATATACTGATGGTCGGGAGCCCCGACTCGTGATAGGGCAACGTAAAGTTGCCCATGGGCCATGCGTAAAACATTCTTTTCGTTCTATTCCTACTATTATTTGAATGTTTGGCCCTGGGATTTATTTATCGTTAGTGCAATAGAGATTTTTTTAAATCTTTTTATTTTACAGAGGCTTTTAAGCAATAGAGATTTTTACAGGAAATTGGAGCCTTTTGAATAGTATAGGCAAATCAGTAGGGATCATTGGTATTCTTGGTATATTATGAATTTTGAGCTAATTCACCAGCTGCAGGGCCAGTCATAACCTTTGCTACTGCGCACCCCGCCTTGGTAGCGCTGGCGCCCACTTTGGAACGGGCGTACATCGCAATTTTTAATTTCGCCATAACTTCTAAACAAAACGTCCAATTTTGATCATTCAACGACCAAATAGTATCTAAACAAACTTTACTTAGTGACGAAATAATTTATTTTGGTAAGGATTATCAGCATGAGTAAAATAAATGCGTTTAAATGTAGTCCAAAAAAAATCAAGATTTTTAAATAAAAAAATAGTTGTTGTGCCTCACTTGATATAGCTAGGTATAGTGTGTTGCAGCCAATTTTGTAGATATTTATAAGATCTACATTTACTTGAACATTATATGGTTCTATCTTTTATAGTTTAGGCAGCGTACGCAAAATAAGTAACTTTTCTGGTTGATTTTTTTCACCTTGTGTCAGAAAAATCTAAATATCTTACGGAACCCTACATTTTCCAAAATTAAAAGTAGCCTATGTTACTTGTAAATAATGTAGCTTTCAAATGATGAAAGAATTTTTAAAATCGGTCCAGTAGTTTTTGAGCCTATCCATTACAATTAAACAAACAAACAAACAAAGTTTACCTCTTTATAATATTAGTATAGATAATCACATTATCGACGACCACAGGGCCAGACCCAGTTAAAGCAGTAGACTCCTTGAAATTTATTCTAAAATACTTTATTTCGACTTAGATTGTAGATAAATACTCTCTTCAATCTTATTAGTTAATAGACTTATTACAGAGATCTACGTCCGCTCCATCGGAACCTTAGCCAAACAATTTGACAATGTCTGTAATACGATATCTTCTACAGCCATCACTGTGCACTGTCATTGTTTATGAACAATGTTGACATTATTGGTTGGTGACATTGGCTCAGATGAATGTGTTATGTGTGAAGCGTCTTTCGAAAGAAGCTTTCCGGTAAAAATCCTAGCCCATACCTGAGTAGTATAGGACCTGGGATCCACTTATAAATTATTTGTTTTTTCTTTCACTCTGTATCTACTGAATACTGGTCATTGACTTAAAACTTTCTGCCTAATAAAACTCGGCAAAATTACGGTACGGTAAAAAAACATTACGGTTTTAAATAGCGGTATCGAAATTTATATTACAAAGACATCAACTCCCGGGCGTGATTGGATCGGTGATGTTATTAAATTATGTAATTCTTTTTTATTAAAAAAGAAGAAGTTATATTTAAGTTATTACGCCGTGCGATGGTTACTCAAGATTATATTAAATAGGATAATGCTACAATACGGGTTATTATTGCTAACGTTTAACGCTCTGCACAGAACAGCCACCTCCCAGTAGTTTAGCCGCTGGATAAAGCAACTGCTGTGCGAGAGCGGCGCGGCGTCGACACGAGCGTGGACACGGGGACTGAAACTGGACACGATTAGTAAAACGACAGTCGACAGACAGGACTAGCGACTCCAATACTTTCGCTATTTTCCTTAGCCATAATAATTTTATCGACGAACAAAGTTTCGCTGAATCAGTTATATAATCACCATGATCCCAGTACGTTATCAATTGAATCACAAACCATAGAGGTCTCTTAAGTTTTGTTTCTACTGACTATTATTATTATTTAAGGGCATAATGTTAAATTCTTTCTCGAATATAATGATTACTATTCATAATGTATATTTATATTATATTATATTGTATTTTGTAAAAAACCTTTCTTTCGTTACTCTGAAAATCTACCTGGTTAATTAATATATCGAAGAATGAAGCGAAGAAATATAATAAATGATCAAACGAACTTACCAAGTGAAGTTCGATCATTATTATATGAGTCGCTTCATTCAAAGATATAATCTCCCTCCCACCCAGTCTGCACTAAACTTTGTTTGCTGCAGTACCCAAAGAAATAAAGAAAGATTTTTTGCATTACCTCTCTCTAAACATAATGAAGCGCGCTGATGACAGAGTATACTAACGATATTTTTTTGTACCCACCATAAAGGTAATATACCTATCGGAATAGAGAAACAATCCCGAGCTGTCAAGGTTAACCAAAATTTGATTTACATCTGTGTATACAATTATGTTTACGTGTGCGTGTCAGTGATGTACAAACATCTTGTAATTCGACAAAATATCGATCATGGAATAATATATTTTGTAAGATTGTAAAAACAGAATGGGATAAAATAAAACTGCATAGATATGTATAATAAAAATTGTAATTTTGAAGTAAAATGTGACTTTTCTTCAAAATGCTTGCTGCATAATTAAGTATATGCATGAATTTTTCTTCGGAGTCCAGTTTGGACGGTTAATTATTTTAATCCATGAATTTCTGGTATCCAGGTCAGCAGGAAATCTGAAAAATTGGCCAAGTGTGAGTCGGACTCGCGCATGAAGGGTGACCGGTTTCAACCGGGCATTTTCTAAGATCCGGCACGATACGACACGACATGTCATGACACGATTCGACACGACAGGTTACGTCACGTCACGTCACATCAGTACACGACACGACACGACTTTACTAGACCCTATTAATTTTCAATTCACTCTCAATGAGCCCTTTTATTTAATGCCCATCTTGCAGAAGTGCTTTTTAAAACTATTCCCCTATCTTGGATGAGCAGCCATATTGGATGTAGAATGACATTACATCTGTGGAAATTTCAGAAGTCTATTACTATAGCGGTTCTTGTTATACAGCCTACAGACGGACAGGCAACGAAGTCTTAGTAGTAGAGCGGGACCCGACAAGGGGTGTAAAGCGGTAAAATTACTTTCGTAAAATTCGGTAATATACGATATTTTACGTAAAATATTATATTTTACGGTAAATTACGGTAAAATTTGGTAAAAAACGATTTGAGTTCGTGGCATAATTTTCATTAACAATGGGGATATAAGCAGGTTATTTAATGCACGTCTAGTGCAGTCAGTCAAAACAAAATAACTTCCAGGCCACCGGCTTGCTGCACAATAGACATAACTACCAGTAGTTCGACTGCAAAGAAACGGACAGGTTTCAATATCTGTCAAATTCGTCGGGTTTCACTAGGATTATGAACGGAATGTGCCTCGCGCTGGCTGATATAATTTATTTTTAAATATTTAAAATAAAGATTTCAAAATTGGATTCTGACAATTTTGATCGCATGTGCCAAAACACAAACAACAATACGACTAAAGAGGAACACGTCCAGCGAATATGTCATAGTTTCAAATTCGTAGGTAACAAGTCAACAACCCTAGCGACTATTTTCGTCATAATACGTCAAATTTAAAAATTTCAACATCAGTTCTAAGTCGGCATACTCTATAATTCTGTCTACTCTGCTTGCTGTATGCTCTGTCGAGTGACGTCAACAACTGTCAACAAGTCGCAACAGCGCAAAATATTATGGCAAACATAACGTGACCATTTTTTTTTGTCAGAGCGGGACATCTACGGATTGCCAAAATTAAATTTTATTTAATTGTTATTATTAATTATGAAAGTATAGAGGTAAATAAAATTCATTGAGTATTTTGTGAATGTCTAGTGCATATCTGTATAAGCAAAATATGGCAGAATAACCACATTTGTTGAATGGGTTATGGGACTGCGTTACTTCCAGGCATTACACAGGCATTTCAAACATAAAAATACTTTTAAATTGTCGTAACTTGGTCTGTTTGCAAAAGCGGGACAATTTCGGCCTCGCGGGGGACAGCGGGACAGACTGCCTGAAAGCGGGACTGTCCCGCCCAAAGCGGGACGTATGGTCACGTTAGGCAAACAGCACTTATCGGCAACGTCGCATCGTGCGACATGCACGCAGTACGCAAGATGCAACTTGCAACACGCTAGCCCCACCCGCCGTCATACCACCATCTATATCTATACAATATATTATAAAACAAAGTCGCTTTTTTTCCCTCATGTCCCTTTGTTCCTTTTAATCTTTAAAACTACGCAACGGATTTTGATGATTCTTTCAGTGTTAGATAGCCCATTTATCGAGGAAGGCTTAGATAGATAGGATAATTTATCAATTATCACGCTAAGACTAATAGGAGCGAGGAAATACACGAAAATGTGGAAAAAACGGGGAAAATTATTTGAAAGGGGTAACTTGAACGCGCTAATCTCAGTAACTACTGGTCGGATTTGAAAAATTCTTTCAGTGTTAGATAGCCCATTTATTGAGGAAGGCTATAGGCTATAATATTTTATCACGCTATTCGCTTATACTAATAGGAGAATGTGGAAAAATCGGGGCAAATTATTTGAAAGGGCTTATCTCGCGAACTACTGGAGCAATTTTAGAAGTATACTTACCACGTGAAGGATCATAGGCTATCGATTTTAATCATTTTTTCAGTGGCTATATATAGCCGGTAATTTTACCGTACGCGTATTTTACCAGCGTTTTCGGTAAAATTACGTAATTTTGCAACCCTAGACCCGACTACTAGGACGTTTTACCCTTTCGATAAATTATGTATGATAGTATATTAATATACTTAAACCAATTATAAACTACGGATGAGTATGTTATCATTTCAACATTCGTAGATAATTAGTATACTTAACTAAAAAATAATTTCATATCGATACTACTTATCGTTAACTTGATGCAGCCCTAGTGTAAAATATATGAAAATTGTTTACACAAAATATCCTTAAATTGTGCACCATGGCTAGTCAAGTTATGTTTTCCATATAAATAAACATTTAAAGAAGTGAATTTGATAAATCAATACCAATAACTCGTAGGGAATTGGCAAAAATAAACTTAAAACTAGGTCCTGTCGATGTAGAATAATTCACCTGTGAAATGAATATTTGTCCGGGTTTTTTCGATGTGTGGATCCACAATCATTCCACAAACATTTAACTATGTTTCTAGAGAGGTATTTCTAAAAATTATTCATTATTTAACTTAAAATCACAATTTTTCTGAGAGCCCAAATTGACAACGATCGGCTCAGGGGCAGACAGACTGTCAAACAGATACTACACACGCAGTGTTACTGATAGTGACATCTCGCTTACTCAGGCCTTTGTTTCTCTATTCCGATAGGTATATTAACTTTATGGTACCCACATACGTCTTTAAAAAAACGCGATTGCCTAGCAAATAAACAAAGGACTAACTGGTTAATTAATATATCTTCGAATGAAGCGACTCATATAATAATGATCGAACTTCACTTGGTAAGTTCGTTTGATCATTTATTATGTATGTATGCTTTCTCTCGATTCATGGATCCGGATTCCGAACAAATGAATTTTCCAAACACCCATGAGACATGCCCCCCAGTCGGGATAATCGACGTTCACGGTTCAACATAAGTATTTATTTTAGTAGTAAATGTTCGAAGGATATTGTTTTGTGGATTAAATAGAGGATAAAGTAATTATGAATATTCAAATACTTATAATTATTAAAAATTAAAATTATCTGTTCCCCACGACTTGCTCCACGTAAATCGTTCATTGTGGTAAGTGGTAACTGATAAGTATTTATGACGATGACAACATGTCAGATTTTGGTCGGACTTACCATGATTTACTGTATGTGCTAGTAGCGACCTCTTCGATCTTTCCCTAATATTCTCTATTCCTTACCAAAGACTTCTATTTAAACTGAGTTTAAATAGAAGTCTTTGTTTCCTTACAGCCAACGTTTGCTTATCATTTTTAAGACTTTGACACACATGGCAGGATTTTATTTTAGGAATTGGCCCACCACATTACCTAAACTGCTACTCCTGTGTCGCTAGAATACACAGCAGCTTTCGACCACGAAAGTCGAAACAGCTTTGATAATATTATGATATCAGGGAGTTCGAGGAACACGTTAGCTGCCTTGGGTTGGGAGTTGGGACCCACGAAAAAATTAATCAGAGCTAAACAGGAGACCATTGTAAGTTATAACTAATATGTATTCAAAACCTGGCGGTGGCGGTAGACTGTATATACTGGACTATATATATAGTACAGTCCTAATGCACTAATGACTAAACATAGATAACAATAACCATCTGATAATCAATTTAATATCCTTTTCTCCGAACTAGTTTATCAAAAAACAATAAAGTGTTTTGGATAAACTAGTTCCAAGAACAGAAAACATAAAGTGTAGTTTATAAAAAAACAGCAAATAAACTTTTCCTTTTTATAACGAGACATTTAGGCTAGAATCTGGATCGACACTCGCAACATTAGGAGTTCAAGCGCGTTGCGGGTTTTTGAAGGGGGAATACGGTCTTTTCTTGAAGGTGTGCACTGTGCAGGTCGTTTCGGTCCGGAAATACTGCTGTTCATTCATTTTTTTACAGTGCGTGGCAGAAAGTTACGCGAAAAACGCACGGTGGAAGACTGCCACTAATGAAGGTGATGAGGATGGTATATTTTTCGCGTGGAACGATGGTGAAAAGTTGTAGGAGTTTTGATCCGGACTGAATCGAACAAGGAACGATACTGAATTAAAATATGTAAGTAATCCTTCGATCGCGGATTCTTGGAAATCTATTGTTATTCTATTGTTGTCGCGATCACCGGTGCTCTTATGGGGCTTGATAGGTTAAATCGGGATGACATCATTCGCTGCCTTTGTCTATAAAATAAATTTATTATTTATACAGAAAACAATAACAGGATTTTCTGTTTATCAGAACTGCGATAACGACAATCAGTATATCTAACATATAGGCGGTAAACCATTCTGATACTGATCTACTAGTAGTTAGCAGTGACTGAGTTGGCTAAAATCAATAATCAGTCGTTTAAATAAATAGCGGCTAAAATTCTAAACTAGTGGCTAAAATTGAATTTTGTGCAAAATGTGTTGTATAATGAAATATGGATTGTTCGTTACCAATTTGGTTTTCTCTGTAAGTACTATTTTATTATCTTTTTTACTAAAACATAATATTTTAGTAGGTGTCGTTTTCCCAGATCTTTGTACCTACCTATTTATATTATGAAGACCCAATTTCAGAAGACCGGCACACAATTATACTACTTACTTACCTGTTTTTCGCAGACAATACTTAAAATTATTTTAAGATAAAAGTCTTATATCTTTCAGGATTAGTATTTGTACCTTATTGGTAATTGAAAGACCCTTGAAAAATAGAAACATCGCTGATTGAATGACTCTGATAGCTTAAAAAATCACCAAGATATGACAATTCAAACATCTCATAAAACAAACCTGCCCGAAACGCTCCATACAAAGTGCTATGAAAGACTGACGTCACTCTTTCGTAGTTTGTACGGATCGGGAGAGAATTTTGTTCGGTAGGTATATTAAATATTGCGTTTATGAAATTGGTTTCATAACAAAAGTTGCTTTTAATTGCATAAGTTATCGAATGGTATACAAATATTAAGAAATTTAATTGAAAAAAGAATCGATTGATTATCCAACTTTGAAGGCGCATAACAAAAAAAATACAAATGCTATCAAGCTAAATTTTGGGAACACTTATTTTTTACCGTGATTTCTTTATTTTATTAACAAAATTCGCTAATCTTGGACCTTGTCATCATCCCTATTTAGACTTTGTATTTGTGATTTGTCTAACATTATTAAGTCGAAACTCATAAAGCATCATATTATAATAAAATTATATTATAGTGTCGAGTTGTTTATCCAGAAGTTACTCAGATATTAATGCAAGTGACAGACAAAACATGCAATTTAATTAGTTATTCGACGCCTATAGATGTTTACAACATACTCTAAAGGTGAGACCGCAGTGAGGCGCAACCTGAGTTATGTTACCGTAACAAAGAGGCCCACATAGCTCTCTTCATAGAATGAACCCAACACCACCTATAAACATCCGTGGCTTAATTATTATCGCCGATACCATTAGACGTCCGCTGTTCGAGCAACCCGAGGACTTGAAACCCGAGACGCCTAAAGTAAACACAGCGTCCGGCCGCCCGCCGCCGCTCCAGCCGTCGCAGACGCCGGTCCCGCCGCCCGCACCCCATACCCTTCCATAGTTTATAAGCAATAGTTAGGCCCACACCAGCCAGTTGACAGCTACCTCTTGCCCGCTCACTGTAACTCTGTGCGCCATTTAAAAGTAATATAATATTGTAAAATATAGTTAATATTTAGTTCAATAAACATTTATAAGTAATTCATTCGTTTGAATAACTTCACTCCTGGCATGACCTTTTTTTTTTGATGCGCAGTGGAAACCCATCATGGGTGCGACGGGTTGGGGATGTGCCTCAGTTAGCAGAAGCACCCCGGGGGTATGTGGGACTCTTTACCCACTAAAACCACCTGCGGTTTGCCTTCAGCCGTATACGGAGGGATGTCCTGGATCTATCTAACACAGAACTCCCTCCACGACCGGCCGGTCTACCTCAAAAGGGACCGGACTTCCACCAAGAACCTGGCATGACCGGGCGCAAATACACTGCAGCGAAGCGACAAGTGGCCGATTTACATTAATTCAAATCCAGTGATCTAATCTAGAGCTGGATTACTATTGGAATAATGTAAATGGGCACTGGAATACATTGGAATGCAATTTTGCAAAAAAAAAGCTCTGGATTTGACTAATGAAAAGCGGTAAATTACGGCATCTCCGTAGGGGGAGCGCCTTAAGCCGCACCACGAGGCAACCGCGCTGCGCGACATTACTTCTATGGAATGTGAAGTGTCGCGTCACTCCGGTGCAGCGTAGTTGGTGCATAGAGTGCAGCGTTGCCGCTTAGTGCGGTCTCGCCTTTTGACTGCAACTGACAACAAAGATTAGGTATAACCGTATAGGTAATCGCACATAACACTGTCTCGACGACAGTGTTATGTGCGATTGTGAGTGAGAGAGAGCTCATATTTCCATGGCAAGCTGAAAGTTGGATGAGCGAGTCGGCGCAATCGTGGCGCGGAGGTCGTGGGTTCGATTCCCGCGTTGGAAACTTGTTATTCCCAAGTTTGATTAGGATAATGCAGGCTGGTCACCTGATTGTCTGACAAGTAACTCAAGTAAGATGATCCATTGCGTCGGATGGGCATGTAAAATGCAGGTCCTGCACCTGATCTCTCGCCGGTCGTGTCGGTCTTCCGTCCCTCTGGGTTATAAGAGTAAAGGAATAGAGAGTGCTCTTGTGTACTGCGCACACACTTGGGCACTACAAAATTACTCCTGCGTAACTGGCCTGTTTTCAATTAAACCACCTTCACCGAAACCGGTGTGGGACTTATTGGAACGAAGTTTTGGAACGAAGTTCCTTATCCCGCGTTCGGCGTAAATCTGAAGGCTAGACAGAACGATATTTGACCTTGATTTGACCTCGACACTTTTTTATTAGTACCTGCATGTTAGGGGCAGATGGCGTTGATACTTGATAGTAAGTATTCCTGTGCGTCAACTAGATGGTGTTTTTTAAAAAATAAACAGCGACGCGTTGTTAGTATTCCTGGGCGTCGATAGATAGCGTTTTTTTAATAATTTTTTTGAGTGTGTATCTATAGGTTTTTTGAACATAAATGAATAACTTCGTTCCATTCGGGTGTCCCTTGACACCTCTCAAGTTTTTTTTATTATTATACGTAGCTACTGTTGAATTTCAGTTGGCAGGCCTCGGTCTGCTGGGGCTGGGTATAGCCGTGGTGGTGCAGCTGACTGAGCTCACGGACCTGGTGCCGGCGGGGATCACCACCATCCCCATAACCCTGCTGGTGGTGGGCGGCTTCATCTTCATCACCGCGTTCCTGGGCTGCTGCGGTGCTATACGGGAGAACAAGTGCTTGTTGACGCTGGTGAGATGATTATGATTAACTAGACGACGCCCGCAAATCCGTTGCGCCAAAACTCGTTTATCGTGCGGGTACCGTACATTTTTCCGGGATAAAAAATATCCTATGTCCTTTCCAGGGACTAAAAGAATCTTCATGCCATACAGCAAAATCGGTTCAGCGCTTTGGACGTGAAGAGGTAACAGCAGACCGACCGACAGACACACTTTCGCATTTTAATAATATTAGTATGGATATGGATGTTTATTAATGGACGCTGTTACGAGTACATATTTGTGTGCTAAATCACCTTTTTTTATGAATGCAGCCTTGTTTTAAATGATTTAAAGAAGTTGAATATTCATAGCTCAATACGTGATCATTTTGTGGGATACACAAATGCTTAGGTAGCAGCGTCCCAATGTTAGGCAACGGTTAGTACTACCAGCGTCTTGGTCGAGATTTCTTCGGCGCCCAGGGTGCTGGTAGAGGTAAAAAAGGGAGCGCCTGTGACGCCCCTTATTGTCCGCGTTCCTTGGCTGCGTTTCCACTGAAGCGGAGCGGAGCTTAGCGGTGCCCGAATTGACCAATCACCATGCTCGAAATGTTCGCTCCGCCTCGCTGTCATTCCGCTGGAATATCACGATTGGTCAATTCGGGCACCGCTAAGCTCCGCTCCACTTCAGCGGAAACGCAGCCTTATCCGGCGCCTTGTACTATTATATTTTATTCTATGCCGGCGCTCTGAGTATAAACCATATTAGTGAAAGAGAGGAGCGTTCGCAGCTTGAAAATTAGGGGTGGAATGGGATCACAATATTATTTTCATCTCAATTACATGTCGGGAGTACCGTACCAAATGTTATTAAGAACGAGTTGATTCGATTCTCGATTGTGTCTGGACTCCGGAGTAATGCCTTAATGCCTTAATATTCGTCGTTCCAGTACGCGATCATAATCTTCGTTCTCGCGGCCGGTAAGACGTACGTGGCGGTGGTGACGTGGCGCGTAATGAGCAGCATCAGGGAGAGCGTGGTGGAGTGGCTGGGGGACGCCTTCGCCGCACCCGACTTGAGGGAGCCCTTCCATGTCATGGAGACTGCTGTGAGTATAGCTGCCTTCTGTAACCCCGGCAAGATGTACGTGGCGGTGGTGACGTGGCGCTTAATGAGCAGCATCAAGGAGAGCGTAGTGGAGTGGCTGGGGGACGCCTTCGCCGCACCCGACTTGAGGGAGCCCTTCCATGTCATGGAGACTGCTGTGAGTATAGCTGCCTTCTGTAACCCCGGCAAGACGTACGTGGCGGTGGTGACGTGGCGCGTAATGAGCAGCATCAGGGAGAGCGTGGTGGACTGGCTGGGGGACGCCTTCGCCGCACCCGACTTGAGGGAGCCCTTCCATGTCATGGAGACTGCTGTGAGTATAGCTGCCTTCTGTAACCCCGCCAAGACGTACGTGGCGGTGGTGACGTGGCGCGTGGTGAGCAGCATCAGGGAGAGCGTGGTGGAGTGGCTGGGGGACGCCTTCACCGCACCTGACTTGAGGGAGCCCTTCCATGTCATGGAGACTGCTGTAAGTATAGCTGCCTTCTGTAACCCCGGCAAGACGTACGTGGCGGTGGTGACGTGGCGCGTGGTGAGCAGCATCAGGGAGAGCGTGGTGGAGTGGCTGGGGGACGCCTTCGCCGCACCCGACTTGAGGGAGCCCTTCCATGTCATGGAGACTGCTGTGAGTATAGCTGCCTTCTGTAACCTCGGCAAGACGTACGTGGCGGTGGTGACTTGGCGCGTAATGAGCAGCATCAGGGTGAGCGTGGTGGAGTGGCTGGGGGACGCCTTCGCCGCACCCGACTTGAGGGAGCCCTTCCATGTCATGGAGACTGCTGTGAGTATAGCTAGTAATAGCTATATAGAGTTGAGTTTCATGTTGAGCAGTTACTCTGCTAGAGATGTAGATTAGACGGCAGTTTGCCTATGACGGGCTTGAAGACTAGCGGCAAATTTTTGACGTCTGCCGTCGCCACTTGTCGAGGCGTCGACGGTAGTGGAAGCGTGTCGACGCATGCAATTTTAGGCTGCGATCTAGTGCACATATAATTTGTATGGTTAATAACTCAGTGGCGTATTCTAGTTCAAGTGTTGCGGGACGACGGGGGCGGCGGCCTACGAGGGGCCCCTGCCCGTTAGCTGCTGCCCCGACGACGTCGTCTGCGGGTTGGACACAGCGTACGGCGGGTGCAATGACCGCATCGGCGCATTCGCTGAGACCTACGGCCAGGCTATAGGCGTTGTGGTCATTATTGTTATTGCTGTTGAGGTGAGATAATCCTACTAATATATGGATGGATGGATAAAATGGATAGCAAATAGATAATTATTGGTACTCTGTAATATCTTGATTTTTGTCTTAAAAAAAAGAAGCGCCTACGTATTTGTCATGAGCAGAGGGAATAATAAGCGAATGTCTTATTTTTGGTCAGGCGCAGATTAAATAATATTGTTCCATCGACCGTCAGAGATTGATTTTTAGGGTTCCGTACCCAAATAAAAACGGGACCCTATTACTGAGACTTCGATGTCTGTCCGTCTGTCCGTCTGTCCGTCTGTCCGCCTGTCCGTCTGTCTCCAGGCTGTAACTCAAGAACGGTAATAGCTAGAGAGTTGAAATTTTCACAGATTATATTGTATTTCGACTATTGCCGCTATAACAAAAATTACTTAAAACAAAATAAATTAAATATTTAAGGGGGGCTCCCATACAACAAACGTAAATTTTTTGCTCTTTTTTCATTTTTGCTCGGTATCAATGATGACAACCATTAGGCACTTGAAATGTACCATCGAGGAAATTGATTCCTATGCAATTTTGCATATATTAATATGCAAAGTTGGATAGACCAACGTTATTTGGTCGAATATGTCAATTCAATGTTAATTGTGATCTGTCGGCTGGGTTTGACGTAACGCAACCAAACTACTTAGGTCCCCGATCTGCATAGGAATCAACTTCTCTGATAGTACATATATAATACTCAGCTGTATTTTAAATACCTTAATAATTAATAATAAAATTTAAATAAAATAAATAATTAAGGGGGGCTCCCATACAAAAAACTCAAATGTTTACTATTTTTGCTCTATAATGGTACGGAACCCTTCGTGCGCGAGTCCAAGTCGCACTTGGCCGATTTTTAAATAAAATAATTAAAACAGAATTTATTTGTTATACTCAAATATAATATTATCTTTTCTATTCTTTTGCAGTTGATCTTGGCGGCCTTCACAATTTGTTTCTGCACGTCCATAAGTAAAAGTTCCACTGCCAAAGTCTAGTACCATCGAAGAAATTGATTCAATGGCAGTAATTGGCGTACCTACGTAAATTGGTCGGATTAAGTCAATTCATTATTAGTTGTCATCTGTCAGATGGGCTAGATATAACGCGACCTTTCGTAGGTCAACCATCTACCTATGAATAAACTTCTCTGATAGTACTTTAGCTCTATATGACTCTATCTTATGTAATATTATGTCCTATTTAAATATACTAAAAGCAAAGTAATTTTTATCATAATAATTATTTTTGCGCCAGAGTGTTGGCTTTTGTACCTTTTACCTGCGCCCCTAACTATCGCCCAACGGCTCGACGAGGTTAGGCATGGTAGGTTTAACTTATAAAGACTTGCGGGGGTCTGAGAGACCCCTGTCAGGAGGTTACGTAAGTTTTTTCGATTATATATTTTTTTATCGTTTTGGAAATAATGGCTCTTAATTGAAGAGGTGAGTGGAAGAAACGAACAAGTAACATTTCGTAACATACGGACAATAACTCATTTTTTCCCTAATTATTTTAATATAACTTGTAACTTATCTACTTCATAACCAAGCTATAATATATCTGGCTACACATATAATTCATAGTTTATCTATTTCAAATAATTTTTCTGGCCTTTAAGCCTCCATTTAAGCAAAAAAAACGGGAAGTTTTTTCATGTTAATAACCTTATTCTTTCACTCACGTCTTGAATTATTATTAAGCATTGGTTGGACCAAGGCCTGAGAGATGATGAAAACATACGGAACGACGAATGCAGCGATGTGGAGCCGGTCAAAATATTATTGTATTGGAAGATAGTTCATAGTGGAGCGTCTGATTCCGAATGCGAAGAGCTAACTGCAGTGCAAAGAAGCTATCCATCACAAAGTAACATTCTTTCGGAAAGTGACCAAGAGTTTTCATTTGAGGATGATGTACCATTAGCGGAAATTCGATCTAGACCTAGGAAGAATGATTATTTTGCCAAAAATCACTTTAGTTGGTCATCTGCCCTGCCTGAAATTGCATTCTAGTGAACCTATCTGTGCAGCTACATAGACAAAAGGTTGAAAGCAGATACATGCTTATGGAGAAACTGGCTGAACAGTTTACGAGGTCGCTTAGGGCACTTTGTGAAAGCAATGTGAAACTGTAACGTGATATGAAGAATCCTTCTGATTAACTTGATCCTCCAGCAGATATCCCATGCTGCAGCACTGATGAACTGTTCGACTTACGAGTATTAAAAAAAACATAAAACACATGTGTTTTGAATGCAAAGCTCCTATTTGCCTCGAATGCTCAGACAAGATCTGTCTTCACGGCTTTAAAAAGCTCTAAGTTTGGAGCCTGCAATTTTGTAGAATTAGTAACTATAATGAGTATTATTATTTTTTTAAAAGTTACTTAATAATTTAATTATATAAAAAACGTAAGAATAATTTCCTATCAATTTAATATTTTTTTTAGAAATTATTTTCTGAAAGTGTTAGTGGGTAAGCCAAAACCACTAGATTGTACCAAATATGCTTAGCTGTATTATTTGAAAAATGTTGTTGATATTCAAGTTTTTATTTTTTTAAATAAAAAGTTTAACAGTGTCTTAATATAATTTTTGAAATTAATATTTGCGTCCCCCTTTTTATTTATAGTTATCGTATGTTTTATAGCCGGGGTCCCACAGACGTATGGCAGGTGGTTGTGTGACAATTATATGTGGTAGGTGGTTAAGGGTTAAATAAACATACTTCTTTATAAAACTACTTATTGTTTTCCACAACAATAATACATGACTAAAATTTTATGAAAACAGTAAATTCTAGTTATATAGTCTGAATGGTATTTTTTGCCTCTAACATAATAAGAGTCACATACTTTACAAAGATTTAATACAAGTCACATTCATCAAAGTATACATCGTTCAGACTAATTTAAAATTTTACTTAGTTCCTTATACCAACCACATTAAGGATCACATCCTAATGCAGAGGTAAAATATAACTGAACTTGACAAGTGCATTGTGAAACATGAGTGACGCCGAGTAGCGACCTCCAGAGATTAGATATTGTATCAACTGGGAAATACTACTGCAGCCATGGCGACATCGTCATCATCATTCCACAATATGATTCATTGGAATTACCAATGAGATGATCTTTACTTAATTGATTTTTCAGTTAAATGTACTTTCACAACAGGGTCTCAACTAAAATTAAACAGTAACTTGTGTTTATGTGTGAACTGTTTATAAAAAATGTATAATAAACTAATTTCAAAATTTTGTGTAAGTACATACTTAATTGTGTACTTAAATAAAAAATTATTTACTCAGCTCAACACTCACATTTTCTTATACAACCTTATAATTACCCAAATAAATTAAAGAGGAATATACCCCTCTACAGTATCCCAATCTTCTTATTAATATTATGTACTTCGTCCATCAAGGACACGTCTTATTGTCCTTGTTGGCCCTTGATGAACAATTAAAACTTTTTAATCGGGACTTAACGCGACTTATTTAAATAGTAATGCTACTATGAGTACATACTTTTTCTCGACGTTTCGGCCGTGTTGCAACGGCCGTGGTCACGAGGGGACTGCAGGAGCGCGGCGTCTTCGTTTGCATTGGGCGGTCTGATCTACGACTACCCTCGAATTGTCCAATATTTGTGTTCCAATGTATTTATAGTCAGTAGGCTCAGTGCGACACACAACACTCACTGTATCTGGGTTTACACTTATTAATAAAGGTGACACACGCGGTTTGCACTTATTAATTACTGGATTCCAAGTTGGAGATAATTTAAATCCGTCCTCACGATTGAAATTCTTGTGCTTTTTAATTTCAATGGCTTCACGTATTACTCTTGAGTGGTAATGACGATCTGTAGAGAGGATTTTGGGGTCGTGTAGCTCCATCCAATGATTAGTCCCCATATCAAGCAGATGTTCTGCTACCGCGGATTTATTTGTCTGCCGATTTTTCACTGCGGCTATGTGTTCTTTCACTCTTTCGCCAATAGTCCGTTTCGTTTGGCCAATGTAAGAACTACCACAGCTACAATCAATTTTATAAACCCCAAGTGTTTGGAAAGGTAAGGAATCCTTTGGTGACCGTAGTACTTGTGATATTTTACGTAACGGAGTATACACAGTTTTAATGGAGTATTTCCTCAGCTCTGTTCCAATTTTGTCCGTTACGCCTTTTACGTACGGTAAAAATGCTGCTTGACGGCTTACCTCCGGATACCTCGTTTTCTCCTTCCGCCCTCTCAATCCCCTCGACACGTTATATCCGTTCCGTGTAAGTACCTCCTGAACATGTGTTAGCTCCTTGGTTAATGTTCAGGGTCACAAAGGTTATGAGCTCTGTTAGTTAACGACGATATAACAGATTGAAGATGCCGAGGATGATGGTGAGAAGATGCGTGTAGATATCTGTCAGTGTGTGTAGGTTTTCTGTACACAGTGTGGGACAATGTACAGTTACGTTCAAAAGTCCAGTAGCAATCGTACGCAGCTATAGCGTCAACACTTAACGTTACTTGTGACCTTTTTCTATAAAGACAATTCACACACACACATACACTTTGTTTGGCTGTATATTCATATCGTCAATTTCGTCTCAACATATGAGCACTGCCGTGGCCTAGTGGTCAAGCAAGTGCGTGTGTTTATTCTAAGATCATCAGCATCACTTAGCATCAGCTAAGTTGCAAGATCGAATCCGACCCGTATGGTGTCTGCGTCGTTTTTACGTAAAACAATTTTTGAGAAATATTAATTATAAATTAACGCTTATGTTGAACTCTCGGTCGGAATCAGCACTGGCTCGTATTAAGGCAGTCTCCTGCGTGGAATCTAGTGCCTGGCTCCAAGCGTTGCCGTCACCGCAGCTCGGCACCCTTCTTGACGACAACACCCTAAGAATAGCAGTGGCCCTGAGACTAGGCTGCGAAGTGTGCGAGCCTCATCGCTGCCCCTGCGGTACTGAGGTTGACGCGTACGGCCACCACGGGCTCAGCTGCATTAAAGCTGCCGGTCGTTTTGCTAGACACCACGCCCTCAACGACATTCTCCGTCGAGCCTTGGTGTCGGCAGACGTACCGTGCGTGCTTGAGCCCCATGGCTTGAGCCGAAGCGACGGCAAACGCCCGGACGGCCTTTCCCTGATCCCTTGGTAGAAGAGTCGGTGCCTCCTATGGGATGCCACGTGCGTTAGTACGTACGCAGCTTCGCACATTTCTGGCACTGCCCGAGATGCGGGATCTGCCGCCGAATACGCTGCTCGGCAAAAGCACAACAAGTACGCAGATTTGGAAAGACAATACCTGTTTGTGCCTTTTGCCGTCGAAACGGGAGGTCCGTGGTGCAACGAAGCAAAAGCTTTTGTTCGCCAGCTCGGACGACGGTTGCGGGAATCAGGCAACGATCCACGCTCCGGGGCGTACCTAGCCCAACATGTCTCCCTGGCCATTCAACGCGGCAATGCGGCCAGCGTGATGGGGACATTTGAGCACGGTACGCTGCGGGGTGGTCTATTTGATTGAGTTTTTTTTTATTTTTTATTATTACATTATTATTTACCTGTATATATATTGTTATTGTTAATTTTGTATTTTAAATTATGTACCTAATTTAATTAATTGTAGTATTTATACCATAGTAAATTTGGAAAAGGTACCTACTTACATGAATGTATAAATGTTAGTGTATTGATTAACATGTTAATTTATGGACTATACTATACGTAATATGTATAATACAGATTAATTATTTTAGTATTAACTTGCTAATAATTATCAAATCTAAATTATATATTTTATATAGATTATTTACTTAATATTACAGTAAACATATACCGGGGTAATTGAAATAAAACATTTTGATACTTTTCTAATAGCAGCTAATCTGTGTATTAAACATGCAATTATAAATTATTATGAATTATGAATGTTGAATGTTGATACAACTATGTAGAATAAAAAATTACGTTTCTAACAAAAAACAAAGTAACGTTTAGTTAGAAACGTAACATTCTAGTCACAGCAAAGAATGTGAGGGTAGATTTAAAATAAAATGGAACGATTGCTTGAAGATAACAAAATATTAAAATGTTGTTGGTTGGTGAACTCAGCTACGAGTGTTTGTGTTCTTACTGTTGCGATACAATTTATCCAATATGCAAGCAAATATTACTATTGAATGGCCTGAATATTTCTCAAATTTCTAACGAAACTGGCTTCTCAGTAAGTAGTAATTAATTATATTATTATTGTGATGTGTATTTTTTCATTGGTTAAAATCGTCTTTTACAATTTATTCTTTTTTTAGAGAAATACTGTAAGTCGATGGGTGAAAAGATTCGAGGAAGAAGGTGGCTTGCAGAGTCGTAAACGAAGTGGAAGGCCACTTCTTATTAACCAGACTCAGCGGCGTTATATGGCAGCGGAGTATGAAACGTGTGGTTTCATACCGACAAGTCGTTTTGCCGATGAATTTAACACGTCATTGGTCACCGTTCGTCGTGCACTTCATGACGAGGGATTACACCACCGAAAGCCGGCGAAAAAACCGTTTTTGACTCAAAGGCATAAAGACGAATGGCTACGCTTTGCACGAGAGTATTTAGATTTTGATTGGGAAACAACATTTTTTTCCGATGAGAAGACTTTTAAATCATCTCAAAAAGGAAGAGATCTCTACATTTATGGCGTAAAGATAACACCCGTTGGTGTGAAAATAACGTGGTGTCAAACACTGAATCTGGCAGAATAAGTGTGAACATGTGGGGATGGATTAGTGCTCAAGGGCCGGGTGAACTTGAATTTATACCTACGCGAGCCAACAGTGCAAATTATGTACAAGTGTTAGAGGACATTATGTTACCTACTGTGCGAAATGTGTATGGTGATAGCGAAATAAGTTTTGTGCATGATAATTGTCCAATTCACCGAGCCTCCATAGTTCGCAATTGGTTCAGTGAACATTCTAATATTAAAGTTATTCCATGGCCAGCACGATCCCCAGACTTAAGCCCGATTGAAAATATATGGGGTTTAGTGGTGCAAAGGTGGCGAGCACGCGATGATAGATGTCCGGAGCTGCTCAAATCTCATTGCATGCAGTTGTGGGAGGATTTACGTGGAACAGATATCTGTAAGAATATTGTGGCTTCCATGCGCAGACGTCTTCTTAGTTGTATCGAAAATAATGGAGGTTACGCAAAATATTAATAATCATTATTTGTATCATTAAATTAAAAATGTGTTTCTATGTCGCAATTATAAGTGTAAAGTAATTGTTATAATATTTATATTTCGTAAGTTTCAATTGGGCATTCTACAAAGGAACGTGCTGGCCAGTAATTGGTAGGTTTAAGATTTTAAGGTTGAGGTTAAGTTTTAATCCTCTTTTCCTCGGAAAACGAATAATTAAACTATAACCTCAACAATATGAAATATTGATAACACAATAGATATAGGTATTATTATATTGATAGATCTGTGAATCAAAGATTTTACCGTCATCCGTCAATCAATTCAATTGTTCAATAACAATTGTTATGTCATTGAAATAATTTTTTTTTTTTTTGAAAGTGTTGTTTTATTATAATTTATAATATATAATTATCTAACTAAAATACTTATAATATTATGTACTCATTTTACATTTATAATATCTTATCACTATGTTATAATTTAATATTATTCTTATTAAATAAAACTTTCAAAATAGTCATTTCATTAAGTTTTTAAAAATGCTGAGATAATAAAAACAATATGAAAACTTTAAATAATTAAAATAATATGATAAACTGAGATTTGAACCGTGACCATTTTTCGTCCTAGCTACTATGCGAGGCCAACTATTTACCGATGGAGCTACGAACTATCTTACGTATCTAGTGAAATTTTTGCATTTATTGACACAGTGCAGTGCAATAAATGAATGAAAAAGACAAACACATATGTTATCTTTGTCTTTCATCCACTACACGCAACTTTCTTGTATTGATACTGTACGACATTTAAGTGTGTACACGGTAACATGGCGCACACATAAATATGCACTGTACCGGCAAACGAATATGGTCGTTACGATGCTACTGGACTTTTGAACGTTGACTGTACCATCCTCTTTAACCTTGATCTCCAAATCCAAAAATGCGAGGCATCTGTTCTTCTCCATCTCGTAGGTGAATTTTTTTTTTGGATGGATTGAGTTAAGGTGATTGATATACTGTTCTATTTCCTGTTGACCTCCATTAATGATACAGAAAACATCATCAACGTACCTCTTCCAAAGCTTCACAGTACATGGTCCAGTAGCTAAAGCTAGGTCTTCAAAATGCTCCATCCAGATATTTGCAATTATCGGTGCCAGAGGGCTACCCATTGCAACGCCATCAATCTAGAGGTAGTACTGATCTCTGAAGAGAAGGTAATTGCCGTCCAAACAGTTTTCAATGAGAACAATATATTCTTTAGGCAACTCATGATCACACAGCTTGTTTTTAATCACCTCGATGCAATCCCTTAGTGGAACGTTAGTAAAAAGTGACTCAACGTCGAAACTCACCATGGTATCTCCGGGTTCCAACCTCACACTCTTCACTATGTCCCTGAAATGGACCGAATCCTTCACGAAGGACGGTGTTTTCCCAACTAATGGTCGCAGCACTCCAGCAAGATGTTTAGCCAAGTTGTATGTCGGAGAGTCAATCAGACTCACAATGGGCCTCAGAGGAATGTTCCTTTTGTGAATTTTAGGCAGACCATATAGCTTAGGGGGTTGCACAGGTTTGGGTTTGTGTAGAAAATTGTACTCATCCTCCGTGAAGACATCTCTGTATTTGTGGATCAAAGTCCGAATGCGACGAGTAATTCTGGCCGTTGGATTGTATGACACTGGCTTGTATATCTTTGTGTCAGACAGCAAACTCCTTATTTTCTGCACATATTCTTCGGTATTCATAACTACAGTGGCGTTTCCTTTATCAGCCCTTAGCACTAAGATGTCCTTGTTGTTTCTCAAGCGCTTAAGTGCTAGCCGCTCCTCTGTACTTATGTTACTCTTTAGCAGCTTCGACTTACGTAATATCACCGCTATATCCTGCCTTATAACTTCTGCATCCGCGGTTGGAACTTTATTACGTGAAATAGCCTGCTCCACGCTACACACTATTTCCTCGTAAGGAATTCGCTGAGGTGTCAATGCGTAATTCATTCCTTTGGCCAATATAGTTTTTGAGGGGTCATCTAGCACTTCATCTGACAAATTGATCACCACACGTTCAATGTCTGACATACAGTTTAGAGTCTCATCACTAGTGGGTACCTGTGGTTTATCACGACGTTGGTGGGTACACAAATTATTAAATTTGCGGTCGTGGCACACTCTACACAACTCGTATGTTCGCGACGCTTGAAGGGACGTTATACGATCACTCTTATCAAAATCTTCAGTAGACAACACCCTACTGCATTTTAAAGGTCGGAAGGAGAAAACGAGGTATCCGGAGGTAAGCCGTCAAGCAGCATTTTTACCGTACGTAAAAGGCGTAACGGACAAAATTGGAACAGAGCTGAGGAAATACTCCATTAAAACTGTGTATACTCCGTTACGTAAAATATCACAAGTACTACGGTCACCAAAGGATTCCTTACCTTTCCAAACACTTGGGGTTTATAAAATTGATTGTAGCTGTGGTAGTTCTTACATTGGCCAAACGAAACGGACTATTGGCGAAAGAGTGAAAGAACACATAGCCGCAGTGAAAAATCGGCAGACAAATAAATCCGCGGTAGCAGAACATCTGCTTGATATGGGGACTAATCATTGGATGGAGCTACACGACCCCAAAATCCTCTCTACAGATCGTCATTACCACTCAAGAGTAATACGTGAAGCCATTGAAATTAAAAAGCACAAGAATTTCAATCGTGAGGACGGATTTAAATTATCTCCAACTTGGAATCCAGTAATTAATAAGTGCAAACCGCGTGTGTCACCTTTATCAATAAGTGTAAACCCAGATACAGTGAGTGTTGTGTGTCGCACTGAGCCTACTGACTATAAATACATTGGAACACAAATGTTGGACAATTCGAGGGTAGTCGTAGATCAGACCGCCCAATGCAAACGAAGACGCCGCGCTCCTGCAGTCCCCTCGTGACCACGGCTGTTGCAACACGGCCGAAACGTCGAGAAAAAGTATGTACTGATAGTAGCATTACTATTTCAATAAGTCGCGTTAAGTCCCGATTAAAAAGTTTTAATTATATTGCAACGCGAAAGTTTAAAATGTTACCTTGATGAACAAATTATAACAAACTTCATTTTACAAAATTTCCATAAAAGCTGCAGCCCCAGATTTATAAACAGGCCGTATAGGCCGTGGCCTAGGGGCGGCAGCGTCCACATGGGGGCCGGCAGATTTCGTACATGGGGTGGCAGAAATAAAGTGGCTCACACTCGTAAAAATATACCAAGCTGATGATGACTGCACGAATGCACTAACAGTTTTAAAATCAGTTCCGAGTTGTGGTGCGTGCCACATACTTATAACTGTATGACAGGGGACTGGTTCTCTCAACACGCGGCACCATTATGACACCTGCTAGGCGCCGGTTCGAATCCCGGAAGAAGTTGGTGTTTTTGTCACAAGGCACGGGTTAATGGCGAAGATATTGATGTTTTTAGTGACAGGACATAGTTAGATGGTGAATTTGCGTCAAACAGAAGCTGATATATCCCACGTCAATGAATTTGTACTTTTTTGTGACAACACAATGTTTGATGATGAATTTGCATCAAATAGAAATGGAGTGCTATGGCCCCATAACAGAGTTTGCAATCTCAGCTTCCCACTTTTAGGAGATCTCTCTGATAGTGTCACAGAAGTGGATTTTAGTGGACAAAAATCTCTACAACTCTCGCTCTTATCGCTAAGGAACCTCAGGATTTACCTTTAAATTTGTCCTCCTCCAGAATACAAACATTCCATCCACTTTTAGACATGATTTCTTTTTCTGGGAGGCATATTAGCTACGCAATCGCACCTCAGACTTGGTAACAGATTCTACACTATTTTATACACGAAATATATTAAGACTTAGTGCTTGTAGAGTCCTAATTTCAAGCTATATCTGAGTTAAATTCATGAAAACAAACTTCAGTTTTATGCTACAAGTAAGTACTAAACCAAAATAAAATGTCCAAGTAATTAAGTTCCAAATTACTGGCAATAAAAATTTGTAACAGTACAAGCGCGATTGACAATCAATGCACCTCTTAATAATTTATTGGGCCCTTATGGCAATAGTTATAAGATCGAAATCTGGTCATCGAGTATTTCAACGACAGTACATGGGTCAAGTGACAGCCATATTTGCTAAAGTGCACTGAGGTCGTTGACCGATAATGATCTCGTCATAAAACAGCAGAGTATGCATGTATTTATTTTTCATGCAGTGAGTGCATACCATGGATGTATAATATCTGGGGAACGTAAAAGGTCCTGCAAATACTATCAGAGAAGTTGATTCAGGCAGAAGGCGGACCTACGATAGTTTGGTCGAGTTATGTCAAACCCAGCCGAGTGCCGACAGATTACGACTTAACATTGAATGACACAATCCTGTTTGGACTGTTGGAATGACGTAGGTCCGTTAACTGCCTATAAATCAATTAATTTTCTTCGATGGTACCATCGAGGAAATTAACCTACGTCACTTGGTCGGCTTATGTCAATTCAATGTTTTATGTTAGCTGTGATCGGTCGGAATATAGATTGGGCGGCCAAATTACATAGGTCCGCCATCTGCCCCGGAATTAACTTCTCTGATAGTACATTGTGCACCATCAGATTATTATCAATACAATATAATATAGTAGTAAAATACACCATACAGATTACATGCGAAGGGTGGATCCAGGGGCGTAATTGTATGCCATCTGGGGACGGGGCCCGTGGCAAATTCTTTTGATGGGGCCCTATAACAGGTACTACGTAAAAGACCGGCCAAGTGCGTGTCGGGCCACGCGCACGCGCAATATAGGGTTCCGTAGTACCGCTAGTTTTTTTTAATTTTTGTATGGTCAATGAATGTACATTTATAACGTGTTTTACACTACTTACAACATCATCTCAATTCTCAGTTACTTTCAAAGGAATTTGAACGAAAAGTTCCTTTATACTTCGCCGAATACATTTTTTTTAATTTATCAACTATTACTTAATAATTTATGAAATCTTCTTAGCCGTGATAGTTTTCATTTTAAATTTTGTCGGCATCATGTGTATTCATGCCAAATTACAGTTTTGTAGGTCCTATGGTCTCTGAGCAAAACCGCGGACAGACAGACAGACGGACAGACGGTCGGACAGACCGAAACCTATAAGGGTTCCTTGTTGACTACGGAACCCTAAAAATCGATATTTTACAGATTTAGTTCTGGGACACAGAGTAGGCGTTCCACCGACCGTCACACTTCAAGAATATGATGTTTACTACTGCGACATCTCTGCCTACTGTAAAAAAATAAAAATAAAATAAAATAAAAAATATTTCAGATTTGAAATATTTGAATAGAATTTGAATCTTTCAGAATGTCTACCTGATGCTTACCACCGGTTCGGGAACTACCCCGGCGAGAAGAACCGGCGTAAGAAACTCGCACGGGTCCCACTTTTTACCAAATAAGTGAGAGAAAAATAGTTCTTTTTAAAATAAAGTTTACAATTATTATTAGTTATTACTTATACAATATTGTATGGTAGTACCTTAACTTTGTCACTTTAAATACTTTTCTCTCGAAATGAGCATCGCAACGGTTTCTCGCGAAAACTAAGGAAGCTGTCGGTACACATTCGTATGGTAATTAGCAATAAAATAAACACGTTCGAAATCGTAACGGTCCGCGTCCGATATCATTTCGACTGGATTTCGGAAAGGGGACATTTGGGACCATTTCTTAAACTTTATCAAGTTTAATTACAAGCCTCTTTCATTTTTCCCATGAAGCAATAGCCAGTGGAGTTCATAAAGTAAAATAAAAGCTTTCTTGCAAAGAAACAGCTATATAAAAACCTATTTTATTTATTTGTTTTATTTATGTGGTATTGTTTTTACCACTAAAAGCTTACATGCGTGTAGCAATCACAGAAAGAAAAATATTCCAAAATATGCAACTGTATAAACCTTTTAGGAATTTTGGCACAAAAATCCAACACGATAAGTACCTATCTTTATTACGATCTTAAAAAATGAAAAAAACTAATCCAAGTTCAAAGGTGGCCAGTGTCCCCTCTCAATGACAGATAATAATGTTTCTTTCTTTCCGCGAAACCTCAATTTTGATAGACGTAGATGTAGAGTAGGCCAAATCAGATATTTTAATTCACTCTCATTTTTGGAAACATCTGATTTTCTAATAATAAATAGAATCTTCAATCAATTTCAAATACTTTAAATATATATTATGATTAAAATTTGAGTACTCGGTCAGTTCATTCGACGTCTGTATTTTTTGTAAATTAAAAACTATTAAAATTATTTTTTTATTTCTTTGTCGTTGTTACATGTATGTAAAAAATATTTTTCACAAACGACCTATGCCTGGAATTAGCTAGCCAATTCGATTAGTTAGCTACGTCCTTTACGTAGAATCCGCGATCTACTTTAGCAACTTCGAATTCAATCAGGCATTCTACAGACAAGACAAAATCGCGACAACTATACCCCAAACCGCGACTACTCTTTTTGGCGTTTTTACGCTGACAAAATTTATTTCCTTGATACTATATTATTTGTATAGATTTATTACTTGCCTCGTTGTTTGGACCGCAATATACCTACTAACCTCCTTAACAATGTCACATACTTTAAACTCAAATATAGAACAAGAATTCAAATCTCTCTGTTAATAAAATCAGTATGAACCATAGAACAAGATATAAATGTTTACGACTTCGTCCGACAACTTTTATCACTTTGAACTGTTATTCCAATATTTGGGGGTATATAAATATGTGGCCGACGCTCCGACACCAGTATCGTCTTCACCATGAAGTTACACGGAGCTGTTCTGGTCTGTCTGGTCTGCGGGGCCCTCGCCGTACCCTTGGAACCTAAACAATCTGACCTGGACAAGGTCTTCGACTACAGACGAGCCCTGCTGGAGTTCAACTGGAGGGTGGACGAGTCGAGACACAACTTGAACGGCAACCTCCGAGGGTTGCTGGAGAGCTGCAAGAATGGCGTCGACATTCCCGCCCTCGAGGAGAAGATACAAAACCTGAGGTCGACGTACGCCAAGCAGATCGCCGAGTATAGGAGCTCCCTCGAATCTTTGTACAACTCCGACGTAGATCCTCAGCTTAAATTCGGCGAGGAACACAAACAAAGTATCGAAGCGAATCTCCGGAAGGCCGAGGCTTGCTTCGAGAGCGGCTTGAACAAGCTCTCCTCGTCGTTGGAGAGGCTGAAGCTCGGCGCCGTGAGTGTGAAGGCTGACGGTGACTCCGACTCCGACTCCTCCTGGTGGTCCTCCATTTACAACTTTTTCGCCTCCTATTTCACCGACATCAGCAGCTCGGAGTACGTCCAGAGCGTCCAGAACACCGTCAGCAGCTTGGCCAACAACGTCACTGCTCTATTCAACCAGAACCAGGGCATCCAACTGATCAATAACGGTGCTGGAAGTGGGTCAACCGGCAGTAACCCTAGCTCAGACAATTCAGCCTCAGAAAACGCAGGCTCAGACAGTTCTCACAATTCTGCCTCAGAAAACTTAAGCTCAGATAGTTCTGGCACAAATTCAGGCTCAGATAATTCTGAACATTCTGGATCAGAAAACGCAGGCTCAGACAGTTCTCACAATTCTGCCTCAGAAAACTTAAGCTCAGACAGTTCTGGCACAAATTCGGGCTCAGATAATTCTGAACATTCTGGATCAGAAAACGCAGGCTCAGACAATTATTCAGGTGCAAGCATTGCAGGTTCCGACCCGGTGGACACCGACCGTCTGGTCACCAAGCTGCCGACCCCCGAAGCGCCCAGCCAAGAGTTACATCCAGAACACAACAGCATAGAACCACGTCCAGAACAATAGACTGATTTAACGAACAGGTATCATTTGTTTAAATAATCTATTGAATATAGTGTAATCAAAGAAATAAAATAAATAATAATTAATTTAATTAAGGTAAAAAAAAGAAAATCTACATTTTATATTTTTTCACGCCAGTAGATTGTTGCTAATCGTTATATTACGATATTATAGATACTCGTAGTTATTAATTAATATCTACGTTGTTCGGTGCACAACAGCTGTCCTTCGCAAATACAGTCTCTATAAAATATATATGTAATTTCAAAAAATTTATAAAAAAACGCAAGCTATAATCTTAAATTACTATGAGCACTGTTGTATCATTACAATATGTTTTATTTAAATACTTTATTTTGTTTTACAGATGATTGGAAATGCTGCACCAAGAAAATCACTCAAGAGAAGATGAAGACAAATATTACAATACTAGTACGATTATAATAATTTATCACTTTATTTATTAATTTTCCTAAATAAAAGTTTTAAAATTTCATGCTTTTTATTATATTATTAAAATATTATAATAAGTATCATTATTATGAGTACAAGTATAAAGACCTAATTAAAGTTTTATGACGATTCTCTGTTAGTAGCTAAAAATATGTACCTATTTAGGAAACTTCTACATTATTTTGATACACATCTTGTTACAAAAGGAATGTTTTATTAGGTTCATTCGTAGTATAAAACTCGAGCTTGGCTGTTCTTATTAATTACTATCCATGTTCGGCAATCTGCATAATATTCATACATCGTTTGCTATTTTCATTGAAGACGAAAATGATATTTTCAGTATTCCTTAAAAAAGCAAAGACATTTAGTGAAACACAACATTAGCTTATCTAACGTCTGTTTTCTCGAAAAATGTATTCGGTTATATGCCTAATAATATGCAGAAACTGTTTTCAGATGCGTTTTTTGTATTTTTAATTTTAGGTTCGAATTTTGTTAACAAGTGTATGCGCGTTGATGTCTTTTTCAGCTAACGGCTAGAACGAGACCTCTACTAGACTGAGTAATAATATAATTATTGTATACTACATACATAATGTTATGTAGTATTATGTATTTATTAAATTTTATTTCAAGTAAACCAAACATTCAGATCCACACCGTTCAAAACACTAGCATTATAATTATGTAATTTATAAAACAATAAATATAAATTTATTTATTATATGTATATATTATAATCTACTAGCGACCCGCCCCGGCGTCGCACGGGTATAAAATATATAGCCACTGAAAAAATGATTAAAATCGATAGCCTATGATCCTTCACGTGGCCTACTCATTATATGTGCCAAATAACATAAATATTGCTCCAGTAGTTCACGAGATAAGCCCTTTCAAATAATTTCCCCCGTTTTTTCCACATTCTCCTATTAGTCTTAGCGTGATAAATATAGCCTATAGCCTTCCTCAATAAATGGGCTATCTCACACTGAAAGAATTTTTCAAATCGGACCAGTAGTTCCTGAGATTATCGCGTTCAAGTTAGCCCTTTCAAATAATTTTCCCCGTTTTTTCCACATTTTCCTCTATTTCTTCGCTCCTATTAGTCTTAGCGTGATAAAATATAGCCTATAACCTTCCTCGATAAATGGGCTATCTAACACTGAAAGAATCATCAAAATCCGTTGCGTAGTTTAAAAGATTAAAGGGAACAAAGGGACATGAGGGAAAAAAAGCGACTTTGTTTTATAATATGTATAGATTCTATTATTAAAAAAAAATGTCCATGGCGTGATGGACTACATTTAATTAAAATTACTTAATAATATTATTTCAATTACCCTTGGTGCGAAAAATCTATACAATAAAAAAAAAGGATATGGGCGAACAGCCCATAGACGGCCCCAATTTTATAATAATAAAAAAAAACATTCAGATCCTGAATCGCGCTATCGAAGGTTTGAGATCGGCTTAGTCGTAAGTGCTTCCTTTGTTGTGTTTGTGTTTGTGACGCATATTCACGTAACTTTAGTTTTATTTATTTTTAATGTTAAATAGTTAAAATGGGTTTCTTTTTACGTTTGTTTTGTTGTCTGTTATAATATTTACATATTAAGGTATTTTTGTATAAGCCTGCAGTACCATACCTTCATGATGACTCGTCACATTTAGTACTAATAGCCAAAACTGATCTCAATTTACTCAATTCTGGAGAAACATAGAAAGGTGTTATGATTTTGACAGTCTTTATACAGTACTATTAGTTGACGCCCACAGCTCCGTTGCACCAAAATTCGTTTATCGCGCAAGAACCGCACATTTTTCCGGGATAAAAAGTATCCTGTCCTTTTCCGAGGCTCAGAGTATCTCCATATACAGCTAAATCGGTTCAGCGGTTTGGGCATGAAGACAGGCAGACACACTTTCGCATTTATAAATATTAGTATGGATGTATGTCTCATTGTAGAGTCTAATCTACTAGTTCGATTTAAAAAATGAATGGCGATGCCTAATGTCATTGTTAAAGACATTTTAACTTTTCAAGGAATTTTTTCATCTTGACATATTACCAAAACACAGATTTTGTCTAAGCGTGAGTCAGTCAACTTTCTAGTAGCACTTTCCTTACCCTCGCACTCGAGCATAATATTTGAGGTTCTAACTAGCACCTGCCGGAGAAAATTCACTTATCTCCAATCTGACATTGGATTCACTATTTACTCAGATTTACATAAAGAATTACAGCTACAGGTAGTATAGTCTCTTTAAAATATTCGTCCTACGAAAAAGATACAAGATTTAGAACTTAATTAAAGTAGTCAGTAAGCGATAGCTGATACGAGTAATCTATTCTATCTGGGGGCACGGCAGTGCCCCAGCCAAGCTTTTTAGCAAAGGCACGGCCGTACCATACTTTTCTCGAAGCGGTTCGCAGCTATTTCACACCCCCTTTATCTTCGATGTTAACAAAGCTAGGAATTCAGAATTTCGGTCACTAGGAGCTTGCTCCTATTATTAAAACTAGCTTAACCTCCAAATTATATGAAATTTCGATAAATAGTTTAATAGTTACGGATGGTCAAAGTTACTACATTTTGTCACTCACTGACATATAGATCATCAAAATTCTAAGGTACTTCTAGCAGACTTAGAACCTTGATATTTGGTACCCGGATAGGTCTTTATTTACAATGAAAGGAAAAATTATGAAACCGGCCAAGTGCGAGTCGGACTGGCGTACATAGGGTTCCGTACCGTAAATTTGTATGGGAGCCTCCCTTGAATAATAAGTATATTTAATTTTTATTATAAATTATTAAAGTTAATATAAAGCTGACTATTTTCTGAAATTTTCAAAAACCTTACTTTTACCATTATGGATATAAAGCAAAATAGGGGAAAAAATCGTGTTTGTTGTATGAGGCCCCCTATTAATAATTTATTTTATTTGAATTAGACTATTAGCTTTTATAACGATACCAGAAATACATAATTTGTAAAAATTGCAACTACCTAGCTATGGCGGTTCTCGAGATCCAGCCTGGTGACATAAGGATGGACGACGGACAGACAGCGAAGACTTATTATTTAATATATTTTATTGATAACTAGATGACGCCCGCAACTCCGTTGCGCCAAAATTCGTTTACCGCGCGGGAACCGTACATTTTTCCGGAATAAAAAGTATCCTATGTCCTTTCCCGGGACTCAAAGTATCTCCATACCAAATTTTAGCAAAATCGGTTCAGCGGTTTGGGCGTGAAGAGGTAATAGACAGACAGACAGACAGACACACTTTCACATTTATAATATTAGTATGGATAGGGTCCCGTTTTCATCCTTTGGGCAGGCCAACCGAAAAACTGAAAAATAATACACATTATAATAATATAATAGTAGTTTATTAAATAAAAGAAAACATTTTTATGTTTGTAACTTTGCAAGAACAGTATGAGTTTCGACTGCATATTTGTTATAATGAAATGGTATTGATTAAATAAAAAATAGTATTAACAACGTTAACAATGAAACAATAATTAAATTCAATTAAAATATAAATGCAATCAGTACTGCGATATACACTCCTTACTCGCTCGATATTATATACTCGTAATATGGGAGTTTTAAGTTGTCACATGAAATAAGGTGTGCTCCTTTCCTGCGAGGAACGTTGACGCTTACATCAGTGCTGCTATGTATTCAACGCTATGCTAAAAATGACCACCTTCAAGTATTAAAGCTTAAAAGTCAATTAAAATATATGAATAATGATTTCTTAAGTTTTCGCGAGTATCACTCATGATATTATAAGTTTAAACACTTACGGATTTTGTCGCGGAGCACTTTTATTAATCCCGACGTTTCGGCTGCTTTACAGCGGCCGCGGTGGTCACGGGTGGACTGAGGTGACAGGTGTCCAATTTCTTGAAGTTCTTCAACTACCCGAAGACCACCCGTGACCACGGCCGCTGTAAAGTAGCCGAAACATCGGGATTAATAAAACTGCTCCGCGACAAAATCCCTAAGTGTTTAAACTTATAATATCAAAATATATGAATATTAATAATCGACTCAGAACTAACGAAGCCTCAAAAAATAATATAAAGAAGATAGAGAATGAGAACCAAGCTAAGTACAGAAAAGTTATAACGTGACCTGAAAAGAAAAGAAACAAAAACCTTAAAAAAAGAAATGAAATCCCACCAAAACATGAAATGTAAAAGGAGCCAAGCAAAATATTGCATAGCTGTAATACTTCTGTCGTAAAAAGTTTTCAGATCACATTCAAGCCAAGCCTTCAACTTATTTTGTAATTTAAATCAACATTTAGTAAACACGCTAAGACTAATGGGAGCGAAGAAATAGAGGAAAATGTGGAAAAAACGGGGAAAATTGTTTGAAAAGGCTAATTTGAACGCGCTAATCTCAGTTACTACTGGTCCGATTTGAAAAATTTTTTCAGTGTTAGATAGCCAATTTATAGAGGAAGGCTATAGGTTATATTTTATCACGCTAAGACTAATAGGAGAATGTGGAAAAAACGGGGGAAATTATTTGAAAGGGCTTATCTTGAAAACTACTGGAGAAATTTTTATGTTATTTGGCACAGATAAGAAGTAGACCACGTGAAGGATCATAGGCTATCGATTTTAATCATTTTTTTCAGTGGCTATATATTTTATACCCGTGCGACGCCGGGGCGGGTCGCTAGTAATTAATAAATTAAAACAATATTACTCGATCATAATATTATGTAATTATTTTAAGTTTTAACAGAAAAAACTTTCATTGTTATTATTAATGCATCATTTTGGAAGCTAACACTGACACATGCGTAGAGGGGCAAGAAATGGCCCTCTACTTTTTTGGAGTTGAAAATTGCTCTATGCCTATATAGCACCGTAAAGAGGTGACACAGATATTATAGGTGGCATATTTTGTAAGATTGTGGAATGTAGAGATTATTTGTGTCTTGAAATTTGATCTTAAATGTTAGCGTAAAGAGAGTCTGCCAAGTAAACGAGGCGGCACGATCAGTCAGGACGCAGACTAAAGCCAACTGAAGTCATTTCAGTTATTATAAGTGGTATTATGTTCAGTCGACTTCAGACTTCAGAAACTTCGTTAGCGGGATTTATACTCTGGTTAACAAGTGCCATTTTCGTCAAAACCTAATCTCATGCACCGAAAATTATGATTTTGGTCTCATTCGATTCGGAATACCATCTAGAACATTCTATCAAAATTCCAAGAGGGGCTGAAAAAAAATTGCAAAAGTTATAAACAATTAAGTAAACATAAAAAGAAGGGTTTGGTTTTTTTTTAATATTTCGAAAACTATTTGAGATAATCAAAATTTAAAAATGGATCATTAAAGAGCCTGAAATTTCCTAGAAAAACCCTACATCCTGGAACCTTACCAATAACCCTTATAGCTGTAATTGAGCGGCGAAAGTAGCGATAAAACCGCATGGTTCGGGTTTCGCGTGATTTGCCGCAATCTGCTACGTGAACTAAAAAAATATTTTAAGTGATTAAATATTAATATTAATGAATAAAAAAATTTGGGTACTAAGTAGACATATCAATAAACAATAATCCGTTAACAAAAATCAATTATCACAATTTTGTTTAATTAATAATATGCTTTTCTTAATTTATTAATAGTCACCATTTTAATGTTAACATAAAACGCTGATTATTTCAAAACAAGAAATCCAGATTTTTTTATTATTCTTTTGAGCTAATCTTAAAAGGCCTTATAAGAGATCCCCATTGAAAAAATTCAAAATTTTTCATTTTTCACTTTTTTATTGACATTCAAAGTCATTCCAAAATTATCCAATTATTGTTACTATTTTGTTTTGTTATTGTTAGAAGCCAGATAACAATGTATATTTTTTTATTTATAACTAATAAAATTTAAATAATCATTTTTATTGATGAAAAAACCCTAATTGCTATATTTACATAAAAATTTCATGAATACCTTTGATTGTTCATAAAAAATTGAAAAATCAAAATTAGTGAATTTTTCCAACGGATATCTCTTCTAAGCTCTTTTAAGATTAGCTCAAAAGAATAATAAAAATTTCTAGATTTCTTGTTTTGAAATAATCAGCGTTTTTATGTTAACATTAAAATGGTGACTATTAACAAATTAACAAAAGCATAACAATTAAACAAATTGTGATAATTTATTTTTGTTGACGGATTATTGTTGATTGATATGTCTACTTAGTACCCAATTTTTTTTATTTCTTTATATTAATATTTAATCAGTAAAATATATTTTTTAGTTCACGTGGCAGATTGCGGCAATTCACGCGAAACCCGAACTACGCGTTTTTACCGTTACTTTCGCCGCTCAATTAAAGTTATAAGGATTGTTGATAAGGTTCCAGGATCTAGGATTTTTTTAGGAAATTTCCTGCTCTTTAAGGATCTATTTTCAAATTTTGGTTATCTCAAATAGTTTTCGAAATATAAAAAAAAACTAAACTCTTCTTTTTATGTTTACTTAATTGTTTATAACTTTTGCATTTTTTTTCAGCCCCTCTTGGAATTTTGATAGAATGTTCTAGATGCTATTCCGAATCGAATGAGACCAAAATCATAATTTTCGATGCGTTAGATCAGGTTTTGAGGAAAATGGCACTTGTTACTCAGACTATTAGATTACATCACTTGAATGAAATGATATGATAATAAGGTGTCATTGTGTATAATGGTGTTATTGTGTGGAATACGAGTAGATAGAAGATGTATTATAATATGTATTATGGAGTTGTTTGTTGACATGATATTATGCTCTATGCAACCTCCATGCCAAGAAGTCTGATAAGTATAATCTTACATGACGCTTTATAGTTTACATTCCCAGAAGAGGTTTGTTCATATCACGCCCCAACGATGGCAGCAAATAGCGAAAAACTTTTACTGTTTGTCACCAAAATCGGGCGCGGATGATGTTTAACACAAATAATGACAAGATCAGTCGACCGGTCTGGCGGACCGTTAGCCGGCGCGGGCGTATATATGGCGGCGGTGGCGCGGCCGGCCCAGTGACCCGACATGAGCCGATACGCGCTGCTCGCTTGCTGCCTGCTGCTCGGCGCGCGCGCAGCACCCCGCGCCCCCCGCGCCCCACTCGCCCCACCCGCCCTCGACGACATCGACCTCGACGTCGTCGAGCCCGACGCACCACCCGCACCCGCACGCCTCGCCCCCGTCCCGGACGACCTGCAGCTGAAGCGCCTCGACGAGAACTCCAACGACTACATCCCCGACCCCAACTCCGAGGGCGGCCAGAGGAAGGTGCCCCTCGACCTGAAGAACCCCGGCCCGCCGCAGCGCCAGGAGCACGAGACGCAGAACCCCGGCCACTATGGCGGTCAGGAGCGCGCGATCATCGCCATCCAGGAGAAGCTGGACCGCGCGCGCGGCATCTTCGAGGAGCAGATCAGGAGCGTGTCCGCCAGCTTCGACGCCCTCGTGCACGGCTCCGACAACCTGCCCGTCATCCACGAGCAGGTGAGGCACCTCAAGACCTCGTTCTCCGCCCAGCTCGACGAGCTCAACGACACCGTCCGGACGTACGTCCAGCCCTGCGGGGAGGGCCTCAAGACGAGCTTAGAGCCCGCCGAGGAGCCCGTGGGCATCGAGTCGAACCTGAAGGAGGTGCAGCAGAACTTCGACAACGGCATCAGCATGATATCCGAGGGCCTCGAGCTGATCTCCATCCTGAAGGAGGAGGACGAGGCGGCCCTGAAGATGCAGGCCAAGGACGACGCCGGGACCACCTCGACCACCACCCTCGCCCCCGCGACCGTCGCCCAGACCCAGGGCTTCTTCCAGAACGCGTTCACTACTTTCAGCAACATGATGTCGAACAGTTTTCAGAATTTCCAAACCGGATTATCCAATCTCGCCGGCCAGGTGCAGCCCGCCGCGCCGGCCGCCGCGCCACCCGCCGCCGCCGGCGTGCAGGCCGACGCGCCGAACGCGCCGAACGCGCCGATAGCGCAGGGTATCCAGAACATCCAGAACTTCTTCTCGAATATTCTCAACCGGCCGCAAACGCCGGCCATCCTGCAGCCCAATCAGCCGAGCAACGCGGTGGGCGCCCAGCCCGCCCCGGCACCGGCTAGTCCACCGCAGCAGCAGGCCTCGCCCGTCCCTCAGGCCCAGCCCACGGCTCAGCCCCAGCCAGCCCCGGCCACCCAGCCCGGGCCCATCGCGCAGTTCATTCAGAACAACCCCATAGTCCAGCGCGTGACGAGCTTCCTCCGGCCTCAACCGACGCCTCAGCCGCTGCCCCAAGCCACTCAACCGGTTGCCCAACCGTCGCAGCAGCCTGCCCAGCCGCAAGCCCAGCCCCTGACTCAATCCTCCGAGCCGCAAGCCCAACCGCAACCACCGAGCCTGCCCGCGAAGGCCCAACCTGCGGCTGAGGTCCAAGCGGCGCAACCGCAAGCAGCTCAACCACAGGCAGTGCAACCGCAAGCGGCACAGCCACAGGCGGCGCAACAGGCGGCCCAACCGGCCGCGGCGCAACCCGGGCCCATCCAGCAGATAGTCCAGAACAACCCCATCATCAGGGGTCTCCAGGCGGCCGTGCAGCGCGTCCAGAGCCCCCGCCCTCAGGACCCCAGCAAGCCCAGGGAGAACGACGAGGAAAAAGGACACGGTGGCCACGGCGGCCACGGCGGCAACTACACCAACCAAGGTAATATTTTAATGTAGCATTTGGTATTATAAACTCCGTATAATTACTATCATTTTTTGTACTATTGGCATGACTATAAAGCTATCACAGGCTAGGAACGACAAATTACCTCTTCATGTTCCTTCAATGTCATCAGAAAAAAGAGGATTCCGCTTCTCTATTGACATGTGCATTTTCCTGTAGTGACAGCGTGGAGCACGTTCGTTAACGGGCTGATAGGTACTATAGGCGCCGTCGTTAACGGTACCGCAGCCTCCGTCTCCACCGCGGTCAACAGCGCTATTAATACTCTGGGCACCAACATCCAGGTACCTGTGTGTGCCGATGTGTCTAATATGTGCCACAATGGTACCATGTAGCGCCATATCATCTCTAATCAAACCTGTTGTGCCACCAAAATGTTTCTAACCACAATGGTAATTGGTACCACCAATATAGTGTGACACCCAAAATGTATCTAACCCTGTTGTGCCACCAATGTTTCTAACCACGATGGTACCTCCAATATATAATGTCTCTAACCCCTGTTGTGCCGCCAATGTGTCTAACCAATGTCGTGCTACCCATGTGTTAAATAATTTGATCTGATGAAGGGACATGTAACTAAATTAAGTCAATAACAATAAAATAAATTGAGTCGTGCTATCATTAACCACAGAAAATTTTAAACATAACCAATCTGTCTTTTCAACTCTATAATGGCACCAATATGTTTCGCTGTTGACTTGGTCGTGAAAACTGAAACCAACGTATCTAACATAGCAACTAAAAACAAAAAACTTTTTAGGTAAGCGTGACTGATCAAGGGTTATACGTCTCAATGTTATAAAGAAATTCCACAAAATCGACTAATAGTAATTAATAATATTGGTGGGACGAAAGCCTAGCCTAAAATTAAAAGTCCTCACCAAGGGATCATCTTCAGAAGGGAAATCAGTCAAATCGATATTATGAAAATCGATAGTAATTTTAGAACCTAATCATTCGCAAACAAACTTGAAACTACTCAATCGTTTTTCAGTAGGCTGTTTAGCTCGTCTCTAACTAGAGTTAGCAATTAGAATAAACTTTATGGATGTGATTGTGTTGTTACAACAGTCAGATACAACGGAAATACATCCAATTATCATGATTTGAATCAGCCGGTTTGATCAAATTACTTGATATTTTGCAACTTTAGGTACTATTGTACTATGTAGGTATTGTAAACACAATATAGCCAATCTGAATACATTATAATGTACCATCGAAGAAATTGATTCATAGGCAGTTGACGGACCTCCATCATTTGGTCGGATCATGTCAGTTCAATGTGAGCTATCGGATGGATTTGACGTAACGCGACTAAAATACGTAGGGCCGCCATCTTAGGCAAATGGCGGACCTACGTCAATCAATTTCTTTAATAATATCATAATATCTATGGACGCTTCACACCACGTCAGTCTGGCCCCGTGCTAAGTACCTAAAGGGCTTGTGTTACAGGTACCAGACAACGGAAATATATTTAATACTTTGATACTATACATACTATAATATATTTAAGTTTTTTATTATATCATACACATATATAATACACATCCAGACCCGGGAACATTGAAAACTTTATTGTTCCGTCGGCGGGATTCGAACCCGCGACCCCCGGCTTGAGCTACCAACGCGCTCACCACTGAGCCAGAGAGGTCGTCAGTAGTGATTACTTCTGACTTGTGATTGATTACACTTTGATAGTGACGCAGATACTAGTGTCCAGTTAGTGGTATTTATCACTAAAGTCATTATGAAATAACTCGGTCGCGCGATAGAGGGAACTATTCGCTAGGTCAAGATCTTGGTAATAGCAATTTCTCGCCAGCTGATGTACAGTTGGTCTCGTGTTTACATGTTAGAAGGTCAAGTTTTCACTTTCCAAGTAAACCGTGCCCATAGCAATGAGGCGAAGTCTAGTTTCCGAATCTAAACGATCTCGAATTTACTGTTACTGCTCCCCTTTTACTGACTGACAGACTGCACAAATATATGTTTTTACCGCGACAACGCCTAAAGCCTAAAGGAAGGGAATGATTTTGGGCGTCTATGTATATATGTCCCTCGTAGCGGCTAAACTACAGATCAGATGAGAACAAATGCGGTGTCAATAGTTAATTATACTGTACTCGGCGAAACTGCTTTGTATAAAAAATGACAGGGAGTCAATGACCGCTACCGCCATGTTTCGCCGAGTAGGTACAGTACCGCAGCTACTAAGCTACTATGATAGTTTATTTTTTAATTTTGTAAATTGTAGTTTTCCTAGATGGGTTATTGTTATTAATTTAGTTAATTAGATTTTTTTGATTAGTTGCCAGAGAAGAAGATAAAAAGCAATAATGTTATTATGTAAGCGTATGTAACGAGCTTTTTACGTTTCAGGCGATAATAACATCGACAGCGGGGTAGCGGCCGGTGAGGTCAAGAACCTTGGACAAGATGCAGTCACCCAGGAAGTAAAGGAACAGGAAATCAAGGAGAGCCCATCGGACGAAAAGACTGAAGCGTAGTTATAGACTTTCTATTTATGTAAATATTTCTGGCCACTCTTTTATTGAGAATAAAAAAAGTCATTGAATATTTTTTTCATTTCTCATCGAACGCCATATTATTGTGTGTGCTACAACAGATTTATGCAAAGCAGCATTTAAGTCTTAGCCTTTATACTGGGTATAATATACTATCTTTATTCTCTTATATTATGCTGATGAAGCGGACAAGGCCCCCCGCAGGATTGTGAGGGTGATAGCTTGCCCGACTTTGGGTTTGGAAGGTGCAGTGGAATAAATCACGTAGGTTAGGGTTGCCAACCGTCCTGTTTTCCCAGGACATGTCCTGGTTTTTGTAGTGTCCTGGGACGTCCTGAATAGTTTTAAAGCAGCGTCCTGGGTTGTCCTGGGTTTTTTATTTTAAAATTCGCGCGCCTCTTCAAATTTTTACGGCAATATTCCCTCGATCGTGGCATAAACGAGACACAATAGATTTGTATTGTTATCGCGGTCCCATGCGACCGCTTGGGGCTTGAAGCAATATATGAAAAATTTGTGAAAATTAGATGCATCTTTGTGATTTTTTTCTATCAAGAAAATTTTAAGATATCGTGTTTTCGCTCAAATCAAATTCTTGGAAATTTAATGTAGTATCTATGTTTAGAAAATGAAACAATTTGGGGCTTATTTTCAAGTATGAAAATGAATTATAAAATCGAAAATGTTGGGTTAGTCGCCCACTTAATGTGTCCTGTTTTTATACTGAATTGTCCTGGTTTTTCCAACTTCAAATCCTGGTTTTTTAAATTTGAGGTTGGCAACCCTAACGTAGGTACACGATGGTCAAGTTGAATTAATTTTATCTCATGACACAATCCACCAATGTTTCTTCATGAACAAATAGCATAGTATCACGAATCACGATTCACGACTTGCCACAGAATTCAGAAGGGTTCCGTAGTTTATGAGCTTTACTAGTTGCCCAGATATTTTAAAGCAATATTGAGCTAGTGATTTATCAGGCGCCAAAAAATATTCGCAGCTGACAGCTGATGCTTGTCAAACTGACATCGTCCATCAGACCAAATCGAAACCATCGAGTCCATCGATAAAAAAAATCATTTCGGCTTTGCTTTCAACTTTCGAGTTTCAAGTTTCACAAGTAATGTATTCTGTGGCATTCACACTTGACAGTTGCGGTTGGAGGTTATTTTTAGGTTAACTTTTTGTTTACCTATATTTTGAATTTGTGCAAAATATATACTGTATATTTTAAATCATGAATGGGCTAACACTGAGAATAAGCAGTAATGGAAAGAACAAAATAAAACCAACATCATCGTCAGCATCGTTTAGTACAGTGTGTATTCCTGAAAATTTGGCAACAGAAATTGGTAGGTAAGGTTTAAAACTTTTCTAAAATATATAAAAAATGTACAAATTCTAAATGAAATGTAATTTATAAGAGAAGTTTATGAAGCAAAAATGAAAAATGTAGGTCACATTTATATAGTATTAAAATATAACAATGTGAGTTGTGACATGCGAAATATTGCATAACATTACCTATATTTCAATACCAAATTTCAGTGTTGTTGTTTGCAGTTTTAGTGTATGTTTACTTGTATTGAACCCAGTAATAAATAATTGTACATGAACTCTTTGGTACTTAACCCATCAATCCCCAAGCGGCACCCAGCTGCCGCATAACAATTGAAAATCTATTGTGTCTGCTATTTCCACGATCGAGGTACTTATTGAGTAAATTCGACAGTTACTGCTAATTTACTTTGATACAATTAATTCATGAAGCCCCAAGCGGCCACATCCGGCCGCGATAACAATGAAAAAGCTATTGTGTCTCGTTTTGCCACGACTGATGGGTTAATAGTGAATACTAGTTCCGGCTTTAGAACAGTGCTCTATCAATGTATCCAAAGTATCCAAAGCCCGCTACTGTAACAATGTCACATCATCAAATATTATATATTATTATCTTGTGTGAATAAAAGAACTAGAGGAAAGAAGTATGGTATCCATGGGTGCCGGCAGGGGGGTGCCAGGTGATGCACTTGCACCCCTTGGGAATCTCGGGATCAACAGGAATTATTGAAATAAAAAGCCGTCTGTAACCCAATAGGGTTACAGAGGGCTTTTTATTTCAATAATTGTACCATGCCATACAAAGATAGTTCATAATGTTTCGGCACTAAATGTATTCTGTTGACGTAAATAGTCACTGTTGTTTGTAAAAAGTAAAAAGAAAAGAAAGAAAACTAAAATCTGCACCCATTGGAAATTATTTCTCCCGGCGCCCATGATGGTATCCCCACTGATCACAATCTTATAGAGATTAAAATCTTATATTTTGTCTTGGTTCAGTTCTACATAAAACTGTCACCCTCTCACAATTCACAAATTATTTAAAGAGTTACACTGTGTATAGAAATGTTATAGTTATGCAATGGCTTGTCCTTTTCTGAAAAAAAAATGGTTTGAAAAACAAGGATCATAACATCTGTATTTGAGTTCACAGTGTTGACAATAATTTTAATTTGTTACAGAATATGGTCTGTCTTTCTTAATTTTCTAATATTGCACAATAATTTTGGTGGCATTATGTGTTTTTAACCCCCGACCAAAAAGAGGGGTGTTATAAGTTTGACGTGTCTGTCTGTCGGTCTTTCTGTCTGTCTGTCTGTCTGTCTGTCTGTCTGTCTGTCTGTCTGTCTGTCTGTCTGTCTGTCTGTCTGTCTGTCTGTCTGTCTGTGGCATCGTAGCATCCAAACGGGTGGACCGATTTTGATCTAGTTTTTTTTGTTTGAAAGCTGACATGGCCGAGAGTGTTCTTAGCTATAGTTCATCATCATCAGCCTGCTCATTGTTGAAATATCACGGTTTATCTGGTTCGTGATAGGACGATGAGCAACTTGCAGTTGTTTGGTGGGTTTCATATTTCGCATTCTGGTTCGTGACACTTATGAATAGGTATATACACATTATTGAAAAGTTGACCTGGTGCTGCAGCATCACCTACCAGTATCAATATTATACCCAACTCCTTACCAACTTAGAGCAGAGGTTTCGTGTTTGGGCTCATTTTAATTGCGACAACCAGTAAGACGTAGATAAACAGTAAATAATATTTGCATACTGCTGCTGCAGCATCACCTGGATTCTATAGGAGCCGAGCTCCATATGAACCCAAAGTGGAGGTTTCATGTTTGGGCTCATATTGACGGCCTCATCCAAGAGAACATATTTTATAGATGGTATTCATTGGGATATGATCCAGTTGATAGGAATTAAGTATACTGCACAAGTTTAAAAAGCATAAAATTAAATTAAATAATTAAAAAAAAACCCCCGCCAAAAAACTTTAAAAAGTAATGAAATAATATTTACTGACTTTAAGTTTAAATAATTCCTAAGAGTAAAGTATTATTTTAGTCCATAAATGTTGTCAAGGTGTGTCGGAGGACCGCTAATGTAGATGTTTGATTTCACATAACATTATAGTTTAAGGGTCAGTTCACAGCGACCCGAATCGAGAGAATCAGCGACTATTATGGCGATACAAAATGCAAAAGTCGCTGTTGTGGTAGTTTACTTGGCGGTCCCCCGACACACCGTGACAACATTTATGGACTAAAATAATACTTTACTCTTAGGAATTATTTAAACTTAAAGTCAGTAAATATTATTTCATTACTTTTTTAAGTTTTTTGGCGGGGGTTTTTTTTTAATTTCTTAATTTAATTTAATTGTAATCAATATTGATACTAAAATATGTTATCAACTTATCAACCTAAACCCGTATAATATGTGACATACATCTATACTATCTATACTAATATTATAAATGCGAAAGTATCTCTGTCTGTCTGTCTGTCTGTTGTAAGGGGGTGAAAATGCGTAAATTTATTCAAATTAAGTTAGTTCCAAAAATTCATAATAGATGGCGCCGTGCGTCTCCTACATCGCGCTATCGCTTGCTCATGCATCTTTCTATAAGAGGTGGTACCATGTTGAGTAACTTTAACGTTTCTTTCGATTGTTATACACGTCGATAATGAATTACTCACTACTCAGTACTTTATCTACGCAGCAATGAGTGACAAAACTTTAAACCTGTACCAATGCTAAAATATAGCTTATGGGTAAAGCTAAAGTTGTGTTATGGGGGGCTAAATAAGCTTTAGGTTTAATTAAAAAAAAAAAGAAATATTATGTGCGCACTGCACAGCTGTTTTTGGGTATTTTGATTTAAGGGGTGCCAGGGTTTTAAAAAGCTTTTAAATTTGACACCAATTTTGTTGACACCGCGCGCTATAAACTGAAGTCCACGCGGACGAAGTCGCGGGCAACAGCTAGTAATCATATAAACGAAGTAGATAAGTTTTTTGTACTTTTGTGGGTACAAATAAGTGCATAATATTTTGAAATGTGTTTTATGTATTTTGACCAAAGGTTTTAAAAAACTCAGGATAAGAAACAATATGGACAAAAAAGTCAAACTAAAAAAGTTCAAATTTTATCACGCTAAGACTAATAGGAGCGAAGAAATAGATGAAAATGTGGAAAAAACGGGGAAAATTATTTGAAAGGGCTAACTTGAATGCGCTAATCTCAGGAACTACTGGTCCGATTTGAAAAATTCTTTCAGTGTTAGATAGCCCATTTATTGAGGTAGGCTATAGCCTATAGGCTATATTTTATCACACTAAGACTAATAGGAGAATGTGGAAAAAACAGGGGAAATTATTTGAAAGGGCTTATCTCGCGATCTACTGGAGCAATTTTTATGTTATTTGGCACAGATAAGAAGTAGACCACGTGAATGATCATAAGCTATCGATTTTAATATTTTTTTCAGTGGCTATATATTTTATAACCGTGCGACGCCGGGGCGGGTCGCTAGTTATGTCTAAATGGCCCCAAACAACACTACTATGTCACTATTTTTGGCCACCCTTATCTATGATTTTGATTTCTTTTTAAATTGCCCCTAATTATCCAATTTCCAGCAGAAAAAAGTGAAAAGTTTAAAGAGTTTATTAAATCCAATGAAAAGAAGCAACTTCAACTGCTGACGGAACTATCATACCCGATTAAGTATGACCTGGGAATGTGTAATGAGTTGGACACTCTGGAGTTTTTCGCTATTGTATTTCTATATGCAGAGTCTAAGCACCCAGCACAATGTTTCGTATTAAGGTAATTTCTTTTATAATAACAAAAATCTCCTACTTTTTTATACATTCTATGAAACCATAGAACAAAAGAGTGACTGTGGCACAAAAGAGTAGTTGACGACCTCTGTGGCTCAATTGGTTGAGTGTGTGGCAGCTCAAGCCGGGGGTTGCGGGTTCGAATCCCGCCGACGGAACAAAAAGTTTTCAATGTTCCCGGGTCTGGATGTGTATTAAATAATAATTTGTATGATATAATAAAAATCTTAAATATATGTATAGTATAATACTCTATGAGTATAAAAAGTATTAAATATATTTCCGTTGTCTGGTACCTGTAACACAAGTCCTTCAGGTACCTCGCACGGGGCCAGACTGACGCACACTGGTCCCAAAGTAAAATAAATGGGACATTAAGAATTTTCGGATCGAAGGTCAACGGATCAGGCTGATATTTTTTTTTGTAGACAGCTGATGCAATTACAAGTCACTTTTATAGATGTCGTTTTTTTCAAATATGCCGTATCTACAGAGATAAAAAATAATGATTTTTTTTGTATGGACGAAATCATAATTTTGTCATTTTCATCCAAGATTCAAACGTATTCAAAATAAATCATAGCATAGCTTATAGAGGGACTCTTGTCGTACATTTTTGTCATACACACTCAACTGCGATTTTTGCGCCTTTTAGAGCTACAGGCACTTTATTAATTTTTTTTGGTCAGTGGATGAAGCTGATTTTTTTTTGTAGCATCTGATGCAATTACAAGTAACTATTATAGACGTCGTTTTTTTCAAATATGCCTTATCTACAGATAAAAAAAATATGAATTATTTTTTGTATGGACGAAATCATAATTTTGTCATTTTCTTCCAAGATTCAAACGTATTCAACATACATCATAGCACAGGTTATAGAAGGACTCTTGTCGTACATTTTTGTCATAGACCACTTAACTGCGATTTTTGCGCCTTTAAAAGCTACAGGTACTTTAATTTTTATTGTTTTGTATAATTCATTTTCGAGTATTTCATATGGATTTTAATAAATATTGTTAAGGATAGACAATGTTTTCTTTATTGACAAGTAAAGTAACTCTTACTAGTAATGTCTTATTCATAAAAAAATCCTATATATACTTAAACTAAACAAATTATTAAGGTAGAAATCTCAAAACATGTACGTAGTAGGTAAATTATTTTATGACTCATCCAGTTTGTACCCAACAAACAAACTGATCTTATAAAATTAAGTCAATAAGGTCTAAACTCTTATACTTGTTATAAAAGAGCATTCATTATGCCAATGTTACTTATAATGGCACATTATTAGGTGATTTGGCAAATATTACCTTTATTCTTATAATTTGGTTGGGTAAACGCTAATGCTTAGCACAAATCTACGCGACCACGCGACTGCGAAGCGGCAGCGTGGTCGCGTAGGTTTGTGCAAAGCATAATAACTCTAATTTATATGGCAACTATAAGGCTTCGAAATATGTTCATCTTATAGTGACAAGTTACAAGGCTTTTAATATGGTCAATTATTCTTATAAAAGTAATGCACAAGGTAACTATAATGCTTATATAGGGGCATTTAATAAGACATCTATCCAACAAACGAATGCTAACATTTTATATGACCTTAACAAGGATGAATGCAATCCCTATTCTCTTATACAGTGATTATAACGATATTATTCTCTTTAAGGTTACAATAAAATGCTTTACATAACTAAATTCGCCATTTTAAACGTACAAAAGGTTGTGTGAATATCTTGCGGAGCGGAATAATCGGCCAAGTGCGAGTCGGACCTGCGCACTATGGGTTCCGTACTTTCATAGAGGGATTCAAAATAATGGAAGAAGTTGAAAAGGAGCGATGGTTACAGAAGAAAAGTAAAAAATAAAACAATTCATTTGATAGTCACGTATCTTTGATAATATTTCAAACTTAAAATTAGTGCACAAAAGTGAGCTAAAGTATCCTTATAAAGAGGTCTCTTTCAGCCAACCCAACTACAGTGAAAAAAAATCATTTTTATATAAAATATACGGGAATAACACTAGCTAGGTGCGATTTTTTTAGTGTGAAAGGAACCCTAACTATATGTAAAATGGCGATAGCATAATAAACAATTGATGCCGTTATAAAGTCTTTACTCTCATAGACTCCTTATAGACGATGTGTGAATCCTGTTGTTCTTTTAAAAGCACTGTACTTAACTTGACAAAATAATTGTGTAAATGACGTTTTTAGCACAAAAACAGCTTAAATTCAATACCAAAACACACAGCGTATCACATTATATCATGCATTTAAATTCCTATACACTTTTCACTATAAACGAGCACTAAATCAGGTAAATAAACTATACATAAAATAATGACTTATCGTTTACTTGACAGTAAAATGGCTGACGTTTCTATTTCTTCTCCAAGCTGTTGCGAAAATGTAAATCACTTATGACGGCAAAACGGGGTAACGGATTTTAAGAGCCTTTGATTTGCCGCATTGAGTTTAAACTCCTTGTATCGGACAATTATATAACACGTACAAGGGTAATCGCCCGTATTAACGCTTTCCATATGTTTCTTATAAGTTGAAGTACCTTGTTCTTTGAAATTATATAACACGTATAAGGAAAAAATCGGACAATAAAGCAACTATAAGGAGGGTATAAGGTTATTATCTTTATACCCTCCTTTTTGGGTGCAATTGTGCCCAAATGCACCCTTATTAGCGATAATACGACTCCTATAAGAATATTATTTTTGGCTATATAAGCCACAACAAGAGCAATTTTTGTTAGTTGAGTAAACATTGTTTGGTAATGACTCATTGTCTAATTACCTCTATACTTGGAAAATTATGATTTCGTCCATACAAAAAATAATTCATATTTTTTTATCTGTATATAAGGCATATTTGAAAAAAACGACATCTATAAAAGTTACTTGTAATTGCATCAGATGCTACAAAAAAAAATCAGCTTCATCCACTGACCAAAAAAAAATAAATAAAGTGCCTGTAGCTCTAAAAGGCGCAAAAATCGCAGTTGAGTGTGTATGACAAAAATGTACGACAAGAGTCCCTCTATAAGCTATGCTATGATTTATTTTGAATACGTTTGAATCTTGGATGAAAATGACAAAATTATGATTTCGTCCATACAAAAAAAAATCATTATTTTTTATCTCCGTAGATACGGCATATTTGAAAAAAACGACATCTATAAAAGTGACTTGTAATTGCATCAGCTGTCTACAAAAAAAATATCAGCCTGATCCGTTGACCTTCGATCCGAAAATTCTTAATGTCCCATTTATTTTACTTTGGGACCAGTGTGTGACGTGGTGTGAAGCGTCCATAGATATTATTATTATTATTATTATGTTTGTGTAAAGCACTCCTTGCTCACGGGCAATTAAATCCCGGACCTTTGGAAGGCATGCGTGGGGCCGAAGCCAACACGTAGAGGCCCGTTACACAGTTTTAATCTAGATGCAATGTGACACCGGCCGGCGACTCTCCCTGTCCGAACTATAGAAGTACGACTAAGGAGAGCCAGCGGCCAGTGTAGGACTATTGCAGGGAATGGAATTAAAATGATATCGGGCTATGGGGGTGAGGTGCTAGTGGACTGGGTAACTGGGACTATGTAAGGACTATGGCGTCTGCCGATACAATGTTGTAACATGTATAAAGTTGGCAGACGGTGACTCGCCAACTCTTTAAATGGGCCCCTCAAAATGGTCGCACGTACGGTGCACCGAGGCGGCAACATTGACAGAGCGGCTTGAGGCAGGAGAGGTGTCGCTGGACTTTAAACGCCGATCATTTGCACCCTCAGAGGGTCCCATCACGTCGCCCACTCGCCACTTACGCTTCACATCCTCCCTCCGAGCCGAAGCTCTCGCGACTCCACTCTGACCGGCCGGTTAAGGCAAGGCAGAGGTAGGGCCTGGTTCTCCGTCAGTGTTCACTCCGGCCGGCCGGTGAAGGCAAGCCGGAGATGGAGAACAGGGGCTTCCCTGGGAGCACTCGGGTGCGTGGGGTCGCTACTCCCCAACAGCTCGCCACAAGCTGCACTGCGGGCTTATTATTATTATTATTACTAATCGTAAGTCTTAAGTATTAAAAAACAAAATACTCATTCAAACTAGAGATTTAATATTATAATATAAAACTACTTTAATATTATTTTATACATATTCTTATAATAATTACGTAATACTTGTAATCACATACATATCTAATAAGCTTGTCAAATGTTGTCCTTATCAAACAGTTTTCTAAAGTATATGTATTTTAAATTCACAGATTTGTTTCAAATATGGAATCCCTACTTCAACCTTTCACTGAGGCATTAATGAAGCATATTAAGCCCCTACTATCGAGAGAACACAGCAGCTATACATGCTACAAGTCCACAGTAGAACAGATTTGCTGTTGCATTGACAATGAGCCAGGCGGTATTGCTCTGAGGTCACTAGAAGTGCAAGTTATGGAGTACCTAAACAACTGTCTTGTGTGTTGTGTGGGAGCTTTAAGGTAAGAATAATTAGTATTTAGTAGAGATAAACTACTATAACATGGCGCGCCCCTCCAAATTACTGTTTCAATGTGTGTAGTCACATCCTTTTGAAAGAGTTTGTATGTAGTAAGTATTCAACCAATCAACCAGTACTGGTAATATGTCACTTATTATTACCATCCAAGATTTGTTGGTCAACTAATCATAATTCGACAAGACAACGCACATCAAACGTTTTGACAAACGCACTTCAAACGTTTTGAATTTTGGAGGGGCGCGCCATGTTATCGTAGTTTATCTCTATTAAAATTCGTCTTCTGCAATGATAAAATAAGATTTTAACATTCTCTTCTTAACATATTATGTATTAAAAAGTGCTGAATATTTTATATCCCTCATATTGCTTAATTTAAATGACATACCATAAATTTTTCCCTTTTCAGAGAAAACAATTTAGACTCAGTGGACAAAAATGATTTATTTGCGATTGTTCACACTACCTTTAGGATATTATTGTTTCTTGTACAAAAGATTAGTGACGAGAACCAGTGTAAAGTAGACTCTATGTTGAGTAGTATAGAGTCTTCTGTTGTACAGCTATTAAAAGAACTAGAAACGCCCATGGACACGAAATCAGTTGGCAGTATTCTATTCGTAACACTGTATATTAAAGAGAATGGACCAGATTCTTGGAAAGATGTAAGTAACCCAACAAAAATACTAGTTTTGCCACTAAACCAAGTTTGACGGGTATGGAGATACTTTGAGTCCTAATAAAGGACATAAGGTTTTTTTGTATCCCGAAAAAAGGTACGGTTCCCATGCTTTAATCCGTCGATCACCAATTCCTGGAAATCTTTTGTTATCGCGGCCCATATGGGCCTTACGGGGCTTGATGGGTTAAACGAATTTCGGCTCAATTAAATCGCAACCGACATCTACTAACCAGTAGGTAACTTCCGTAATTATTTTTTGCATGCTAGTACGCTCTATGCGTCCATGTTTGCGTGCATGTGTACGGACGAGCGTGCATGTGTACGTACGAGCGTGCTTGTAGAGATCGTTTGTCTGCGTATGTGGATTATTCTATGTGTTTTTATAAAACACACAATTTGCAGATTATTGGACAACCAAACAACGAGAAATTGACAGAAATATTAGCGAATGAATCGGTGAAACTGAGTCTAGTTAACGGCGTGACTACAGTGGTGTCTACACCAGAATTGTACTCCACATTGGTTAATGATGAAGCGGCCATGTTGACTGTAACTGATGCAATAATAAGTGTCGGTGAGACGTAAGTTTTTAAGTCTTGTTTTATTACTTTAGCCCAGTAACCTATAGACTGCTAATATATATTCTGTGCTTATAGATACGTAGAAATAAACCCAGAGTCCAGAATATTGAGCTGACAATATTATAGCTGCGAAAACGAGATAGAATGCTATCTTGATGTTACGAAGTGCAATTAATTTTTTCTCTATGGAATGTATTTTTTATTTATTTGGCATGACTCTTCCTAAAACCCTTATTATTTTCATTTCAGAATGTCATGCGACACAGTAGTATTACTGAGTGTGGCGAGCGCGCTGTGCGCGGTCAGCCGGACACTCGGTGGCAGTGGGTGCTGGGGCGTCCCACTAGTGGGCAAACTGCTGCCCTTCGTGTGGGCACACCTGGAGCACAGCGTGGACAGCGTGGGACACCTGTGTACCACCGCGCTGGGAAATATTGTGGGATACTGTTCGGGGTTGAATAAAAAAGGTAAATAAAAAGATAAATAAGTTAATTAACAAGGTAGTTCAAGTGGGCTTAATTGAACGCGGCCAAAGTAAAGGCCTCACAATAGAGATAAATATAGTTTTGCAAAAAATATTTTGGCTGACCCCACATTAGGCTTGCGCGTTTCTCGGGTAATAATTACGCTCGCGTCGTTCACTCGTTCACTCGCCAGAGGTACGCACACGCCTAAGTCTTTTTGGAGTAAAACTTCTTTACGCACGCTTGACTTGGGGAGTAAGCTGACGAATGTGTGACGAAAACGTTACGAAAAGTGTGATCGGGTGAGGCGAACGGAGAGGTGCGCGCGCACATCTTCTATCTTTCTTTCTCTCATACCCAATGCATGAAATATATCATCAAGAAGTCTTACTTCAGTCGTGTGGTCTAAATCACACTCGTTTTTGAAGTGAAAACTTCTTTAGCGGCGTTGAGCACTTTTGTGGGATGGGTAAAAACTGTGAAACTCGCGTCAGATGCTCGTGCTGATCGAAAAACCGTAAGACGGTTGGAGAGTAGTGTTGTAACATCGAAATCGATTAATCGAACAATCGATTGTTTTTTTTCGATTGTCGATATTTTTTAATCGATTTCGATTTTAATCGGGTTTCGATTAATTAAAAAAACGATTTTTTAAAAATCGATTTTCATAAAAAATGGGTTAAAAATTTAATCGATTGTAAGGGTTTCGATTAATTAAAAAAATCTTTTTTTTAAAATCGATTTTCATAATAAATGGGTTAAAAAAATTGTAAGGGTTTCGATTAATTAAAAAAAAACGATTTTTTAAAAATCGATTTTCATAAGAAATGGATTAAAAATTTAATCGATTGTAAGGGTTTCGATTAATAAAAAAATCGATTTTTTAAAAATCGATTTTCATAAAAAATGGGTTGAAGAAAATGCACAACGTTAATAATCAAGTTTTCACTTCTGCCTGCACTCCCGGAGTGCAACCCGTCTTTTTTTTTACTAAGGTGACGGCGCACCACTAACCGCGCTAGTAACAGCTCTACGCGGGTTGGATCGGACCCGCAAGAGCTACTACCTGGGCGTGTCGGCGCTGGCGAAGGAGCTGGGTGCTGTCACCGTGCTGGAGCTGATGCCGGGCCTGATAGAGCAGACCCTGGACCTGCTGAGCTTCCAGCCGGTGCAGGCTAGTGTGAGTGAGAGAAAATGTCAAGGGTGCGAACGGGACAGAAGATATAACTAACACGTGGTGAACGACTGTCTTTGATCAGACGTGTGTGTGTAGGAGTATTTGTTCTGGGATCCGCAGCACAAAATTAATTAGAAGAGCTATATAATTGTACTAAATAAATAGAACTACAGTATTGTAAGATTATGCCCACGGAGGGAGATATCATAACAACCTGATCCATCGGTATCTACTTTATTACTGAACATTAAACACTAAGACAATACACATTATATACTTAAGTATACTACAATATATACTTACACACTACAGTATACAAGCTACAACTATTTCAGGCTCTGAACTGTCTAGACAAGCTGCTAGAGAGTCACGTGCGCAGCGCCCCCCGCGTGGCGGTGCAGGGGGCGTGGTTGACCCCGCTGCTGCGGGCGGCCGCGCGCGACGCCTCCCCCCTGCCGCAGCGGCTGCTGGTCCGCGCCGCGCAGATCGATACAGACCTCTTGGACTACATGTGAGTACCTCCTAGACTATAGCCACCTCATGGAGTACAGGTTGCTTCTAGACTATATTATATTGAACAACTCCGGGGAAAGGCCACACCCTTGTTGAACACCACGTTCTATACCTACGGGATCAGTATTCTCACCATCTACTCTAACCGTTGCTGTTTGTTTCTAATAGAAATTGCTAATAATTCGTATATCTCTGCCATCCAGACCAATGTCATGAAGTAGTTCGATGAGGATTTCGTGTTTGACTCTGTCAAATGCCTTTTCATAGTCAACAAAACAAAGGTATACGTCATGTTGCATATCTCTGCATTTTTGGATCAATACAAACTGAGCTTCTGTCGTACCCGTACTAGAGCGAAAACCAAGCAAGTTCATTGAATATATTATATTAAAAGGTGACCTCATGGATGGGTATTATGTAGTCCACGAGGTGACTGACATTAGTAACATTATGCTTTTTTGTACAAATATTACATGACATTTCAGAATGGACCACGCGAGGGAAGTATGTGACTCAGTCGACTTAAGTGGCGAAGAACTCAAACAAGCGTTGACGCTGCTGGCGGTATGTCGCAAGTGTGGGGCCTTTATTGAGGACCCACTCGACAAAGACGACGTTAGTGAGGAAGGTAACGACGTCCCTGAGAGCGAGGATAATGACACCCCCGAGAATGAAGAAAGTTGCGCCCCTGAGAGCGAAAATGACGCCCCTGAGTCTAAAGATAACGACGCCTCCGAATCCTTAGATAGTTACCCTGAACTCGAAAAAGTTACCCCTGAGAACCTTGATGAAGCCCTAGAGAGTGATGAAGATAAATGGAAGGGCGTACTCAGCTATGTCGTGTTGGACCGCGCTGCGCTAGATCCCCTACAGGAGGTAAGAAGCATTGTTATCTAAATCTAAATAATATATAAAACTCAAAGGTGACTGACTGACATGGTGATCTATCAACGCACAGCCCAAACTACTGGACGGATCGGGCTGAAATTTGGCATGCAGGTAGATGTTATGACGTAGGTATCCGCTAAGAAAGGATTTTGATCAATTCTACCCCAAGGGGTTAAAATAGGGGATGAAAGTTTGTATACATATAATAATACTTCTTAACGCGAGCGAAGCCGTGGGCAATAGCTCGTATAGTATAAGTCGCTTATATTTGTATGCTTAGATCTTTTGAATTCCGCAATTTTGATGCGGTTTTTTAACACGTATTATTTATTCTGGGTGTAACAAAATAATATTATTATGTAGATTATTATGATAATAATTGTTTAGGGTGTTTATGTGTATGTGAATAAATAAAGTATTGAAATAAGTTTTGAAAGAAAGGAATTAAAAACAGAAAAAACTCAATTTAATACATAATTTGACCTTAATTTAAAAAAAATGCACGAGGAGGATCGTCGCGAACTTTTGCCATTTTTGGTACAATAACGTATTTGACGTTTCCGTACGTCGAAAGTTTAATCCCGGATTACCTATTATTAATTTAATTTGTACTATCAGATAAGTTGATTCCTAGGCAGATGGCGGACCTATGTTATTTATTCTCGTTGAGTCAAACCCATCGGAGCGATCACAGCTAGTCATTGAATTGACATGAGCCGACCAAACGACATTGATCCGTCAACTGCCTAGGAATCAATTTCCTCGGTGGTACGTTCCAGGAGGCCTACTACGAAACCATTTTGATTTTTGAGACTCAAACAATCGAACGAAAATGCCGCGTCCCGCTCTAACTATGTCATTTCACGTTTGTTAGAGTAAGACGCGGCATTCTCGCCCGATTGTTTGAGTCTCAAAATGGATTCTTGGTACGTTTCAGAACCGCGTGCTAGCGCTATCCCTGGTGTCGGAGTCTCCGCGCAGCACGGAGCCGCTGTCGGCGCGCGAGATGCGCTGGATGCTGCGGTATATGACTCACAACATCGCCGTCCAGTCGCCCAGCTTCAGACAGCGAGTTATGGGGCTGGTTAAGAAGGTAAAGTTCTTGGTGGTTATTATCTAATAGAAAGATGCTTGTATAAGTGTATGGGACGTACACATATTTTTACACACAGATGTAAATCAATTTCGGTTTCGTTTGACAGCTCGAGATTGTTGCTCTATTCCGCTTGGTATATTAACTTTATGGTTGAAATGAAGTACTTCCCAAGTAGCATTTTACTCCATTTAAGAGTTCACATTTAGTTTACACGTGTACTTTTAGCATTAATGTAGTGTTATTGTAGATCATCCGTGATGTTTATGCTGTATTATTGCGATAAATTCACCTAAACCTGTCTAAAGGCCTTATATAAGTGTAAATTTGATAAATATAAACTACTATTGGAAATATAATACACTATAAATACTCCATTAGTCAGCTGGCTGATTAAGAGCATTATAGAGGGGTAGATGTGAGCTAATAGATATTTAGCATTCCACTTGTTCTATAATATAGAACTAGCAATTTAAATGGTCACTGGTGAACATTTATAAAGAAAAAAGCTGTCATGTTTACTTGTTATACAGATCACTGCGTTAAACTAGAGTTACAATGGTTGATATAGCCGTATTACATGTCCACCATATTTGTTTGCTAACCTAATACACCAAATTATTTATTTAATAGTTGTATCATAAAAAACTACGTAGTATTCAGTTTTTATTTATTTATTTATTTAAAACACTTTATGCAAATATTTACGTAGGCGGGCTTAATGCCTTGTGGCATTCTCTACCAGCCAACCTTAGGGTGATGATGAAAGTGTAAAATAGGCGCATTCTAAAACATAATTGGTGATATGAAATAAATAGTTATATTAATATTTGATACTTACACTATTATTTTTATACATATTTTGTCATAATAGACCTACATAAACCGTAATTACCTATTACATACCAATACATACTAGCTTACTATAATACCATACATAAGTTATACATAATTAAACTATATACATAATTAAAATACACCTACATAGAATAAGTAATTAAAATACTAAAATACTAAATGAAAATATAATATATACTTAATAATAATATATTAGTTGTCAAACATGAATTCCAGTGGAACCTTAAACTAATGACTAATTATTATCGTTCAACTGATTTAAATATAATTGACGAACTCTGCGTTTAAAAATATTTTTGTTAGGGGACATCCTGATTTCTTGGGGGAGGGCGTTCCAAAGGAGGATGGACTGTACAAGGAAGGAGGAGTGGACAATACTCGAATTATGAGAAGGACAATGGAGTCGCAAGATTTTGGATGATCGCAGTTCCTGACTATGGGTATTACTGAAAAATTCAAGGTGGGAAGATAAATATAGAGGAGCGCTGGGAGAGTAAAGGAGAGAGTACAGCATACACAGTGCACGCAGTGAACGACGTTGACGAATTGGCAGCCATTGCAACTTAGATCGGTATTGAGAGACATGATCGAACTTACGAAGATTGAAAATGAACCTGATGCAGTTATTTAGCATACAGAGTTTGTTAAGCAGTTCTTCACGGAGTTCGAAACAACAAACGTCACCGTAATCCACCAGTGGAACTATAAGGGCTTGAACCAGCAGAGACTTTATATTAAAAGGTAAAAAGTTTTTTAGTCGATAGAGAGATCGCAAAGAACCTGTAACTTTACCGCAGACGTTAGTAATGTGAGTACGCCAATCGAGACTACTGTCTATATACAGCCCGAGATCTTTCACACTAGAGCTGAAAGGGATGACACTATTACCAAAGACGACGGGTGGGAAGGCTCCAATGTCAACTCGGCTCAACAAGCGCGGACTGCCAATCAAGATGGCTTGACATTTACTGGCGTTTACATGCAGGCCGAAATTTGCAGACCACGCGTTTATAGCCTCTAAGTCCCGGTTCATGTTCCTAATTGCGGCTGGTAACTCTTCAACCTTCTCCTGAATGTAAACCTGCAAATCATCAGCATAAAGGTGATACGCACAATGAATGAATATTTTTGTTGCGCGTTACAATTAATTAAGCTACTTTTAGAACTTTTTTCATGCCTAATTATATAAAAAATTTCAAATCGTATATTTCGCCCCATATTTATCACAAATATTTTAAAATGAATTTAATGTTTTTACCGAGGCGCGTGAATATTTTAGCAGTAAATATGCATATATTTCACTGTGAACTTGCATTCCCCATTCACTAACACTATTTATGAAGTAAAACAGGCACCTAAAATGTTTTGTTATAATTAAATCCAAAGTAATATGTCCGCCAGAGATTAAAATAGTTTTCGTAATGACACACGAACGATGCACGCGCCGCGCGGCGCCATCTTGAACTTGTACTGAGAAGAGTGTACAATAAGTCTCTTGTTACTCTAATATACCGCCTAAAGTTCAACTGTTACTACTTACATTGCTTATTTACTACTAATATACTGCTGCTGTACGGCGAGAGTGAACTTAGGGCTGACTAACTTGTGCCCAAACTGGTAGTTTAAGAGCTTTATAACTCAAAAACTCAAACTCAAAATTTTTTATTCAGAATAAATTTTTGCAAATATTTTCTGAAAGTCTACATGATGCCTACCACCGGTTCGGGAACTAACCCGGCGAGAAGAACCGGCGTAATAAACTCGCAGGGGGCCCACTTTATTTACCAAAAAAAGTGAGAAAAAAATTAATCTTTTAAAATAAAGTTTACAATGCTGTAACTTAAAATTATACAATGTCAACATACATACATAATTGTAAGTCATAAAATAATGTAGAAGTAGCCTTGCAAGCAGCCATCCTACTCCCAAGATGTGCCGTCGTTTATGAAATCATTGACCTTATAATAGGCTTTGGCACACAAACGTTCTTTGACTACTTTTTTAAATTTATTAATGGAAAGATTTTGAACTTTTTCTGGGATTTTATTGTAAAGGCGTACACATTGACCTTTAAAAGATTTACTAACTTTACTAAGTCTGATCACCGGTATTTCTAGTTTGTACTTATTTCTAGTGTTTCTTCCATGACTGTCACTTTTGGTTGTAAATTTACTAAGATTCTTTCTAACATATAAAACATTATCCAAAATGTATTGAGAAGCAACAGTTAGAATACCAATTTCTTTAAACTTTTCTCTCAGAGATTCAAAAGCTGACATTTTATAAATTGAACGTATAGCTCGCTTCTGCAGCACAAAAATCGTATTAATGTCGGCAGCGTTTCCCCATAAGAGGATGCCATACGACATTCTACTATGAAAATAACTGAAATAAACTAGTCTTGCTGTGTCTTCGTCAGCAATTTCCCGTATTTTTCTGACTGCGTATGCTGCAGAACTGAACCTATCTGCAAGATTAGCAATATGAGGACCCCACTGTAGTTTACTATCTAGTGTAATGCCTAAGAATACAGTGGTGTCCACCAAATCCATCTTCTCATCATTTAATAGTATATTGGTTTTAACTTGCCTGACATTGGGCAAAGTAAATTTTAAACATTTAGTTTTCTTAGAATTTAGAAGTAAGTTATTAACGTTAAACCAATGTACTATTTTTGAGAGAGCACTATTTACCTCGTCGTAATTTGACTGTTGTCGCTTCACTTTAAAAATAAGTGAAGTGTCATCAGCAAAAAGTACTATCTCATTATCATTATCCTTAACAAGATAAGGTAAGTCGTTTATGTAGATGAGAAAAAGGAATGGACCTAAAATGGATCCCTGTGGGACGCCTAATTCTATTTTGGTCCCATTGGACCTTTTACTATTAATGTCAACCCTTTGAGTTCTATTTTTGAGGTAAGATGTCAAAAGGTTGAGTGCTGAGTCCCTAATGCCATAGTGGTGCAATTTCCTGATTAATGTAGCATGCTCAACACAGTCAAAAGCCTTGGAGAGGTCGCAAAAAACCCCTAGGGCATCCTGCGAATCCTCCCATGCTTCAAATATACTATAAAGAAGACCTATACCAGCATCCGTTGTGGATCGACCCTTAGTAAAACCATATTGATTTTTGTGCAATAAACTATTTAAGTTAAAATGTAATAGTAACTGATTTAAAATTATTTTTTCATATATTTTACTTAGAGTCGGTAGAATCGATATAGGCCTTTCGGATTTGTAGGATCAGATTTAAGTCCCGCTTTAAATAAAGGTACAACCTTACTGTGCTTCATCAAGTCAGGAAAAACACCACTCTTTATGCAGTCATTAAAAATCATTGATAGATGAGGAGCTATGATGTCAATTATTGATTTGATAATTTTAGTAGACATGCCCCAGAGATCAGTAGTATCTTTAATATTTATTAATTTAAAAGTATCAACGATATCTTTGGGGACAATCTCTCTAAACCTAAAATTGACATTACATTCCTTTACATTGTCTCTGAGTAGTTTTTCAGCAGCTGCAGGTGAGGAGTTTAAATTTTTCGTAGTTGAGACCGGAATGTCAGCAAAAAATTTTTCGAAGACCGTCGCAACCTCATGATCATTGGTAATCTTTTTATTTTCAAAATAAATTTCAAAATCAGAGCTACGACAGGTGACGTTTCCAGTCTCACCAGCTATTACTTTCCAAGTAGTTTTGATTTTATTTTTCGAATTTTTAATTTTATTCATAATGTGAATAGCCTTAGCGGCTTTACAAACTTTTTTAAAAATCTTTGAATAGTTTTTTACATATGTTTTGAATTTATCACTAGTATTCATGCATTTTTCATCATACAATTCATATAATCTTTGTCTGCTTATTTTAATTCCTGTAGTTGCCCATACTGTGAAATTATTATTTTTTTATGGCTTTTTTTAACCGTTCTAGGTGTAAATACAGTATTAAATTGGGTTCTTATCATCTTAAACAATTTGTTAAATGCTTCATCTGAGCTATTTGTCTCATCCAATAATAGTTGAATACTTGAACTTAAGTTATTTCTAAACTTCTCAATACGTTTTGTATTCACAGGAACAAACACACGCTTTTCCTCTAGGTAACTATCGCAATGTATATTAAATGAGGCTAGTTGCCCACAGTGATCAGAGCTAAGCTTATTTATTATTTCTTTTTTACATGGAGAAAATTTTGTAAAAATATTATCAATACAAGTTGCCGTTGTGTCACAGATTCTTGTTGGCTCATAAAACAAGTAATTTAGGTTATATGATTTAAATAGAGATGTGAATCTAACAGTAGTAGAGTTCAAGTCAAATAAATTAATATTAAAGTCACCACAAACGATAACTTTTTTGTTAGATGCACATATCTTTGATAATATTTGTTCCATGCTTTGTTCAAAGGAGTCATATAACCCTGATGGTGGCCTGTATACGCTTACAATAATTAGTTGACTTAACTCTATGCAGGCTACTTCTATTATCCGTTCAGAAGAGAGGTTCACAATGTCTTTACGTTCTTTGAATTTTAAATTTTTTCTAATTAATATAAGTGATCCGCCTCTAATGGCATTCTCTCTGCTGAACGAGCTTGCCACCTGGTGATCATTGAGATTGAAAATGAGTTCATGTTTTCTAAACCAGTGTTCTGAAATACAAATAATATCAATTTGAAATTGTTTTAGAAATAACTCAGTTTCAAGCTCTTTACCTACCATTCCTTGAAAGTTCTGATGCACCAAGCTTATAACATTCTTGCTATTTATATTGGAGTAAGTTTTGGTAGGATTTTTCACACTTAAGCTATTAGTGCAAGAGACATCCTCCATTGTCTTATGGTCTAATTTAAATAATTAATTGGAACATATTCCAACTCGTTACTATAACTAGAATACTGCTCAATAGAAGCAGGAGTCAAAGAAGCCAAATTCTTGGCTTTCAAAGAAAATAAAAAATTTGATAGCATCTTTGCTATATGTCTCTTACAGTAATGAGATAAGTAATACTTATCTATACTTAAATCATTAATAAATTTACTATCTAAATTATTTATATCCACAACCTGACATTTTGGTTGTGTGTCGCTTAAAACTATACAATTGTTGTTGACAGCACTATACAATATGCTATTCAACCTAAATCTAATTTGATTTTCATGAGCACAGCTTTTTGGCAACATTTTTATATAGGGCAAAGTGAATAATATAATGTTTGTTAAGTTTTTAATATTATATAAACATTCTAAAAGATCAGTCATCTGTTTCTTATTTACTTTACCCCTTCTCCCGACTAGAATTATTATAGTGGTGTTAGGACAATAAGTCATAGTTGATGCCCTGTCTATTATCTCACAGTAAGTAGCTCCGGGCATACAAAAGTTAGTGACCAATTGTCCACACATTCTATAAAGATACGTACCTAAGTCTCTTCCTATTTCATCACTAAATAGGCAGATATTAGTCTGGCTTTCAGTATTTACCTTCTGGCTTTTCATATCAGGTGATATTCCTCCAGTTAAATGATTTTCTTGAATTTCTGAAATAGTATTGACTTTTAACAACGAGTTCACTCGTTCCTCATTATAGTGTAACATTTCAAGCAAATCATCCATGGCAGAAATATGTCCCTGTATTTCCTTTTTTGATAATTCATATTTTTTTGTAATATTTTCTAATGAAAACAATAAACTTGAGATTTCAGCCTGAAGGCTGCATACATCAGCCTCATAATTATATTTTATATCTTCTAATTCACTAGAACATTTCAGCAATTTATCACTCAAAAACATTTTATTCTTTGTTGTTTTAGACAATTTTGTAACTACTTTTTTATTTTTAATTGACAATTGCTGAGCTTTCTTTATAAATTTTTTAATTTTTACATATTTCTTCAGTTTTCTCTTACTGTCCATAATGCACACTGGTACTGTATCATCTGCAGTTAAATCGATGGTGCTAATATTGTTACAAGATGTGTTAGAAACAGAACACTTATTGTCTTTTATTAATTGGTTGAATAAAATCTGTGTTTGATTTGATCGCTGAATGTCTAATTAGTCTTCCAGTTGGAGTATATATTCCTCAGCACTGTCCAATTTTTTCTTAAGATTAAGATTAGCAGAGTTCTTGAGCTTTTCTTCATATTCGTCTCTGCACTGATCAAAAGAGTCAACAATGCTTTGAAGTTCCACTTTTTGTTGGTGAATATTTTCATAGTCTAAACATAACTTATTAAGTTGTGATTTAAATTCCATATTTTTCTGCAAGATAGATAACATCTCTTTTTCATTGTCATCTCTTTCCCTCAGCAGTGTTTGGCATTGGTCTTTATAGTCCTTTAACTCCTCGAGGGCCACACGTAGTTGTTCCTCGGTACGACGGGCCACGGCTGAACGGGTCATCATTTTGCTATATTATGTTTATTCCCAGGCACTGAAAAACAATTGTAGTAGTTTAATGGCTTTATTAGCTAAATGTATCTGGTGTAAGTCACCTTTTACTTTAGATCAAAAGCAAAAGCCAGCCTCAATAAGATATTATTATTATAATGTGAAATTACAAGTTGTAGTGAGAAAAATTTAGCAAAATGACAAGAAAGAGATTAAAGAATGAAACTGAGATATACAAATAGATTGGAAAGGTGAAATATAAAAGAAAAAGACAGTATAGACAAATTATAGTGTTAGTTGTTAGTTACTATAACCTGTATATAACTGAACACTAAATGCATTAAATTTAGGTGTTTTTGAGGATGCCTCTGTGCTTGTGTAGTGCGTGCACAGTATATTAGTGTAATGTATGTGTGGGCTTTATTGTTTTTATCTGCAACTCCGCTTCCAAGACTTGTCAAGCCAAGAGAGAAATTAACTTTGCCAAGTGTGTATGGGACGTAGCTCACTAAAGTGAGCGGTGTGCAGTGGAGTTGTGATTATTAGTTAGTAAAAGATGACTAATAAGATGATAATCAAATACAATACTCCCCGGGATTATCAATTCATAAGAAAACACATCTCCAAAATTTGAACTCGTCCAGTCGTTGACAGCTGGTACCGGGCTTGAACTTTTATTTGTAATAAAACACTATTATGCACAAACACTGCCGTGAGTATAAAGTTATAACAATTTATAGAGTTATAAATTAAGTTTCTAACACATTTACAATAGTATTTACAGCGTATAATTTAAAAAAACTTAAATATTAGTCGGGAGAATACAAATGTATGTCTAGCTAAGAGAGTTGCCAGCTCCTTATAGACATATATAGCTTATATGTCTTACACAATCAAACAGGCGTTAAAAATAAAATTATTTATTGTTTGTCTATCAATTCAGTTGTCTACATACAATGACGAACACATGAACGTAGAAAAAAAAAGTATATCCGGATATAATGCTATTGTATGGCAGGGACATCTTGTGGAGTATATGTGAACCATTAAACTTACGATATAGATCCTAAAATGCTACTTGGGTTGTTTACTGAATGTCCTAATTGCATTTCAGCTACTCAGCCGCGTTAAAGACGGCTACGCGGCGCTACGTCGTGCGCGCCGACCCGCCCGCCACTGTTTGGCGTTTGTTGAGAAGTTGATCGCCGTGTGCTTCCGAAGCCTCCTACCCGGGGCCAACTACGGCCGCCGGCAGATGGCGCTGCAGGTCCGTATACCTCCGCCAGATATCTATAGCTCAGCTAAAATCCTGTCTAATATTTTATACTAGCGACCCGCCCCGGCGTCGCACGGGTATAAAATATATAGCCACTGAAAAAATGATTAAAATCGATAGCCTATGATCTTTCACGTGGTCTACTTCTTATCTGTGCCAAATAACATAAAAATTGCTCCAGTAGTTCGCGAGATAAGCCCTTTCAAATAAATTCCCCCGTTTTTCCACATTCTCCTATTAGTCTTACCGTGATAAAATATAGCCTATAGCCTTCCTCAATAGATGGGCTATCGACTAACACTAAAAGAATTTTTCAAATCGGACCAGTAGTTCCTGAGATTAGCGCGTTTAAGTTAGCCTTTTCAAATAATTTTCCCCGTTTCTTCCACATTTTCCTCTATTTCTTCGCTCCTATTAATCTTGACGTGGTAAAATATAGCCTACAGCCTTCCTTGATAAATGGGCTATCTAACACTGAAAGAATCATCAAAATCCGTTGCGTAGTTTTAAATATTAAAGGGAACAAAGGGACATGAGGGAAAAAAGCGACTTTGTTTTATAATATGTATAGATGTAACATTCGAAAGGATAGTGACTGTTAACCACTGACCCGGGTAGGCATTCACGAACGATCCATACGGCTCTCGCGCCATTGGCTCGATACTCGATGTCGCGCCGAGCCAAATTCATGGCATTCACGAACACGCCAGCGTTGACGCCTAAATTCAAAATGATTCCATTTGATCATTTTGAATGTAGGCGTCGACAGCACCGGACGTGTTCTAAACGCAAACTATATAAAATCAAAATGGCGTCTTTGGCTCGCGAGTATTGCACCATTCACGAACGAGCGAGCCGTATGGCACGACGGTGCAGACCGACCGGACCGTTGGTTTTCTGAATTCACGAGCGGGCCACGCCAATTGGCAGCGCAGTTGGAATTGCATCGCGTCGAGCCGATCCATTTGGACCGACAGTGTTTTCACATACATAGACGAATTTTGGATCGACAGCGTGCCATCGATCTACGATGGATCGCTCGTGAATGCCGGCCTTTACAGTCTTCTCAACCTATTAGGGGTAACATAATATGCTCCAACCATTGTTATTTTGTAAATTAACAGAAGAGTGTCTAGCTATTACTAACATTTGTCACAATCTCTCTTTATAATCCAGGTGTTGACATGGATATGCGACGCTCTGACGGCACCGGCGAAGTGCATAAGGTTGGAGTCCACTAACGAGTGGGTGGACAGGCGACCTGACCTGGCCCAGGACCACAGCGACGCGAACTTGCCTGGGTAAGCGCACTGTCAACATTCCCAAGCGTAGGACGTTTAACAAAAATCTTCACATCATTTTACACAAAAAATTGACTTCAAACAGTATTTCTTTATCATGGACCACCTATGAAGTATCCTCATTCCAACAAAAAAAGAATAATTGAAGTCGTTTCAGAAACGACCTATACCTATACTACTAATCAGCGGACAAACAAGAAATATATTGAAATTGACTCCTCCTCCTTTTTACAAGTCGGTTTAGGTCTTTCAAAAGTAGGTTATAATATGCCTAAAATACACTTTCTTAATATTTAAGTTTCTTAATATTTAACACCCCCTATCTATACTTAATATTATAAAGGGGAAGAGTTTGTTTGTTTGTTTGTTTGAACGCGCTAATCTCAGGAATTACTGATCCGATGTGAAAAATTCTTTCAGTGTTAGATAGCCTATTTATCGAGGAAGGCTTCAGGCTATACTTTATCATGCGAAGACTAATAGAAGCGAAGAAATAGAGGAAAATGTGGAAATAACGGGGGAAAATATTTGAAAGCGCTTATCTCACGAACTACTGGAGCAATTTTTCAGTTATTTGGTACAGATAAGAAGTAGACCACGTGAAGGATCATAGGCTATTTTTTGGGGACTAATTTGTCTGTGAAAAATCTAATTTACGCGGGCGAAGCCGCGCGGAACGTCTAGTTGAAGATATTCAAAGTTAGTAATTTTTGAGGTTATATCATTCCGTCTTATTGTCCACAGGCTATGGCGTCAGGAGTACATAGAAATACTGCTGCAGCATCTTGACGACAGCTACGATACCAATAAGCGAATGGCTCTGGAGATGCTTCATAAATGTCCCATGGAACTGTTCACGGTAAGAAAGAAAGAAAAGAGTTTTGTTTCCGAATAATGTTAAACAAGTTTTTCTCGCAATATCAATAATAATTGACAAATGAACCACAGTGCAATCCTAGCCAGGCGAACAAAAACGCTATACAACGTAAAGCGTTGTACAGTATTTTCAGATCGACCACTCTTCAAATAATATACTGCCTGGGACAAGATTTTAAATGTTCGTATGGTTGCCCCAGCGCACATGGCATTCTCGTAAGAATACGTCTGAGACCAACCATGTGCGGGTTTCCTCACGATGTTTTCCTTCACCGTACGAGCATCCGTATTGTGTACTTGAGATCAGAATAATATGCCTCATTGGTACACGCCTCCACCCGGGATCGAACCTGCACCACTGCGCGTGCGAACCAAAGGGTTACCCATTAGGCCACGGACGCACTTATATAAGCGCCCGTTATAGACGCTGTGAAACATTTTGATACAATCACAGCAAAGCCGTAAAGAAGTGTTATGATTTTGGCATATAATTTATATATGGCATATTATTAAAAAGCTTTTATTCTCTAGATAAAGTACTCGACGAGCCTAGACTTTTCGGACATACTGCGGCAGGCGTCGTCGGTCCGCCCCTCGGAGTGCGTCGCCGCCGCGCACAAGATGGAGCTGCTGCTGTACCGGCTGCCCGACGCCGTGCCCGCCGCCGACAGGTGAGACGGACGTATTGACGCCGCACGCGTGCGAGAGAGACGGACATATGCGGCAGGCGTCGTCGGTCCGCCCCTCGGAGTGCGTCGCCGCCGCGCACAAGATGGAGCTGCTGCTGTACCGGCTGCCCGACGCCATGCCCGCCGCCGACAGGTGAGACGGACGTATTGACGCCGCACGCGTGCGAGAGAGACGGACATATGCGGCAGGCGTCGTCGGTCCGCCCCTCGGAGTGCGTCGCCGCCGCGCACAAGATGGAGCTGCTGCTGTACCGGCTGCCCGACGCCGTGCCCGCCGCCGACAGGTGAGACGTACGTACTGACGCTGCACGCGTGCGAGAGAGATGGACACACTGTGGCCAGCGGAGTCTCGCCGTGACGCCGCTATCTTGAGAAACAAAGATAATATCAGAAGATTTATTTAGAACAGATTACATATTTAATTTGTTTCCAGCAGGGCTATTATATTATATGCGGTATACTTTGTCCTTGTCTACTTTTCAAATGTAACAAAATATTGCATACAATTACGCATTGTTTAAATATTTTTAGCAACAAGAGTAATTTAATATAATAATACTGATTATTATTTTCCAGCGAGGCCACCGAGCCAGCTCAATACTTGCGGCACCCGGTACGCTACCGCGCGGTCATAGCTACGTTGCGTGTGGTGCGAGCACAACTACAACAGCTGCGAGTGTCGCTGTTACACGCTCGCGACGCGCCGCTACACGGCGTGTTGCACGTGTTGCGGACTTTGTTACTGCTGCGGCCTAAGGAGCTGTCTTTACTCGGGTAAGCTGTTTACTGGGTGTGGTGCAAGCACAACTACAACAGCTGTGCGTGTCGCTGTTACACGCTCGCGACGCGCCGCTACACGGCGTGTTGCACGTGTTGCGGACTTTGTTACTGCTGCGGCCTAAGGAGCTGTCTTTACTCGGGTAAGCTGTTTACTGGGTGTGGTGCGAGCACAACTACAACAGCTGTGCGTGTCGCTGTTACACGCTCGCGACGCGCCGCTACACGGCGTGTTGCACGTGTTGCGGACTTTGTTACTGCTGCGGCCTAAGGAGCTGTCTTTACTCGGGTAAGCTTTTTACTGGGTGTGGTGCGAGCACAACTACAACAGCTGTGCGTGTCGCTGTTACACGCTCGCGACGCGCCGCTACACGGCGTGTTGCACGTATTGCGGACGCTGTTACTGCTGCGGCCTAAGGAGCTGTCGTTACTCGGGTAAGCTGTTTACTGGGTGTGGTGCGGGCACAGTTACAACAGCTGCGTGAGTCTCTGTTACATATTCAAAGTGTTTTTAGAATCTAGAAACAATTTTATATTTTACAATGCCTTATATAACACAATTAGATACCGTGTCTAAAGTGTACGCGGTAATCTATCTTTACTAATATTATAAAGAGGTAAACTTTGTTTGTTTGTTGTTTAATTGTAATGAATAGGCTCAAAAACTACTGGACCGATTTTAAAAATTCTTTCACCATTCGAAAGCTACATTATTAACGGGTAACATAGGCTACTTTTTATTTTGGAAAATATAGGGTTCCGTAAGATATTTGGGTTTTTCTGACGCAAGGTGAAAAAAATCAACCAGAAAAGTTACTTATTTTGCGTACGCTGCCTAAACTATAAAAGATAGAACCATACAATGTTCTAAGTAAATGTAGATCTTATAAATATCTACAAAAATGCCCGCGACATACTATACCTATCTATGGCAAGTGAGGCACAACAACCATTTTTTTATTTAAAAATCTTGATTTTTTTTGGACTACATTTAAACGCATTTATTTTACTCATGCTGATAATCCTTATTAAAATAAATTATTTCATCACTAAGTACAGTTTGTGTAGATAATATTTGGTGTTTAAATGATTAAAATTGGACGTTTAGTTTAGAAGTTATGGCGAAATTAAAAATTGCGTTACGCCCGTTTCGAAGTGGGCGCTACCAAGGCGGGGGTGCGCAGTAGCGAAGATTATGACCGGTCCTGCAGCTGGTGAATTAGCTCATATACCCGTTGCATATACCAAGAACCAATGATCCCTACATAACAGCTGATTTGCCTATGCCCTGCAAAAGGCTCCAATTCCCTGTGAGACGTAGCTTTTGCGGCGGTACCGACTAATGCGGGCCACGGGTAGTACTAATGAATACAAGTCAAAACTGCTGAATCGATTTTAATCATTTTTTTCTGTAGATATATATTTTATACCCGTGCGAAGCCGGGGCGGGTCGCTAGTCGGTTATAAACAAGAAAAAGTAAATAAAATAAACAAAAGATATTTAATTTATCGTTAAATGTTTCATTATTTATCATTGCAATCGTCAAATAAATTCCAGCGTCCTAGATACATACCCGCGATGGCGGGTAGTCACAGAAGATATACTGGAGCTATGCTACGAGGCGAGCGCTGTCGTCGCGCCCGTCGTCAACAGCGCGTCACCCGAGGGACACCTCCCCATGGACGCAACGCCCCTCGAGGATAGCGATGGGTATGTCAATAGTTTAGACCATTTATTTTATTTATTTAATGATTTGTTGTGCACAGGAAACATTTACAAAACAATAATTTACACAGTAAGGCGCAGCGTAGACGACAGACTATCCGTGACGCACTTTTTAGTCTGTGGAAAATAGAACCTATGCAATTATATGCAGTATTATACACGACGCGCAAAAAGTCCGCCGCGTTACTGCATATAATTGCATAGGTTCTATTTCCACATACTAAAAAGTGCGTCACGGATTGTCTGTCGTCTGCGCAGCACCTAAGACGACACAAAAGATCTGCTTATTTCTTATAGAAATCTCTTCCAGCAGCCTACGATTTACGGCCGTTCCCAATATTCAATCCATCTCTGGTTTGACATACAACTGATCGCAGCTAACATTGAATTGACATAAAATATATTATGTCTCTTATGTCTAATGTGAGCTATTCCTATCTCTAGTAGGGCAAAACCCTCTGGTTTTGCCCTACTAGAGATAGCTACTAATAGATCAAATATTGGGAACGGCCGTTAGAAGTTTACAGCTTCGATCCAATCCGCAGAGCGATTACGTACCTAGCGACAGCAACAGGCGAATGACGGCAGATATGCCACAATATCTGCTATCTGTCAGAAATTCTGTTTACTAAATTTTTGACTGACATTTAATATTTTGCAAGATTTCTGCTGTCAAACACCTGTTGCTATTTGCTTGTCGCAAGATACGTGATCGCGTTGCCGGTTTCTATGTAACAGCAAAAGTATTAAAATAAGCGTGTATATCATTATTGCAGTTAATACAACCAAAAACTGCACTAGACCTCTAGCACGCTGGAATTTATTTGACACCACGTGACATATTCCCGAATCCGAGCCTAACAAAAGCTGACCCCGCTGACATTAGATGCGAAAAAACCTTGCATACACGTATACGTAATGTGCGTACACACTCGCGAGCGTGCACGCACTTTACGTATACGTGTATGCGAGCTTATTTCATAGTGTGTTCGTTACAGTGTCGTGCAATTCGACGGGCGGCACGTTACTGCACAGATGGTGCTGCTCTGCGCCTGGAGGACCGTTAGAGAGGTACTAAATTATTATGTACGTTAAAAAACGAATCAAAAAAAAAACAAAGAATTAGTATTTCAATGTTTTTGCACTTTGTTGTATACTATAGCTTATTTATTACATAACTATGTCACAGGTTTTTTTTTGTACGCCTCCGTGGTCCAGTGGTCTAGAGCGTCGCTCTTGACTCGGAGGTCGTGGGTTCGATTCCCGCGTTGGAAAGTTTGGTTAGGACAATGCAGGCTGATCACCTGATTGTCTGACAAGTAAGATGATCCATGCGTCGGATGGGCATGTAAAAAGTCGGTCCTACGCCTGATCTCTCGCCAGTCGTGTCGGCCTGCCGTCCCACTGGATTACGAGAGTAAAGGAATAGAGAGTGCTCTTGTGTACTGCGCACACACCTAGACACTATAAAATTACTACCAGCCACCGTCACCGAAACCGGTGTGGGGAGTATTATTATTATATGTCACAGGTCTCCCTAATCCTCGGACACATAGCGTCAGAAGTGTGCTGGTGGTCGACGGAGCCGGCCAACCTGCCCCTGTCCCGGCTGCACGAGATCGGAGCTCACTTCACGTCGCTGCTCACGGAGCTCAAACACCGCGGCGCCTTCGAGCAGGCGTACGTCGGCTACACCGTCACGCTGGCCAGGTGCGTGTGTGAGTGCGGGCGTGCGAATGTCAAAGCGTGTGCGTGCGCGCATAGCCCGTATAACGAACCATCGATCGGGCGGGGCGCCCCTATCGCTGTCTCCAGGTTTAAAGGTGTATAACGAAAAAAACGATATAGATGTGGCGGTACCTACGACTAGCGCCACAATCCTACGATGCAGGATCGAATCGAAGTTTCTGTAATCGGCATGATAATATAATTAGGTACTTATTATACATTTGTCATTTATACAACGTCTGAAATGACGTCAGTGGGCTTCGGCCTGACCGAGCATGCTATCTCGATCGGTCGGAATATAGTTGATAGTAATTATAGTCCTAAGAAAAATTTACCTAGTGCGGCAATAAGCAGCGAGATTTTAACTAGACTGAAATGTCATGTGATATAGAACTTTTTAAATCTGTGTTTTTTGCTAAGGCTTGTAGATAACACCAACCAAAAATCTATACTGACATCTACGAATATGTAATAAAAACTAAGGAAGCGAGTAACTGTGTCAAAAAAATGTTCCGCGAGCTACAAAAAGAGTCCCGAATACATGCATACTTTATGCAAAAAGAGTCCCGAATACATGCATACTTTATGCAAAAAGAGTCCCGAATACATGCATACTTTATGCAAAAAGAGACCCTAATACATGCATACTTTATGCAAAAAGAGTCCCGAATACATGCATACTTTATGCAAAAAGAGACCCTAATACATGCAAGTGTGTAATTAAAGAAGTGACAATTATTGTCAACAACTTTAAATCATAAATTTGAGTATTAGTTTTTCGTAGCTATTGTCATATTTTGGTGTGCGAAAAGGAACTAAATTCAAAACGGTTGAAGTATGGGAGTTACGTTTCCTTAATTTTTATTATTCGTAGACTGACATTTCGTTTATTCGATGTAGTCTGTGGAAGCACCGCGAGCCGGCGATGCGCGAGATTCCCGCCGCGTGGCTCGACCAGCTCATGGCCGCCATCGCCAGCGGCGAGACGAACCTGTGTGCGACGCGCCGCAGCGCCGGCCTGCCTTTCATGATACAGGTATTCTATTATTTCAACACGCTTAAGACTGGTATAAATAGTCAGTACTTAAGATGCGACCCGGTCTCAAGACGCGGTTCGGCTCTGTGATTGGTCCAAATTTTGACAGCCAACCAATCACAGAGACTGAACCGTGTCTTGAGACCGAGATGCATCTTGAGTACTGACTATTTATACCAGCCTGAGATTGAATATGCAATTCAATGGGGTGAAAAACGTCTGCTTGAAATAATAAAAAGACCTACAGAATTTGAAGACGTCCTTGAGACAACACTAAGCCAATTTTTTTACGACCTTTTACGACTTTATTCTGAGAATATTCGGTCGTGACGTGACGCATCGCTTTTCTGCAGTGTAGTTAAGCCTAGTGCAGTTGTCTCATCTTTACGCTCAGATCATAAAGATATTTTACAACAAAAGTCTGTCAATATGCCGAACGAAATGAAAAATATACTGGTGCGATGCAAATTAGTCCATATATTTTTTCATTTGTTATGTTTACCAACAGCATGCATTTAAAAAATTACATTCAAACACGAATTTTCAATACTGATGCACACACCTTTATAGGCAACACAACATTCATTTATAAATTATAATATAATGTTAATAACGACATGCAAAATTACGTTATATAGAGTTTAAAAACAGTTATAAATTATGTGTACATATCCTTAGTTTTATATTGCAGGCCCTCGTAACAACAGAGCTAGCGGCGGGCGGGCGGCGGTGGGCGGAGTGCGTGACCCGCCTCCTGCGTCTCGGCAGCACCGACGCGGCGGACACGCGCGTGCACTGCGCGAACGTGCTGCGCGCGCTGTTCCGCTGCGGCGCGCTGCGCGACCACCTCGCGCCGCACGCGCCCGCTGCGCTACTGCTGGCGTTGCGCGGCTTCAGAGCTGACACTTGGAGCGTGAGTTCGCTTAATTGGTGATGGATCCACTTGACACAATTCTGCATCGTGCTATGAATGTTTTCTAAGTATTGCGGTATAAATGCGACAGCTTTAGGGCGTCGACACATAATTATTACCCCAACAAAATAGTCGATCAAAGTTGTTTGCGTCTATATTCTCTAAAGTCTAATTGTTTTCCACAAATTGTCACAAATGTGGCCTATTTCAACTATAATGGCCTGTAAATAAAAGTGATGTACAATAAAAATTATTACAGGAGCGAAACTCATCGACGCTGCTGTTTGCGGCGCTCGTAGTGTGGACGTTCGGCGTGCAACGTTCGCGCGACGCGGAAGCGCTGTGCTCGCGCAACACCATGACGGGCCGCATGTTCTTCCAGCGCTTCCCCCACCTCTACGACCACATGCTGGTGAGTGTGCGAGTGGTACCTCTATATGTACGACCACATGATATCGAGTGTGTGAGCGGGACGGCTATATGTACGACCACATGCTGGTGAGTGTGTGTACAATTTTGTACTCAGCTATTATGATCTAAACCGTTCATGAGGCCAGTACGTCTAATTTAACCTTATTTTTAGTTATATTCTAATACTGGCACATAAGCTTATGAGATATAATAATGTCAATGTTTAAATTAAAATTTTGTTATGTTCTTAGCTTTGACAGTATGACGGACTATACAAAGCGAATTCAGTTGTATCATTTTTTTGAGTTGGAATAAAGTTATCAAGAAGAGCAGAGCAGTTTTACTCAGTATAGTCACTATTGGAGATTTTTCCAGTGTGCGAGTGGGACGTCTATATGTACACAACCACATGCTGGCGAGTATGTGAGCGGGACGGCTTTATGTACGATTACAAACTCAACTCAAACTCAAACTCAAAATTTTTTATTCAGAATAAATTTTTTCAAATATTCTCTGAACGTCGGGTCTATACTGGTGCCTACCACAGGCTGGTGAGTGTGCTAGCGGGACGGCTATATGTACGAACATATTCTGGTGAGTGTGCGAGCGTGACGGCTATATGTACGACCGCATGCTGGCGGCTGTGCGAGCGGAACGGCTATATGTACGACCACATGCTGGTGAGTGTGCGAGTGGGACGGCTATATGTACGACCACATGTTGGTGAGTGTGCGAGCGGGACGGCTATATGTCGTGGGTAATAACTAAACAACGTTTTTCTTTCTCGCCAAAGCAATGCGTCAGTTGTAGGTTAAAAATGCGTCAGTTGTAGGTTAAAAATGCGTCAGTTGTAGGTTAAAAGTCAATTTAACAACTTACTGCATTAAATTATTATTTACAGAACGAGCTGCGTGAGATGACTTCGGAAGCGGATTGTATGTCGCGCGGCGCGCAGTTCCCGGTGCTGCTGCTGTTGGCGCGCCTGCACCCCTCGCCGCTAGAGGGCACTGCTACCAACCTCAAGGTCATTGGTCAGACAATAATAATGTATAAAACGAGCTGCGTGAGATGACTTCTTTTTATTAGGAAGACATCAGGCACTATTGACAGAATTGCACATAGACAATGTGCAGTCGAACAATTTAGATGACACTAGACATAGGTCACAGTAGCAATACAAAGAAAGACAAAAACTTACTCCGATTTTAAGGATTTACGCCTCTAGTACACCGACGCTGCGAAACGCGAAAAATCTGCGAAACAGGAATAGAGCGAGATGCAATACAAGCCATTGTCGTGTGGCGAGTGAGACAGTAAATCGGTTCGCCGCTGTTTCGCGGTTCGCAGCGTCGGTGTACTAGGGGCGTTAATGACAGATTTCCTTTGTCAATCATTTGTTTCACCTATTATAAAAGAGACCCATATTAAATAAAGCGACTATGCTAAGTGTGCTATAAGCTACTATAATGGTAGTATTTTCAGGTGTCGTCATTCGTGCCGCTGGTGCGTGCGTGCGGTGCGGGCGCGGCGCGGGCGGCGCGGCGACTTGCGGCGCGCGCGCTGCCACCTCTGTTAGCGCCGGGAACGTCAGTATACGTTGACTATACGTAATAAAGTTTGACGACCTCTGTGGCTCAGTTGGTGGGCTGTTGGTAGCTCAAGCCGGGGGTCGCGGGTTCGAATCCCGCCGGCGGAACAAAAAGTTTTCAAAGTTCCTGGGTCATGGATGTGTATTAAATATGTGTATCATATTATAATAAAAATCTTAAATATATTTATAGTATAATAGTATTAAATATATTTCCGTTGTCTGGTACCTGTAACACAAGTCCATCAGGTACTTACCACGGGGCCAGACTGACGTGGTGTGAAGCGTCCATAGATATTATTATTATTAAAGTTCCTTTATACATAAATAGATAATGTTCGCAACGCCGTTGCGCCAAAATTGCGTTTATCACGCGGGAACCGTACATTTTTCCGGGATAGAAGTTATCCTATGTCCTTTCCCGGGACTGAAATTATCTCTATACCAAATTTCAGCAAGTCGGTTCTGCGGTTTGAGCGTAAAGAGATAACAGACAGACAGGCAGAGCGAGAAAGACTAACAGACACACTTTCGCATTTATAGTATTAGTATGGAGTATGGATGTTACATTTTTACTCCACAGTGTCACAATTTCTGCCTTTTATATGGTTTAATATGTGTACCGTCGAGAAAATTGATTCATAGGCAGTTGACAGACCAAAGTCATTTGGGCGGATCATGCCAATTCAATGTTAATTGTGATCTGTCGGCTGGGTTTGACGTAACGCGACCAAAGTAGGTAGGTCCCCCATCTGCCTAGAAATCGACTTCTCTGGTAGTACATTATATTTATTATACCTTACAGCTACCTGCCGGCCATACTGGAGATGTTGTCGTGCGCGTGCAACGCGCGCCACCGTACTAATTATCGCCACGGTACTATATTACAGGTAATATTAGCTCAAATTTACTCGTAGAATTATAACGTCCAAATTAATAAAAATAAACCTAACAACCCCCAGCACGGCACAGCGGTGCGGCGTTGCCGTGCATCTATCTTCGTTTCAGTTCGTAAGATAGCACGTTGTTTGTGTGCGTAACGTATGCGAATTATTATTGCATAAGTTGATAAAAAATGCCATGCAATAGCTTTACCGCGGCAGTCGACCCCTAGTGCCATACGTATTTTTTTGTGTTGTGACTCCTGACACTTAGGATGAAGCCAAACGAGCGTAATTTGTGAGTTGTGAGTCGCAGAATTTCTGCCGCGTAAATTATCTTTTCATACAAATCATGACTAACAAAATTACGCTCGTGTGAATCAAACAGGACTTTTGTATGAAACTGAATGCAGCAGAATTCTGCCCAACCGAAATTCTGTGACTCACAACTCACAAATTACGCTCGTTTGGCTTCGCCCTTAGGGCCAACGCTAAAACTCGCGCGGGCGCACGCTCGCTAGTATGGGCAGCGTCGTCGCCCGCGTCCGCGCTCCACTCAGCCTCCGTCGCATGCGCCTGCGCTGCCCATACTATTTTTAATTTATACACACGCGACAGTCTCCGATTCAAGTTTTAGCGTTTGAATCGGAGACTGTTTATGTATTTCTTTATAATTTAACATAATTCAAATTTATTATACTCAAATTTATATTATATTGCGTCATGCATATTTTTGTCATACGTAATTTTTCCAGCTAATAAAGATATTCGAAGCGAAGGCCGACATACTGAGTACAGAGGAGTTGTCTAACGTCGCGCTGTTGTCGTCACTGCGGGCTTCGGTGTCGCTGCTGCGACAGGTGCGGGGGGCGAAGCCCTGTTACGTGCTTGCTGATGATTATGTTAAGATGGTCAATAGTGTACTTGCCAGGTATGTGTCTTTATTATGTCTCTGTGTGTGTGTGTACCATCGAGGAAATTGATTCCTAGGCAGTTGACGGACCTACGTCATGTGGTCGGCTTATGTCGATTCAATATTAGCTGTGATCGGTCCACCATTTGCCTAGGGCACTTCTCTGATAGTAAAATAGATAAACTTGAAGTATTAGACTATGATTAAATAAATACGAAGTTTCCCGAAACACATCATTTTTTGCCTTTGCTATTTGATAGTGCATACGAAATAAAACCCAAACTTCAAAAATATACTCATCAGAAATATTATGTTGATATTTTTTTTACATAGTACATATTTGAACTTCTTCCAATGCTTCATTTGATTTATGTTTTGTTCCACAGATATCCTGCATTATTAGATGCTGAATTTCTCGCAGAATTTGGAAAGGAATTGTACGAACTGCTATTTGTGAGCGAGAAGCAAAAGTACCACCCGGGCATGCAGCTATGGTTAGCGAATGCCGCCTCTATGCACTTCGTCATAACGCACATTTTACATAAAACCGATGATATATTGAGCTTCGTACATAAATGCCTGAAACATGATATATACGAAGTCGTTCTATCTGCGCTAAACTATCTACTTATAGTTAACAAAATGCTCGAAATCGAAGACAAATTTCAAGAACATTTAAAGGTTTTGTGCGAGAAATCCAACATGGCTACTAAGCTAATAATAGGAAAGCATATTTTTGAAGATTTGGAAGAGATTTTAAAGACAAATAGATACTTGGAATGCCAACAGAAAGCGCTTCAAGTTTTGACGTTAAATGAGGGTACTCAGGAATATATCATTCGAGGGAAAAACCGCCAAATAGAGTTCACAGATGGCGCTATAATTGATACCCTAACAGACTTCATAGAAACTGAACATGAAAATTTCACACATAATTACTTGCAGAGTTTAACCAGTTTTGTGTCTAAAAGGATGTCGGAGAATGCTGTAGATGATAAGAAACTGCTGGAAATAATAAGGACGATATTCGCTTGCACTACTTCGGATAATAGCGAGGAAACTAGAACGGTAGTTGTTCAGTTCATGGAGAGTTCCTACAAAACGCTGTTCGATACGAGTCTGGGCGGATTGAAGGAGGATGAAAAGTGTGAGTATGAACTAAATGAAAACTAGCTATTTGACCGAGCTTTGCTCGGTATATGATAAAACACGAATAAAATGACATTTTCTAAAAATGTTATATATATTATATGTAATACATATAAGACTAAGGTAATCGTTGTCTCAAATCGTAATATTATCCCAGTAACTCCCAAGCGGAGTTTTCAGGTATACATGATACATATTATATATTTTATATTTATAAATAAGTAAATAAGTAAAGTGTACTGAAAAAGTTGCAGCACGTTAAAAAAATAAAAACGACGCGATTGCAAAACCCGTTTTCATAAAGAATGATTTTTTTTTATTAAATAAGGGGGCAAACGAGCAAACGGGTCACCTGATGGTAAGCAACTACCGTCGCCCATGGACACTCGCAACATCAGAAGAGCTGCAGGTGCGTTGCCGGCCTTTTAAGAGGGAATACGCTCTTTCTTGAAGGTTTGCAAGTCGTATAGGTCCGGAAATACTGCTGGTGACAGTTCGTTCCAGAGTTTTACAGTGCGCGGCAGAAAGTTACGCAAAAAACGCACTGTGGAAGACTGCCACTCATCAAGGTGATGAGGATGGTATGTTTTCCGCGTGGGACGATGGCGAAAAGTTGCAGGTGGTATAATGATTTAAATATTGATACTATTTACAATATTTTTCCTCGTATATCAAGAGTATTTTCCGACGTATCAGCATCAGATAAACATATAAGTGTCTTAACACTCTAGGCCGAAAAAACGCGGCCGAAGTTCGGCATGATTCCGCCTGCAATGTATTATAAATTGCCAGTGACACACCATGCCGAAATAACGTCGCGTTATATTGTATGCGTTTGACATTGCTGACGTAATCATGCCGAACTTCGGCTGCGTATTTTCGGCCTAGTGAGTTAAGACACTAACAGGGAGTATATTTCACATACAGTTCGACAATGCTGTTTATGAACGTGGCGAGAAAAGGAACTAACGCTTCTATCATACAAAAACGTCATTTTTGACAGTTCTCCTTTACCAGCAGCGCCCATTGACATCATTGACACATATAAAGCCTTGTCGAACTGTAGTCATTATATTTTCAGTCGAATTCCGCGCTATCCTCTACTCCACACTGATCATGATTCTGGAAGACGAGAGCCCCGGCCTGCGTCAGCGTGGGGCGGGCGTGGTAGGGTGGGTCACCGGGTCCGCCCACGCCAGCGCCGAGCTCATGATGGAGAGCATCCGAGACATCGCCATGTACACTTTGCTCGCGCTGGTAGACTTCAGGACCGTGGTGCAGATGTCTGATGTTAATGATGAGGTATGATTTAACTTTATATACGCAGTTTTTGCGTATATAATGTGATTCCTAGGCAGATGGCGGACCTAAGTAATTTGGTCGCGTTAAGTTAAACCACTAACCTCCATTATACAAGTACGCAGGACCTATATACCTATACCCTTTGAAATGACAGCTGTTTTTTGTGCCTATTTGAAGCGGAATCAGCGCCCTAATGCGGGGGAAGAGAACTAAATCTGACGTAAACATGACGTTTAAAAGTCGCCATATTGGCGTTGATAGCAGTAGTGGGAGTACTTGGAACTAATACTAGTTTCTACCACCGTAGTGATTATAATATTCTCTTTAGTTTCTACAACCAATAGCGATTGAGTGGCCATTTGCAAGTTACGTCAGATTTAGTTCTCTTCCCCCGATTTTGGGGGCACTGATTCCGCTTCAAATAGGCACAAAAAACAGCTGGGTATCATCTGTCCAGCGTACTTGTATAATGGAGGTCAGTGAGTTAAACCCATCTGACCGATGCCAGCTAACATTGAATTGATATAATCCGACCAAATGACGTAGGTCCGTCAACTGCCTATGAATCAATTTCCTCGATGGTACCTACAAAATATTAGACTTTGAGACTTTATACCTTTTGGCATTTTTCCCAAATATTCAGATTGCCATCTGATTGTAAGTTGTAACATAGTCTATTTAACATTTTCAGTGTCGAGTGTTCGACCAAAACGAACGCCACAACGCATACTTCGAGGAGACGTTTTGGACTCGCGCGTGCGTCGAAGCGATCAAGCGGACACACACAGTACAGGACCCGGTTACATTCGTGAAGGAAATATCGCAGGACCCCAGATATAAGGCCGTCTTTACATCACTATGTGGGGATAATATGGATGATATTATAGCAGGGCGAAGCGGTAGTGATGTTAACCCCAAATTGAAGGTTTTTATTGATACGTTTATGAGTTGAGAGGCTCTTATATTATGTGAAGAGATCATAGTAAACCAATCCATAGTCCATACTTCCATACTAATATTATAAATGTGAAAGTGTGTCTGTCTGTTACCTCTTCAAGCTCAAACCACTGAACCGATTTTGCTGAAATTTGGCATGGAGATACTTTGAGTCCCGGGAAAGAATATAGGATAGTTTTTATCCCGAAAAATGTACGGTTCCTGCACGATAAACGAATTTTGGCGCAGCAGAGTTGCGGGCGTCATCTAGTATTTATAATAATCTAATTATTTTTACTGTATTTTGTCCTACAGTGGACTGGTGTACTGAATAGAGAATGTTGAGATAACAATCTGACCATCGGTTCTTAGCTGGTCTTAAATAAAAAATATTCTAGCCAGACTAGACGCGATCGTAACGGCCGGCAGCCGAGCCGTTACGAGTTACGATGTTATTTGTGTAAGCCAGGAGGCCTACTACGAAACCGTTTTGAGACTCAAACAATCGAACGAGAATGCCGTCTCCTGCTCTAAAAACGTCATTTCATGTTTGTTAGAGTAGAACGTGGCCCTGTCTAAAACTGATGTTGAGTTTTATACTTACTCGTTATTATGTGTTCGGATTGTATTCTCTACATTCCAGTTTAATAATAACTATTACAATATTTTAGTGACCAAATATTGTTTTTAAGATTTTTTAACATAAATAATATAAATTATGCACTATTTTTAATGTTTATACTTTATAGTAATACAATAAGTATAAAATTAATTTGTAAATTTGATAATTGATAAATATGTATTTATTTTTTTGTGTTGATTTATTATATTTTTTTAAATGATTTTAAATAAAACTTTTACAAAACTAACAATTGTTTATTATAAACATTATTTCATACAAAATATGTATCCACATACTTAACAACACACCCAGCTAAATTTTTCAAAACTGATTTTAAACATATTATTATGTTGATTATTTTGCTAGATTCATTTGCGCCAATTTGGATATTTGCTAATAGTTGGTCAAAACTCAAAACATACAGTCTCTTACATAAATACAAAGATCGAGAAACATAATATACAATGTCTAGTATTGGTCAATATATTATTTTTCAAAAGGTAAATAACATAATGTCGGAACTATAAACCAACAAAATCTGTTAAGGTGAATTGTAAGGCGAATGACCTTGGACGTTTGGCCGCGGAGCGCCATCTGCTTATGAATCAATGTAGCGGTAGTAGGTGTAGGTTGTCAAGCTATTAAATCCTTCCGCTGGATGGCGCGTTTCGCAGAGCTTTGGGCAATTGGTTAATAATAAACAGACTACTTTTTTTTCGAATTGTTTAAATGAAATAAATATACATAGAATACTTTTTTAATTTATCCCCGTTTAACCCGTATTATGTAATATGTCCCGTATTATATTATGTATCTCGAATACGGCTCAAACGATTTTCATGATAATTATTGGTTTCGGGGGCGATAAAGATTTATCGCCCCCGAATAGCTAGATAGATATCTAGCTAGGTTTTTATACAAAAAGGCAAATAATACAAAACATTGATTTAAAAACAAATACAAACACAATATTTATTTATATTTAAAATTTTAAGTTTTTTCATTACTATTCACAGGGATTTTTTTTCATCGATGATTTATACAGGCTGTTAAAAAAAGTATAATATATAAATAAATTCACTTTTATATTGCGCTTTATTTTGGTTAACACTAGAAAGACCGGAGCGGTCAAATGACCGTATTTTCGTTTTTTTGCGATATTTTTGTTACCGTTGCATGAAATTCGTTTTCCTCTCGTGACATTTAATAATTTTCGATCGATTAAATTGTGATAATGTTTTTTTTAAATATAATAGGGTATTTGACAGATTTTTTATTTCTATCTTGAATTACTTGGTAGCGATTAAGAAGTTCACCGAAAGTATTTTTTTTTTATTATTTTAAAATACATATTTCGTAAGAAACATGCATATAAAAATTCAAAATTCAAATAAGCCGCCGAAACGCTTTATTCAGCAATATGGTGTCGCGCCTTGTTAGTGACGTCTCGAGCATGCAAACCAATATATACTATATTTAATCTGTGGTGTAGACGAGTTTAAGCGCCTATGACGTCATGATGACATTAGCCAATCCGTATCGTTTCCCAAAAAGTGGCGCGAGAAATAAAAAGCCACACATATTTTTGTGATTTTCGATATAAATCACATAAAGAACCCTAATTTTTAAAATTATCACAAAAATGTCCATACTGTCAAATAGCTTATTATAGGTTTTAAATAACAACCTACCTAAAAAGACCGCCGCGGTCAATTGACCGTTTGGATAAAATTTCTAAATAAAATGGGTTTTCGTTGCAAGTTTTATTTTTCTTTCGAATGTTTTATTAGGGAGCGCCTCCGCTGCCGGCGACGGTTGCCGAAATGGCTGCCGGCGCCGTTTTCCGAAGTTTGCCGAAGTCACGCGATGTTTGCCGAATAGGCTGCCCGCGCCTATTCGGCAAACATCGCTTGTCAAATTAAAGAATAATGATCAAAAACATCAGTCTTGAGCTAAAGGACTATGAAAAGTACAAATAATAAGGTCATAATGTAAGGATGTATATTTTAATGGTGGTGATGATGATGTTGATAAATGTGATCTGCATAGTAGCATAATATAAGTACCTTTGCTTCTTTGAACAACGCTGAAACTCTCTAATATGTATAAGGATTAAGGAGTCTGAAGTTCTGTTCGGTACCTTCGGAAGTATACCACGGGGTTTATAACTGTGGTGCAAAATCTTACTTTTTGGTAGTTAAAAAAGGTAGGTAAGGTAAAGCTAAGGTACTTAGATGAAAATGCATCACAAAAAACTTAAATATACATAGCCGAACATAACCAAACCTTCACCTTTGGAAGTCGGTCGGAAGTCTATGAAAATACGATAAAAATTCTTATATTTATGCTAATTTTAAGTACATATTTTTACTTTTATAGCCTATTTTTATACTTTTTTAAGCTTAAGTGATAAAAGTTTTTTATGATGTGACCAAAAATACGATACGAAAATGTAATATTTTTCACCTGCAATAGGGTATTTCATAAAGATGTTCATGGCTTCTTGACATGATTTACTGTACATACGAGTAACTTTACTATTCTGTTGCTAAAATTAGAAAATATAAAATGTGAAAAAAACGGTGTTTTATGCTCAAATACAGGAACAAAACCAATAAGTGTTGTGGAGTCATTATAATGTCATTTTATCAGTAGTAGGTATATAAAAAGCTTTTTTAATATTTTTTTTAATATTTGTTCTAATTATAATTTAATTTAGTTACATTCATAAATAATAACAATATGATCAATAAAATGCAAAAGCAAAAAAGTAAGACACACAAAAAAAACGTTAAAACATACGATGGGTCATTTGACCGCTCTTGGTCTTTAAAGCTAGGAAGTTCAGAATTCCGGTCTTTCTAGTGTTAAATGGTCAGGTTCACATTTGGCATGGGAACGGTTTTTGTTAACTCTGCAGGTCACAGTTTATATTACTGTTAAATATACTCTACACTACTCTCCTTTCGTCCTTGCAGTAAAGACGTTATTTATAAATGTAACTAAACTAAATTATACAACAAATATTTAATAAAATGATTAAAACAGCATTTTATAAACTCAAAACTCAAACTCAAACTCAAAATTTTTTATTCAGAATAAATTTTTGCAAATATTTTCTGAAAGTCTACATGATGCCTACCACCTACCTACTACAGCTGGTATAATGACATAATAATGACTCCACAAGACTATTGGTTTTGTTTCTGTATTTGAACATAAAACACAGTTTTTTCACATTTTATATTTTCTCATTTTAGCATAGAATGGTAAAGTTACTTGAATGTACACTGTACAGTAAATCATGTCAAGAAGCCATGACCATCTTAGTGAAAATACCCTATTGGAGGTGAAAAATATTATTTTTTCGTATCGTATTTTTGGTCACATCATAAAATCTTCTATCACTAAAGCTAAAAAAAGTATAAAATACGCTATAGAAATAAAATATACTTAAAATAGAACTACAATTCGTAACCTTTAGTTTGTTATTTGCTTCGTTTGTGTAGGTAAAACAAAAAATAAAATAAACTCAGCGTAAATATTTAGTTTCAATTCGAACTACTAATAAACCCTGGCTGTGTTAGGCCAACTCAGGCAACAATACTACGAAAATTTACACTGATATTTGTAATAACGCTGATGGTTTTCAATAAGCAGAGTTTCACTAGGAAAAAAACTTGAAATACGTTACAATATCAAAACAGGAATGGCAAAAGATTTTATTTGTACACGTTTTAGAAATATGCAAATATTTTATGTATTTCCATTATGTTTACATATCAAAATGTGAAATTTTAGACCATTTACGTAAATAAAAGTATTTATCCCACTTTTTATCCTATGAGTCATTCACGTCTATTTCAGTGGAGTTTTTTATACATTTTAAATCAAATTTCATATATATAAGACACAAAGTATTAATAATAATAAAACATTTGAAAGTACAAAACTTGCAAGAAAACCCCATTTTCTTTTAAAATTGAAGCGGTCAATGGACCGCTGCGTTCTTTCTAGGTAGGTTATTATTATAAACTTATAATTATTGAGCTATCATTAAAAATATGTAATAACAATTTAAACAATCAAAAATTATTAAATGCAACAAAAGGAAAATGAATTTCATGCAACGGTAACAAAAACTTGAGAGGTTTCAAGGGACACCCGAATGGAACGAAGTTATTTCTTATGTTCAAAAATCTGTATAATATATTATATACTCAAAAAAAATATTTAAAAAACGCCAACTATTAACGTCCAGGAATAGTAACAACGAGTCGTTCTTTATTCTCAAAAAACGCTATCTAGTTGACTTTTTTGGTCTAGCCTCCTTTCGCAACGCGCGATAAGGAACTCCGTTCCAAAATATCGGAAAATAAAGATGAAAAGGCGGTCATTTGACCGCTCCGGTCTTTCTAGTGTTAAAATCTGGGGAGATACAAAATGATCTAACATTCATTGCAAGGATGATGGAATATATAATTAATCCTTAACAATACTAATTAATTAGTTCTAAGTATTTATTCAAGGTCAACAAAAGAAGAAATAACAAATATATTTTTCTTTTTGTTTCAAAATCGAACCGTAATCACTAATCAGTAATCACACAATATGTACTATCAGGGAAGTTGATTCCTAGGCAGATGGGGGACCTACGTAGTTTGGTCGAGTTACGTCAAACCCAGCCGACAGATCACAATTAACATTGAATTGACATGATCCCAGTTCCGACCAAATGACGTCGGTCTGTCAACTGCCTAGGAATCAATTTCCTCGATGGTGCAATACACATGCGCAGTAACTTGAGAGTAATTACAAAAATATAATATCAAACGAGTGCGCGCGGCGTTGCCGTTCGGCGCAACCGCAGGCCGCAGCCTTCGCAGCGCGAACTGGCAACCTCGAGTTGCTTTCCGTAACTAATATTTTACGCCTGTTACATTTTATGAGCAAATACTTTACTACATTTTACTAGTAAAGTTCGATTTACAGTAGGCGCCAAAGAGTTTTATGATATAACTTCTATTTTGCAATACTGTTTGTCACAAATGGGTCGCGATCAACAAGATAAAAAGTAAAGAAACATGTATGCAAAGATTCATTATAAACGGATTAGCTAAACCAACAAAAAATACATCCTAAAATATACATCTTACGCGAGTTTTAGGACTTAAAAAATGTATTTTCTGATAACTGAATAAAGGTCACCAAAAATATCGTTCACGACAATATTGTTACCGATACGGACACGTGGTGCCATCTAGCGTCGGACCAGCGAACTGACCAAGGGAACACAGGCAACATAAATCCCCTACTCGATATTAGATGGCGCTAGGAGTAAGTACCTACGAGTAATTTCTAGAGATATCTCATACTTGTTTACGCATATCGGGTTTACTCTGGGATGTTCCGGAATTTTCTGAGATTCGATCCGGCCCGTATAAATAGTCGCAGACTGAGCGATCTTCGAGGCGACTTCGAAGTGAGAACAAGTGATCAATAGTGAGTGATTGTGATAGTGAACGACTGAGTGTGATAGTGATAGTGAGTGACTCGGCTAGGACCTAGGACAGTGATAGTGCTCAGTGATTTGGATCTAGTGCTTAGTGTTAGGACTTAGTAATTTGTGTGAGCTAGTGCCAGTGAATAAAGTCTTCAAGAGAGTCACCAGGTCTTTCTCTCCGAATCCTCGAACCCTAGCACGTAACAATATATTTCAAGATACACTTTCTAATTACACAAAACTTCTGTATTTCCCGATCTGTAATTTAGCTGAAAAACATCGCCAAAAAGACGTCTAAAACGCATTTTGCTTTACCATTCACCTTAACAAAAATGTTACTGTTTAATTGTATCATTAACTACGCAATCTCACACCTCTTACAATAAATTTACAGCCGCCACATCTGATAACCACACAATTTCAGTCTAAACATAAACACCACACACTGAATATTTCTGTACATCACAGAATCTTGTCCCTTCTTATCCTAAACACTTCTTTGGCGATCTGACTGTTTTTGAACTTCACTTTTTCACTTCTCTCGTCACTATCAGTTTCTGTACTTTTGTTTTTGCCGAACTTTTGCAACTTGGACTTTATCCCCTCCGCGGAAGGTTCATTTTCGTCATCTTTAAATAAATCTTTAACAGATACCAATCTCTGCGAGTTACCGAGTCTCAACAGCTGTTTGAGGCCTCGCGCCGTCTTCTTCTCTATCAGGCCTAACATACCCCAATCGTCTCCTTTCTTATTGTCTAAAGAAGTCTCTAGGTGCCACGCTGCATTCCGTATCTCCAACTTCAGTCTTTCGCATTCCTCATAACTGACATTTCTGCTGACGTTCATCCCTTGCTCCAAAGGATTGACTATGTACAGGGGCGAAGCGTTCGGTTTTCTTATCGATCTACCCTCGTTTATCGATATCGCTCGCTCTTGGAAATCGAACTGCGAATAGAACTCGAAGAATTGGAACAGGAGTGTCTCGAGATTGTCCGTGTTCTGTCCGAAGGCGGAGGCCGGCAGCTTGTTGAGGTCTCGCAGGAATGTGCAGTTGAGATTTTCCTCGGCTATCCGAATGTCTTCCCTCCCTGAAACAGAAATGTTTATATAAATGGAAGGCGGTGCATAGTAGGGCGCATTTTCATTAGTCGTTAACTCGTGCGGTATACAGCATACGGGGAGTCTATGACAACTAATGGCGCATTTTGATTGGTCGAGGCATGATCTCCCGCACCCCGCATGCGGGCCCTATCGACCAGTGAAAATGCGCCAGTAGTGTGTGAAATGTGAACATTTTTTAGTATATCATATTGCAGTATTTAAAAAAAAAATTAAACAAATTGAATTAACATTTTATAGGAATATCATTAATCAATACTTGGATAGTAAACAATCTGGATCTTCTCGTGTAGTACAGTTAAATTTTAAATAGCCAATCTGAAAATGAAATGCTGCATAAAGTTTTTCTGTTTGAATAATAAAAACTAAGGAAACTTAACTCCCATACTTCAACCGTTTTGAATATATGGTTCTTTTTCGCACACTAAAATATGACAATAGCTACGAAACACTAACGAAGCCGTTGACAATAATTGTCTTTTTTATTTAATTGTGAAATGTGTGTATGTAAATATACCTGTAATCGGGTCACATTTAGCAGACTTGCGGACAAAATTTTTGAGACAGTTACTCTTCCTAAGTGCCTGTCCGATGAGGCGTTTTACGCGCGAAGTCCATACGCGCGTTTCAATTTCTTTTGCATCCAGATACCGCGTTTTACGCGCGTTTTTACGCTACAAGCATGGACTCGAAGTTATCACGCTTCCGGCTTCAGTCAAATACGTCCATTCGCAACGGACTCGCGCGTAGTTCTGGACGCTGCAATGGCACCAAGCGTCGCTCGCGCGCTTTACGGGCGAGTGGAGAGTCCCGCTCATTGCAAACGTTTTACGCGCGAGTTAGAAAACGCGCGAAGGCATCTGGACGCGATATATGTAGCTCTAGTATCTCGAGTACGTGCGTAAAACGCCTCATCTGGACAGGCTCTTAGTTTTTATTATTCGTAAGTTTGAATTTCAAATAAATTCGCTCACCAGACTTATTGACTAAGTACTTGAAGGTCGGCAGTATAGCTCCCCCGGGGCGCGTCTGCTGCAAGAAGAACAGCACCATGAGGGTGAGGGGGAAGTTGGTGACCCAGCGGCCGGGGTGGGGCTGCGTGATGCCCGCCCCCCGCGCCCAGCGCCGCACCGCGAACGTCAGCGGGCGGACGCGGATGTCCACCGAGCCGTACAGCCAGAGGAGTTCCGACATGTACACGCCGGACCTGAAATGTAAAAGTAATAATATAATAATAATATCTATGGACGCTTCACACCACGTCAGTCTGGCCCCGTGGTAAGTACCTGAAGGACTTGTGTTACGGGTACCAGACAACGGAAATATATTTAATACTTTTATACTATACATATATTTAAGATTTTTATTATAATACACATAATTTTTAATACACATCCATGACCCAGGAACTTTTGAAAACCTATTGTTCCGTCGGCGGGATTCGAACCCGCGACCCCCGGCTTGAGCTACCAACAGCCCACCAACTGAGCCACAGAGGTCGTCCAGCCATAAAACCAGGAAGTCTATCTGAGTAGTTTGGTTTTATAATTGGTCAAATCCCAAAATGCACTTTTTTAAACTGACAATGCAGCTATATTCCCTTTGTAAAAATAAACCATTATTTTTATTTCAAACCCGACCAAATCCTTGCATTTGCCGTTATTAACAAAAAATTGAACCCGACTTCCAATGTAAAAACAATATTCTTAAAATGACCTAAAAAGGATTAAATAATTCTTATTCTTCTTGAGTGCCTTTTTCAAAATTCGAGAAAATCTCAACGAATTCTGTACTCAATTTTCATTCGTTTGAAGTCGGTACCAGCCCAGAACTGAGATACTTGACATAGAACTTAGCCAGTACCGACTTCAAAAGAATGAAAATTGAGTACAGAATTCGTTGAGATTTTCTCGAATTTTGAAAAAGACACTCAAGAAGAATGAGAATTATTTCATCATTTTTAGGTCATTTTAAGAATATTGTTTTTACATTGGAAGTCGGGTTCAATTTTTTGTTAAAAAATAATAATTTTACTCTTTTTAGATTCTGTTATCTACAAGACAAGGCTTACTGTAAGCTAAATTGTGGTAAATGCTTGCAGTTATCTAAGCGATGCTGCAATTTCCCAACTTTTATCTTTAAAGGTTCAGGAGTTCTGTTCAGTGCCTTTGGACCAAGAGACACCTTCGTATGAAATTTCTTTTAATCGTAACATAATATGTTTAAGTTACTAGAAACAACATTTTAACCACTATGAGTGTTTTAATAAATTTCAAGGGTTATTCCCTCGATTACTCATAGATTCCATCATCAGCTCACCACTTTCGTAATTGGTGTACAAAATTAAGATTATATCCTATTTAACAAAACAAGAATTTTGAAAATCGGTCCACAAACAGCGAAATAATCATCAAAAACATCTGCTTCGATGCAAAATATCACGAAAAGTACCAATAATTGGGTCATAATGTGATGATGCATGGCATAATTATAGTTGTGATGATGATGATTAATCAAATTGATATATTGGCTTATGGTTTCAGTTGTTTAAACAACGCCGAAATCCCCGAACCTGTATCTATAAGGATTCAAAAGTTCTGTTCGGTACCTTCGGATCCAGGGTATAACCTGGTGCAAAGTCTTACTTTTTGGTATTATTTACCTCGAATGCTTCAGAAAAAATTTAAATCACTATATGTTTCCATACAAATTTCAAAGAGTCCCTTCGATTCCTCATGGATCCCATCATCAGATCACCACTTTTGTGAACATAGTACCAAATTCGGATTCAACCCTGTACAACAACAAAAGAATCATGAAAATCGGTCCACAAACGGCGAAGTTATGGTTGAACATACAAAAAAATATATATACAGACGAACATAATATTATTATAAATACAGAATTACTATAATAATCAGTGAGTATCACTGATTATTATAGTAATAATCAGTGATATAATCATAATCAGTTGATTATTATAACAATGCTGTATTAAACGGTTGTGATTATTGAAGTAAGTATATTTTATAATTCATATAAGTGAACATTTAAAGTCTACCTCTGTAACTGATTCGCTTGGTTATTTTTGTATGTTTTTTAAGTTTTAAATGTTTATTTTTTTAACTTTTTACTCAATACTAGGGTATGTTATTCGAATATTCGAATACTCGTTTTATTCAAATATTCGACGATCTTATTATTCGAATATTCGCCAAATTATTTTTCGAATAATTCGAATAGTAAAAATATTTTTTATTTTTGTTTAAAATGCTATTAAACATAAAATTAACATGGAAAAAGAATATTCTACATCTTTAATGATATAATTGAATCTATTTTTAGTCTAACAAATGAGTATACGACCATTTGTCGTCGCCGTTGACCATGTTTAAGACGTTATTGTGCCTAAAGACATGCAAATGAAGATATAAACTACTTTCAGTCATGGATTTCAGTATCGTCAATAATGGTCGCTCACGATCTGTATCCATAGACTTCTTTCAAGCTTTCTCAAATTTTTTGTCTACCGTGATAGCTATATAATAAAATCACCAGCTATAGGATTGTTTCACCCTCACCCAGGGCTTCGTTGCAATTTTTTTTCTTTGTTGTGATGTTTGTTTTCTAGTGGCCCTTTTTTATAATTTCGAGCCACGTTGACACAGGTGAAGCCGACTAGGTGAACTAGGTGAATGTGGATCGAAAATATCAAAAAGATAGGTGAGCTGGCTTAGTATTATGTAATGAACAGATATCATAACGTCGAATATCATATTATTATTTAACCTCAACTGCTGCCTAGTAAGACTAAGCACGTGAGAAAGGTAAAAGGTGCTACGATCGAAAACTTTACAGCCTTTCTTTTATTGCCAGACTGTAACCTTAAAATATACATTTTAAAGTGTTTAACAATAAAAATTAACTATGTCATTTACAAAGATTTATGTTGATAAAAGTAAAAATAAGAATTGCTTACTTCATAGTATTAACAAAATAGGTTGTACAATACCCGGCAATAAATATTGCACATCGACCTTTGGAAAGAGACAATCGGCTAATTTCGGTTTCATAGAGCGTTATCTTTGTAGCACACACCTATTTGACATTATGTCAGTCGTTGTTCAAATTCAATAGAGTGCAGTCGCGTCCAGTTCAAAATATATATCTAGAGTTGTTAACACCTCTAAATTTGCTACAGCTGTAATTTTCCAAAAGAATTTTAAATACATAAACATAATTTGAACCACCTTTTTTATTTTATTTTACCCGAACCTAAAGCCATAACTTATAGAAAATTTGGTGTATTTTATACAAAGAATAATAAAATTGTCAAAAGAAGCAAACCATAATAATTATGGCTTTTTTACCAGCTCCTAATATATACCGGACTTTTTGTATTTCGTGCGTAAGAGATAACGCTCTACAAAACCGAAATTAGCCGACTGTCACTTTCCAAAGGTCGATGTGCAATATTTATCGCCGGGTACTGTACATGGTTGTACGAAGCTTCTTGTAACTTTTATTCAGAGTTTTCAGCATTTTTCAAAATTTTTGAATTATTCGAATAATATTCGAATTATTCGAAAACTTTTGAAAAATATTCGAATTATTCGAATAGTAAATTTGTCGAATAATAACATTCTCTACTCAATACCGATTGAGAATGTATGTTATTTTTTATAAAAGACTAATAGAAGACTTATTTTTAGTTACTTTTGTTACAAAGTTACTTTGTTTTTAAAGTTGATTAATTATGTTGTTGATTAATTTTAAGGTTTAGGTTCTAAACTATCTTGTTGTTTACATATCTGAATAATGCTATGTGTGTTACTTCTACCTCAAATAAAAATATCTCATGTTGTTGTTCATGTTACCTAGTATTATATTTCAAATTTTATTATTTGTAGTCTAGGAATAAAGGGCAGCATGTGATAATATTGAAACTAATGACTGATTAGAGTAAGTATTAATTAAGAATTTTATATCAACAGATAATAAATAACCCTGATTTGAGTTTATGTTTTATTTCGCATACCATAATATATATTTTAGTATATATTATACCTGTATCACCTAAGTGAATATACATAAGTAAAGTTAGTATTTTACCGCAAAAATAGATAAATTTAAGAATAGGCTACTTGCATATTTCTAGTAGAACTTGGCCTAGGAAACCGTATTTCACCCTTATCATCAAATAAAAGCTTATGATTAATAAATAAAGTCGATTTGAAAATATGATTTTATGAAAATAGGATTTGTACTGACGAAAACGCTTTTGCGGTACTTCCGATTTGGATGTGACGTCATCAGACTCGTAATTTAATATCTTTTATTTATCGCGCTTGTTATATGTAAGTTTAAAATTAATAAATAATTGAAATAAAACATCAGTTTTAAATATTATCTCCCTTTATTGTAGACGGGAAATGAAATGGCCAAAACCTTTTCTCCAAAAGTTTTCAACATTACAAATGATTTCTAATTTCTTATTTAATTCTTTTATGATTTTTGGGCACTTTTATACTCGTACATTTAGCACATAAAAAATGTTCAATAAAGAGAGTTTAAAATACAAAACGTATGACGTCACACTATGGCGGACAGTATTTTCGGCGCCATTTATAAGGCATATTTTTCAATCAACATTTTTATGGGTTTCTACTGTGTAAAATATTAAAATATTAGTTTTTTTTGTGAAAATGAATGATTAAGAAGCGATTAACATGAAGAAAAAAAGTAGGATTCTTTTGAGCTAATCTTAAAAGGCCTTATAAGAGATCCCCATTGAAAAAATTCAAAATTTTTCATTTTTCACTTTTTTATTGACATTCAAAGTCATTCCAAAATTATCCAATTATTGTTACTATTTTGTTTTGTTATTGTTAGAAGCCAGATAACAATGTATATTTTTTTATTTATAACTAATAAAATTTAAATAATCATTTTTATTGATGAAAAAACCCTAATTGCTATATTTACATAAAAATTTCATGAATACCTTTGATTGTTCATAAAAAATTGAAAAATCAAAATTAGTGAATTTTTCCAACGGATATCTCTTCTAAGCTCTTTTAAGATTAGCTCAAAAGAATAATAAAAATTTCTAGATTTCTTGTTTTGAAATAATCAGCGTTTTTATGTTAACATTAAAATGGTGACTATTAACAAATTAACAAAAGCATAACAATTAAACAAATTGTGATAATTTATTTTTGTTGACGGATTATTGTTGATTGATATGTCTACTTAGTACCCAATTTTTTTTATTTCTTTATATTAATATTTAATCAGTAAAATATATTTTTTAGTTCACGTGGCAGATTGCGGCAATTCACGCGAAACCCGAACTACGCGTTTTTACCGTTACTTTCGCCGCTCAATTAAAGTTATAAGGATTGTTGATAAGGTTCCAGGATCTAGGATTTTTTTAGGAAATTTCCTGCTCTTTAAGGATCTATTTTCAAATTTTGGTTATCTCAAATAGTTTTCCAGAGCCAGAGAGGTCGTCAGTAGTGATTACTTCTGACTTGTGATTGATTACACTTTGATAGTGACGCAGATACTAGTGTCCAGTTAGTGGTATTTATCACTAAAGTCATTATGAAATAACTCGGTCGCGCGATAGAGGGAACTATTCGCTAGGTCAAGATCTTGGTAATAGCAATTTCTCGCCAGCTGATGTACAGTTGGTCTCGTGTTTACATGTTAGAAGGTCAAGTTTTCACTTTCCAAGTAAACCGTGCCCATAGCAATGAGGCGAAGTCTAGTTTCCGAATCTAAACGATCTCGAATTTACTGTTACTGCTCCCCTTTTACTGACTGACAGACTGCACAAATATATGTTTTTACCGCGACAACGCCTAAAGCCTAAAGGAAGGGAATGATTTTGGGCGTCTATGTATATATGTCCCTCGTAGCGGCTAAACTACAGATCAGATGAGAACAAATGCGGTGTCAATAGTTAATTATACTGTACTCGGCGAAACTGCTTTGTATAAAAAATGACAGGGAGTCAATGACCGCTACCGCCATGTTTCGCCGAGTAGGTACAGTACCGCAGCTACTAAGCTACTATGATAGTTTATTTTTTAATTTTGTAAATTGTAGTTTTCCTAGATGGGTTATTGTTATTAATTTAGTTAATTAGATTTTTTTGATTAGTTGCCAGAGAAGAAGATAAAAAGCAATAATGTTATTATGTAAGCGTATGTAACGAGCTTTTTACGTTTCAGGCGATAATAACATCGACAGCGGGGTAGCGGCCGGTGAGGTCAAGAACCTTGGACAAGATGCAGTCACCCAGGAAGTAAAGGAACAGGAAATCAAGGAGAGCCCATCGGACGAAAAGACTGAAGCGTAGTTATAGACTTTCTATTTATGTAAATATTTCTGGCCACTCTTTTATTGAGAATAAAAAAAGTCATTGAATATTTTTTTCATTTCTCATCGAACGCCATATTATTGTGTGTGCTACAACAGATTTATGCAAAGCAGCATTTAAGTCTTAGCCTTTATACTGGGTATAATATACTATCTTTATTCTCTTATATTATGCTGATGAAGCGGACAAGGCCCCCCGCAGGATTGTGAGGGTGATAGCTTGCCCGACTTTGGGTTTGGAAGGTGCAGTGGAATAAATCACGTAGGTTAGGGTTGCCAACCGTCCTGTTTTCCCAGGACATGTCCTGGTTTTTGTAGTGTCCTGGGACGTCCTGAATAGTTTTAAAGCAGCGTCCTGGGTTGTCCTGGGTTTTTTATTTTAAAATTCGCGCGCCTCTTCAAATTTTTACGGCAATATTCCCTCGATCGTGGCATAAACGAGACACAATAGATTTGTATTGTTATCGCGGTCCCATGCGACCGCTTGGGGCTTGAAGCAATATATGAAAAATTTGTGAAAATTAGATGCATCTTTGTGATTTTTTTCTATCAAGAAAATTTTAAGATATCGTGTTTTCGCTCAAATCAAATTCTTGGAAATTTAATGTAGTATCTATGTTTAGAAAATGAAACAATTTGGGGCTTATTTTCAAGTATGAAAATGAATTATAAAATCGAAAATGTTGGGTTAGTCGCCCACTTAATGTGTCCTGTTTTTATACTGAATTGTCCTGGTTTTTCCAACTTCAAATCCTGGTTTTTTAAATTTGAGGTTGGCAACCCTAACGTAGGTACACGATGGTCAAGTTGAATTAATTTTATCTCATGACACAATCCACCAATGTTTCTTCATGAACAAATAGCATAGTATCACGAATCACGATTCACGACTTGCCACAGAATTCAGAAGGGTTCCGTAGTTTATGAGCTTTACTAGTTGCCCAGATATTTTAAAGCAATATTGAGCTAGTGATTTATCAGGCGCCAAAAAATATTCGCAGCTGACAGCTGATGCTTGTCAAACTGACATCGTCCATCAGACCAAATCGAAACCATCGAGTCCATCGATAAAAAAAATCATTTCGGCTTTGCTTTCAACTTTCGAGTTTCAAGTTTCACAAGTAATGTATTCTGTGGCATTCACACTTGACAGTTGCGGTTGGAGGTTATTTTTAGGTTAACTTTTTGTTTACCTATATTTTGAATTTGTGCAAAATATATACTGTATATTTTAAATCATGAATGGGCTAACACTGAGAATAAGCAGTAATGGAAAGAACAAAATAAAACCAACATCATCGTCAGCATCGTTTAGTACAGTGTGTATTCCTGAAAATTTGGCAACAGAAATTGGTAGGTAAGGTTTAAAACTTTTCTAAAATATATAAAAAATGTACAAATTCTAAATGAAATGTAATTTATAAGAGAAGTTTATGAAGCAAAAATGAAAAATGTAGGTCACATTTATATAGTATTAAAATATAACAATGTGAGTTGTGACATGCGAAATATTGCATAACATTACCTATATTTCAATACCAAATTTCAGTGTTGTTGTTTGCAGTTTTAGTGTATGTTTACTTGTATTGAACCCAGTAATAAATAATTGTACATGAACTCTTTGGTACTTAACCCATCAATCCCCAAGCGGCACCCAGCTGCCGCATAACAATTGAAAATCTATTGTGTCTGCTATTTCCACGATCGAGGTACTTATTGAGTAAATTCGACAGTTACTGCTAATTTACTTTGATACAATTAATTCATGAAGCCCCAAGCGGCCACATCCGGCCGCGATAACAATGAAAAAGCTATTGTGTCTCGTTTTGCCACGACTGATGGGTTAATAGTGAATACTAGTTCCGGCTTTAGAACAGTGCTCTATCAATGTATCCAAAGTATCCAAAGCCCGCTACTGTAACAATGTCACATCATCAAATATTATATATTATTATCTTGTGTGAATAAAAGAACTAGAGGAAAGAAGTATGGTATCCATGGGTGCCGGCAGGGGGGTGCCAGGTGATGCACTTGCACCCCTTGGGAATCTCGGGATCAACAGGAATTATTGAAATAAAAAGCCGTCTGTAACCCAATAGGGTTACAGAGGGCTTTTTATTTCAATAATTGTACCATGCCATACAAAGATAGTTCATAATGTTTCGGCACTAAATGTATTCTGTTGACGTAAATAGTCACTGTTGTTTGTAAAAAGTAAAAAGAAAAGAAAGAAAACTAAAATCTGCACCCATTGGAAATTATTTCTCCCGGCGCCCATGATGGTATCCCCACTGATCACAATCTTATAGAGATTAAAATCTTATATTTTGTCTTGGTTCAGTTCTACATAAAACTGTCACCCTCTCACAATTCACAAATTATTTAAAGAGTTACACTGTGTATAGAAATGTTATAGTTATGCAATGGCTTGTCCTTTTCTGAAAAAAAAATGGTTTGAAAAACAAGGATCATAACATCTGTATTTGAGTTCACAGTGTTGACAATAATTTTAATTTGTTACAGAATATGGTCTGTCTTTCTTAATTTTCTAATATTGCACAATAATTTTGGTGGCATTATGTGTTTTTAACCCCCGACCAAAAAGAGGGGTGTTATAAGTTTGACGTGTCTGTCTGTCGGTCTTTCTGTCTGTCTGTCTGTCTGTCTGTCTGTCTGTCTGTCTGTCTGTCTGTCTGTCTGTCTGTCTGTCTGTCTGTGGCATCGTAGCATCCAAACGGGTGGACCGATTTTGATCTAGTTTTTTTTGTTTGAAAGCTGACATGGCCGAGAGTGTTCTTAGCTATAGTTCATCATCATCAGCCTGCTCATTGTTGAAATATCACGGTTTATCTGGTTCGTGATAGGACGATGAGCAACTTGCAGTCGTTTGGTGGGTTTCATATTTCGCATTCTGGTTCGTGACACTTATGAATAGGTATATACACATTATTGAAAAGTTGACCTGGTGCTGCAGCATCACCTACCAGTATCAATATTATACCCAACTCCTTACCAACTTAGAGCAGAGGTTTCGTGTTTGGGCTCATTTTAATTGCGACAACCAGTAAGACGTAGATAAACAGTAAATAATATTTGCATACTGCTGCTGCAGCATCACCTGGATTCTATAGGAGCCGAGCTCCATATGAACCCAAAGTGGAGGTTTCATGTTTGGGCTCATATTGACGGCCTCATCCAAGAGAACATATTTTACAGATGGTATTCATTGGGATATGATCCAGTTGATAGGAATTAAGTATACTGCACAAGTTTAAAAAGCATAAAATTAAATTAAATAATTAAAAAAAAACCCCCGCCAAAAAACTTTAAAAAGTAATGAAATAATATTTACTGACTTTAAGTTTAAATAATTCCTAAGAGTAAAGTATTATTTTAGTCCATAAATGTTGTCAAGGTGTGTCGGAGGACCGCTAATGTAGATGTTTGATTTCACATAACATTATAGTTTAAGGGTCAGTTCACAGCGACCCGAATCGAGAGAATCAGCGACTATTATGGCGATACAAAATGCAAAAGTCGCTGTTGTGGTAGTTTACTTGGCGGTCCCCCGACACACCGTGACAACATTTATGGACTAAAATAATACTTTACTCTTAGGAATTATTTAAACTTAAAGTCAGTAAATATTATTTCATTACTTTTTTAAGTTTTTTGGCGGGGGTTTTTTTTTAATTTCTTAATTTAATTTAATTGTAATCAATATTGATACTAAAATATGTTATCAACTTATCAACCTAAACCCGTATAATATGTGACATACATCTATACTATCTATACTAATATTATAAATGCGAAAGTATCTCTGTCTGTCTGTCTGTCTGTTGTAAGGGGGTGAAAATGCGTAAATTTATTCAAATTAAGTTAGTTCCAAAAATTCATAATAGATGGCGCCGTGCGTCTCCTACATCGCGCTATCGCTTGCTCATGCATCTTTCTATAAGAGGTGGTACCATGTTGAGTAACTTTAACGTTTCTTTCGATTGTTATACACGTCGATAATGAATTACTCACTACTCAGTACTTTATCTTTATCTACACAGCAATGAGTGACAAAACTTTAAACCTGTACCAATGCTAAAATATAGTTTATGGGTAAAGCTAAAGTTGTGTTATGGGGGGCTAAATAAGCTTTAGGTTTAATTAAAAAAAAAAAGAAATATTATGTGCGCACTGCACAGCTGTTTTTGGGTATTTTGATTTAAGGGGTGCCAGGGTTTTAAAAAGCTTTTAAATTTGACACCAATTTTGTTGACACCGCGCGCTATAAACTGAAGTCCACGCGGACGAAGTCGCGGGCAACAGCTAGTAATCATATAAACGAAGTAGATAAGTTTTTTGTACTTTTGTGGGTACAAATAAGTGCATAATATTTTGAAATGTGTTTTATGTATTTTGACCAAAGGTTTTAAAAAACTCAGGATAAGAAACAATATGGACAAAAAAGTCAAACTAAAAAAGTTCAAATTTTATCACGCTAAGACTAATAGGAGCGAAGAAATAGATGAAAATGTGGAAAAAACGGGGAAAATTATTTGAAAGGGCTAACTTGAATGCGCTAATCTCAGGAACTACTGGTCCGATTTGAAAAATTCTTTCAGTGTTAGATAGCCCATTTATTGAGGTAGGCTATAGCCTATAGGCTATATTTTATCACACTAAGACTAATAGGAGAATGTGGAAAAAACAGGGGAAATTATTTGAAAGGGCTTATCTCGCGATCTACTGGAGCAATTTTTATGTTATTTGGCACAGATAAGAAGTAGACCACGTGAATGATCATAAGCTATCGATTTTAATATTTTTTTCAGTGGCTATATATTTTATAACCGTGCGACGCCGGGGCGGGTCGCTAGTTATGTCTAAATGGCCCCAAACAACACTACTATGTCACTATTTTTGGCCACCCTTATCTATGATTTTGATTTCTTTTTAAATTGCCCCTAATTATCCAATTTCCAGCAGAAAAAAGTGAAAAGTTTAAAGAGTTTATTAAATCCAATGAAAAGAAGCAACTTCAACTGCTGACGGAACTATCATACCCGATTAAGTATGACCTGGGAATGTGTAATGAGTTGGACACTCTGGAGTTTTTCGCTATTGTATTTCTATATGCAGAGTCTAAGCACCCAGCACAATGTTTCGTATTAAGGTAATTTCTTTTATAATAACAAAAATCTCCTACTTTTTTATACATTCTATGAAACCATAGAACAAAAGAGTGACTGTGGCACAAAAGAGTAGTTGACGACCTCTGTGGCTCAATTGGTTGAGTGTGTGGCAGCTCAAGCCGGGGGTTGCGGGTTCGAATCCCGCCGACGGAACAAAAAGTTTTCAATGTTCCCGGGTCTGGATGTGTATTAAATAATAATTTGTATGATATAATAAAAATCTTAAATATATGTATAGTATAATACTCTATGAGTATAAAAAGTATTAAATATATTTCCGTTGTCTGGTACCTGTAACACAAGTCCTTCAGGTACCTCGCACGGGGCCAGACTGACGCACACTGGTCCCAAAGTAAAATAAATGGGACATTAAGAATTTTCGGATCGAAGGTCAACGGATCAGGCTGATATTTTTTTTTGTAGACAGCTGATGCAATTACAAGTCACTTTTATAGATGTCGTTTTTTTCAAATATGCCGTATATACAGAGATAAAAAATAATGATTTTTTTTGTATGGACGAAATCATAATTTTGTCATTTTCATCCAAGATTCAAACGTATTCAAAATAAATCATAGCATAGCTTATAGAGGGACTCTTGTCGTACATTTTTGTCATACACACTCAACTGCGATTTTTGCGCCTTTTAGAGCTACAGGCACTTTATTAATTTTTTTTGGTCAGTGGATGAAGCTGATTTTTTTTTGTAGCATCTGATGCAATTACAAGTAACTATTATAGACGTCGTTTTTTTCAAATATGCCTTATCTACAGATAAAAAAAATATGAATTATTTTTTGTATGGACGAAATCATAATTTTGTCATTTTCTTCCAAGATTCAAACGTATTCAACATACATCATAGCACAGGTTATAGAAGGACTCTTGTCGTACATTTTTGTCATAGACCACTTAACTGCGATTTTTGCGCCTTTAAAAGCTACAGGTACTTTAATTTTTATTGTTTTGTATAATTCATTTTCGAGTATTTCATATGGATTTTAATAAATATTGTTAAGGATAGACAATGTTTTCTTTATTGACAAGTAAAGTAACTCTTACTAGTAATGTCTTATTCATAAAAAAATCCTATATATACTTAAACTAAACAAATTATTAAGGTAGAAATCTCAAAACATGTACGTAGTAGGTAAATTATTTTATGACTCATCCAGTTTGTACCCAACAAACAAACTGATCTTATAAAATTAAGTCAATAAGGTCTAAACTCTTATACTTGTTATAAAAGAGCATTCATTATGCCAATGTTACTTATAATGGCACATTATTAGGTGATTTGGCAAATATTACCTTTATTCTTATAATTTGGTTGGGTAAACGCTAATGCTTAGCACAAATCTACGCGACCACGCGACTGCGAAGCGGCAGCGTGGTCGCGTAGGTTTGTGCAAAGCATAATAACTCTAATTTATATGGCAACTATAAGGCTTCGAAATATGTTCATCTTATAGTGGCAAGTTACAAGGCTTTTAATATGGTCAATTATTCTTATAAAAGTAATGCACAAGGTAACTATAATGCTTATATAGGGGCATTTAATAAGACATCTATCCAACAAACGAATGCTAACATTTTATATGACCTTAACAAGGATGAATGCAATCCCTATTCTCTTATACAGTGATTATAACGATATTATTCTCTTTAAGGTTACAATAAAATGCTTTACATAACTAAATTCGCCATTTTAAACGTACAAAAGGTTGTGTGAATATCTTGCGGAGCGGAATAATCGGCCAAGTGCGAGTCGGACCTGCGCACTATGGGTTCCGTACTTTCATAGAGGGATTCAAAATAATGGAAGAAGTTGAAAAGGAGCGATGGTTACAGAAGAAAAGTAAAAAATAAAACAATTCATTTGATAGTCACGTATCTTTGATAATATTTCAAACTTAAAATTAGTGCACAAAAGTGAGCTAAAGTATCCTTATAAAGAGGTCTCTTTCAGCCAACCCAACTACAGTGAAAAAAAATCATTTTTATATAAAATATACGGGAATAACACTAGCTAGGTGCGATTTTTTTAGTGTGAAAGGAACCCTAACTATATGTAAAATGGCGATAGCATAATAAACAATTGATGCCGTTATAAAGTCTTTACTCTCATAGACTCCTTATAGACGATGTGTGAATCCTGTTGTTCTTTTAAAAGCACTGTACTTAACTTGACAAAATAATTGTGTAAATGACGTTTTTAGCACAAAAACAGCTTAAATTCAATACCAAAACACACAGCGTATCACATTATATCATGCATTTAAATTCCTATACACTTTTCACTATAAACGAGCACTAAATCAGGTAAATAAACTATACATAAAATAATGACTTATCGTTTACTTGACAGTAAAATGGCTGACGTTTCTATTTCTTCTCCAAGCTGTTGCGAAAATGTAAATCACTTATGACGGCAAAACGGGGTAACGGATTTTAAGAGCCTTTGATTTGCCGCATTGAGTTTAAACTCCTTGTATCGGACAATTATATAACACGTACAAGGGTAATCGCCCGTATTAACGCTTTCCATATGTTTCTTATAAGTTGAAGTACCTTGTTCTTTGAAATTATATAACACGTATAAGGAAAAAATCGGACAATAAAGCAACTATAAGGAGGGTATAAGGTTATTATCTTTATACCCTCCTTTTTGGGTGCAATTGTGCCCAAATGCACCCTTATTAGCGATAATACGACTCCTATAAGAATATTATTTTTGGCTATATAAGCCACAACAAGAGCAATTTTTGTTAGTTGAGTAAACATTGTTTGGTAATGACTCATTGTCTAATTACCTCTATACTTGGAAAATTATGATTTCGTCCATACAAAAAATAATTCATATTTTTTTATCTGTATATAAGGCATATTTGAAAAAAACGACATCTATAAAAGTTACTTGTAATTGCATCAGATGCTACAAAAAAAAATCAGCTTCATCCACTGACCAAAAAAAAATAAATAAAGTGCCTGTAGCTCTAAAAGGCGCAAAAATCGCAGTTGAGTGTGTATGACAAAAATGTACGACAAGAGTCCCTCTATAAGCTATGCTATGATTTATTTTGAATACGTTTGAATCTTGGATGAAAATGACAAAATTATGATTTCGTCCATACAAAAAAAAATCATTATTTTTTATCTCCGTAGATACGGCATATTTGAAAAAAACGACATCTATAAAAGTGACTTGTAATTGCATCAGCTGTCTACAAAAAAAATATCAGCCTGATCCGTTGACCTTCGATCCGAAAATTCTTAATGTCCCATTTATTTTACTTTGGGACCAGTGTGTGACGTGGTGTGAAGCGTCCATAGATATTATTATTATTATTATTATGTTTGTGTAAAGCACTCCTTGCTCACGGGCAATTAAATCCCGGACCTTTGGAAGGCATGCGTGGGGCCGAAGCCAACACGTAGAGGCCCGTTACACAGTTTTAATCTAGATGCAATGTGACACCGGCCGGCGACTCTCCCTGTCCGAACTATAGAAGTACGACTAAGGAGAGCCAGCGGCCAGTGTAGGACTATTGCAGGGAATGGAATTAAAATGATATCGGGCTATGGGGGTGAGGTGCTAGTGGACTGGGTAACTGGGACTATGTAAGGACTATGGCGTCTGCCGATACAATGTTGTAACATGTATAAAGTTGGCAGACGGTGACTCGCCAACTCTTTAAATGGGCCCCTCAAAATGGTCGCACGTACGGTGCACCGAGGCGGCAACATTGACAGAGCGGCTTGAGGCAGGAGAGGTGTCGCTGGACTTTAAACGCCGATCATTTGCACCCTCAGAGGGTCCCATCACGTCGCCCACTCGCCACTTACGCTTCACATCCTCCCTCCGAGCCGAAGCTCTCGCGACTCCACTCTGACCGGCCGGTTAAGGCAAGGCAGAGGTAGGGCCTGGTTCTCCGTCAGTGTTCACTCCGGCCGGCCGGTGAAGGCAAGCCGGAGATGGAGAACAGGGGCTTCCCTGGGAGCACTCGGGTGCGTGGGGTCGCTACTCCCCAACAGCTCGCCACAAGCTGCACTGCGGGCTTATTATTATTATTATTACTAATCGTAAGTCTTAAGTATTAAAAAACAAAATACTCATTCAAACTAGAGATTTAATATTATAATATAAAACTACTTTAATATTATTTTATACATATTCTTATAATAATTACGTAATACTTGTAATCACATACATATCTAATAAGCTTGTCAAATGTTGTCCTTATCAAACAGTTTTCTAAAGTATATGTATTTTAAATTCACAGATTTGTTTCAAATATGGAATCCCTACTTCAACCTTTCACTGAGGCATTAATGAAGCATATTAAGCCCCTACTATCGAGAGAACACAGCAGCTATACATGCTACAAGTCCACAGTAGAACAGATTTGCTGTTGCATTGACAATGAGCCAGGCGGTATTGCTCTGAGGTCACTAGAAGTGCAAGTTATGGAGTACCTAAACAACTGTCTTGTGTGTTGTGTGGGAGCTTTAAGGTAAGAATAATTAGTATTTAGTAGAGATAAACTACTATAACATGGCGCGCCCCTCCAAATTACTGTTTCAATGTGTGTAGTCACATCCTTTTGAAAGAGTTTGTATGTAGTAAGTATTCAACCAATCAACCAGTACTGGTAATATGTCACTTATTATTACCATCCAAGATTTGTTGGTCAACTAATCATAATTCGACAAGACAACGCACATCAAACGTTTTGACAAACGCACTTCAAACGTTTTGAATTTTGGAGGGGCGCGCCATGTTATCGTAGTTTATCTCTATTAAAATTCGTCTTCTGCAATGATAAAATAAGATTTTAACATTCTCTTCTTAACATATTATGTATTAAAAAGTGCTGAATATTTTATATCCCTCATATTGCTTAATTTAAATGACATACCATAAATTTTTCCCTTTTCAGAGAAAACAATTTAGACTCAGTGGACAAAAATGATTTATTTGCGATTGTTCACACTACCTTTAGGATATTATTGTTTCTTGTACAAAAGATTAGTGACGAGAACCAGTGTAAAGTAGACTCTATGTTGAGTAGTATAGAGTCTTCTGTTGTACAGCTATTAAAAGAACTAGAAACGCCCATGGACACGAAATCAGTTGGCAGTATTCTATTCGTAACACTGTATATTAAAGAGAATGGACCAGATTCTTGGAAAGATGTAAGTAACCCAACAAAAATACTAGTTTTGCCACTAAACCAAGTTTGACGGGTATGGAGATACTTTGAGTCCTAATAAAGGACATAAGGTTTTTTTGTATCCCGAAAAAAGGTACGGTTCCCATGCTTTAATCCGTCGATCACCAATTCCTGGAAATCTTTTGTTATCGCGGCCCATATGGGCCTTACGGGGCTTGATGGGTTAAACGAATTTCGGCTCAATTAAATCGCAACCGACATCTACTAACCAGTAGGTAACTTCCGTAATTATTTTTTGCATGCTAGTACGCTCTATGCGTCCATGTTTGCGTGCATGTGTACGGACGAGCGTGCATGTGTACGTACGAGCGTGCTTGTAGAGATCGTTTGTCTGCGTATGTGGATTATTCTATGTGTTTTTATAAAACACACAATTTGCAGATTATTGGACAACCAAACAACGAGAAATTGACAGAAATATTAGCGAATGAATCGGTGAAACTGAGTCTAGTTAACGGCGTGACTACAGTGGTGTCTACACCAGAATTGTACTCCACATTGGTTAATGATGAAGCGGCCATGTTGACTGTAACTGATGCAATAATAAGTGTCGGTGAGACGTAAGTTTTTAAGTCTTGTTTTATTACTTTAGCCCAGTAACCTATAGACTGCTAATATATATTCTGTGCTTATAGATACGTAGAAATAAACCCAGAGTCCAGAATATTGAGCTGACAATATTATAGCTGCGAAAACGAGATAGAATGCTATCTTGATGTTACGAAGTGCAATTAATTTTTTCTCTATGGAATGTATTTTTTATTTATTTGGCATGACTCTTCCTAAAACCCTTATTATTTTCATTTCAGAATGTCATGCGACACAGTAGTATTACTGAGTGTGGCGAGCGCGCTGTGCGCGGTCAGCCGGACACTCGGTGGCAGTGGGTGCTGGGGCGTCCCACTAGTGGGCAAACTGCTGCCCTTCGTGTGGGCACACCTGGAGCACAGCGTGGACAGCGTGGGACACCTGTGTACCACCGCGCTGGGAAATATTGTGGGATACTGTTCGGGGTTGAATAAAAAAGGTAAATAAAAAGATAAATAAGTTAATTAACAAGGTAGTTCAAGTGGGCTTAATTGAACGCGGCCAAAGTAAAGGCCTCACAATAGAGATAAATATAGTTTTGCAAAAAATATTTTGGCTGACCCCACATTAGGCTTGCGCGTTTCTCGGGTAATAATTACGCTCGCGTCGTTCACTCGTTCACTCGCCAGAGGTACGCACACGCCTAAGTCTTTTTGGAGTAAAACTTCTTTACGCACGCTTGACTTGGGGAGTAAGCTGACGAATGTGTGACGAAAACGTTACGAAAAGTGTGATCGGGTGAGGCGAACGGAGAGGTGCGCGCGCACATCTTCTATCTTTCTTTCTCTCATACCCAATGCATGAAATATATCATCAAGAAGTCTTACTTCAGTCGTGTGGTCTAAATCACACTCGTTTTTGAAGTGAAAACTTCTTTAGCGGCGTTGAGCACTTTTGTGGGATGGGTAAAAACTGTGAAACTCGCGTCAGATGCTCGTGCTGATCGAAAAACCGTAAGACGGTTGGAGAGTAGTGTTGTAACATCGAAATCGATTAATCGAACAATCGATTGTTTTTTTTCGATTGTCGATATTTTTTAATCGATTTCGATTTTAATCGGGTTTCGATTAATTAAAAAAACGATTTTTTAAAAATCGATTTTCATAAAAAATGGGTTAAAAATTTAATCGATTGTAAGGGTTTCGATTAATTAAAAAAATCTTTTTTTTAAAATCGATTTTCATAATAAATGGGTTAAAAAAATTGTAAGGGTTTCGATTAATTAAAAAAAAACGATTTTTTAAAAATCGATTTTCATAAGAAATGGATTAAAAATTTAATCGATTGTAAGGGTTTCGATTAATAAAAAAATCGATTTTTTAAAAATCGATTTTCATAAAAAATGGGTTGAAGAAAATGCACAACGTTAATAATCAAGTTTTCACTTCTGCCTGCACTCCCGGAGTGCAACCCGTCTTTTTTTTTACTAAGGTGACGGCGCACCACTAACCGCGCTAGTAACAGCTCTACGCGGGTTGGATCGGACCCGCAAGAGCTACTACCTGGGCGTGTCGGCGCTGGCGAAGGAGCTGGGTGCTGTCACCGTGCTGGAGCTGATGCCGGGCCTGATAGAGCAGACCCTGGACCTGCTGAGCTTCCAGCCGGTGCAGGCTAGTGTGAGTGAGAGAAAATGTCAAGGGTGCGAACGGGACAGAAGATATAACTAACACGTGGTGAACGACTGTCTTTGATCAGACGTGTGTGTGTAGGAGTATTTGTTCTGGGATCCGCAGCACAAAATTAATTAGAAGAGCTATATAATTGTACTAAATAAATAGAACTACAGTATTGTAAGATTATGCCCACGGAGGGAGATATCATAACAACCTGATCCATCGGTATCTACTTTATTACTGAACATTAAACACTAAGACAATACACATTATATACTTAAGTATACTACAATATATACTTACACACTACAGTATACAAGCTACAACTATTTCAGGCTCTGAACTGTCTAGACAAGCTGCTAGAGAGTCACGTGCGCAGCGCCCCCCGCGTGGCGGTGCAGGGGGCGTGGTTGACCCCGCTGCTGCGGGCGGCCGCGCGCGACGCCTCCCCCCTGCCGCAGCGGCTGCTGGTCCGCGCCGCGCAGATCGATACAGACCTCTTGGACTACATGTGAGTACCTCCTAGACTATAGCCACCTCATGGAGTACAGGTTGCTTCTAGACTATATTATATTGAACAACTCCGGGGAAAGGCCACACCCTTGTTGAACACCACGTTCTATACCTACGGGATCAGTATTCTCACCATCTACTCTAACCGTTGCTGTTTGTTTCTAATAGAAATTGCTAATAATTCGTATATCTCTGCCATCCAGACCAATGTCATGAAGTAGTTCGATGAGGATTTCGTGTTTGACTCTGTCAAATGCCTTTTCATAGTCAACAAAACAAAGGTATACGTCATGTTGCATATCTCTGCATTTTTGGATCAATACAAACTGAGCTTCTGTCGTACCCGTACTAGAGCGAAAACCAAGCAAGTTCATTGAATATATTATATTAAAAGGTGACCTCATGGATGGGTATTATGTAGTCCACGAGGTGACTGACATTAGTAACATTATGCTTTTTTGTACAAATATTACATGACATTTCAGAATGGACCACGCGAGGGAAGTATGTGACTCAGTCGACTTAAGTGGCGAAGAACTCAAACAAGCGTTGACGCTGCTGGCGGTATGTCGCAAGTGTGGGGCCTTTATTGAGGACCCACTCGACAAAGACGACGTTAGTGAGGAAGGTAACGACGTCCCTGAGAGCGAGGATAATGACACCCCCGAGAATGAAGAAAGTTGCGCCCCTGAGAGCGAAAATGACGCCCCTGAGTCTAAAGATAACGACGCCTCCGAATCCTTAGATAGTTACCCTGAACTCGAAAAAGTTACCCCTGAGAACCTTGATGAAGCCCTAGAGAGTGATGAAGATAAATGGAAGGGCGTACTCAGCTATGTCGTGTTGGACCGCGCTGCGCTAGATCCCCTACAGGAGGTAAGAAGCATTGTTATCTAAATCTAAATAATATATAAAACTCAAAGGTGACTGACTGACATGGTGATCTATCAACGCACAGCCCAAACTACTGGACGGATCGGGCTGAAATTTGGCATGCAGGTAGATGTTATGACGTAGGTATCCGCTAAGAAAGGATTTTGATCAATTCTACCCCAAGGGGTTAAAATAGGGGATGAAAGTTTGTATACATATAATAATACTTCTTAACGCGAGCGAAGCCGTGGGCAATAGCTCGTATAGTATAAGTCGCTTATATTTGTATGCTTAGATCTTTTGAATTCCGCAATTTTGATGCGGTTTTTTAACACGTATTATTTATTCTGGGTGTAACAAAATAATATTATTATGTAGATTATTATGATAATAATTGTTTAGGGTGTTTATGTGTATGTGAATAAATAAAGTATTGAAATAAGTTTTGAAAGAAAGGAATTAAAAACAGAAAAAACTCAATTTAATACATAATTTGACCTTAATTTAAAAAAAATGCACGAGGAGGATCGTCGCGAACTTTTGCCATTTTTGGTACAATAACGTATTTGACGTTTCCGTACGTCGAAAGTTTAATCCCGGATTACCTATTATTAATTTAATTTGTACTATCAGATAAGTTGATTCCTAGGCAGATGGCGGACCTATGTTATTTATTCTCGTTGAGTCAAACCCATCGGAGCGATCACAGCTAGTCATTGAATTGACATGAGCCGACCAAACGACATTGATCCGTCAACTGCCTAGGAATCAATTTCCTCGGTGGTACGTTCCAGGAGGCCTACTACGAAACCATTTTGATTTTTGAGACTCAAACAATCGAACGAAAATGCCGCGTCCCGCTCTAACTATGTCATTTCACGTTTGTTAGAGTAAGACGCGGCATTCTCGCCCGATTGTTTGAGTCTCAAAATGGATTCTTGGTACGTTTCAGAACCGCGTGCTAGCGCTATCCCTGGTGTCGGAGTCTCCGCGCAGCACGGAGCCGCTGTCGGCGCGCGAGATGCGCTGGATGCTGCGGTATATGACTCACAACATCGCCGTCCAGTCGCCCAGCTTCAGACAGCGAGTTATGGGGCTGGTTAAGAAGGTAAAGTTCTTGGTGGTTATTATCTAATAGAAAGATGCTTGTATAAGTGTATGGGACGTACACATATTTTTACACACAGATGTAAATCAATTTCGGTTTCGTTTGACAGCTCGAGATTGTTGCTCTATTCCGCTTGGTATATTAACTTTATGGTTGAAATGAAGTACTTCCCAAGTAGCATTTTACTCCATTTAAGAGTTCACATTTAGTTTACACGTGTACTTTTAGCATTAATGTAGTGTTATTGTAGATCATCCGTGATGTTTATGCTGTATTATTGCGATAAATTCACCTAAACCTGTCTAAAGGCCTTATATAAGTGTAAATTTGATAAATATAAACTACTATTGGAAATATAATACACTATAAATACTCCATTAGTCAGCTGGCTGATTAAGAGCATTATAGAGGGGTAGATGTGAGCTAATAGATATTTAGCATTCCACTTGTTCTATAATATAGAACTAGCAATTTAAATGGTCACTGGTGAACATTTATAAAGAAAAAAGCTGTCATGTTTACTTGTTATACAGATCACTGCGTTAAACTAGAGTTACAATGGTTGATATAGCCGTATTACATGTCCACCATATTTGTTTGCTAACCTAATACACCAAATTATTTATTTAATAGTTGTATCATAAAAAACTACGTAGTATTCAGTTTTTATTTATTTATTTATTTAAAACACTTTATGCAAATATTTACGTAGGCGGGCTTAATGCCTTGTGGCATTCTCTACCAGCCAACCTTAGGGTGATGATGAAAGTGTAAAATAGGCGCATTCTAAAACATAATTGGTGATATGAAATAAATAGTTATATTAATATTTGATACTTACACTATTATTTTTATACATATTTTGTCATAATAGACCTACATAAACCGTAATTACCTATTACATACCAATACATACTAGCTTACTATAATACCATACATAAGTTATACATAATTAAACTATATACATAATTAAAATACACCTACATAGAATAAGTAATTAAAATACTAAAATACTAAATGAAAATATAATATATACTTAATAATAATATATTAGTTGTCAAACATGAATTCCAGTGGAACCTTAAACTAATGACTAATTATTATCGTTCAACTGATTTAAATATAATTGACGAACTCTGCGTTTAAAAATATTTTTGTTAGGGGACATCCTGATTTCTTGGGGGAGGGCGTTCCAAAGGAGGATGGACTGTACAAGGAAGGAGGAGTGGACAATACTCGAATTATGAGAAGGACAATGGAGTCGCAAGATTTTGGATGATCGCAGTTCCTGACTATGGGTATTACTGAAAAATTCAAGGTGGGAAGATAAATATAGAGGAGCGCTGGGAGAGTAAAGGAGAGAGTACAGCATACACAGTGCACGCAGTGAACGACGTTGACGAATTGGCAGCCATTGCAACTTAGATCGGTATTGAGAGACATGATCGAACTTACGAAGATTGAAAATGAACCTGATGCAGTTATTTAGCATACAGAGTTTGTTAAGCAGTTCTTCACGGAGTTCGAAACAACAAACGTCACCGTAATCCACCAGTGGAACTATAAGGGCTTGAACCAGCAGAGACTTTATATTAAAAGGTAAAAAGTTTTTTAGTCGATAGAGAGATCGCAAAGAACCTGTAACTTTACCGCAGACGTTAGTAATGTGAGTACGCCAATCGAGACTACTGTCTATATACAGCCCGAGATCTTTCACACTAGAGCTGAAAGGGATGACACTATTACCAAAGACGACGGGTGGGAAGGCTCCAATGTCAACTCGGCTCAACAAGCGCGGACTGCCAATCAAGATGGCTTGACATTTACTGGCGTTTACATGCAGGCCGAAATTTGCAGACCACGCGTTTATAGCCTCTAAGTCCCGGTTCATGTTCCTAATTGCGGCTGGTAACTCTTCAACCTTCTCCTGAATGTAAACCTGCAAATCATCAGCATAAAGGTGATACGCACAATGAATGAATATTTTTGTTGCGCGTTACAATTAATTAAGCTACTTTTAGAACTTTTTTCATGCCTAATTATATAAAAAATTTCAAATCGTATATTTCGCCCCATATTTATCACAAATATTTTAAAATGAATTTAATGTTTTTACCGAGGCGCGTGAATATTTTAGCAGTAAATATGCATATATTTCACTGTGAACTTGCATTCCCCATTCACTAACACTATTTATGAAGTAAAACAGGCACCTAAAATGTTTTGTTATAATTAAATCCAAAGTAATATGTCCGCCAGAGATTAAAATAGTTTTCGTAATGACACACGAACGATGCACGCGCCGCGCGGCGCCATCTTGAACTTGTACTGAGAAGAGTGTACAATAAGTCTCTTGTTACTCTAATATACCGCCTAAAGTTCAACTGTTACTACTTACATTGCTTATTTACTACTAATATACTGCTGCTGTACGGCGAGAGTGAACTTAGGGCTGACTAACTTGTGCCCAAACTGGTAGTTTAAGAGCTTTATAACTCAAAAACTCAAACTCAAAATTTTTTATTCAGAATAAATTTTTGCAAATATTTTCTGAAAGTCTACATGATGCCTACCACCGGTTCGGGAACTAACCCGGCGAGAAGAACCGGCGTAATAAACTCGCAGGGGGCCCACTTTATTTACCAAAAAAAGTGAGAAAAAAATTAATCTTTTAAAATAAAGTTTACAATGCTGTAACTTAAAATTATACAATGTCAACATACATACATAATTGTAAGTCATAAAATAATGTAGAAGTAGCCTTGCAAGCAGCCATCCTACTCCCAAGATGTGCCGTCGTTTATGAAATCATTGACCTTATAATAGGCTTTGGCACACAAACGTTCTTTGACTACTTTTTTAAATTTATTAATGGAAAGATTTTGAACTTTTTCTGGGATTTTATTGTAAAGGCGTACACATTGACCTTTAAAAGATTTACTAACTTTACTAAGTCTGATCACCGGTATTTCTAGTTTGTACTTATTTCTAGTGTTTCTTCCATGACTGTCACTTTTGGTTGTAAATTTACTAAGATTCTTTCTAACATATAAAACATTATCCAAAATGTATTGAGAAGCAACAGTTAGAATACCAATTTCTTTAAACTTTTCTCTCAGAGATTCAAAAGCTGACATTTTATAAATTGAACGTATAGCTCGCTTCTGCAGCACAAAAATCGTATTAATGTCGGCAGCGTTTCCCCATAAGAGGATGCCATACGACATTCTACTATGAAAATAACTGAAATAAACTAGTCTTGCTGTGTCTTCGTCAGCAATTTCCCGTATTTTTCTGACTGCGTATGCTGCAGAACTGAACCTATCTGCAAGATTAGCAATATGAGGACCCCACTGTAGTTTACTATCTAGTGTAATGCCTAAGAATACAGTGGTGTCCACCAAATCCATCTTCTCATCATTTAATAGTATATTGGTTTTAACTTGCCTGACATTGGGCAAAGTAAATTTTAAACATTTAGTTTTCTTAGAATTTAGAAGTAAGTTATTAACGTTAAACCAATGTACTATTTTTGAGAGAGCACTATTTACCTCGTCGTAATTTGACTGTTGTCGCTTCACTTTAAAAATAAGTGAAGTGTCATCAGCAAAAAGTACTATCTCATTATCATTATCCTTAACAAGATAAGGTAAGTCGTTTATGTAGATGAGAAAAAGGAATGGACCTAAAATGGATCCCTGTGGGACGCCTAATTCTATTTTGGTCCCATTGGACCTTTTACTATTAATGTCAACCCTTTGAGTTCTATTTTTGAGGTAAGATGTCAAAAGGTTGAGTGCTGAGTCCCTAATGCCATAGTGGTGCAATTTCCTGATTAATGTAGCATGCTCAACACAGTCAAAAGCCTTGGAGAGGTCGCAAAAAACCCCTAGGGCATCCTGCGAATCCTCCCATGCTTCAAATATACTATAAAGAAGACCTATACCAGCATCCGTTGTGGATCGACCCTTAGTAAAACCATATTGATTTTTGTGCAATAAACTATTTAAGTTAAAATGTAATAGTAACTGATTTAAAATTATTTTTTCATATATTTTACTTAGAGTCGGTAGAATCGATATAGGCCTTTCGGATTTGTAGGATCAGATTTAAGTCCCGCTTTAAATAAAGGTACAACCTTACTGTGCTTCATCAAGTCAGGAAAAACACCACTCTTTATGCAGTCATTAAAAATCATTGATAGATGAGGAGCTATGATGTCAATTATTGATTTGATAATTTTAGTAGACATGCCCCAGAGATCAGTAGTATCTTTAATATTTATTAATTTAAAAGTATCAACGATATCTTTGGGGACAATCTCTCTAAACCTAAAATTGACATTACATTCCTTTACATTGTCTCTGAGTAGTTTTTCAGCAGCTGCAGGTGAGGAGTTTAAATTTTTCGTAGTTGAGACCGGAATGTCAGCAAAAAATTTTTCGAAGACCGTCGCAACCTCATGATCATTGGTAATCTTTTTATTTTCAAAATAAATTTCAAAATCAGAGCTACGACAGGTGACGTTTCCAGTCTCACCAGCTATTACTTTCCAAGTAGTTTTGATTTTATTTTTCGAATTTTTAATTTTATTCATAATGTGAATAGCCTTAGCGGCTTTACAAACTTTTTTAAAAATCTTTGAATAGTTTTTTACATATGTTTTGAATTTATCACTAGTATTCATGCATTTTTCATCATACAATTCATATAATCTTTGTCTGCTTATTTTAATTCCTGTAGTTGCCCATACTGTGAAATTATTATTTTTTTATGGCTTTTTTTAACCGTTCTAGGTGTAAATACAGTATTAAATTGGGTTCTTATCATCTTAAACAATTTGTTAAATGCTTCATCTGAGCTATTTGTCTCATCCAATAATAGTTGAATACTTGAACTTAAGTTATTTCTAAACTTCTCAATACGTTTTGTATTCACAGGAACAAACACACGCTTTTCCTCTAGGTAACTATCGCAATGTATATTAAATGAGGCTAGTTGCCCACAGTGATCAGAGCTAAGCTTATTTATTATTTCTTTTTTACATGGAGAAAATTTTGTAAAAATATTATCAATACAAGTTGCCGTTGTGTCACAGATTCTTGTTGGCTCATAAAACAAGTAATTTAGGTTATATGATTTAAATAGAGATGTGAATCTAACAGTAGTAGAGTTCAAGTCAAATAAATTAATATTAAAGTCACCACAAACGATAACTTTTTTGTTAGATGCACATATCTTTGATAATATTTGTTCCATGCTTTGTTCAAAGGAGTCATATAACCCTGATGGTGGCCTGTATACGCTTACAATAATTAGTTGACTTAACTCTATGCAGGCTACTTCTATTATCCGTTCAGAAGAGAGGTTCACAATGTCTTTACGTTCTTTGAATTTTAAATTTTTTCTAATTAATATAAGTGATCCGCCTCTAATGGCATTCTCTCTGCTGAACGAGCTTGCCACCTGGTGATCATTGAGATTGAAAATGAGTTCATGTTTTCTAAACCAGTGTTCTGAAATACAAATAATATCAATTTGAAATTGTTTTAGAAATAACTCAGTTTCAAGCTCTTTACCTACCATTCCTTGAAAGTTCTGATGCACCAAGCTTATAACATTCTTGCTATTTATATTGGAGTAAGTTTTGGTAGGATTTTTCACACTTAAGCTATTAGTGCAAGAGACATCCTCCATTGTCTTATGGTCTAATTTAAATAATTAATTGGAACATATTCCAACTCGTTACTATAACTAGAATACTGCTCAATAGAAGCAGGAGTCAAAGAAGCCAAATTCTTGGCTTTCAAAGAAAATAAAAAATTTGATAGCATCTTTGCTATATGTCTCTTACAGTAATGAGATAAGTAATACTTATCTATACTTAAATCATTAATAAATTTACTATCTAAATTATTTATATCCACAACCTGACATTTTGGTTGTGTGTCGCTTAAAACTATACAATTGTTGTTGACAGCACTATACAATATGCTATTCAACCTAAATCTAATTTGATTTTCATGAGCACAGCTTTTTGGCAACATTTTTATATAGGGCAAAGTGAATAATATAATGTTTGTTAAGTTTTTAATATTATATAAACATTCTAAAAGATCAGTCATCTGTTTCTTATTTACTTTACCCCTTCTCCCGACTAGAATTATTATAGTGGTGTTAGGACAATAAGTCATAGTTGATGCCCTGTCTATTATCTCACAGTAAGTAGCTCCGGGCATACAAAAGTTAGTGACCAATTGTCCACACATTCTATAAAGATACGTACCTAAGTCTCTTCCTATTTCATCACTAAATAGGCAGATATTAGTCTGGCTTTCAGTATTTACCTTCTGGCTTTTCATATCAGGTGATATTCCTCCAGTTAAATGATTTTCTTGAATTTCTGAAATAGTATTGACTTTTAACAACGAGTTCACTCGTTCCTCATTATAGTGTAACATTTCAAGCAAATCATCCATGGCAGAAATATGTCCCTGTATTTCCTTTTTTGATAATTCATATTTTTTTGTAATATTTTCTAATGAAAACAATAAACTTGAGATTTCAGCCTGAAGGCTGCATACATCAGCCTCATAATTATATTTTATATCTTCTAATTCACTAGAACATTTCAGCAATTTATCACTCAAAAACATTTTATTCTTTGTTGTTTTAGACAATTTTGTAACTACTTTTTTATTTTTAATTGACAATTGCTGAGCTTTCTTTATAAATTTTTTAATTTTTACATATTTCTTCAGTTTTCTCTTACTGTCCATAATGCACACTGGTACTGTATCATCTGCAGTTAAATCGATGGTGCTAATATTGTTACAAGATGTGTTAGAAACAGAACACTTATTGTCTTTTATTAATTGGTTGAATAAAATCTGTGTTTGATTTGATCGCTGAATGTCTAATTAGTCTTCCAGTTGGAGTATATATTCCTCAGCACTGTCCAATTTTTTCTTAAGATTAAGATTAGCAGAGTTCTTGAGCTTTTCTTCATATTCGTCTCTGCACTGATCAAAAGAGTCAACAATGCTTTGAAGTTCCACTTTTTGTTGGTGAATATTTTCATAGTCTAAACATAACTTATTAAGTTGTGATTTAAATTCCATATTTTTCTGCAAGATAGATAACATCTCTTTTTCATTGTCATCTCTTTCCCTCAGCAGTGTTTGGCATTGGTCTTTATAGTCCTTTAACTCCTCGAGGGCCACACGTAGTTGTTCCTCGGTACGACGGGCCACGGCTGAACGGGTCATCATTTTGCTATATTATGTTTATTCCCAGGCACTGAAAAACAATTGTAGTAGTTTAATGGCTTTATTAGCTAAATGTATCTGGTGTAAGTCACCTTTTACTTTAGATCAAAAGCAAAAGCCAGCCTCAATAAGATATTATTATTATAATGTGAAATTACAAGTTGTAGTGAGAAAAATTTAGCAAAATGACAAGAAAGAGATTAAAGAATGAAACTGAGATATACAAATAGATTGGAAAGGTGAAATATAAAAGAAAAAGACAGTATAGACAAATTATAGTGTTAGTTGTTAGTTACTATAACCTGTATATAACTGAACACTAAATGCATTAAATTTAGGTGTTTTTGAGGATGCCTCTGTGCTTGTGTAGTGCGTGCACAGTATATTAGTGTAATGTATGTGTGGGCTTTATTGTTTTTATCTGCAACTCCGCTTCCAAGACTTGTCAAGCCAAGAGAGAAATTAACTTTGCCAAGTGTGTATGGGACGTAGCTCACTAAAGTGAGCGGTGTGCAGTGGAGTTGTGATTATTAGTTAGTAAAAGATGACTAATAAGATGATAATCAAATACAATACTCCCCGGGATTATCAATTCATAAGAAAACACATCTCCAAAATTTGAACTCGTCCAGTCGTTGACAGCTGGTACCGGGCTTGAACTTTTATTTGTAATAAAACACTATTATGCACAAACACTGCCGTGAGTATAAAGTTATAACAATTTATAGAGTTATAAATTAAGTTTCTAACACATTTACAATAGTATTTACAGCGTATAATTTAAAAAAACTTAAATATTAGTCGGGAGAATACAAATGTATGTCTAGCTAAGAGAGTTGCCAGCTCCTTATAGACATATATAGCTTATATGTCTTACACAATCAAACAGGCGTTAAAAATAAAATTATTTATTGTTTGTCTATCAATTCAGTTGTCTACATACAATGACGAACACATGAACGTAGAAAAAAAAAGTATATCCGGATATAATGCTATTGTATGGCAGGGACATCTTGTGGAGTATATGTGAACCATTAAACTTACGATATAGATCCTAAAATGCTACTTGGGTTGTTTACTGAATGTCCTAATTGCATTTCAGCTACTCAGCCGCGTTAAAGACGGCTACGCGGCGCTACGTCGTGCGCGCCGACCCGCCCGCCACTGTTTGGCGTTTGTTGAGAAGTTGATCGCCGTGTGCTTCCGAAGCCTCCTACCCGGGGCCAACTACGGCCGCCGGCAGATGGCGCTGCAGGTCCGTATACCTCCGCCAGATATCTATAGCTCAGCTAAAATCCTGTCTAATATTTTATACTAGCGACCCGCCCCGGCGTCGCACGGGTATAAAATATATAGCCACTGAAAAAATGATTAAAATCGATAGCCTATGATCTTTCACGTGGTCTACTTCTTATCTGTGCCAAATAACATAAAAATTGCTCCAGTAGTTCGCGAGATAAGCCCTTTCAAATAAATTCCCCCGTTTTTCCACATTCTCCTATTAGTCTTACCGTGATAAAATATAGCCTATAGCCTTCCTCAATAGATGGGCTATCGACTAACACTAAAAGAATTTTTCAAATCGGACCAGTAGTTCCTGAGATTAGCGCGTTTAAGTTAGCCTTTTCAAATAATTTTCCCCGTTTCTTCCACATTTTCCTCTATTTCTTCGCTCCTATTAATCTTGACGTGGTAAAATATAGCCTACAGCCTTCCTTGATAAATGGGCTATCTAACACTGAAAGAATCATCAAAATCCGTTGCGTAGTTTTAAATATTAAAGGGAACAAAGGGACATGAGGGAAAAAAGCGACTTTGTTTTATAATATGTATAGATGTAACATTCGAAAGGATAGTGACTGTTAACCACTGACCCGGGTAGGCATTCACGAACGATCCATACGGCTCTCGCGCCATTGGCTCGATACTCGATGTCGCGCCGAGCCAAATTCATGGCATTCACGAACACGCCAGCGTTGACGCCTAAATTCAAAATGATTCCATTTGATCATTTTGAATGTAGGCGTCGACAGCACCGGACGTGTTCTAAACGCAAACTATATAAAATCAAAATGGCGTCTTTGGCTCGCGAGTATTGCACCATTCACGAACGAGCGAGCCGTATGGCACGACGGTGCAGACCGACCGGACCGTTGGTTTTCTGAATTCACGAGCGGGCCACGCCAATTGGCAGCGCAGTTGGAATTGCATCGCGTCGAGCCGATCCATTTGGACCGACAGTGTTTTCACATACATAGACGAATTTTGGATCGACAGCGTGCCATCGATCTACGATGGATCGCTCGTGAATGCCGGCCTTTACAGTCTTCTCAACCTATTAGGGGTAACATAATATGCTCCAACCATTGTTATTTTGTAAATTAACAGAAGAGTGTCTAGCTATTACTAACATTTGTCACAATCTCTCTTTATAATCCAGGTGTTGACATGGATATGCGACGCTCTGACGGCACCGGCGAAGTGCATAAGGTTGGAGTCCACTAACGAGTGGGTGGACAGGCGACCTGACCTGGCCCAGGACCACAGCGACGCGAACTTGCCTGGGTAAGCGCACTGTCAACATTCCCAAGCGTAGGACGTTTAACAAAAATCTTCACATCATTTTACACAAAAAATTGACTTCAAACAGTATTTCTTTATCATGGACCACCTATGAAGTATCCTCATTCCAACAAAAAAAGAATAATTGAAGTCGTTTCAGAAACGACCTATACCTATACTACTAATCAGCGGACAAACAAGAAATATATTGAAATTGACTCCTCCTCCTTTTTACAAGTCGGTTTAGGTCTTTCAAAAGTAGGTTATAATATGCCTAAAATACACTTTCTTAATATTTAAGTTTCTTAATATTTAACACCCCCTATCTATACTTAATATTATAAAGGGGAAGAGTTTGTTTGTTTGTTTGTTTGAACGCGCTAATCTCAGGAATTACTGATCCGATGTGAAAAATTCTTTCAGTGTTAGATAGCCTATTTATCGAGGAAGGCTTCAGGCTATACTTTATCATGCGAAGACTAATAGAAGCGAAGAAATAGAGGAAAATGTGGAAATAACGGGGGAAAATATTTGAAAGCGCTTATCTCACGAACTACTGGAGCAATTTTTCAGTTATTTGGTACAGATAAGAAGTAGACCACGTGAAGGATCATAGGCTATTTTTTGGGGACTAATTTGTCTGTGAAAAATCTAATTTACGCGGGCGAAGCCGCGCGGAACGTCTAGTTGAAGATATTCAAAGTTAGTAATTTTTGAGGTTATATCATTCCGTCTTATTGTCCACAGGCTATGGCGTCAGGAGTACATAGAAATACTGCTGCAGCATCTTGACGACAGCTACGATACCAATAAGCGAATGGCTCTGGAGATGCTTCATAAATGTCCCATGGAACTGTTCACGGTAAGAAAGAAAGAAAAGAGTTTTGTTTCCGAATAATGTTAAACAAGTTTTTCTCGCAATATCAATAATAATTGACAAATGAACCACAGTGCAATCCTAGCCAGGCGAACAAAAACGCTATACAACGTAAAGCGTTGTACAGTATTTTCAGATCGACCACTCTTCAAATAATATACTGCCTGGGACAAGATTTTAAATGTTCGTATGGTTGCCCCAGCGCACATGGCATTCTCGTAAGAATACGTCTGAGACCAACCATGTGCGGGTTTCCTCACGATGTTTTCCTTCACCGTACGAGCATCCGTATTGTGTACTTGAGATCAGAATAATATGCCTCATTGGTACACGCCTCCACCCGGGATCGAACCTGCACCACTGCGCGTGCGAACCAAAGGGTTACCCATTAGGCCACGGACGCACTTATATAAGCGCCCGTTATAGACGCTGTGAAACATTTTGATACAATCACAGCAAAGCCGTAAAGAAGTGTTATGATTTTGGCATATAATTTATATATGGCATATTATTAAAAAGCTTTTATTCTCTAGATAAAGTACTCGACGAGCCTAGACTTTTCGGACATACTGCGGCAGGCGTCGTCGGTCCGCCCCTCGGAGTGCGTCGCCGCCGCGCACAAGATGGAGCTGCTGCTGTACCGGCTGCCCGACGCCGTGCCCGCCGCCGACAGGTGAGACGGACGTATTGACGCCGCACGCGTGCGAGAGAGACGGACATATGCGGCAGGCGTCGTCGGTCCGCCCCTCGGAGTGCGTCGCCGCCGCGCACAAGATGGAGCTGCTGCTGTACCGGCTGCCCGACGCCATGCCCGCCGCCGACAGGTGAGACGGACGTATTGACGCCGCACGCGTGCGAGAGAGACGGACATATGCGGCAGGCGTCGTCGGTCCGCCCCTCGGAGTGCGTCGCCGCCGCGCACAAGATGGAGCTGCTGCTGTACCGGCTGCCCGACGCCGTGCCCGCCGCCGACAGGTGAGACGTACGTACTGACGCTGCACGCGTGCGAGAGAGATGGACACACTGTGGCCAGCGGAGTCTCGCCGTGACGCCGCTATCTTGAGAAACAAAGATAATATCAGAAGATTTATTTAGAACAGATTACATATTTAATTTGTTTCCAGCAGGGCTATTATATTATATGCGGTATACTTTGTCCTTGTCTACTTTTCAAATGTAACAAAATATTGCATACAATTACGCATTGTTTAAATATTTTTAGCAACAAGAGTAATTTAATATAATAATACTGATTATTATTTTCCAGCGAGGCCACCGAGCCAGCTCAATACTTGCGGCACCCGGTACGCTACCGCGCGGTCATAGCTACGTTGCGTGTGGTGCGAGCACAACTACAACAGCTGCGAGTGTCGCTGTTACACGCTCGCGACGCGCCGCTACACGGCGTGTTGCACGTGTTGCGGACTTTGTTACTGCTGCGGCCTAAGGAGCTGTCTTTACTCGGGTAAGCTGTTTACTGGGTGTGGTGCAAGCACAACTACAACAGCTGTGCGTGTCGCTGTTACACGCTCGCGACGCGCCGCTACACGGCGTGTTGCACGTGTTGCGGACTTTGTTACTGCTGCGGCCTAAGGAGCTGTCTTTACTCGGGTAAGCTGTTTACTGGGTGTGGTGCGAGCACAACTACAACAGCTGTGCGTGTCGCTGTTACACGCTCGCGACGCGCCGCTACACGGCGTGTTGCACGTGTTGCGGACTTTGTTACTGCTGCGGCCTAAGGAGCTGTCTTTACTCGGGTAAGCTTTTTACTGGGTGTGGTGCGAGCACAACTACAACAGCTGTGCGTGTCGCTGTTACACGCTCGCGACGCGCCGCTACACGGCGTGTTGCACGTATTGCGGACGCTGTTACTGCTGCGGCCTAAGGAGCTGTCGTTACTCGGGTAAGCTGTTTACTGGGTGTGGTGCGGGCACAGTTACAACAGCTGCGTGAGTCTCTGTTACATATTCAAAGTGTTTTTAGAATCTAGAAACAATTTTATATTTTACAATGCCTTATATAACACAATTAGATACCGTGTCTAAAGTGTACGCGGTAATCTATCTTTACTAATATTATAAAGAGGTAAACTTTGTTTGTTTGTTGTTTAATTGTAATGAATAGGCTCAAAAACTACTGGACCGATTTTAAAAATTCTTTCACCATTCGAAAGCTACATTATTAACGGGTAACATAGGCTACTTTTTATTTTGGAAAATATAGGGTTCCGTAAGATATTTGGGTTTTTCTGACGCAAGGTGAAAAAAATCAACCAGAAAAGTTACTTATTTTGCGTACGCTGCCTAAACTATAAAAGATAGAACCATACAATGTTCTAAGTAAATGTAGATCTTATAAATATCTACAAAAATGCCCGCGACATACTATACCTATCTATGGCAAGTGAGGCACAACAACCATTTTTTTATTTAAAAATCTTGATTTTTTTTGGACTACATTTAAACGCATTTATTTTACTCATGCTGATAATCCTTATTAAAATAAATTATTTCATCACTAAGTACAGTTTGTGTAGATAATATTTGGTGTTTAAATGATTAAAATTGGACGTTTAGTTTAGAAGTTATGGCGAAATTAAAAATTGCGTTACGCCCGTTTCGAAGTGGGCGCTACCAAGGCGGGGGTGCGCAGTAGCGAAGATTATGACCGGTCCTGCAGCTGGTGAATTAGCTCATATACCCGTTGCATATACCAAGAACCAATGATCCCTACATAACAGCTGATTTGCCTATGCCCTGCAAAAGGCTCCAATTCCCTGTGAGACGTAGCTTTTGCGGCGGTACCGACTAATGCGGGCCACGGGTAGTACTAATGAATACAAGTCAAAACTGCTGAATCGATTTTAATCATTTTTTTCTGTAGATATATATTTTATACCCGTGCGAAGCCGGGGCGGGTCGCTAGTCGGTTATAAACAAGAAAAAGTAAATAAAATAAACAAAAGATATTTAATTTATCGTTAAATGTTTCATTATTTATCATTGCAATCGTCAAATAAATTCCAGCGTCCTAGATACATACCCGCGATGGCGGGTAGTCACAGAAGATATACTGGAGCTATGCTACGAGGCGAGCGCTGTCGTCGCGCCCGTCGTCAACAGCGCGTCACCCGAGGGACACCTCCCCATGGACGCAACGCCCCTCGAGGATAGCGATGGGTATGTCAATAGTTTAGACCATTTATTTTATTTATTTAATGATTTGTTGTGCACAGGAAACATTTACAAAACAATAATTTACACAGTAAGGCGCAGCGTAGACGACAGACTATCCGTGACGCACTTTTTAGTCTGTGGAAAATAGAACCTATGCAATTATATGCAGTATTATACACGACGCGCAAAAAGTCCGCCGCGTTACTGCATATAATTGCATAGGTTCTATTTCCACATACTAAAAAGTGCGTCACGGATTGTCTGTCGTCTGCGCAGCACCTAAGACGACACAAAAGATCTGCTTATTTCTTATAGAAATCTCTTCCAGCAGCCTACGATTTACGGCCGTTCCCAATATTCAATCCATCTCTGGTTTGACATACAACTGATCGCAGCTAACATTGAATTGACATAAAATATATTATGTCTCTTATGTCTAATGTGAGCTATTCCTATCTCTAGTAGGGCAAAACCCTCTGGTTTTGCCCTACTAGAGATAGCTACTAATAGATCAAATATTGGGAACGGCCGTTAGAAGTTTACAGCTTCGATCCAATCCGCAGAGCGATTACGTACCTAGCGACAGCAACAGGCGAATGACGGCAGATATGCCACAATATCTGCTATCTGTCAGAAATTCTGTTTACTAAATTTTTGACTGACATTTAATATTTTGCAAGATTTCTGCTGTCAAACACCTGTTGCTATTTGCTTGTCGCAAGATACGTGATCGCGTTGCCGGTTTCTATGTAACAGCAAAAGTATTAAAATAAGCGTGTATATCATTATTGCAGTTAATACAACCAAAAACTGCACTAGACCTCTAGCACGCTGGAATTTATTTGACACCACGTGACATATTCCCGAATCCGAGCCTAACAAAAGCTGACCCCGCTGACATTAGATGCGAAAAAACCTTGCATACACGTATACGTAATGTGCGTACACACTCGCGAGCGTGCACGCACTTTACGTATACGTGTATGCGAGCTTATTTCATAGTGTGTTCGTTACAGTGTCGTGCAATTCGACGGGCGGCACGTTACTGCACAGATGGTGCTGCTCTGCGCCTGGAGGACCGTTAGAGAGGTACTAAATTATTATGTACGTTAAAAAACGAATCAAAAAAAAAACAAAGAATTAGTATTTCAATGTTTTTGCACTTTGTTGTATACTATAGCTTATTTATTACATAACTATGTCACAGGTTTTTTTTTGTACGCCTCCGTGGTCCAGTGGTCTAGAGCGTCGCTCTTGACTCGGAGGTCGTGGGTTCGATTCCCGCGTTGGAAAGTTTGGTTAGGACAATGCAGGCTGATCACCTGATTGTCTGACAAGTAAGATGATCCATGCGTCGGATGGGCATGTAAAAAGTCGGTCCTACGCCTGATCTCTCGCCAGTCGTGTCGGCCTGCCGTCCCACTGGATTACGAGAGTAAAGGAATAGAGAGTGCTCTTGTGTACTGCGCACACACCTAGACACTATAAAATTACTACCAGCCACCGTCACCGAAACCGGTGTGGGGAGTATTATTATTATATGTCACAGGTCTCCCTAATCCTCGGACACATAGCGTCAGAAGTGTGCTGGTGGTCGACGGAGCCGGCCAACCTGCCCCTGTCCCGGCTGCACGAGATCGGAGCTCACTTCACGTCGCTGCTCACGGAGCTCAAACACCGCGGCGCCTTCGAGCAGGCGTACGTCGGCTACACCGTCACGCTGGCCAGGTGCGTGTGTGAGTGCGGGCGTGCGAATGTCAAAGCGTGTGCGTGCGCGCATAGCCCGTATAACGAACCATCGATCGGGCGGGGCGCCCCTATCGCTGTCTCCAGGTTTAAAGGTGTATAACGAAAAAAACGATATAGATGTGGCGGTACCTACGACTAGCGCCACAATCCTACGATGCAGGATCGAATCGAAGTTTCTGTAATCGGCATGATAATATAATTAGGTACTTATTATACATTTGTCATTTATACAACGTCTGAAATGACGTCAGTGGGCTTCGGCCTGACCGAGCATGCTATCTCGATCGGTCGGAATATAGTTGATAGTAATTATAGTCCTAAGAAAAATTTACCTAGTGCGGCAATAAGCAGCGAGATTTTAACTAGACTGAAATGTCATGTGATATAGAACTTTTTAAATCTGTGTTTTTTGCTAAGGCTTGTAGATAACACCAACCAAAAATCTATACTGACATCTACGAATATGTAATAAAAACTAAGGAAGCGAGTAACTGTGTCAAAAAAATGTTCCGCGAGCTACAAAAAGAGTCCCGAATACATGCATACTTTATGCAAAAAGAGTCCCGAATACATGCATACTTTATGCAAAAAGAGTCCCGAATACATGCATACTTTATGCAAAAAGAGACCCTAATACATGCATACTTTATGCAAAAAGAGTCCCGAATACATGCATACTTTATGCAAAAAGAGACCCTAATACATGCAAGTGTGTAATTAAAGAAGTGACAATTATTGTCAACAACTTTAAATCATAAATTTGAGTATTAGTTTTTCGTAGCTATTGTCATATTTTGGTGTGCGAAAAGGAACTAAATTCAAAACGGTTGAAGTATGGGAGTTACGTTTCCTTAATTTTTATTATTCGTAGACTGACATTTCGTTTATTCGATGTAGTCTGTGGAAGCACCGCGAGCCGGCGATGCGCGAGATTCCCGCCGCGTGGCTCGACCAGCTCATGGCCGCCATCGCCAGCGGCGAGACGAACCTGTGTGCGACGCGCCGCAGCGCCGGCCTGCCTTTCATGATACAGGTATTCTATTATTTCAACACGCTTAAGACTGGTATAAATAGTCAGTACTTAAGATGCGACCCGGTCTCAAGACGCGGTTCGGCTCTGTGATTGGTCCAAATTTTGACAGCCAACCAATCACAGAGACTGAACCGTGTCTTGAGACCGAGATGCATCTTGAGTACTGACTATTTATACCAGCCTGAGATTGAATATGCAATTCAATGGGGTGAAAAACGTCTGCTTGAAATAATAAAAAGACCTACAGAATTTGAAGACGTCCTTGAGACAACACTAAGCCAATTTTTTTACGACCTTTTACGACTTTATTCTGAGAATATTCGGTCGTGACGTGACGCATCGCTTTTCTGCAGTGTAGTTAAGCCTAGTGCAGTTGTCTCATCTTTACGCTCAGATCATAAAGATATTTTACAACAAAAGTCTGTCAATATGCCGAACGAAATGAAAAATATACTGGTGCGATGCAAATTAGTCCATATATTTTTTCATTTGTTATGTTTACCAACAGCATGCATTTAAAAAATTACATTCAAACACGAATTTTCAATACTGATGCACACACCTTTATAGGCAACACAACATTCATTTATAAATTATAATATAATGTTAATAACGACATGCAAAATTACGTTATATAGAGTTTAAAAACAGTTATAAATTATGTGTACATATCCTTAGTTTTATATTGCAGGCCCTCGTAACAACAGAGCTAGCGGCGGGCGGGCGGCGGTGGGCGGAGTGCGTGACCCGCCTCCTGCGTCTCGGCAGCACCGACGCGGCGGACACGCGCGTGCACTGCGCGAACGTGCTGCGCGCGCTGTTCCGCTGCGGCGCGCTGCGCGACCACCTCGCGCCGCACGCGCCCGCTGCGCTACTGCTGGCGTTGCGCGGCTTCAGAGCTGACACTTGGAGCGTGAGTTCGCTTAATTGGTGATGGATCCACTTGACACAATTCTGCATCGTGCTATGAATGTTTTCTAAGTATTGCGGTATAAATGCGACAGCTTTAGGGCGTCGACACATAATTATTACCCCAACAAAATAGTCGATCAAAGTTGTTTGCGTCTATATTCTCTAAAGTCTAATTGTTTTCCACAAATTGTCACAAATGTGGCCTATTTCAACTATAATGGCCTGTAAATAAAAGTGATGTACAATAAAAATTATTACAGGAGCGAAACTCATCGACGCTGCTGTTTGCGGCGCTCGTAGTGTGGACGTTCGGCGTGCAACGTTCGCGCGACGCGGAAGCGCTGTGCTCGCGCAACACCATGACGGGCCGCATGTTCTTCCAGCGCTTCCCCCACCTCTACGACCACATGCTGGTGAGTGTGCGAGTGGTACCTCTATATGTACGACCACATGATATCGAGTGTGTGAGCGGGACGGCTATATGTACGACCACATGCTGGTGAGTGTGTGTACAATTTTGTACTCAGCTATTATGATCTAAACCGTTCATGAGGCCAGTACGTCTAATTTAACCTTATTTTTAGTTATATTCTAATACTGGCACATAAGCTTATGAGATATAATAATGTCAATGTTTAAATTAAAATTTTGTTATGTTCTTAGCTTTGACAGTATGACGGACTATACAAAGCGAATTCAGTTGTATCATTTTTTTGAGTTGGAATAAAGTTATCAAGAAGAGCAGAGCAGTTTTACTCAGTATAGTCACTATTGGAGATTTTTCCAGTGTGCGAGTGGGACGTCTATATGTACACAACCACATGCTGGCGAGTATGTGAGCGGGACGGCTTTATGTACGATTACAAACTCAACTCAAACTCAAACTCAAAATTTTTTATTCAGAATAAATTTTTTCAAATATTCTCTGAACGTCGGGTCTATACTGGTGCCTACCACAGGCTGGTGAGTGTGCTAGCGGGACGGCTATATGTACGAACATATTCTGGTGAGTGTGCGAGCGTGACGGCTATATGTACGACCGCATGCTGGCGGCTGTGCGAGCGGAACGGCTATATGTACGACCACATGCTGGTGAGTGTGCGAGTGGGACGGCTATATGTACGACCACATGTTGGTGAGTGTGCGAGCGGGACGGCTATATGTCGTGGGTAATAACTAAACAACGTTTTTCTTTCTCGCCAAAGCAATGCGTCAGTTGTAGGTTAAAAATGCGTCAGTTGTAGGTTAAAAATGCGTCAGTTGTAGGTTAAAAGTCAATTTAACAACTTACTGCATTAAATTATTATTTACAGAACGAGCTGCGTGAGATGACTTCGGAAGCGGATTGTATGTCGCGCGGCGCGCAGTTCCCGGTGCTGCTGCTGTTGGCGCGCCTGCACCCCTCGCCGCTAGAGGGCACTGCTACCAACCTCAAGGTCATTGGTCAGACAATAATAATGTATAAAACGAGCTGCGTGAGATGACTTCTTTTTATTAGGAAGACATCAGGCACTATTGACAGAATTGCACATAGACAATGTGCAGTCGAACAATTTAGATGACACTAGACATAGGTCACAGTAGCAATACAAAGAAAGACAAAAACTTACTCCGATTTTAAGGATTTACGCCTCTAGTACACCGACGCTGCGAAACGCGAAAAATCTGCGAAACAGGAATAGAGCGAGATGCAATACAAGCCATTGTCGTGTGGCGAGTGAGACAGTAAATCGGTTCGCCGCTGTTTCGCGGTTCGCAGCGTCGGTGTACTAGGGGCGTTAATGACAGATTTCCTTTGTCAATCATTTGTTTCACCTATTATAAAAGAGACCCATATTAAATAAAGCGACTATGCTAAGTGTGCTATAAGCTACTATAATGGTAGTATTTTCAGGTGTCGTCATTCGTGCCGCTGGTGCGTGCGTGCGGTGCGGGCGCGGCGCGGGCGGCGCGGCGACTTGCGGCGCGCGCGCTGCCACCTCTGTTAGCGCCGGGAACGTCAGTATACGTTGACTATACGTAATAAAGTTTGACGACCTCTGTGGCTCAGTTGGTGGGCTGTTGGTAGCTCAAGCCGGGGGTCGCGGGTTCGAATCCCGCCGGCGGAACAAAAAGTTTTCAAAGTTCCTGGGTCATGGATGTGTATTAAATATGTGTATCATATTATAATAAAAATCTTAAATATATTTATAGTATAATAGTATTAAATATATTTCCGTTGTCTGGTACCTGTAACACAAGTCCATCAGGTACTTACCACGGGGCCAGACTGACGTGGTGTGAAGCGTCCATAGATATTATTATTATTAAAGTTCCTTTATACATAAATAGATAATGTTCGCAACGCCGTTGCGCCAAAATTGCGTTTATCACGCGGGAACCGTACATTTTTCCGGGATAGAAGTTATCCTATGTCCTTTCCCGGGACTGAAATTATCTCTATACCAAATTTCAGCAAGTCGGTTCTGCGGTTTGAGCGTAAAGAGATAACAGACAGACAGGCAGAGCGAGAAAGACTAACAGACACACTTTCGCATTTATAGTATTAGTATGGAGTATGGATGTTACATTTTTACTCCACAGTGTCACAATTTCTGCCTTTTATATGGTTTAATATGTGTACCGTCGAGAAAATTGATTCATAGGCAGTTGACAGACCAAAGTCATTTGGGCGGATCATGCCAATTCAATGTTAATTGTGATCTGTCGGCTGGGTTTGACGTAACGCGACCAAAGTAGGTAGGTCCCCCATCTGCCTAGAAATCGACTTCTCTGGTAGTACATTATATTTATTATACCTTACAGCTACCTGCCGGCCATACTGGAGATGTTGTCGTGCGCGTGCAACGCGCGCCACCGTACTAATTATCGCCACGGTACTATATTACAGGTAATATTAGCTCAAATTTACTCGTAGAATTATAACGTCCAAATTAATAAAAATAAACCTAACAACCCCCAGCACGGCACAGCGGTGCGGCGTTGCCGTGCATCTATCTTCGTTTCAGTTCGTAAGATAGCACGTTGTTTGTGTGCGTAACGTATGCGAATTATTATTGCATAAGTTGATAAAAAATGCCATGCAATAGCTTTACCGCGGCAGTCGACCCCTAGTGCCATACGTATTTTTTTGTGTTGTGACTCCTGACACTTAGGATGAAGCCAAACGAGCGTAATTTGTGAGTTGTGAGTCGCAGAATTTCTGCCGCGTAAATTATCTTTTCATACAAATCATGACTAACAAAATTACGCTCGTGTGAATCAAACAGGACTTTTGTATGAAACTGAATGCAGCAGAATTCTGCCCAACCGAAATTCTGTGACTCACAACTCACAAATTACGCTCGTTTGGCTTCGCCCTTAGGGCCAACGCTAAAACTCGCGCGGGCGCACGCTCGCTAGTATGGGCAGCGTCGTCGCCCGCGTCCGCGCTCCACTCAGCCTCCGTCGCATGCGCCTGCGCTGCCCATACTATTTTTAATTTATACACACGCGACAGTCTCCGATTCAAGTTTTAGCGTTTGAATCGGAGACTGTTTATGTATTTCTTTATAATTTAACATAATTCAAATTTATTATACTCAAATTTATATTATATTGCGTCATGCATATTTTTGTCATACGTAATTTTTCCAGCTAATAAAGATATTCGAAGCGAAGGCCGACATACTGAGTACAGAGGAGTTGTCTAACGTCGCGCTGTTGTCGTCACTGCGGGCTTCGGTGTCGCTGCTGCGACAGGTGCGGGGGGCGAAGCCCTGTTACGTGCTTGCTGATGATTATGTTAAGATGGTCAATAGTGTACTTGCCAGGTATGTGTCTTTATTATGTCTCTGTGTGTGTGTGTACCATCGAGGAAATTGATTCCTAGGCAGTTGACGGACCTACGTCATGTGGTCGGCTTATGTCGATTCAATATTAGCTGTGATCGGTCCACCATTTGCCTAGGGCACTTCTCTGATAGTAAAATAGATAAACTTGAAGTATTAGACTATGATTAAATAAATACGAAGTTTCCCGAAACACATCATTTTTTGCCTTTGCTATTTGATAGTGCATACGAAATAAAACCCAAACTTCAAAAATATACTCATCAGAAATATTATGTTGATATTTTTTTTACATAGTACATATTTGAACTTCTTCCAATGCTTCATTTGATTTATGTTTTGTTCCACAGATATCCTGCATTATTAGATGCTGAATTTCTCGCAGAATTTGGAAAGGAATTGTACGAACTGCTATTTGTGAGCGAGAAGCAAAAGTACCACCCGGGCATGCAGCTATGGTTAGCGAATGCCGCCTCTATGCACTTCGTCATAACGCACATTTTACATAAAACCGATGATATATTGAGCTTCGTACATAAATGCCTGAAACATGATATATACGAAGTCGTTCTATCTGCGCTAAACTATCTACTTATAGTTAACAAAATGCTCGAAATCGAAGACAAATTTCAAGAACATTTAAAGGTTTTGTGCGAGAAATCCAACATGGCTACTAAGCTAATAATAGGAAAGCATATTTTTGAAGATTTGGAAGAGATTTTAAAGACAAATAGATACTTGGAATGCCAACAGAAAGCGCTTCAAGTTTTGACGTTAAATGAGGGTACTCAGGAATATATCATTCGAGGGAAAAACCGCCAAATAGAGTTCACAGATGGCGCTATAATTGATACCCTAACAGACTTCATAGAAACTGAACATGAAAATTTCACACATAATTACTTGCAGAGTTTAACCAGTTTTGTGTCTAAAAGGATGTCGGAGAATGCTGTAGATGATAAGAAACTGCTGGAAATAATAAGGACGATATTCGCTTGCACTACTTCGGATAATAGCGAGGAAACTAGAACGGTAGTTGTTCAGTTCATGGAGAGTTCCTACAAAACGCTGTTCGATACGAGTCTGGGCGGATTGAAGGAGGATGAAAAGTGTGAGTATGAACTAAATGAAAACTAGCTATTTGACCGAGCTTTGCTCGGTATATGATAAAACACGAATAAAATGACATTTTCTAAAAATGTTATATATATTATATGTAATACATATAAGACTAAGGTAATCGTTGTCTCAAATCGTAATATTATCCCAGTAACTCCCAAGCGGAGTTTTCAGGTATACATGATACATATTATATATTTTATATTTATAAATAAGTAAATAAGTAAAGTGTACTGAAAAAGTTGCAGCACGTTAAAAAAATAAAAACGACGCGATTGCAAAACCCGTTTTCATAAAGAATGATTTTTTTTTATTAAATAAGGGGGCAAACGAGCAAACGGGTCACCTGATGGTAAGCAACTACCGTCGCCCATGGACACTCGCAACATCAGAAGAGCTGCAGGTGCGTTGCCGGCCTTTTAAGAGGGAATACGCTCTTTCTTGAAGGTTTGCAAGTCGTATAGGTCCGGAAATACTGCTGGTGACAGTTCGTTCCAGAGTTTTACAGTGCGCGGCAGAAAGTTACGCAAAAAACGCACTGTGGAAGACTGCCACTCATCAAGGTGATGAGGATGGTATGTTTTCCGCGTGGGACGATGGCGAAAAGTTGCAGGTGGTATAATGATTTAAATATTGATACTATTTACAATATTTTTCCTCGTATATCAAGAGTATTTTCCGACGTATCAGCATCAGATAAACATATAAGTGTCTTAACACTCTAGGCCGAAAAAACGCGGCCGAAGTTCGGCATGATTCCGCCTGCAATGTATTATAAATTGCCAGTGACACACCATGCCGAAATAACGTCGCGTTATATTGTATGCGTTTGACATTGCTGACGTAATCATGCCGAACTTCGGCTGCGTATTTTCGGCCTAGTGAGTTAAGACACTAACAGGGAGTATATTTCACATACAGTTCGACAATGCTGTTTATGAACGTGGCGAGAAAAGGAACTAACGCTTCTATCATACAAAAACGTCATTTTTGACAGTTCTCCTTTACCAGCAGCGCCCATTGACATCATTGACACATATAAAGCCTTGTCGAACTGTAGTCATTATATTTTCAGTCGAATTCCGCGCTATCCTCTACTCCACACTGATCATGATTCTGGAAGACGAGAGCCCCGGCCTGCGTCAGCGTGGGGCGGGCGTGGTAGGGTGGGTCACCGGGTCCGCCCACGCCAGCGCCGAGCTCATGATGGAGAGCATCCGAGACATCGCCATGTACACTTTGCTCGCGCTGGTAGACTTCAGGACCGTGGTGCAGATGTCTGATGTTAATGATGAGGTATGATTTAACTTTATATACGCAGTTTTTGCGTATATAATGTGATTCCTAGGCAGATGGCGGACCTAAGTAATTTGGTCGCGTTAAGTTAAACCACTAACCTCCATTATACAAGTACGCAGGACCTATATACCTATACCCTTTGAAATGACAGCTGTTTTTTGTGCCTATTTGAAGCGGAATCAGCGCCCTAATGCGGGGGAAGAGAACTAAATCTGACGTAAACATGACGTTTAAAAGTCGCCATATTGGCGTTGATAGCAGTAGTGGGAGTACTTGGAACTAATACTAGTTTCTACCACCGTAGTGATTATAATATTCTCTTTAGTTTCTACAACCAATAGCGATTGAGTGGCCATTTGCAAGTTACGTCAGATTTAGTTCTCTTCCCCCGATTTTGGGGGCACTGATTCCGCTTCAAATAGGCACAAAAAACAGCTGGGTATCATCTGTCCAGCGTACTTGTATAATGGAGGTCAGTGAGTTAAACCCATCTGACCGATGCCAGCTAACATTGAATTGATATAATCCGACCAAATGACGTAGGTCCGTCAACTGCCTATGAATCAATTTCCTCGATGGTACCTACAAAATATTAGACTTTGAGACTTTATACCTTTTGGCATTTTTCCCAAATATTCAGATTGCCATCTGATTGTAAGTTGTAACATAGTCTATTTAACATTTTCAGTGTCGAGTGTTCGACCAAAACGAACGCCACAACGCATACTTCGAGGAGACGTTTTGGACTCGCGCGTGCGTCGAAGCGATCAAGCGGACACACACAGTACAGGACCCGGTTACATTCGTGAAGGAAATATCGCAGGACCCCAGATATAAGGCCGTCTTTACATCACTATGTGGGGATAATATGGATGATATTATAGCAGGGCGAAGCGGTAGTGATGTTAACCCCAAATTGAAGGTTTTTATTGATACGTTTATGAGTTGAGAGGCTCTTATATTATGTGAAGAGATCATAGTAAACCAATCCATAGTCCATACTTCCATACTAATATTATAAATGTGAAAGTGTGTCTGTCTGTTACCTCTTCAAGCTCAAACCACTGAACCGATTTTGCTGAAATTTGGCATGGAGATACTTTGAGTCCCGGGAAAGAATATAGGATAGTTTTTATCCCGAAAAATGTACGGTTCCTGCACGATAAACGAATTTTGGCGCAGCAGAGTTGCGGGCGTCATCTAGTATTTATAATAATCTAATTATTTTTACTGTATTTTGTCCTACAGTGGACTGGTGTACTGAATAGAGAATGTTGAGATAACAATCTGACCATCGGTTCTTAGCTGGTCTTAAATAAAAAATATTCTAGCCAGACTAGACGCGATCGTAACGGCCGGCAGCCGAGCCGTTACGAGTTACGATGTTATTTGTGTAAGCCAGGAGGCCTACTACGAAACCGTTTTGAGACTCAAACAATCGAACGAGAATGCCGTCTCCTGCTCTAAAAACGTCATTTCATGTTTGTTAGAGTAGAACGTGGCCCTGTCTAAAACTGATGTTGAGTTTTATACTTACTCGTTATTATGTGTTCGGATTGTATTCTCTACATTCCAGTTTAATAATAACTATTACAATATTTTAGTGACCAAATATTGTTTTTAAGATTTTTTAACATAAATAATATAAATTATGCACTATTTTTAATGTTTATACTTTATAGTAATACAATAAGTATAAAATTAATTTGTAAATTTGATAATTGATAAATATGTATTTATTTTTTTGTGTTGATTTATTATATTTTTTTAAATGATTTTAAATAAAACTTTTACAAAACTAACAATTGTTTATTATAAACATTATTTCATACAAAATATGTATCCACATACTTAACAACACACCCAGCTAAATTTTTCAAAACTGATTTTAAACATATTATTATGTTGATTATTTTGCTAGATTCATTTGCGCCAATTTGGATATTTGCTAATAGTTGGTCAAAACTCAAAACATACAGTCTCTTACATAAATACAAAGATCGAGAAACATAATATACAATGTCTAGTATTGGTCAATATATTATTTTTCAAAAGGTAAATAACATAATGTCGGAACTATAAACCAACAAAATCTGTTAAGGTGAATTGTAAGGCGAATGACCTTGGACGTTTGGCCGCGGAGCGCCATCTGCTTATGAATCAATGTAGCGGTAGTAGGTGTAGGTTGTCAAGCTATTAAATCCTTCCGCTGGATGGCGCGTTTCGCAGAGCTTTGGGCAATTGGTTAATAATAAACAGACTACTTTTTTTTCGAATTGTTTAAATGAAATAAATATACATAGAATACTTTTTTAATTTATCCCCGTTTAACCCGTATTATGTAATATGTCCCGTATTATATTATGTATCTCGAATACGGCTCAAACGATTTTCATGATAATTATTGGTTTCGGGGGCGATAAAGATTTATCGCCCCCGAATAGCTAGATAGATATCTAGCTAGGTTTTTATACAAAAAGGCAAATAATACAAAACATTGATTTAAAAACAAATACAAACACAATATTTATTTATATTTAAAATTTTAAGTTTTTTCATTACTATTCACAGGGATTTTTTTTCATCGATGATTTATACAGGCTGTTAAAAAAAGTATAATATATAAATAAATTCACTTTTATATTGCGCTTTATTTTGGTTAACACTAGAAAGACCGGAGCGGTCAAATGACCGTATTTTCGTTTTTTTGCGATATTTTTGTTACCGTTGCATGAAATTCGTTTTCCTCTCGTGACATTTAATAATTTTCGATCGATTAAATTGTGATAATGTTTTTTTTAAATATAATAGGGTATTTGACAGATTTTTTATTTCTATCTTGAATTACTTGGTAGCGATTAAGAAGTTCACCGAAAGTATTTTTTTTTTATTATTTTAAAATACATATTTCGTAAGAAACATGCATATAAAAATTCAAAATTCAAATAAGCCGCCGAAACGCTTTATTCAGCAATATGGTGTCGCGCCTTGTTAGTGACGTCTCGAGCATGCAAACCAATATATACTATATTTAATCTGTGGTGTAGACGAGTTTAAGCGCCTATGACGTCATGATGACATTAGCCAATCCGTATCGTTTCCCAAAAAGTGGCGCGAGAAATAAAAAGCCACACATATTTTTGTGATTTTCGATATAAATCACATAAAGAACCCTAATTTTTAAAATTATCACAAAAATGTCCATACTGTCAAATAGCTTATTATAGGTTTTAAATAACAACCTACCTAAAAAGACCGCCGCGGTCAATTGACCGTTTGGATAAAATTTCTAAATAAAATGGGTTTTCGTTGCAAGTTTTATTTTTCTTTCGAATGTTTTATTAGGGAGCGCCTCCGCTGCCGGCGACGGTTGCCGAAATGGCTGCCGGCGCCGTTTTCCGAAGTTTGCCGAAGTCACGCGATGTTTGCCGAATAGGCTGCCCGCGCCTATTCGGCAAACATCGCTTGTCAAATTAAAGAATAATGATCAAAAACATCAGTCTTGAGCTAAAGGACTATGAAAAGTACAAATAATAAGGTCATAATGTAAGGATGTATATTTTAATGGTGGTGATGATGATGTTGATAAATGTGATCTGCATAGTAGCATAATATAAGTACCTTTGCTTCTTTGAACAACGCTGAAACTCTCTAATATGTATAAGGATTAAGGAGTCTGAAGTTCTGTTCGGTACCTTCGGAAGTATACCACGGGGTTTATAACTGTGGTGCAAAATCTTACTTTTTGGTAGTTAAAAAAGGTAGGTAAGGTAAAGCTAAGGTACTTAGATGAAAATGCATCACAAAAAACTTAAATATACATAGCCGAACATAACCAAACCTTCACCTTTGGAAGTCGGTCGGAAGTCTATGAAAATACGATAAAAATTCTTATATTTATGCTAATTTTAAGTACATATTTTTACTTTTATAGCCTATTTTTATACTTTTTTAAGCTTAAGTGATAAAAGTTTTTTATGATGTGACCAAAAATACGATACGAAAATGTAATATTTTTCACCTGCAATAGGGTATTTCATAAAGATGTTCATGGCTTCTTGACATGATTTACTGTACATACGAGTAACTTTACTATTCTGTTGCTAAAATTAGAAAATATAAAATGTGAAAAAAACGGTGTTTTATGCTCAAATACAGGAACAAAACCAATAAGTGTTGTGGAGTCATTATAATGTCATTTTATCAGTAGTAGGTATATAAAAAGCTTTTTTAATATTTTTTTTAATATTTGTTCTAATTATAATTTAATTTAGTTACATTCATAAATAATAACAATATGATCAATAAAATGCAAAAGCAAAAAAGTAAGACACACAAAAAAAACGTTAAAACATACGATGGGTCATTTGACCGCTCTTGGTCTTTAAAGCTAGGAAGTTCAGAATTCCGGTCTTTCTAGTGTTAAATGGTCAGGTTCACATTTGGCATGGGAACGGTTTTTGTTAACTCTGCAGGTCACAGTTTATATTACTGTTAAATATACTCTACACTACTCTCCTTTCGTCCTTGCAGTAAAGACGTTATTTATAAATGTAACTAAACTAAATTATACAACAAATATTTAATAAAATGATTAAAACAGCATTTTATAAACTCAAAACTCAAACTCAAACTCAAAATTTTTTATTCAGAATAAATTTTTGCAAATATTTTCTGAAAGTCTACATGATGCCTACCACCTACCTACTACAGCTGGTATAATGACATAATAATGACTCCACAAGACTATTGGTTTTGTTTCTGTATTTGAACATAAAACACAGTTTTTTCACATTTTATATTTTCTCATTTTAGCATAGAATGGTAAAGTTACTTGAATGTACACTGTACAGTAAATCATGTCAAGAAGCCATGACCATCTTAGTGAAAATACCCTATTGGAGGTGAAAAATATTATTTTTTCGTATCGTATTTTTGGTCACATCATAAAATCTTCTATCACTAAAGCTAAAAAAAGTATAAAATACGCTATAGAAATAAAATATACTTAAAATAGAACTACAATTCGTAACCTTTAGTTTGTTATTTGCTTCGTTTGTGTAGGTAAAACAAAAAATAAAATAAACTCAGCGTAAATATTTAGTTTCAATTCGAACTACTAATAAACCCTGGCTGTGTTAGGCCAACTCAGGCAACAATACTACGAAAATTTACACTGATATTTGTAATAACGCTGATGGTTTTCAATAAGCAGAGTTTCACTAGGAAAAAAACTTGAAATACGTTACAATATCAAAACAGGAATGGCAAAAGATTTTATTTGTACACGTTTTAGAAATATGCAAATATTTTATGTATTTCCATTATGTTTACATATCAAAATGTGAAATTTTAGACCATTTACGTAAATAAAAGTATTTATCCCACTTTTTATCCTATGAGTCATTCACGTCTATTTCAGTGGAGTTTTTTATACATTTTAAATCAAATTTCATATATATAAGACACAAAGTATTAATAATAATAAAACATTTGAAAGTACAAAACTTGCAAGAAAACCCCATTTTCTTTTAAAATTGAAGCGGTCAATGGACCGCTGCGTTCTTTCTAGGTAGGTTATTATTATAAACTTATAATTATTGAGCTATCATTAAAAATATGTAATAACAATTTAAACAATCAAAAATTATTAAATGCAACAAAAGGAAAATGAATTTCATGCAACGGTAACAAAAACTTGAGAGGTTTCAAGGGACACCCGAATGGAACGAAGTTATTTCTTATGTTCAAAAATCTGTATAATATATTATATACTCAAAAAAAATATTTAAAAAACGCCAACTATTAACGTCCAGGAATAGTAACAACGAGTCGTTCTTTATTCTCAAAAAACGCTATCTAGTTGACTTTTTTGGTCTAGCCTCCTTTCGCAACGCGCGATAAGGAACTCCGTTCCAAAATATCGGAAAATAAAGATGAAAAGGCGGTCATTTGACCGCTCCGGTCTTTCTAGTGTTAAAATCTGGGGAGATACAAAATGATCTAACATTCATTGCAAGGATGATGGAATATATAATTAATCCTTAACAATACTAATTAATTAGTTCTAAGTATTTATTCAAGGTCAACAAAAGAAGAAATAACAAATATATTTTTCTTTTTGTTTCAAAATCGAACCGTAATCACTAATCAGTAATCACACAATATGTACTATCAGGGAAGTTGATTCCTAGGCAGATGGGGGACCTACGTAGTTTGGTCGAGTTACGTCAAACCCAGCCGACAGATCACAATTAACATTGAATTGACATGATCCCAGTTCCGACCAAATGACGTCGGTCTGTCAACTGCCTAGGAATCAATTTCCTCGATGGTGCAATACACATGCGCAGTAACTTGAGAGTAATTACAAAAATATAATATCAAACGAGTGCGCGCGGCGTTGCCGTTCGGCGCAACCGCAGGCCGCAGCCTTCGCAGCGCGAACTGGCAACCTCGAGTTGCTTTCCGTAACTAATATTTTACGCCTGTTACATTTTATGAGCAAATACTTTACTACATTTTACTAGTAAAGTTCGATTTACAGTAGGCGCCAAAGAGTTTTATGATATAACTTCTATTTTGCAATACTGTTTGTCACAAATGGGTCGCGATCAACAAGATAAAAAGTAAAGAAACATGTATGCAAAGATTCATTATAAACGGATTAGCTAAACCAACAAAAAATACATCCTAAAATATACATCTTACGCGAGTTTTAGGACTTAAAAAATGTATTTTCTGATAACTGAATAAAGGTCACCAAAAATATCGTTCACGACAATATTGTTACCGATACGGACACGTGGTGCCATCTAGCGTCGGACCAGCGAACTGACCAAGGGAACACAGGCAACATAAATCCCCTACTCGATATTAGATGGCGCTAGGAGTAAGTACCTACGAGTAATTTCTAGAGATATCTCATACTTGTTTACGCATATCGGGTTTACTCTGGGATGTTCCGGAATTTTCTGAGATTCGATCCGGCCCGTATAAATAGTCGCAGACTGAGCGATCTTCGAGGCGACTTCGAAGTGAGAACAAGTGATCAATAGTGAGTGATTGTGATAGTGAACGACTGAGTGTGATAGTGATAGTGAGTGACTCGGCTAGGACCTAGGACAGTGATAGTGCTCAGTGATTTGGATCTAGTGCTTAGTGTTAGGACTTAGTAATTTGTGTGAGCTAGTGCCAGTGAATAAAGTCTTCAAGAGAGTCACCAGGTCTTTCTCTCCGAATCCTCGAACCCTAGCACGTAACAATATATTTCAAGATACACTTTCTAATTACACAAAACTTCTGTATTTCCCGATCTGTAATTTAGCTGAAAAACATCGCCAAAAAGACGTCTAAAACGCATTTTGCTTTACCATTCACCTTAACAAAAATGTTACTGTTTAATTGTATCATTAACTACGCAATCTCACACCTCTTACAATAAATTTACAGCCGCCACATCTGATAACCACACAATTTCAGTCTAAACATAAACACCACACACTGAATATTTCTGTACATCACAGAATCTTGTCCCTTCTTATCCTAAACACTTCTTTGGCGATCTGACTGTTTTTGAACTTCACTTTTTCACTTCTCTCGTCACTATCAGTTTCTGTACTTTTGTTTTTGCCGAACTTTTGCAACTTGGACTTTATCCCCTCCGCGGAAGGTTCATTTTCGTCATCTTTAAATAAATCTTTAACAGATACCAATCTCTGCGAGTTACCGAGTCTCAACAGCTGTTTGAGGCCTCGCGCCGTCTTCTTCTCTATCAGGCCTAACATACCCCAATCGTCTCCTTTCTTATTGTCTAAAGAAGTCTCTAGGTGCCACGCTGCATTCCGTATCTCCAACTTCAGTCTTTCGCATTCCTCATAACTGACATTTCTGCTGACGTTCATCCCTTGCTCCAAAGGATTGACTATGTACAGGGGCGAAGCGTTCGGTTTTCTTATCGATCTACCCTCGTTTATCGATATCGCTCGCTCTTGGAAATCGAACTGCGAATAGAACTCGAAGAATTGGAACAGGAGTGTCTCGAGATTGTCCGTGTTCTGTCCGAAGGCGGAGGCCGGCAGCTTGTTGAGGTCTCGCAGGAATGTGCAGTTGAGATTTTCCTCGGCTATCCGAATGTCTTCCCTCCCTGAAACAGAAATGTTTATATAAATGGAAGGCGGTGCATAGTAGGGCGCATTTTCATTAGTCGTTAACTCGTGCGGTATACAGCATACGGGGAGTCTATGACAACTAATGGCGCATTTTGATTGGTCGAGGCATGATCTCCCGCACCCCGCATGCGGGCCCTATCGACCAGTGAAAATGCGCCAGTAGTGTGTGAAATGTGAACATTTTTTAGTATATCATATTGCAGTATTTAAAAAAAAAATTAAACAAATTGAATTAACATTTTATAGGAATATCATTAATCAATACTTGGATAGTAAACAATCTGGATCTTCTCGTGTAGTACAGTTAAATTTTAAATAGCCAATCTGAAAATGAAATGCTGCATAAAGTTTTTCTGTTTGAATAATAAAAACTAAGGAAACTTAACTCCCATACTTCAACCGTTTTGAATATATGGTTCTTTTTCGCACACTAAAATATGACAATAGCTACGAAACACTAACGAAGCCGTTGACAATAATTGTCTTTTTTATTTAATTGTGAAATGTGTGTATGTAAATATACCTGTAATCGGGTCACATTTAGCAGACTTGCGGACAAAATTTTTGAGACAGTTACTCTTCCTAAGTGCCTGTCCGATGAGGCGTTTTACGCGCGAAGTCCATACGCGCGTTTCAATTTCTTTTGCATCCAGATACCGCGTTTTACGCGCGTTTTTACGCTACAAGCATGGACTCGAAGTTATCACGCTTCCGGCTTCAGTCAAATACGTCCATTCGCAACGGACTCGCGCGTAGTTCTGGACGCTGCAATGGCACCAAGCGTCGCTCGCGCGCTTTACGGGCGAGTGGAGAGTCCCGCTCATTGCAAACGTTTTACGCGCGAGTTAGAAAACGCGCGAAGGCATCTGGACGCGATATATGTAGCTCTAGTATCTCGAGTACGTGCGTAAAACGCCTCATCTGGACAGGCTCTTAGTTTTTATTATTCGTAAGTTTGAATTTCAAATAAATTCGCTCACCAGACTTATTGACTAAGTACTTGAAGGTCGGCAGTATAGCTCCCCCGGGGCGCGTCTGCTGCAAGAAGAACAGCACCATGAGGGTGAGGGGGAAGTTGGTGACCCAGCGGCCGGGGTGGGGCTGCGTGATGCCCGCCCCCCGCGCCCAGCGCCGCACCGCGAACGTCAGCGGGCGGACGCGGATGTCCACCGAGCCGTACAGCCAGAGGAGTTCCGACATGTACACGCCGGACCTGAAATGTAAAAGTAATAATATAATAATAATATCTATGGACGCTTCACACCACGTCAGTCTGGCCCCGTGGTAAGTACCTGAAGGACTTGTGTTACGGGTACCAGACAACGGAAATATATTTAATACTTTTATACTATACATATATTTAAGATTTTTATTATAATACACATAATTTTTAATACACATCCATGACCCAGGAACTTTTGAAAACCTATTGTTCCGTCGGCGGGATTCGAACCCGCGACCCCCGGCTTGAGCTACCAACAGCCCACCAACTGAGCCACAGAGGTCGTCCAGCCATAAAACCAGGAAGTCTATCTGAGTAGTTTGGTTTTATAATTGGTCAAATCCCAAAATGCACTTTTTTAAACTGACAATGCAGCTATATTCCCTTTGTAAAAATAAACCATTATTTTTATTTCAAACCCGACCAAATCCTTGCATTTGCCGTTATTAACAAAAAATTGAACCCGACTTCCAATGTAAAAACAATATTCTTAAAATGACCTAAAAAGGATTAAATAATTCTTATTCTTCTTGAGTGCCTTTTTCAAAATTCGAGAAAATCTCAACGAATTCTGTACTCAATTTTCATTCGTTTGAAGTCGGTACCAGCCCAGAACTGAGATACTTGACATAGAACTTAGCCAGTACCGACTTCAAAAGAATGAAAATTGAGTACAGAATTCGTTGAGATTTTCTCGAATTTTGAAAAAGACACTCAAGAAGAATGAGAATTATTTCATCATTTTTAGGTCATTTTAAGAATATTGTTTTTACATTGGAAGTCGGGTTCAATTTTTTGTTAAAAAATAATAATTTTACTCTTTTTAGATTCTGTTATCTACAAGACAAGGCTTACTGTAAGCTAAATTGTGGTAAATGCTTGCAGTTATCTAAGCGATGCTGCAATTTCCCAACTTTTATCTTTAAAGGTTCAGGAGTTCTGTTCAGTGCCTTTGGACCAAGAGACACCTTCGTATGAAATTTCTTTTAATCGTAACATAATATGTTTAAGTTACTAGAAACAACATTTTAACCACTATGAGTGTTTTAATAAATTTCAAGGGTTATTCCCTCGATTACTCATAGATTCCATCATCAGCTCACCACTTTCGTAATTGGTGTACAAAATTAAGATTATATCCTATTTAACAAAACAAGAATTTTGAAAATCGGTCCACAAACAGCGAAATAATCATCAAAAACATCTGCTTCGATGCAAAATATCACGAAAAGTACCAATAATTGGGTCATAATGTGATGATGCATGGCATAATTATAGTTGTGATGATGATGATTAATCAAATTGATATATTGGCTTATGGTTTCAGTTGTTTAAACAACGCCGAAATCCCCGAACCTGTATCTATAAGGATTCAAAAGTTCTGTTCGGTACCTTCGGATCCAGGGTATAACCTGGTGCAAAGTCTTACTTTTTGGTATTATTTACCTCGAATGCTTCAGAAAAAATTTAAATCACTATATGTTTCCATACAAATTTCAAAGAGTCCCTTCGATTCCTCATGGATCCCATCATCAGATCACCACTTTTGTGAACATAGTACCAAATTCGGATTCAACCCTGTACAACAACAAAAGAATCATGAAAATCGGTCCACAAACGGCGAAGTTATGGTTGAACATACAAAAAAATATATATACAGACGAACATAATATTATTATAAATACAGAATTACTATAATAATCAGTGAGTATCACTGATTATTATAGTAATAATCAGTGATATAATCATAATCAGTTGATTATTATAACAATGCTGTATTAAACGGTTGTGATTATTGAAGTAAGTATATTTTATAATTCATATAAGTGAACATTTAAAGTCTACCTCTGTAACTGATTCGCTTGGTTATTTTTGTATGTTTTTTAAGTTTTAAATGTTTATTTTTTTAACTTTTTACTCAATACTAGGGTATGTTATTCGAATATTCGAATACTCGTTTTATTCAAATATTCGACGATCTTATTATTCGAATATTCGCCAAATTATTTTTCGAATAATTCGAATAGTAAAAATATTTTTTATTTTTGTTTAAAATGCTATTAAACATAAAATTAACATGGAAAAAGAATATTCTACATCTTTAATGATATAATTGAATCTATTTTTAGTCTAACAAATGAGTATACGACCATTTGTCGTCGCCGTTGACCATGTTTAAGACGTTATTGTGCCTAAAGACATGCAAATGAAGATATAAACTACTTTCAGTCATGGATTTCAGTATCGTCAATAATGGTCGCTCACGATCTGTATCCATAGACTTCTTTCAAGCTTTCTCAAATTTTTTGTCTACCGTGATAGCTATATAATAAAATCACCAGCTATAGGATTGTTTCACCCTCACCCAGGGCTTCGTTGCAATTTTTTTTCTTTGTTGTGATGTTTGTTTTCTAGTGGCCCTTTTTTATAATTTCGAGCCACGTTGACACAGGTGAAGCCGACTAGGTGAACTAGGTGAATGTGGATCGAAAATATCAAAAAGATAGGTGAGCTGGCTTAGTATTATGTAATGAACAGATATCATAACGTCGAATATCATATTATTATTTAACCTCAACTGCTGCCTAGTAAGACTAAGCACGTGAGAAAGGTAAAAGGTGCTACGATCGAAAACTTTACAGCCTTTCTTTTATTGCCAGACTGTAACCTTAAAATATACATTTTAAAGTGTTTAACAATAAAAATTAACTATGTCATTTACAAAGATTTATGTTGATAAAAGTAAAAATAAGAATTGCTTACTTCATAGTATTAACAAAATAGGTTGTACAATACCCGGCAATAAATATTGCACATCGACCTTTGGAAAGAGACAATCGGCTAATTTCGGTTTCATAGAGCGTTATCTTTGTAGCACACACCTATTTGACATTATGTCAGTCGTTGTTCAAATTCAATAGAGTGCAGTCGCGTCCAGTTCAAAATATATATCTAGAGTTGTTAACACCTCTAAATTTGCTACAGCTGTAATTTTCCAAAAGAATTTTAAATACATAAACATAATTTGAACCACCTTTTTTATTTTATTTTACCCGAACCTAAAGCCATAACTTATAGAAAATTTGGTGTATTTTATACAAAGAATAATAAAATTGTCAAAAGAAGCAAACCATAATAATTATGGCTTTTTTACCAGCTCCTAATATATACCGGACTTTTTGTATTTCGTGCGTAAGAGATAACGCTCTACAAAACCGAAATTAGCCGACTGTCACTTTCCAAAGGTCGATGTGCAATATTTATCGCCGGGTACTGTACATGGTTGTACGAAGCTTCTTGTAACTTTTATTCAGAGTTTTCAGCATTTTTCAAAATTTTTGAATTATTCGAATAATATTCGAATTATTCGAAAACTTTTGAAAAATATTCGAATTATTCGAATAGTAAATTTGTCGAATAATAACATTCTCTACTCAATACCGATTGAGAATGTATGTTATTTTTTATAAAAGACTAATAGAAGACTTATTTTTAGTTACTTTTGTTACAAAGTTACTTTGTTTTTAAAGTTGATTAATTATGTTGTTGATTAATTTTAAGGTTTAGGTTCTAAACTATCTTGTTGTTTACATATCTGAATAATGCTATGTGTGTTACTTCTACCTCAAATAAAAATATCTCATGTTGTTGTTCATGTTACCTAGTATTATATTTCAAATTTTATTATTTGTAGTCTAGGAATAAAGGGCAGCATGTGATAATATTGAAACTAATGACTGATTAGAGTAAGTATTAATTAAGAATTTTATATCAACAGATAATAAATAACCCTGATTTGAGTTTATGTTTTATTTCGCATACCATAATATATATTTTAGTATATATTATACCTGTATCACCTAAGTGAATATACATAAGTAAAGTTAGTATTTTACCGCAAAAATAGATAAATTTAAGAATAGGCTACTTGCATATTTCTAGTAGAACTTGGCCTAGGAAACCGTATTTCACCCTTATCATCAAATAAAAGCTTATGATTAATAAATAAAGTCGATTTGAAAATATGATTTTATGAAAATAGGATTTGTACTGACGAAAACGCTTTTGCGGTACTTCCGATTTGGATGTGACGTCATCAGACTCGTAATTTAATATCTTTTATTTATCGCGCTTGTTATATGTAAGTTTAAAATTAATAAATAATTGAAATAAAACATCAGTTTTAAATATTATCTCCCTTTATTGTAGACGGGAAATGAAATGGCCAAAACCTTTTCTCCAAAAGTTTTCAACATTACAAATGATTTCTAATTTCTTATTTAATTCTTTTATGATTTTTGGGCACTTTTATACTCGTACATTTAGCACATAAAAAATGTTCAATAAAGAGAGTTTAAAATACAAAACGTATGACGTCACACTATGGCGGACAGTATTTTCGGCGCCATTTATAAGGCATATTTTTCAATCAACATTTTTATGGGTTTCTACTGTGTAAAATATTAAAATATTAGTTTTTTTTGTGAAAATGAATGATTAAGAAGCGATTAACATGAAGAAAAAAAGTAGGATTCTTTTGAGCTAATCTTAAAAGGCCTTATAAGAGATCCCCATTGAAAAAATTCAAAATTTTTCATTTTTCACTTTTTTATTGACATTCAAAGTCATTCCAAAATTATCCAATTATTGTTACTATTTTGTTTTGTTATTGTTAGAAGCCAGATAACAATGTATATTTTTTTATTTATAACTAATAAAATTTAAATAATCATTTTTATTGATGAAAAAACCCTAATTGCTATATTTACATAAAAATTTCATGAATACCTTTGATTGTTCATAAAAAATTGAAAAATCAAAATTAGTGAATTTTTCCAACGGATATCTCTTCTAAGCTCTTTTAAGATTAGCTCAAAAGAATAATAAAAATTTCTAGATTTCTTGTTTTGAAATAATCAGCGTTTTTATGTTAACATTAAAATGGTGACTATTAACAAATTAACAAAAGCATAACAATTAAACAAATTGTGATAATTTATTTTTGTTGACGGATTATTGTTGATTGATATGTCTACTTAGTACCCAATTTTTTTTATTTCTTTATATTAATATTTAATCAGTAAAATATATTTTTTAGTTCACGTGGCAGATTGCGGCAATTCACGCGAAACCCGAACTACGCGTTTTTACCGTTACTTTCGCCGCTCAATTAAAGTTATAAGGATTGTTGATAAGGTTCCAGGATCTAGGATTTTTTTAGGAAATTTCCTGCTCTTTAAGGATCTATTTTCAAATTTTGGTTATCTCAAATAGTTTTCCAGAGCCAGAGAGGTCGTCAGTAGTGATTACTTCTGACTTGTGATTGATTACACTTTGATAGTGACGCAGATACTAGTGTCCAGTTAGTGGTATTTATCACTAAAGTCATTATGAAATAACTCGGTCGCGCGATAGAGGGAACTATTCGCTAGGTCAAGATCTTGGTAATAGCAATTTCTCGCCAGCTGATGTACAGTTGGTCTCGTGTTTACATGTTAGAAGGTCAAGTTTTCACTTTCCAAGTAAACCGTGCCCATAGCAATGAGGCGAAGTCTAGTTTCCGAATCTAAACGATCTCGAATTTACTGTTACTGCTCCCCTTTTACTGACTGACAGACTGCACAAATATATGTTTTTACCGCGACAACGCCTAAAGCCTAAAGGAAGGGAATGATTTTGGGCGTCTATGTATATATGTCCCTCGTAGCGGCTAAACTACAGATCAGATGAGAACAAATGCGGTGTCAATAGTTAATTATACTGTACTCGGCGAAACTGCTTTGTATAAAAAATGACAGGGAGTCAATGACCGCTACCGCCATGTTTCGCCGAGTAGGTACAGTACCGCAGCTACTAAGCTACTATGATAGTTTATTTTTTAATTTTGTAAATTGTAGTTTTCCTAGATGGGTTATTGTTATTAATTTAGTTAATTAGATTTTTTTGATTAGTTGCCAGAGAAGAAGATAAAAAGCAATAATGTTATTATGTAAGCGTATGTAACGAGCTTTTTACGTTTCAGGCGATAATAACATCGACAGCGGGGTAGCGGCCGGTGAGGTCAAGAACCTTGGACAAGATGCAGTCACCCAGGAAGTAAAGGAACAGGAAATCAAGGAGAGCCCATCGGACGAAAAGACTGAAGCGTAGTTATAGACTTTCTATTTATGTAAATATTTCTGGCCACTCTTTTATTGAGAATAAAAAAAGTCATTGAATATTTTTTTCATTTCTCATCGAACGCCATATTATTGTGTGTGCTACAACAGATTTATGCAAAGCAGCATTTAAGTCTTAGCCTTTATACTGGGTATAATATACTATCTTTATTCTCTTATATTATGCTGATGAAGCGGACAAGGCCCCCCGCAGGATTGTGAGGGTGATAGCTTGCCCGACTTTGGGTTTGGAAGGTGCAGTGGAATAAATCACGTAGGTTAGGGTTGCCAACCGTCCTGTTTTCCCAGGACATGTCCTGGTTTTTGTAGTGTCCTGGGACGTCCTGAATAGTTTTAAAGCAGCGTCCTGGGTTGTCCTGGGTTTTTTATTTTAAAATTCGCGCGCCTCTTCAAATTTTTACGGCAATATTCCCTCGATCGTGGCATAAACGAGACACAATAGATTTGTATTGTTATCGCGGTCCCATGCGACCGCTTGGGGCTTGAAGCAATATATGAAAAATTTGTGAAAATTAGATGCATCTTTGTGATTTTTTTCTATCAAGAAAATTTTAAGATATCGTGTTTTCGCTCAAATCAAATTCTTGGAAATTTAATGTAGTATCTATGTTTAGAAAATGAAACAATTTGGGGCTTATTTTCAAGTATGAAAATGAATTATAAAATCGAAAATGTTGGGTTAGTCGCCCACTTAATGTGTCCTGTTTTTATACTGAATTGTCCTGGTTTTTCCAACTTCAAATCCTGGTTTTTTAAATTTGAGGTTGGCAACCCTAACGTAGGTACACGATGGTCAAGTTGAATTAATTTTATCTCATGACACAATCCACCAATGTTTCTTCATGAACAAATAGCATAGTATCACGAATCACGATTCACGACTTGCCACAGAATTCAGAAGGGTTCCGTAGTTTATGAGCTTTACTAGTTGCCCAGATATTTTAAAGCAATATTGAGCTAGTGATTTATCAGGCGCCAAAAAATATTCGCAGCTGACAGCTGATGCTTGTCAAACTGACATCGTCCATCAGACCAAATCGAAACCATCGAGTCCATCGATAAAAAAAATCATTTCGGCTTTGCTTTCAACTTTCGAGTTTCAAGTTTCACAAGTAATGTATTCTGTGGCATTCACACTTGACAGTTGCGGTTGGAGGTTATTTTTAGGTTAACTTTTTGTTTACCTATATTTTGAATTTGTGCAAAATATATACTGTATATTTTAAATCATGAATGGGCTAACACTGAGAATAAGCAGTAATGGAAAGAACAAAATAAAACCAACATCATCGTCAGCATCGTTTAGTACAGTGTGTATTCCTGAAAATTTGGCAACAGAAATTGGTAGGTAAGGTTTAAAACTTTTCTAAAATATATAAAAAATGTACAAATTCTAAATGAAATGTAATTTATAAGAGAAGTTTATGAAGCAAAAATGAAAAATGTAGGTCACATTTATATAGTATTAAAATATAACAATGTGAGTTGTGACATGCGAAATATTGCATAACATTACCTATATTTCAATACCAAATTTCAGTGTTGTTGTTTGCAGTTTTAGTGTATGTTTACTTGTATTGAACCCAGTAATAAATAATTGTACATGAACTCTTTGGTACTTAACCCATCAATCCCCAAGCGGCACCCAGCTGCCGCATAACAATTGAAAATCTATTGTGTCTGCTATTTCCACGATCGAGGTACTTATTGAGTAAATTCGACAGTTACTGCTAATTTACTTTGATACAATTAATTCATGAAGCCCCAAGCGGCCACATCCGGCCGCGATAACAATGAAAAAGCTATTGTGTCTCGTTTTGCCACGACTGATGGGTTAATAGTGAATACTAGTTCCGGCTTTAGAACAGTGCTCTATCAATGTATCCAAAGTATCCAAAGCCCGCTACTGTAACAATGTCACATCATCAAATATTATATATTATTATCTTGTGTGAATAAAAGAACTAGAGGAAAGAAGTATGGTATCCATGGGTGCCGGCAGGGGGGTGCCAGGTGATGCACTTGCACCCCTTGGGAATCTCGGGATCAACAGGAATTATTGAAATAAAAAGCCGTCTGTAACCCAATAGGGTTACAGAGGGCTTTTTATTTCAATAATTGTACCATGCCATACAAAGATAGTTCATAATGTTTCGGCACTAAATGTATTCTGTTGACGTAAATAGTCACTGTTGTTTGTAAAAAGTAAAAAGAAAAGAAAGAAAACTAAAATCTGCACCCATTGGAAATTATTTCTCCCGGCGCCCATGATGGTATCCCCACTGATCACAATCTTATAGAGATTAAAATCTTATATTTTGTCTTGGTTCAGTTCTACATAAAACTGTCACCCTCTCACAATTCACAAATTATTTAAAGAGTTACACTGTGTATAGAAATGTTATAGTTATGCAATGGCTTGTCCTTTTCTGAAAAAAAAATGGTTTGAAAAACAAGGATCATAACATCTGTATTTGAGTTCACAGTGTTGACAATAATTTTAATTTGTTACAGAATATGGTCTGTCTTTCTTAATTTTCTAATATTGCACAATAATTTTGGTGGCATTATGTGTTTTTAACCCCCGACCAAAAAGAGGGGTGTTATAAGTTTGACGTGTCTGTCTGTCGGTCTTTCTGTCTGTCTGTCTGTCTGTCTGTCTGTCTGTCTGTCTGTCTGTCTGTCTGTCTGTCTGTCTGTCTGTCTGTGGCATCGTAGCATCCAAACGGGTGGACCGATTTTGATCTAGTTTTTTTTGTTTGAAAGCTGACATGGCCGAGAGTGTTCTTAGCTATAGTTCATCATCATCAGCCTGCTCATTGTTGAAATATCACGGTTTATCTGGTTCGTGATAGGACGATGAGCAACTTGCAGTCGTTTGGTGGGTTTCATATTTCGCATTCTGGTTCGTGACACTTATGAATAGGTATATACACATTATTGAAAAGTTGACCTGGTGCTGCAGCATCACCTACCAGTATCAATATTATACCCAACTCCTTACCAACTTAGAGCAGAGGTTTCGTGTTTGGGCTCATTTTAATTGCGACAACCAGTAAGACGTAGATAAACAGTAAATAATATTTGCATACTGCTGCTGCAGCATCACCTGGATTCTATAGGAGCCGAGCTCCATATGAACCCAAAGTGGAGGTTTCATGTTTGGGCTCATATTGACGGCCTCATCCAAGAGAACATATTTTACAGATGGTATTCATTGGGATATGATCCAGTTGATAGGAATTAAGTATACTGCACAAGTTTAAAAAGCATAAAATTAAATTAAATAATTAAAAAAAAACCCCCGCCAAAAAACTTTAAAAAGTAATGAAATAATATTTACTGACTTTAAGTTTAAATAATTCCTAAGAGTAAAGTATTATTTTAGTCCATAAATGTTGTCAAGGTGTGTCGGAGGACCGCTAATGTAGATGTTTGATTTCACATAACATTATAGTTTAAGGGTCAGTTCACAGCGACCCGAATCGAGAGAATCAGCGACTATTATGGCGATACAAAATGCAAAAGTCGCTGTTGTGGTAGTTTACTTGGCGGTCCCCCGACACACCGTGACAACATTTATGGACTAAAATAATACTTTACTCTTAGGAATTATTTAAACTTAAAGTCAGTAAATATTATTTCATTACTTTTTTAAGTTTTTTGGCGGGGGTTTTTTTTTAATTTCTTAATTTAATTTAATTGTAATCAATATTGATACTAAAATATGTTATCAACTTATCAACCTAAACCCGTATAATATGTGACATACATCTATACTATCTATACTAATATTATAAATGCGAAAGTATCTCTGTCTGTCTGTCTGTCTGTTGTAAGGGGGTGAAAATGCGTAAATTTATTCAAATTAAGTTAGTTCCAAAAATTCATAATAGATGGCGCCGTGCGTCTCCTACATCGCGCTATCGCTTGCTCATGCATCTTTCTATAAGAGGTGGTACCATGTTGAGTAACTTTAACGTTTCTTTCGATTGTTATACACGTCGATAATGAATTACTCACTACTCAGTACTTTATCTTTATCTACACAGCAATGAGTGACAAAACTTTAAACCTGTACCAATGCTAAAATATAGTTTATGGGTAAAGCTAAAGTTGTGTTATGGGGGGCTAAATAAGCTTTAGGTTTAATTAAAAAAAAAAAGAAATATTATGTGCGCACTGCACAGCTGTTTTTGGGTATTTTGATTTAAGGGGTGCCAGGGTTTTAAAAAGCTTTTAAATTTGACACCAATTTTGTTGACACCGCGCGCTATAAACTGAAGTCCACGCGGACGAAGTCGCGGGCAACAGCTAGTAATCATATAAACGAAGTAGATAAGTTTTTTGTACTTTTGTGGGTACAAATAAGTGCATAATATTTTGAAATGTGTTTTATGTATTTTGACCAAAGGTTTTAAAAAACTCAGGATAAGAAACAATATGGACAAAAAAGTCAAACTAAAAAAGTTCAAATTTTATCACGCTAAGACTAATAGGAGCGAAGAAATAGATGAAAATGTGGAAAAAACGGGGAAAATTATTTGAAAGGGCTAACTTGAATGCGCTAATCTCAGGAACTACTGGTCCGATTTGAAAAATTCTTTCAGTGTTAGATAGCCCATTTATTGAGGTAGGCTATAGCCTATAGGCTATATTTTATCACACTAAGACTAATAGGAGAATGTGGAAAAAACAGGGGAAATTATTTGAAAGGGCTTATCTCGCGATCTACTGGAGCAATTTTTATGTTATTTGGCACAGATAAGAAGTAGACCACGTGAATGATCATAAGCTATCGATTTTAATATTTTTTTCAGTGGCTATATATTTTATAACCGTGCGACGCCGGGGCGGGTCGCTAGTTATGTCTAAATGGCCCCAAACAACACTACTATGTCACTATTTTTGGCCACCCTTATCTATGATTTTGATTTCTTTTTAAATTGCCCCTAATTATCCAATTTCCAGCAGAAAAAAGTGAAAAGTTTAAAGAGTTTATTAAATCCAATGAAAAGAAGCAACTTCAACTGCTGACGGAACTATCATACCCGATTAAGTATGACCTGGGAATGTGTAATGAGTTGGACACTCTGGAGTTTTTCGCTATTGTATTTCTATATGCAGAGTCTAAGCACCCAGCACAATGTTTCGTATTAAGGTAATTTCTTTTATAATAACAAAAATCTCCTACTTTTTTATACATTCTATGAAACCATAGAACAAAAGAGTGACTGTGGCACAAAAGAGTAGTTGACGACCTCTGTGGCTCAATTGGTTGAGTGTGTGGCAGCTCAAGCCGGGGGTTGCGGGTTCGAATCCCGCCGACGGAACAAAAAGTTTTCAATGTTCCCGGGTCTGGATGTGTATTAAATAATAATTTGTATGATATAATAAAAATCTTAAATATATGTATAGTATAATACTCTATGAGTATAAAAAGTATTAAATATATTTCCGTTGTCTGGTACCTGTAACACAAGTCCTTCAGGTACCTCGCACGGGGCCAGACTGACGCACACTGGTCCCAAAGTAAAATAAATGGGACATTAAGAATTTTCGGATCGAAGGTCAACGGATCAGGCTGATATTTTTTTTTGTAGACAGCTGATGCAATTACAAGTCACTTTTATAGATGTCGTTTTTTTCAAATATGCCGTATATACAGAGATAAAAAATAATGATTTTTTTTGTATGGACGAAATCATAATTTTGTCATTTTCATCCAAGATTCAAACGTATTCAAAATAAATCATAGCATAGCTTATAGAGGGACTCTTGTCGTACATTTTTGTCATACACACTCAACTGCGATTTTTGCGCCTTTTAGAGCTACAGGCACTTTATTAATTTTTTTTGGTCAGTGGATGAAGCTGATTTTTTTTTGTAGCATCTGATGCAATTACAAGTAACTATTATAGACGTCGTTTTTTTCAAATATGCCTTATCTACAGATAAAAAAAATATGAATTATTTTTTGTATGGACGAAATCATAATTTTGTCATTTTCTTCCAAGATTCAAACGTATTCAACATACATCATAGCACAGGTTATAGAAGGACTCTTGTCGTACATTTTTGTCATAGACCACTTAACTGCGATTTTTGCGCCTTTAAAAGCTACAGGTACTTTAATTTTTATTGTTTTGTATAATTCATTTTCGAGTATTTCATATGGATTTTAATAAATATTGTTAAGGATAGACAATGTTTTCTTTATTGACAAGTAAAGTAACTCTTACTAGTAATGTCTTATTCATAAAAAAATCCTATATATACTTAAACTAAACAAATTATTAAGGTAGAAATCTCAAAACATGTACGTAGTAGGTAAATTATTTTATGACTCATCCAGTTTGTACCCAACAAACAAACTGATCTTATAAAATTAAGTCAATAAGGTCTAAACTCTTATACTTGTTATAAAAGAGCATTCATTATGCCAATGTTACTTATAATGGCACATTATTAGGTGATTTGGCAAATATTACCTTTATTCTTATAATTTGGTTGGGTAAACGCTAATGCTTAGCACAAATCTACGCGACCACGCGACTGCGAAGCGGCAGCGTGGTCGCGTAGGTTTGTGCAAAGCATAATAACTCTAATTTATATGGCAACTATAAGGCTTCGAAATATGTTCATCTTATAGTGGCAAGTTACAAGGCTTTTAATATGGTCAATTATTCTTATAAAAGTAATGCACAAGGTAACTATAATGCTTATATAGGGGCATTTAATAAGACATCTATCCAACAAACGAATGCTAACATTTTATATGACCTTAACAAGGATGAATGCAATCCCTATTCTCTTATACAGTGATTATAACGATATTATTCTCTTTAAGGTTACAATAAAATGCTTTACATAACTAAATTCGCCATTTTAAACGTACAAAAGGTTGTGTGAATATCTTGCGGAGCGGAATAATCGGCCAAGTGCGAGTCGGACCTGCGCACTATGGGTTCCGTACTTTCATAGAGGGATTCAAAATAATGGAAGAAGTTGAAAAGGAGCGATGGTTACAGAAGAAAAGTAAAAAATAAAACAATTCATTTGATAGTCACGTATCTTTGATAATATTTCAAACTTAAAATTAGTGCACAAAAGTGAGCTAAAGTATCCTTATAAAGAGGTCTCTTTCAGCCAACCCAACTACAGTGAAAAAAAATCATTTTTATATAAAATATACGGGAATAACACTAGCTAGGTGCGATTTTTTTAGTGTGAAAGGAACCCTAACTATATGTAAAATGGCGATAGCATAATAAACAATTGATGCCGTTATAAAGTCTTTACTCTCATAGACTCCTTATAGACGATGTGTGAATCCTGTTGTTCTTTTAAAAGCACTGTACTTAACTTGACTAAATAATTAATGACGTTTTTAGCACAAAAACAGCTTAAATTCAATACCAAAACACACAGCGTATCACATTATATCATGCATTTAAATTCCTATACACTTTTCACTATAAACGAGCACTAAATCAGGTAAATAAACTATACATAAAATAATGACTTATCGTTTACTTGACAGTAAAATGGCTGACGTTTCTATTTCTTCTCCAAGCTGTTGCGAAAATGTAAATCACTTATGACGGCAAAACGGGGTAACGGATTTTAAGAGCCTTTGATTTGCCGCATTGAGTTTAAACTCCTTGTATCGGACAATTATATAACACGTACAAGGGTAATCGCCCGTATTAACGCTTTCCATATGTTTCTTATAAGTTGAAGTACCTTGTTCTTTGAAATTATATAACACGTATAAGGAAAAAATCGGACAATAAAGCAACTATAAGGAGGGTATAAGGTTATTATCTTTATACCCTCCTTTTTGGGTGCAATTGTGCCCAAATGCACCCTTATTAGCGATAATACGACTCCTATAAGAATATTATTTTTGGCTATATAAGCCACAACAAGAGCAATTTTTGTTAGTTGAGTAAACATTGTTTGGTAATGACTCATTGTCTAATTACCTCTATACTTGGAAAATTATGATTTCGTCCATACAAAAAATAATTCATATTTTTTTATCTGTATATAAGGCATATTTGAAAAAAACGACATCTATAAAAGTTACTTGTAATTGCATCAGATGCTACAAAAAAAAATCAGCTTCATCCACTGACCAAAAAAAATTAATAAAGTGCCTGTAGCTCTAAAAGGCGCAAAAATCGCAGTTGAGTGTGTATGACAAAAATGTACGACAAGAGTCCCTCTATAAGCTATGCTATGATTTATTTTGAATACGTTTGAATCTTGGATGAAAATGACAAAATTATGATTTCGTCCATACAAAAAAAATCATTATTTTTTATCTCTGTATATACGGCATATTTGAAAAAAACGACATCTATAAAAGTGACTTGTAATTGCATCAGCTGTCTACAAAAAAAAATATCAGCCTGATCCGTTGACCTTCGATCCGAAAATTCTTAATGTCCCATTTATTTTACTTTGGGACCAGTGTGTGACGTGGTGTGAAGCGTCCATAGATATTATTATTATTATTATTATGTTTGTGTAAAGCACTCCTTGCTCACGGGCAATTAAATCCCGGACCTTTGGAAGGCATGCGTGGGGCCGAAGCCAACACGTAGAGGCCCGTTACACAGTTTTAATCTAGATGCAATGTGACACCGGCCGGCGACTCTCCCTGTCCGAACTATAGAAGTACGACTAAGGAGAGCCAGCGGCCAGTGTAGGACTATTGCAGGGAATGGAATTAAAATGATATCGGGCTATGGGGGTGAGGTGCTAGTGGACTGGGTAACTGGGACTATGTAAGGACTATGGCGTCTGCCGATACAATGTTGTAACATGTATAAAGTTGGCAGACGGTGACTCGCCAACTCTTTAAATGGGCCCCTCAAAATGGTCGCACGTACGGTGCACCGAGGCGGCAACATTGACAGAGCGGCTTGAGGCAGGAGAGGTGTCGCTGGACTTTAAACGCCGATCATTTGCACCCTCAGAGGGTCCCATCACGTCGCCCACTCGCCACTTACGCTTCACATCCTCCCTCCGAGCCGAAGCTCTCGCGACTCCACTCTGACCGGCCGGTTAAGGCAAGGCAGAGGTAGGGCCTGGTTCTCCGTCAGTGTTCACTCCGGCCGGCCGGTGAAGGCAAGCCGGAGATGGAGAACAGGGGCTTCCCTGGGAGCACTCGGGTGCGTGGGGTCGCTACTCCCCAACAGCTCGCCACAAGCTGCACTGCGGGCTTATTATTATTATTATTACTAATCGTAAGTCTTAAGTATTAAAAAACAAAATACTCATTCAAACTAGAGATTTAATATTATAATATAAAACTACTTTAATATTATTTTATACATATTCTTATAATAATTACGTAATACTTGTAATCACATACATATCTAATAAGCTTGTCAAATGTTGTCCTTATCAAACAGTTTTCTAAAGTATATGTATTTTAAATTCACAGATTTGTTTCAAATATGGAATCCCTACTTCAACCTTTCACTGAGGCATTAATGAAGCATATTAAGCCCCTACTATCGAGAGAACACAGCAGCTATACATGCTACAAGTCCACAGTAGAACAGATTTGCTGTTGCATTGACAATGAGCCAGGCGGTATTGCTCTGAGGTCACTAGAAGTGCAAGTTATGGAGTACCTAAACAACTGTCTTGTGTGTTGTGTGGGAGCTTTAAGGTAAGAATAATTAGTATTTAGTAGAGATAAACTACTATAACATGGCGCGCCCCTCCAAATTACTGTTTCAATGTGTGTAGTCACATCCTTTTGAAAGAGTTTGTATGTAGTAAGTATTCAACCAATCAACCAGTACTGGTAATATGTCACTTATTATTACCATCCAAGATTTGTTGGTCAACTAATCATAATTCGACAAGACAACGCACATCAAACGTTTTGACAAACGCACTTCAAACGTTTTGAATTTTGGAGGGGCGCGCCATGTTATCGTAGTTTATCTCTATTAAAATTCGTCTTCTGCAATGATAAAATAAGATTTTAACATTCTCTTCTTAACATATTATGTATTAAAAAGTGCTGAATATTTTATATCCCTCATATTGCTTAATTTAAATGACATACCATAAATTTTTCCCTTTTCAGAGAAAACAATTTAGACTCAGTGGACAAAAATGATTTATTTGCGATTGTTCACACTACCTTTAGGATATTATTGTTTCTTGTACAAAAGATTAGTGACGAGAACCAGTGTAAAGTAGACTCTATGTTGAGTAGTATAGAGTCTTCTGTTGTACAGCTATTAAAAGAACTAGAAACGCCCATGGACACGAAATCAGTTGGCAGTATTCTATTCGTAACACTGTATATTAAAGAGAATGGACCAGATTCTTGGAAAGATGTAAGTAACCCAACAAAAATACTAGTTTTGCCACTAAACCAAGTTTGACGGGTATGGAGATACTTTGAGTCCTAATAAAGGACATAAGGTTTTTTTGTATCCCGAAAAAAGGTACGGTTCCCATGCTTTAATCCGTCGATCACCAATTCCTGGAAATCTTTTGTTATCGCGGCCCATATGGGCCTTACGGGGCTTGATGGGTTAAACGAATTTCGGCTCAATTAAATCGCAACCGACATCTACTAACCAGTAGGTAACTTCCGTAATTATTTTTTGCATGCTAGTACGCTCTATGCGTCCATGTTTGCGTGCATGTGTACGGACGAGCGTGCATGTGTACGTACGAGCGTGCTTGTAGAGATCGTTTGTCTGCGTATGTGGATTATTCTATGTGTTTTTATAAAACACACAATTTGCAGATTATTGGACAACCAAACAACGAGAAATTGACAGAAATATTAGCGAATGAATCGGTGAAACTGAGTCTAGTTAACGGCGTGACTACAGTGGTGTCTACACCAGAATTGTACTCCACATTGGTTAATGATGAAGCGGCCATGTTGACTGTAACTGATGCAATAATAAGTGTCGGTGAGACGTAAGTTTTTAAGTCTTGTTTTATTACTTTAGCCCAGTAACCTATAGACTGCTAATATATATTCTGTGCTTATAGATACGTAGAAATAAACCCAGAGTCCAGAATATTGAGCTGACAATATTATAGCTGCGAAAACGAGATAGAATGCTATCTTGATGTTACGAAGTGCAATTAATTTTTTCTCTATGGAATGTATTTTTTATTTATTTGGCATGACTCTTCCTAAAACCCTTATTATTTTCATTTCAGAATGTCATGCGACACAGTAGTATTACTGAGTGTGGCGAGCGCGCTGTGCGCGGTCAGCCGGACACTCGGTGGCAGTGGGTGCTGGGGCGTCCCACTAGTGGGCAAACTGCTGCCCTTCGTGTGGGCACACCTGGAGCACAGCGTGGACAGCGTGGGACACCTGTGTACCACCGCGCTGGGAAATATTGTGGGATACTGTTCGGGGTTGAATAAAAAAGGTAAATAAAAAGATAAATAAGTTAATTAACAAGGTAGTTCAAGTGGGCTTAATTGAACGCGGCCAAAGTAAAGGCCTCACAATAGAGATAAATATAGTTTTGCAAAAAATATTTTGGCTGACCCCACATTAGGCTTGCGCGTTTCTCGGGTAATAATTACGCTCGCGTCGTTCACTCGTTCACTCGCCAGAGGTACGCACACGCCTAAGTCTTTTTGGAGTAAAACTTCTTTACGCACGCTTGACTTGGGGAGTAAGCTGACGAATGTGTGACGAAAACGTTACGAAAAGTGTGATCGGGTGAGGCGAACGGAGAGGTGCGCGCGCACATCTTCTATCTTTCTTTCTCTCATACCCAATGCATGAAATATATCATCAAGAAGTCTTACTTCAGTCGTGTGGTCTAAATCACACTCGTTTTTGAAGTGAAAACTTCTTTAGCGGCGTTGAGCACTTTTGTGGGATGGGTAAAAACTGTGAAACTCGCGTCAGATGCTCGTGCTGATCGAAAAACCGTAAGACGGTTGGAGAGTAGTGTTGTAACATCGAAATCGATTAATCGAACAATCGATTGTTTTTTTTCGATTGTCGATATTTTTTAATCGATTTCGATTTTAATCGGGTTTCGATTAATTAAAAAAACGATTTTTTAAAAATCGATTTTCATAAAAAATGGGTTAAAAATTTAATCGATTGTAAGGGTTTCGATTAATTAAAAAAATCTTTTTTTTTAAATCGATTTTCATAATAAATGGGTTAAAAAAATTGTAAGGGTTTCGATTAATTAAAAAAAAACGATTTTTTAAAAATCGATTTTCATAAGAAATGGATTAAAAATTTAATCGATTGTAAGGGTTTCGATTAATAAAAAAAATCGATTTTTTAAAAATCGATTTTCATAAAAAATGGGTTGAAGAAAATGCACAACGTTAATAATCAAGTTTTCACTTCTGCCTGCACTCCCGGAGTGCAACCCGTCTTTTTTTTTACTAAGGTGACGGCGCACCACTAACCGCGCTAGTAACAGCTCTACGCGGGTTGGATCGGACCCGCAAGAGCTACTACCTGGGCGTGTCGGCGCTGGCGAAGGAGCTGGGTGCTGTCACCGTGCTGGAGCTGATGCCGGGCCTGATAGAGCAGACCCTGGACCTGCTGAGCTTCCAGCCGGTGCAGGCTAGTGTGAGTGAGAGAAAATGTCAAGGGTGCGAACGGGACAGAAGATATAACTAACACGTGGTGAACGACTGTCTTTGATCAGACGTGTGTGTGTAGGAGTATTTGTTCTGGGATCCGCAGCACAAAATTAATTAGAAGAGCTATATAATTGTACTAAATAAATAGAACTACAGTATTGTAAGATTATGCCCACGGAGGGAGATATCATAACAACCTGATCCATCGGTATCTACTTTATTACTGAACATTAAACACTAAGACAATACACATTATATACTTAAGTATACTACAATATATACTTACACACTACAGTATACAAGCTACAACTATTTCAGGCTCTGAACTGTCTAGACAAGCTGCTAGAGAGTCACGTGCGCAGCGCCCCCCGCGTGGCGGTGCAGGGGGCGTGGTTGACCCCGCTGCTGCGGGCGGCCGCGCGCGACGCCTCCCCCCTGCCGCAGCGGCTGCTGGTCCGCGCCGCGCAGATCGATACAGACCTCTTGGACTACATGTGAGTACCTCCTAGACTATAGCCACCTCATGGAGTACAGGTTGCTTCTAGACTATATTATATTGAACAACTCCGGGGAAAGGCCACACCCTTGTTGAACACCACGTTCTATACCTACGGGATCAGTATTCTCACCATCTACTCTAACCGTTGCTGTTTGTTTCTAATAGAAATTGCTAATAATTCGTATATCTCTGCCATCCAGACCAATGTCATGAAGTAGTTCGATGAGGATTTCGTGTTTGACTCTGTCAAATGCCTTTTCATAGTCAACAAAACAAAGGTATACGTCATGTTGCATATCTCTGCATTTTTGGATCAATACAAACTGAGCTTCTGTCGTACCCGTACTAGAGCGAAAACCAAGCAAGTTCATTGAATATATTATATTAAAAGGTGACCTCATGGATGGGTATTATGTAGTCCACGAGGTGACTGACATTAGTAACATTATGCTTTTTTGTACAAATATTACATGACATTTCAGAATGGACCACGCGAGGGAAGTATGTGACTCAGTCGACTTAAGTGGCGAAGAACTCAAACAAGCGTTGACGCTGCTGGCGGTATGTCGCAAGTGTGGGGCCTTTATTGAGGACCCACTCGACAAAGACGACGTTAGTGAGGAAGGTAACGACGTCCCTGAGAGCGAGGATAATGACACCCCCGAGAATGAAGAAAGTTGCGCCCCTGAGAGCGAAAATGACGCCCCTGAGTCTAAAGATAACGACGCCTCCGAATCCTTAGATAGTTACCCTGAACTCGAAAAAGTTACCCCTGAGAACCTTGATGAAGCCCTAGAGAGTGATGAAGATAAATGGAAGGGCGTACTCAGCTATGTCGTGTTGGACCGCGCTGCGCTAGATCCCCTACAGGAGGTAAGAAGCATTGTTATCTAAATCTAAATAATATATAAAACTCAAAGGTGACTGACTGACATGGTGATCTATCAACGCACAGCCCAAACTACTGGACGGATCGGGCTGAAATTTGGCATGCAGGTAGATGTTATGACGTAGGTATCCGCTAAGAAAGGATTTTGATCAATTCTACCCCAAGGGGTTAAAATAGGGGATGAAAGTTTGTATACATATAATAATACTTCTTAACGCGAGCGAAGCCGTGGGCAATAGCTCGTATAGTATAAGTCGCTTATATTTGTATGCTTAGATCTTTTGAATTCCGCAATTTTGATGCGGTTTTTTAACACGTATTATTTATTCTGGGTGTAACAAAATAATATTATTATGTAGATTATTATGATAATAATTGTTTAGGGTGTTTATGTGTATGTGAATAAATAAAGTATTGAAATAAGTTTTGAAAGAAAGGAATTAAAAACAGAAAAAACTCAATTTAATACATAATTTGACCTTAATTTAAAAAAAATGCACGAGGAGGATCGTCGCGAACTTTTGCCATTTTTGGTACAATAACGTATTTGACGTTTCCGTACGTCGAAAGTTTAATCCCGGATTACCTATTATTAATTTAATTTGTACTATCAGATAAGTTGATTCCTAGGCAGATGGCGGACCTATGTTATTTATTCTCGTTGAGTCAAACCCATCGGAGCGATCACAGCTAGTCATTGAATTGACATGAGCCGACCAAACGACATTGATCCGTCAACTGCCTAGGAATCAATTTCCTCGGTGGTACGTTCCAGGAGGCCTACTACGAAACCATTTTGATTTTTGAGACTCAAACAATCGAACGAAAATGCCGCGTCCCGCTCTAACTATGTCATTTCACGTTTGTTAGAGTAAGACGCGGCATTCTCGCCCGATTGTTTGAGTCTCAAAATGGATTCTTGGTACGTTTCAGAACCGCGTGCTAGCGCTATCCCTGGTGTCGGAGTCTCCGCGCAGCACGGAGCCGCTGTCGGCGCGCGAGATGCGCTGGATGCTGCGGTATATGACTCACAACATCGCCGTCCAGTCGCCCAGCTTCAGACAGCGAGTTATGGGGCTGGTTAAGAAGGTAAAGTTCTTGGTGGTTATTATCTAATAGAAAGATGCTTGTATAAGTGTATGGGACGTACACATATTTTTACACACAGATGTAAATCAATTTCGGTTTCGTTTGACAGCTCGAGATTGTTGCTCTATTCCGCTTGGTATATTAACTTTATGGTTGAAATGAAGTACTTCCCAAGTAGCATTTTACTCCATTTAAGAGTTCACATTTAGTTTACACGTGTACTTTTAGCATTAATGTAGTGTTATTGTAGATCATCCGTGATGTTTATGCTGTATTATTGCGATAAATTCACCTAAACCTGTCTAAAGGCCTTATATAAGTGTAAATTTGATAAATATAAACTACTATTGGAAATATAATACACTATAAATACTCCATTAGTCAGCTGGCTGATTAAGAGCATTATAGAGGGGTAGATGTGAGCTAATAGATATTTAGCATTCCACTTGTTCTATAATATAGAACTAGCAATTTAAATGGTCACTGGTGAACATTTATAAAGAAAAAAGCTGTCATGTTTACTTGTTATACAGATCACTGCGTTAAACTAGAGTTACAATGGTTGATATAGCCGTATTACATGTCCACCATATTTGTTTGCTAACCTAATACACCAAATTATTTATTTAATAGTTGTATCATAAAAAACTACGTAGTATTCAGTTTTTATTTATTTATTTATTTAAAACACTTTATGCAAATATTTACGTAGGCGGGCTTAATGCCTTGTGGCATTCTCTACCAGCCAACCTTAGGGTGATGATGAAAGTGTAAAATAGGCGCATTCTAAAACATAATTGGTGATATGAAATAAATAGTTATATTAATATTTGATACTTACACTATTATTTTTATACATATTTTGTCATAATAGACCTACATAAACCGTAATTACCTATTACATACCAATACATACTAGCTTACTATAATACCATACATAAGTTATACATAATTAAACTATATACATAATTAAAATACACCTACATAGAATAAGTAATTAAAATACTAAAATACTAAATGAAAATATAATATATACTTAATAATAATATATTAGTTGTCAAACATGAATTCCAGTGGAACCTTAAACTAATGACTAATTATTATCGTTCAACTGATTTAAATATAATTGACGAACTCTGCGTTTAAAAATATTTTTGTTAGGGGACATCCTGATTTCTTGGGGGAGGGCGTTCCAAAGGAGGATGGACTGTACAAGGAAGGAGGAGTGGACAATACTCGAATTATGAGAAGGACAATGGAGTCGCAAGATTTTGGATGATCGCAGTTCCTGACTATGGGTATTACTGAAAAATTCAAGGTGGGAAGATAAATATAGAGGAGCGCTGGGAGAGTAAAGGAGAGAGTACAGCATACACAGTGCACGCAGTGAACGACGTTGACGAATTGGCAGCCATTGCAACTTAGATCGGTATTGAGAGACATGATCGAACTTACGAAGATTGAAAATGAACCTGATGCAGTTATTTAGCATACAGAGTTTGTTAAGCAGTTCTTCACGGAGTTCGAAACAACAAACGTCACCGTAATCCACCAGTGGAACTATAAGGGCTTGAACCAGCAGAGACTTTATATTAAAAGGTAAAAAGTTTTTTAGTCGATAGAGAGATCGCAAAGAACCTGTAACTTTACCGCAGACGTTAGTAATGTGAGTACGCCAATCGAGACTACTGTCTATATACAGCCCGAGATCTTTCACACTAGAGCTGAAAGGGATGACACTATTACCAAAGACGACGGGTGGGAAGGCTCCAATGTCAACTCGGCTCAACAAGCGCGGACTGCCAATCAAGATGGCTTGACATTTACTGGCGTTTACATGCAGGCCGAAATTTGCAGACCACGCGTTTATAGCCTCTAAGTCCCGGTTCATGTTCCTAATTGCGGCTGGTAACTCTTCAACCTTCTCCTGAATGTAAACCTGCAAATCATCAGCATAAAGGTGATACGCACAATGAATGAATATTTTTGTTGCGCGTTACAATTAATTAAGCTACTTTTAGAACTTTTTTCATGCCTAATTATATAAAAAATTTCAAATCGTATATTTCGCCCCATATTTATCACAAATATTTTAAAATGAATTTAATGTTTTTACCGAGGCGCGTGAATATTTTAGCAGTAAATATGCATATATTTCACTGTGAACTTGCATTCCCCATTCACTAACACTATTTATGAAGTAAAACAGGCACCTAAAATGTTTTGTTATAATTAAATCCAAAGTAATATGTCCGCCAGAGATTAAAATAGTTTTCGTAATGACACACGAACGATGCACGCGCCGCGCGGCGCCATCTTGAACTTGTACTGAGAAGAGTGTACAATAAGTCTCTTGTTACTCTAATATACCGCCTAAAGTTCAACTGTTACTACTTACATTGCTTATTTACTACTAATATACTGCTGCTGTACGGCGAGAGTGAACTTAGGGCTGACTAACTTGTGCCCAAACTGGTAGTTTAAGAGCTTTATAACTCAAAAACTCAAACTCAAAATTTTTTATTCAGAATAAATTTTTGCAAATATTTTCTGAAAGTCTACATGATGCCTACCACCGGTTCGGGAACTAACCCGGCGAGAAGAACCGGCGTAATAAACTCGCAGGGGGCCCACTTTATTTACCAAAAAAAGTGAGAAAAAAATTAATCTTTTAAAATAAAGTTTACAATGCTGTAACTTAAAATTATACAATGTCAACATACATACATAATTGTAAGTCATAAAATAATGTAGAAGTAGCCTTGCAAGCAGCCATCCTACTCCCAAGATGTGCCGTCGTTTATGAAATCATTGACCTTATAATAGGCTTTGGCACACAAACGTTCTTTGACTACTTTTTTAAATTTATTAATGGAAAGATTTTGAACTTTTTCTGGGATTTTATTGTAAAGGCGTACACATTGACCTTTAAAAGATTTACTAACTTTACTAAGTCTGATCACCGGTATTTCTAGTTTGTACTTATTTCTAGTGTTTCTTCCATGACTGTCACTTTTGGTTGTAAATTTACTAAGATTCTTTCTAACATATAAAACATTATCCAAAATGTATTGAGAAGCAACAGTTAGAATACCAATTTCTTTAAACTTTTCTCTCAGAGATTCAAAAGCTGACATTTTATAAATTGAACGTATAGCTCGCTTCTGCAGCACAAAAATCGTATTAATGTCGGCAGCGTTTCCCCATAAGAGGATGCCATACGACATTCTACTATGAAAATAACTGAAATAAACTAGTCTTGCTGTGTCTTCGTCAGCAATTTCCCGTATTTTTCTGACTGCGTATGCTGCAGAACTGAACCTATCTGCAAGATTAGCAATATGAGGACCCCACTGTAGTTTACTATCTAGTGTAATGCCTAAGAATACAGTGGTGTCCACCAAATCCATCTTCTCATCATTTAATAGTATATTGGTTTTAACTTGCCTGACATTGGGCAAAGTAAATTTTAAACATTTAGTTTTCTTAGAATTTAGAAGTAAGTTATTAACGTTAAACCAATGTACTATTTTTGAGAGAGCACTATTTACCTCGTCGTAATTTGACTGTTGTCGCTTCACTTTAAAAATAAGTGAAGTGTCATCAGCAAAAAGTACTATCTCATTATCATTATCCTTAACAAGATAAGGTAAGTCGTTTATGTAGATGAGAAAAAGGAATGGACCTAAAATGGATCCCTGTGGGACGCCTAATTCTATTTTGGTCCCATTGGACCTTTTACTATTAATGTCAACCCTTTGAGTTCTATTTTTGAGGTAAGATGTCAAAAGGTTGAGTGCTGAGTCCCTAATGCCATAGTGGTGCAATTTCCTGATTAATGTAGCATGCTCAACACAGTCAAAAGCCTTGGAGAGGTCGCAAAAAACCCCTAGGGCATCCTGCGAATCCTCCCATGCTTCAAATATACTATAAAGAAGACCTATACCAGCATCCGTTGTGGATCGACCCTTAGTAAAACCATATTGATTTTTGTGCAATAAACTATTTAAGTTAAAATGTAATAGTAACTGATTTAAAATTATTTTTTCATATATTTTACTTAGAGTCGGTAGAATCGATATAGGCCTTTCGGATTTGTAGGATCAGATTTAAGTCCCGCTTTAAATAAAGGTACAACCTTACTGTGCTTCATCAAGTCAGGAAAAACACCACTCTTTATGCAGTCATTAAAAATCATTGATAGATGAGGAGCTATGATGTCAATTATTGATTTGATAATTTTAGTAGACATGCCCCAGAGATCAGTAGTATCTTTAATATTTATTAATTTAAAAGTATCAACGATATCTTTGGGGACAATCTCTCTAAACCTAAAATTGACATTACATTCCTTTACATTGTCTCTGAGTAGTTTTTCAGCAGCTGCAGGTGAGGAGTTTAAATTTTTCGTAGTTGAGACCGGAATGTCAGCAAAAAATTTTTCGAAGACCGTCGCAACCTCATGATCATTGGTAATCTTTTTATTTTCAAAATAAATTTCAAAATCAGAGCTACGACAGGTGACGTTTCCAGTCTCACCAGCTATTACTTTCCAAGTAGTTTTGATTTTATTTTTCGAATTTTTAATTTTATTCATAATGTGAATAGCCTTAGCGGCTTTACAAACTTTTTTAAAAATCTTTGAATAGTTTTTTACATATGTTTTGAATTTATCACTAGTATTCATGCATTTTTCATCATACAATTCATATAATCTTTGTCTGCTTATTTTAATTCCTGTAGTTGCCCATACTGTGAAATTATTATTTTTTTATGGCTTTTTTTAACCGTTCTAGGTGTAAATACAGTATTAAATTGGGTTCTTATCATCTTAAACAATTTGTTAAATGCTTCATCTGAGCTATTTGTCTCATCCAATAATAGTTGAATACTTGAACTTAAGTTATTTCTAAACTTCTCAATACGTTTTGTATTCACAGGAACAAACACACGCTTTTCCTCTAGGTAACTATCGCAATGTATATTAAATGAGGCTAGTTGCCCACAGTGATCAGAGCTAAGCTTATTTATTATTTCTTTTTTACATGGAGAAAATTTTGTAAAAATATTATCAATACAAGTTGCCGTTGTGTCACAGATTCTTGTTGGCTCATAAAACAAGTAATTTAGGTTATATGATTTAAATAGAGATGTGAATCTAACAGTAGTAGAGTTCAAGTCAAATAAATTAATATTAAAGTCACCACAAACGATAACTTTTTTGTTAGATGCACATATCTTTGATAATATTTGTTCCATGCTTTGTTCAAAGGAGTCATATAACCCTGATGGTGGCCTGTATACGCTTACAATAATTAGTTGACTTAACTCTATGCAGGCTACTTCTATTATCCGTTCAGAAGAGAGGTTCACAATGTCTTTACGTTCTTTGAATTTTAAATTTTTTCTAATTAATATAAGTGATCCGCCTCTAATGGCATTCTCTCTGCTGAACGAGCTTGCCACCTGGTGATCATTGAGATTGAAAATGAGTTCATGTTTTCTAAACCAGTGTTCTGAAATACAAATAATATCAATTTGAAATTGTTTTAGAAATAACTCAGTTTCAAGCTCTTTACCTACCATTCCTTGAAAGTTCTGATGCACCAAGCTTATAACATTCTTGCTATTTATATTGGAGTAAGTTTTGGTAGGATTTTTCACACTTAAGCTATTAGTGCAAGAGACATCCTCCATTGTCTTATGGTCTAATTTAAATAATTAATTGGAACATATTCCAACTCGTTACTATAACTAGAATACTGCTCAATAGAAGCAGGAGTCAAAGAAGCCAAATTCTTGGCTTTCAAAGAAAATAAAAAATTTGATAGCATCTTTGCTATATGTCTCTTACAGTAATGAGATAAGTAATACTTATCTATACTTAAATCATTAATAAATTTACTATCTAAATTATTTATATCCACAACCTGACATTTTGGTTGTGTGTCGCTTAAAACTATACAATTGTTGTTGACAGCACTATACAATATGCTATTCAACCTAAATCTAATTTGATTTTCATGAGCACAGCTTTTTGGCAACATTTTTATATAGGGCAAAGTGAATAATATAATGTTTGTTAAGTTTTTAATATTATATAAACATTCTAAAAGATCAGTCATCTGTTTCTTATTTACTTTACCCCTTCTCCCGACTAGAATTATTATAGTGGTGTTAGGACAATAAGTCATAGTTGATGCCCTGTCTATTATCTCACAGTAAGTAGCTCCGGGCATACAAAAGTTAGTGACCAATTGTCCACACATTCTATAAAGATACGTACCTAAGTCTCTTCCTATTTCATCACTAAATAGGCAGATATTAGTCTGGCTTTCAGTATTTACCTTCTGGCTTTTCATATCAGGTGATATTCCTCCAGTTAAATGATTTTCTTGAATTTCTGAAATAGTATTGACTTTTAACAACGAGTTCACTCGTTCCTCATTATAGTGTAACATTTCAAGCAAATCATCCATGGCAGAAATATGTCCCTGTATTTCCTTTTTTGATAATTCATATTTTTTTGTAATATTTTCTAATGAAAACAATAAACTTGAGATTTCAGCCTGAAGGCTGCATACATCAGCCTCATAATTATATTTTATATCTTCTAATTCACTAGAACATTTCAGCAATTTATCACTCAAAAACATTTTATTCTTTGTTGTTTTAGACAATTTTGTAACTACTTTTTTATTTTTAATTGACAATTGCTGAGCTTTCTTTATAAATTTTTTAATTTTTACATATTTCTTCAGTTTTCTCTTACTGTCCATAATGCACACTGGTACTGTATCATCTGCAGTTAAATCGATGGTGCTAATATTGTTACAAGATGTGTTAGAAACAGAACACTTATTGTCTTTTATTAATTGGTTGAATAAAATCTGTGTTTGATTTGATCGCTGAATGTCTAATTAGTCTTCCAGTTGGAGTATATATTCCTCAGCACTGTCCAATTTTTTCTTAAGATTAGCAGAGTTCTTGAGCTTTTCTTCATATTCGTCTCTGCACTGATCAAAAGAGTCAACAATGCTTTGAAGTTCCACTTTTTGTTGGTGAATATTTTCATAGTCTAAACATAACTTATTAAGTTGTGATTTAAATTCCATATTTTTCTGCAAGATAGATAACATCTCTTTTTCATTGTCATCTCTTTCCCTCAGCAGTGTTTGGCATTGGTCTTTATAGTCCTTTAACTCCTCGAGGGCCACACGTAGTTGTTCCTCGGTACGACGGGCCACGGCTGAACGGGTCATCATTTTGCTATATTATGTTTATTCCCAGGCACTGAAAAACAATTGTAATAGTTTAATGGCTTTATTAGCTAAATGTATCTGGTGTAAGTCACCTTTTACTTTAGATCAAAAGCAAAAGCCAGCCTCAATAAGATATTATTATTATAATGTGAAATTACAAGTTGTAGTGAGAAAAATTTAGCAAAATGACAAGAAAGAGATTAAAGAATGAAACTGAGATATACAAATAGATTGGAAAGGTGAAATATAAAAGAAAAAGACAGTATAGACAAATTATAGTGTTAGTTGTTAGTTACTATAACCTGTATATAACTGAACACTAAATGCATTAAATTTAGGTGTTTTTGAGGATGCCTCTGTGCTTGTGTAGTGCGTGCACAGTATATTAGTGTAATGTATGTGTGGGCTTTATTGTTTTTATCTGCAACTCCGCTTCCAAGACTTGTCAAGCCAAGAGAGAAATTAACTTTGCCAAGTGTGTATGGGACGTAGCTCACTAAAGTGAGCGGTGTGCAGTGGAGTTGTGATTATTAGTTAGTAAAAGATGACTAATAAGATGATAATCAAATACAATACTCCCCGGGATTATCAATTCATAAGAAAACACATCTCCAAAATTTGAACTCGTCCAGTCGTTGACAGCTGGTACCGGGCTTGAACTTTTATTTGTAATAAAACACTATTATGCACAAACACTGCCGTGAGTATAAAGTTATAAACTCAACTCAAACTCAAACTCAAAATTTTTTATTCAGAATAAATTTTTGCAAATATTTTCTGAAAGTCTACATGATGCCTACCACCGGTTCGGGAACTAACCCGGCGAGAAGAACCGGCGTAAGAAACTCGCAGGGGGCCCACTTTATTTACCAAAAAAAGTGAGAAAAAAATTAATCTTTTAAAATAAAGTTTACAATGCTGTAACTTAAAATTATACAATGTCAACATACATACATAATTGTAAGTCATAAAATAATGTAGAAGTAGCCTTGCAAGCAGCCATCCTACTCCCAAGATGTGCCGTCGTTTATGAAATCATTGACCTTATAATAGGCTTTGGCACACAAACGTTCTTTGACTACTTTTTTAAATTTATTAATGGAAAGATTTTGAACTTTTTCTGGGATTTTATTGTAAAGGCGTACACATTGACCTTTAAAAGATTTACTAACTTTACTAAGTCTGATCACCGGTATTTCTAGTTTGTACTTATTTCTAGTGTTTCTTCCGTGACTGTCACTTTTGGTTGTAAATTTACTAAGATTCTTTCTAACATATAAAACATTATCCAAAATGTATTGAGAAGCAACAGTTAGAATACCAATTTCTTTAAACTTTTCTCTCAGAGATTCAAAAGCTGACATTTTATAAATTGAACGTATAGCTCGCTTCTGCAGCACAAAAATCGTATTAATGTCGGCAGCGTTTCCCCATAAGAGGATGCCATACGACATTCTACTATGAAAATAACTGAAATAAACTAGTCTTGCTGTGTCTTTGTCAGCAATTTCCCGTATTTTTCTGACTGCGTATGCTGCAGAACTGAGCCTATCTGCAAGATTAGCAATATGAGGACCCCACTGTAGTTTACTATCTAGTGTAATGCCTAAGAATACAGTGGTGTCCACCAAATCCATCTTCTCATCATTTAATAGTATATTGGTTTTAACTTGCCTGACATTGGGCAAAGTAAATTTTAAACATTTAGTTTTCTTAGAATTTAGAAGTAAGTTATTAACGTTAAACCAATGTACTATTTTTGAGAGAGCACTATTTACCTCGTCGTAATTTGACTGTTGTCGCTTCACTTTAAAAATAAGTGAAGTGTCATCAGCAAAAAGTACTATCTCATTATCCTTAACAAGATAAGGTAAGTCGTTTATGTAGATGAGAAAAAGGAATGGACCTAAAATGGATCCCTGTGGGACGCCTAATTCTATTTTGGTCCCATTGGACCTTTTACTATTAATGTCAACCCTTTGAGTTCTATTTTTGAGGTAAGATGTCAAAAGGTTGAGTGCTGAGTCCCTAATGCCATAGTGGTGCAATTTCCTGATTAATGTAGCATGCTCAACACAGTCAAAAGCCTTGGAGAGGTCGCAAAAAACCCCTAGGGCATCCTGCGAATCCTCCCATGCTTCAAATATACTATAAAGAAGACCTATACCAGCATCCGTTGTGGATCGACCCTTAGTAAAACCATATTGATTTTTGTGCAATAAACTATTTAAGTTAAAATGTAATAGTAACTGATTTAAAATTATTTTTTCATATATTTTACTTAGAGTCGGTAGAATCGATATAGGCCTATAATTTGTAGGATCAGATTTAAGTCCCGCTTTAAATAAAGGTACAACCTTACTGTGCTTCATCAAGTCAGGAAAAACACCACTCTTTATGCAGTCATTAAAAATCATTGATAGATGAGGAGCTATGATGTCAATTATTGATTTGATAATAACAATTTATAGAGTTATAAATTAAGTTTCTAACACATTTACAATAGTATTTACAGCGTATAATTTAAAAAAACTTAAATATTAGTCGGGAGAATACAAATGTATGTCTAGCTAAGAGAGTTGCCAGCTCCTTATAGACATATATAGCTTATATGTCTTACACAATCAAACAGGCGTTAAAAATAAAATTATTTATTGTTTGTCTATCAATTCAGTTGTCTACATACAATGACGAACACATGAACGTAGAAAAAAAAAGTATATCCGGATATAATGCTATTGTATGGCAGGGACATCTTGTGGAGTATATGTGAACCATTAAACTTACGATATAGATCCTAAAATGCTACTTGGGTTGTTTACTGAATGTCCTAATTGCATTTCAGCTACTCAGCCGCGTTAAAGACGGCTACGCGGCGCTACGTCGTGCGCGCCGACCCGCCCGCCACTGTTTGGCGTTTGTTGAGAAGTTGATCGCCGTGTGCTTCCGAAGCCTCCTACCCGGGGCCAACTACGGCCGCCGGCAGATGGCGCTGCAGGTCCGTATACCTCCGCCAGATATCTATAGCTCAGCTAAAATCCTGTCTAATATTTTATACTAGCGACCCGCCCCGGCGTCGCACGGGTATAAAATATATAGCCACTGAAAAAATGATTAAAATCGATAGCCTATGATCTTTCACGTGGTCTACTTCTTATCTGTGCCAAATAACATAAAAATTGCTCCAGTAGTTCGCGAGATAAGCCCTTTCAAATAAATTCCCCCGTTTTTCCACATTCTCCTATTAGTCTTACCGTGATAAAATATAGCCTATAGCCTTCCTCAATAGATGGGCTATCGACTAACACTAAAAGAATTTTTCAAATCGGACCAGTAGTTCCTGAGATTAGCGCGTTTAAGTTAGCCTTTTCAAATAATTTTCCCCGTTTCTTCCACATTTTCCTCTATTTCTTCGCTCCTATTAATCTTGACGTGGTAAAATATAGCCTACAGCCTTCCTTGATAAATGGGCTATCTAACACTGAAAGAATCATCAAAATCCGTTGCGTAGTTTTAAATATTAAAGGGAACAAAGGGACATGAGGGAAAAAAGCGACTTTGTTTTATAATATGTATAGATGTAACATTCGAAAGGATAGTGACTGTTAACCACTGACCCGGGTAGGCATTCACGAACGATCCATACGGCTCTCGCGCCATTGGCTCGATACTCGATGTCGCGCCGAGCCAAATTCATGGCATTCACGAACACGCCAGCGTTGACGCCTAAATTCAAAATGATTCCATTTGATCATTTTGAATGTAGGCGTCGACAGCACCGGACGTGTTCTAAACGCAAACTATATAAAATCAAAATGGCGTCTTTGGCTCGCGAGTATTGCACCATTCACGAACGAGCGAGCCGTATGGCACGACGGTGCAGACCGACCGGACCGTTGGTTTTCTGAATTCACGAGCGGGCCACGCCAATTGGCAGCGCAGTTGGAATTGCATCGCGTCGAGCCGATCCATTTGGACCGACAGTGTTTTCACATACATAGACGAATTTTGGATCGACAGCGTGCCATCGATCTACGATGGATCGCTCGTGAATGCCGGCCTTTACAGTCTTCTCAACCTATTAGGGGTAACATAATATGCTCCAACCATTGTTATTTTGTAAATTAACAGAAGAGTGTCTAGCTATTACTAACATTTGTCACAATCTCTCTTTATAATCCAGGTGTTGACATGGATATGCGACGCTCTGACGGCACCGGCGAAGTGCATAAGGTTGGAGTCCACTAACGAGTGGGTGGACAGGCGACCTGACCTGGCCCAGGACCACAGCGACGCGAACTTGCCTGGGTAAGCGCACTGTCAACATTCCCAAGCGTAGGACGTTTAACAAAAATCTTCACATCATTTTACACAAAAAATTGACTTCAAACAGTATTTCTTTATCATGGACCACCTATGAAGTATCCTCATTCCAACAAAAAAAGAATAATTGAAGTCGTTTCAGAAACGACCTATACCTATACTACTAATCAGCGGACAAACAAGAAATATATTGAAATTGACTCCTCCTCCTTTTTACAAGTCGGTTTAGGTCTTTCAAAAGTAGGTTATAATATGCCTAAAATACACTTTCTTAATATTTAAGTTTCTTAATATTTAACACCCCCTATCTATACTTAATATTATAAAGGGGAAGAGTTTGTTTGTTTGTTTGTTTGAACGCGCTAATCTCAGGAATTACTGATCCGATGTGAAAAATTCTTTCAGTGTTAGATAGCCTATTTATCGAGGAAGGCTTCAGGCTATACTTTATCATGCGAAGACTAATAGAAGCGAAGAAATAGAGGAAAATGTGGAAATAACGGGGGAAAATATTTGAAAGCGCTTATCTCACGAACTACTGGAGCAATTTTTCAGTTATTTGGTACAGATAAGAAGTAGACCACGTGAAGGATCATAGGCTATTTTTTGGGGACTAATTTGTCTGTGAAAAATCTAATTTACGCGGGCGAAGCCGCGCGGAACGTCTAGTTGAAGATATTCAAAGTTAGTAATTTTTGAGGTTATATCATTCCGTCTTATTGTCCACAGGCTATGGCGTCAGGAGTACATAGAAATACTGCTGCAGCATCTTGACGACAGCTACGATACCAATAAGCGAATGGCTCTGGAGATGCTTCATAAATGTCCCATGGAACTGTTCACGGTAAGAAAGAAAGAAAAGAGTTTTGTTTCCGAATAATGTTAAACAAGTTTTTCTCGCAATATCAATAATAATTGACAAATGAACCACAGTGCAATCCTAGCCAGGCGAACAAAAACGCTATACAACGTAAAGCGTTGTACAGTATTTTCAGATCGACCACTCTTCAAATAATATACTGCCTGGGACAAGATTTTAAATGTTCGTATGGTTGCCCCAGCGCACATGGCATTCTCGTAAGAATACGTCTGAGACCAACCATGTGCGGGTTTCCTCACGATGTTTTCCTTCACCGTACGAGCATCCGTATTGTGTACTTGAGATCAGAATAATATGCCTCATTGGTACACGCCTCCACCCGGGATCGAACCTGCACCACTGCGCGTGCGAACCAAAGGGTTACCCATTAGGCCACGGACGCACTTATATAAGCGCCCGTTATAGACGCTGTGAAACATTTTGATACAATCACAGCAAAGCCGTAAAGAAGTGTTATGATTTTGGCATATAATTTATATATGGCATATTATTAAAAAGCTTTTATTCTCTAGATAAAGTACTCGACGAGCCTAGACTTTTCGGACATACTGCGGCAGGCGTCGTCGGTCCGCCCCTCGGAGTGCGTCGCCGCCGCGCACAAGATGGAGCTGCTGCTGTACCGGCTGCCCGACGCCGTGCCCGCCGCCGACAGGTGAGACGGACGTATTGACGCCGCACGCGTGCGAGAGAGACGGACATATGCGGCAGGCGTCGTCGGTCCGCCCCTCGGAGTGCGTCGCCGCCGCGCACAAGATGGAGCTGCTGCTGTACCGGCTGCCCGACGCCATGCCCGCCGCCGACAGGTGAGACGGACGTATTGACGCCGCACGCGTGCGAGAGAGACGGACATATGCGGCAGGCGTCGTCGGTCCGCCCCTCGGAGTGCGTCGCCGCCGCGCACAAGATGGAGCTGCTGCTGTACCGGCTGCCCGACGCCGTGCCCGCCGCCGACAGGTGAGACGTACGTACTGACGCTGCACGCGTGCGAGAGAGATGGACACACTGTGGCCAGCGGAGTCTCGCCGTGACGCCGCTATCTTGAGAAACAAAGATAATATCAGAAGATTTATTTAGAACAGATTACATATTTAATTTGTTTCCAGCAGGGCTATTATATTATATGCGGTATACTTTGTCCTTGTCTACTTTTCAAATGTAACAAAATATTGCATACAATTACGCATTGTTTAAATATTTTTAGCAACAAGAGTAATTTAATATAATAATACTGATTATTATTTTCCAGCGAGGCCACCGAGCCAGCTCAATACTTGCGGTACCCGGTACGCTACCGCGCGGTCATAGCTACGTTGCGTGTGGTGCGAGCACAACTACAACAGCTGCGAGTGTCGCTGTTACACGCTCGCGACGCGCCGCTACACGGCGTGTTGCACGTGTTGCGGACTTTGTTACTGCTGCGGCCTAAGGAGCTGTCTTTACTCGGGTAAGCTGTTTACTGGGTGTGGTGCAAGCACAACTACAACAGCTGTGCGTGTCGCTGTTACACGCTCGCGACGCGCCGCTACACGGCGTGTTGCACGTGTTGCGGACTTTGTTACTGCTGCGGCCTAAGGAGCTGTCTTTACTCGGGTAAGCTGTTTACTGGGTGTGGTGCGAGCACAACTACAACAGCTGTGCGTGTCGCTGTTACACGTTTGCGACGCGCCGCTACACGGCGTGTTGCACGTGTTGCGGACTTTGTTACTGCTGCGGCCTAAGGAGCTGTCTTTACTCGGGTAAGCTTTTTACTGGGTGTGGTGCGAGCACAACTACAACAGCTGTGCGTGTCGCTGTTACACGCTCGCGACGCGCCGCTACACGGCGTGTTGCACGTATTGCGGACGCTGTTACTGCTGCGGCCTAAGGAGCTGTCGTTACTCGGGTAAGCTGTTTACTGGGTGTGGTGCGGGCACAGTTACAACAGCTGCGTGAGTCTCTGTTACATATTCAAAGTGTTTTTAGAATCTAGAAACAATTTTATATTTTACAATGCCTTATATAACACAATTAGATACCGTGTCTAAAGTGTACGCGGTAATCTATCTTTACTAATATTATAAAGAGGTAAACTTTGTTTGTTTGTTGTTTAATTGTAATGAATAGGCTCAAAAACTACTGGACCGATTTTAAAAATTCTTTCACCATTCGAAAGCTACATTATTAACGGGTAACATAGGCTACTTTTTATTTTGGAAAATATAGGGTTCCGTAAGATATTTGGGTTTTTCTGACGCAAGGTGAAAAAAATCAACCAGAAAAGTTACTTATTTTGCGTACGCTGCCTAAACTATAAAAGATAGAACCATACAATGTTCTAAGTAAATGTAGATCTTATAAATATCTACAAAAATGCCCGCGACATACTATACCTATCTATGGCAAGTGAGGCACAACAACCATTTTTTTATTTAAAAATCTTGATTTTTTTTGGACTACATTTAAACGCATTTATTTTACTCATGCTGATAATCCTTATTAAAATAAATTATTTCATCACTAAGTACAGTTTGTGTAGATAATATTTGGTGTTTAAATGATTAAAATTGGACGTTTAGTTTAGAAGTTATGGCGAAATTAAAAATTGCGTTACGCCCGTTTCGAAGTGGGCGCTACCAAGGCGGGGGTGCGCAGTAGCGAAGATTATGACCGGTCCTGCAGCTGGTGAATTAGCTCATATACCCGTTGCATATACCAAGAACCAATGATCCCTACATAACAGCTGATTTGCCTATGCCCTGCAAAAGGCTCCAATTCCCTGTGAGACGTAGCTTTTGCGGCGGTACCGACTAATGCGGGCCACGGGTAGTACTAATGAATACAAGTCAAAACTGCTGAATCGATTTTAATCATTTTTTTCTGTAGATATATATTTTATACCCGTGCGAAGCCGGGGCGGGTCGCTAGTCGGTTATAAACAAGAAAAAGTAAATAAAATAAACAAAAGATATTTAATTTATCGTTAAATGTTTCATTATTTATCATTGCAATCGTCAAATAAATTCCAGCGTCCTAGATACATACCCGCGATGGCGGGTAGTCACAGAAGATATACTGGAGCTATGCTACGAGGCGAGCGCTGTCGTCGCGCCCGTCGTCAACAGCGCGTCACCCGAGGGACACCTCCCCATGGACGCAACGCCCCTCGAGGATAGCGATGGGTATGTCAATAGTTTAGACCATTTATTTTATTTATTTAATGATTTGTTGTGCACAGGAAACATTTACAAAACAATAATTTACACAGTAAGGCGCAGCGTAGACGACAGACTATCCGTGACGCACTTTTTAGTCTGTGGAAAATAGAACCTATGCAATTATATGCAGTATTATACACGACGCGCAAAAAGTCCGCCGCGTTACTGCATATAATTGCATAGGTTCTATTTCCACATACTAAAAAGTGCGTCACGGATTGTCTGTCGTCTGCGCAGCACCTAAGACGACACAAAAGATCTGCTTATTTCTTATAGAAATCTCTTCCAGCAGCCTACGATTTACGGCCGTTCCCAATATTCAATCCATCTCTGGTTTGACATACAACTGATCGCAGCTAACATTGAATTGACATAAAATATATTATGTCTCTTATGTCTAATGTGAGCTATTCCTATCTCTAGTAGGGCAAAACCCTCTGGTTTTGCCCTACTAGAGATAGCTACTAATAGATCAAATATTGGGAACGGCCGTTAGAAGTTTACAGCTTCGATCCAATCCGCAGAGCGATTACGTACCTAGCGACAGCAACAGGCGAATGACGGCAGATATGCCACAATATCTGCTATCTGTCAGAAATTCTGTTTACTAAATTTTTGACTGACATTTAATATTTTGCAAGATTTCTGCTGTCAAACACCTGTTGCTATTTGCTTGTCGCAAGATACGTGATCGCGTTGCCGGTTTCTATGTAACAGCAAAAGTATTAAAATAAGCGTGTATATCATTATTGCAGTTAATACAACCAAAAACTGCACTAGACCTCTAGCACGCTGGAATTTATTTGACACCACGTGACATATTCCCGAATCCGAGCCTAACAAAAGCTGACCCCGCTGACATTAGATGCGAAAAAACCTTGCATACACGTATACGTAATGTGCGTACACACTCGCGAGCGTGCACGCACTTTACGTATACGTGTATGCGAGCTTATTTCATAGTGTGTTCGTTACAGTGTCGTGCAATTCGACGGGCGGCACGTTACTGCACAGATGGTGCTGCTCTGCGCCTGGAGGACCGTTAGAGAGGTACTAAATTATTATGTACGTTAAAAAACGAATCAAAAAAAAAACAAAGAATTAGTATTTCAATGTTTTTGCACTTTGTTGTATACTATAGCTTATTTATTACATAACTATGTCACAGGTTTTTTTTTGTACGCCTCCGTGGTCCAGTGGTCTAGAGCGTCGCTCTTGACTCGGAGGTCGTGGGTTCGATTCCCGCGTTGGAAAGTTTGGTTAGGACAATGCAGGCTGATCACCTGATTGTCTGACAAGTAAGATGATCCATGCGTCGGATGGGCATGTAAAAAGTCGGTCCTACGCCTGATCTCTCGCCAGTCGTGTCGGCCTGCCGTCCCACTGGATTACGAGAGTAAAGGAATAGAGAGTGCTCTTGTGTACTGCGCACACACCTAGACACTATAAAATTACTACCAGCCACCGTCACCGAAACCGGTGTGGGGAGTATTATTATTATATGTCACAGGTCTCCCTAATCCTCGGACACATAGCGTCAGAAGTGTGCTGGTGGTCGACGGAGCCGGCCAACCTGCCCCTGTCCCGGCTGCACGAGATCGGAGCTCACTTCACGTCGCTGCTCACGGAGCTCAAACACCGCGGCGCCTTCGAGCAGGCGTACGTCGGCTACACCGTCACGCTGGCCAGGTGCGTGTGTGAGTGCGGGCGTGCGAATGTCAAAGCGTGTGCGTGCGCGCATAGCCCGTATAACGAACCATCGATCGGGCGGGGCGCCCCTATCGCTGTCTCCAGGTTTAAAGGTGTATAACGAAAAAAACGATATAGATGTGGCGGTACCTACGACTAGCGCCACAATCCTACGATGCAGGATCGAATCGAAGTTTCTGTAATCGGCATGATAATATAATTAGGTACTTATTATACATTTGTCATTTATACAACGTCTGAAATGACGTCAGTGGGCTTCGGCCTGACCGAGCATGCTATCTCGATCGGTCGGAATATAGTTGATAGTAATTATAGTCCTAAGAAAAATTTACCTAGTGCGGCAATAAGCAGCGAGATTTTAACTAGACTGAAATGTCATGTGATATAGAACTTTTTAAATCTGTGTTTTTTGCTAAGGCTTGTAGATAACACCAACCAAAAATCTATACTGACATCTACGAATATGTAATAAAAACTAAGGAAGCGAGTAACTGTGTCAAAAAAATGTTCCGCGAGCTACAAAAAGAGTCCCGAATACATGCATACTTTATGCAAAAAGAGTCCCGAATACATGCATACTTTATGCAAAAAGAGTCCCGAATACATGCATACTTTATGCAAAAAGAGACCCTAATACATGCATACTTTATGCAAAAAGAGTCCCGAATACATGCATACTTTATGCAAAAAGAGACCCTAATACATGCAAGTGTGTAATTAAAGAAGTGACAATTATTGTCAACAACTTTAAATCATAAATTTGAGTATTAGTTTTTCGTAGCTATTGTCATATTTTGGTGTGCGAAAAGGAACTAAATTCAAAACGGTTGAAGTATGGGAGTTACGTTTCCTTAATTTTTATTATTCGTAGACTGACATTTCGTTTATTCGATGTAGTCTGTGGAAGCACCGCGAGCCGGCGATGCGCGAGATTCCCGCCGCGTGGCTCGACCAGCTCATGGCCGCCATCGCCAGCGGCGAGACGAACCTGTGTGCGACGCGCCGCAGCGCCGGCCTGCCTTTCATGATACAGGTATTCTATTATTTCAACACGCTTAAGACTGGTATAAATAGTCAGTACTTAAGATGCGACCCGGTCTCAAGACGCGGTTCGGCTCTGTGATTGGTCCAAATTTTGACAGCCAACCAATCACAGAGACTGAACCGTGTCTTGAGACCGAGATGCATCTTGAGTACTGACTATTTATACCAGCCTGAGATTGAATATGCAATTCAATGGGGTGAAAAACGTCTGCTTGAAATAATAAAAAGACCTACAGAATTTGAAGACGTCCTTGAGACAACACTAAGCCAATTTTTTTACGACCTTTTACGACTTTATTCTGAGAATATTCGGTCGTGACGTGACGCATCGCTTTTCTGCAGTGTAGTTAAGCCTAGTGCAGTTGTCTCATCTTTACGCTCAGATCATAAAGATATTTTACAACAAAAGTCTGTCAATATGCCGAACGAAATGAAAAATATACTGGTGCGATGCAAATTAGTCCATATATTTTTTCATTTGTTATGTTTACCAACAGCATGCATTTAAAAAATTACATTCAAACACGAATTTTCAATACTGATGCACACACCTTTATAGGCAACACAACATTCATTTATAAATTATAATATAATGTTAATAACGACATGCAAAATTACGTTATATAGAGTTTAAAAACAGTTATAAATTATGTGTACATATCCTTAGTTTTATATTGCAGGCCCTCGTAACAACAGAGCTAGCGGCGGGCGGGCGGCGGTGGGCGGAGTGCGTGACCCGCCTCCTGCGTCTCGGCAGCACCGACGCGGCGGACACGCGCGTGCACTGCGCGAACGTGCTGCGCGCGCTGTTCCGCTGCGGCGCGCTGCGCGACCACCTCGCGCCGCACGCGCCCGCTGCGCTACTGCTGGCGTTGCGCGGCTTCAGAGCTGACACTTGGAGCGTGAGTTCGCTTAATTGGTGATGGATCCACTTGACACAATTCTGCATCGTGCTATGAATGTTTTCTAAGTATTGCGGTATAAATGCGACAGCTTTAGGGCGTCGACACATAATTATTACCCCAACAAAATAGTCGATCAAAGTTGTTTGCGTCTATATTCTCTAAAGTCTAATTGTTTTCCACAAATTGTCACAAATGTGGCCTATTTCAACTATAATGGCCTGTAAATAAAAGTGATGTACAATAAAAATTATTACAGGAGCGAAACTCATCGACGCTGCTGTTTGCGGCGCTCGTAGTGTGGACGTTCGGCGTGCAACGTTCGCGCGACGCGGAAGCGCTGTGCTCGCGCAACACCATGACGGGCCGCATGTTCTTCCAGCGCTTCCCCCACCTCTACGACCACATGCTGGTGAGTGTGCGAGTGGTACCTCTATATGTACGACCACATGATATCGAGTGTGTGAGCGGGACGGCTATATGTACGACCACATGCTGGTGAGTGTGTGTACAATTTTGTACTCAGCTATTATGATCTAAACCGTTCATGAGGCCAGTACGTCTAATTTAACCTTATTTTTAGTTATATTCTAATACTGGCACATAAGCTTATGAGATATAATAATGTCAATGTTTAAATTAAAATTTTGTTATGTTCTTAGCTTTGACAGTATGACGGACTATACAAAGCGAATTCAGTTGTATCATTTTTTTGAGTTGGAATAAAGTTATCAAGAAGAGCAGAGCAGTTTTACTCAGTATAGTCACTATTGGAGATTTTTCCAGTGTGCGAGTGGGACGTCTATATGTACACAACCACATGCTGGCGAGTATGTGAGCGGGACGGCTTTATGTACGATTACAAACTCAACTCAAACTCAAACTCAAAATTTTTTATTCAGAATAAATTTTTTCAAATATTCTCTGAACGTCGGGTCTATACTGGTGCCTACCACAGGCTGGTGAGTGTGCTAGCGGGACGGCTATATGTACGAACATATTCTGGTGAGTGTGCGAGCGTGACGGCTATATGTACGACCGCATGCTGGCGGCTGTGCGAGCGGAACGGCTATATGTACGACCACATGCTGGTGAGTGTGCGAGTGGGACGGCTATATGTACGACCACATGTTGGTGAGTGTGCGAGCGGGACGGCTATATGTCGTGGGTAATAACTAAACAACGTTTTTCTTTCTCGCCAAAGCAATGCGTCAGTTGTAGGTTAAAAATGCGTCAGTTGTAGGTTAAAAATGCGTCAGTTGTAGGTTAAAAGTCAATTTAACAACTTACTGCATTAAATTATTATTTACAGAACGAGCTGCGTGAGATGACTTCGGAAGCGGATTGTATGTCGCGCGGCGCGCAGTTCCCGGTGCTGCTGCTGTTGGCGCGCCTGCACCCCTCGCCGCTAGAGGGCACTGCTACCAACCTCAAGGTCATTGGTCAGACAATAATAATGTATAAAACGAGCTGCGTGAGATGACTTCTTTTTATTAGGAAGACATCAGGCACTATTGACAGAATTGCACATAGACAATGTGCAGTCGAACAATTTAGATGACACTAGACATAGGTCACAGTAGCAATACAAAGAAAGACAAAAACTTACTCCGATTTTAAGGATTTACGCCTCTAGTACACCGACGCTGCGAAACGCGAAAAATCTGCGAAACAGGAATAGAGCGAGATGCAATACAAGCCATTGTCGTGTGGCGAGTGAGACAGTAAATCGGTTCGCCGCTGTTTCGCGGTTCGCAGCGTCGGTGTACTAGGGGCGTTAATGACAGATTTCCTTTGTCAATCATTTGTTTCACCTATTATAAAAGAGACCCATATTAAATAAAGCGACTATGCTAAGTGTGCTATAAGCTACTATAATGGTAGTATTTTCAGGTGTCGTCATTCGTGCCGCTGGTGCGTGCGTGCGGTGCGGGCGCGGCGCGGGCGGCGCGGCGACTTGCGGCGCGCGCGCTGCCACCTCTGTTAGCGCCGGGAACGTCAGTATACGTTGACTATACGTAATAAAGTTTGACGACCTCTGTGGCTCAGTTGGTGGGCTGTTGGTAGCTCAAGCCGGGGGTCGCGGGTTCGAATCCCGCCGGCGGAACAAAAAGTTTTCAAAGTTCCTGGGTCATGGATGTGTATTAAATATGTGTATCATATTATAATAAAAATCTTAAATATATTTATAGTATAATAGTATTAAATATATTTCCGTTGTCTGGTACCTGTAACACAAGTCCATCAGGTACTTACCACGGGGCCAGACTGACGTGGTGTGAAGCGTCCATAGATATTATTATTATTAAAGTTCCTTTATACATAAATAGATAATGTTCGCAACGCCGTTGCGCCAAAATTGCGTTTATCACGCGGGAACCGTACATTTTTCCGGGATAGAAGTTATCCTATGTCCTTTCCCGGGACTGAAATTATCTCTATACCAAATTTCAGCAAGTCGGTTCTGCGGTTTGAGCGTAAAGAGATAACAGACAGACAGGCAGAGCGAGAAAGACTAACAGACACACTTTCGCATTTATAGTATTAGTATGGAGTATGGATGTTACATTTTTACTCCACAGTGTCACAATTTCTGCCTTTTATATGGTTTAATATGTGTACCGTCGAGAAAATTGATTCATAGGCAGTTGACAGACCAAAGTCATTTGGGCGGATCATGCCAATTCAATGTTAATTGTGATCTGTCGGCTGGGTTTGACGTAACGCGACCAAAGTAGGTAGGTCCCCCATCTGCCTAGAAATCGACTTCTCTGGTAGTACATTATATTTATTATACCTTACAGCTACCTGCCGGCCATACTGGAGATGTTGTCGTGCGCGTGCAACGCGCGCCACCGTACTAATTATCGCCACGGTACTATATTACAGGTAATATTAGCTCAAATTTACTCGTAGAATTATAACGTCCAAATTAATAAAAATAAACCTAACAACCCCCAGCACGGCACAGCGGTGCGGCGTTGCCGTGCATCTATCTTCGTTTCAGTTCGTAAGATAGCACGTTGTTTGTGTGCGTAACGTATGCGAATTATTATTGCATAAGTTGATAAAAAATGCCATGCAATAGCTTTACCGCGGCAGTCGACCCCTAGTGCCATACGTATTTTTTTGTGTTGTGACTCCTGACACTTAGGATGAAGCCAAACGAGCGTAATTTGTGAGTTGTGAGTCGCAGAATTTCTGCCGCGTAAATTATCTTTTCATACAAATCATGACTAACAAAATTACGCTCGTGTGAATCAAACAGGACTTTTGTATGAAACTGAATGCAGCAGAATTCTGCCCAACCGAAATTCTGTGACTCACAACTCACAAATTACGCTCGTTTGGCTTCGCCCTTAGGGCCAACGCTAAAACTCGCGCGGGCGCACGCTCGCTAGTATGGGCAGCGTCGTCGCCCGCGTCCGCGCTCCACTCAGCCTCCGTCGCATGCGCCTGCGCTGCCCATACTATTTTTAATTTATACACACGCGACAGTCTCCGATTCAAGTTTTAGCGTTTGAATCGGAGACTGTTTATGTATTTCTTTATAATTTAACATAATTCAAATTTATTATACTCAAATTTATATTATATTGCGTCATGCATATTTTTGTCATACGTAATTTTTCCAGCTAATAAAGATATTCGAAGCGAAGGCCGACATACTGAGTACAGAGGAGTTGTCTAACGTCGCGCTGTTGTCGTCACTGCGGGCTTCGGTGTCGCTGCTGCGACAGGTGCGGGGGGCGAAGCCCTGTTACGTGCTTGCTGATGATTATGTTAAGATGGTCAATAGTGTACTTGCCAGGTATGTGTCTTTATTATGTCTCTGTGTGTGTGTGTACCATCGAGGAAATTGATTCCTAGGCAGTTGACGGACCTACGTCATGTGGTCGGCTTATGTCGATTCAATATTAGCTGTGATCGGTCCACCATTTGCCTAGGGCACTTCTCTGATAGTAAAATAGATAAACTTGAAGTATTAGACTATGATTAAATAAATACGAAGTTTCCCGAAACACATCATTTTTTGCCTTTGCTATTTGATAGTGCATACGAAATAAAACCCAAACTTCAAAAATATACTCATCAGAAATATTATGTTGATATTTTTTTTACATAGTACATATTTGAACTTCTTCCAATGCTTCATTTGATTTATGTTTTGTTCCACAGATATCCTGCATTATTAGATGCTGAATTTCTCGCAGAATTTGGAAAGGAATTGTACGAACTGCTATTTGTGAGCGAGAAGCAAAAGTACCACCCGGGCATGCAGCTATGGTTAGCGAATGCCGCCTCTATGCACTTCGTCATAACGCACATTTTACATAAAACCGATGATATATTGAGCTTCGTACATAAATGCCTGAAACATGATATATACGAAGTCGTTCTATCTGCGCTAAACTATCTACTTATAGTTAACAAAATGCTCGAAATCGAAGACAAATTTCAAGAACATTTAAAGGTTTTGTGCGAGAAATCCAACATGGCTACTAAGCTAATAATAGGAAAGCATATTTTTGAAGATTTGGAAGAGATTTTAAAGACAAATAGATACTTGGAATGCCAACAGAAAGCGCTTCAAGTTTTGACGTTAAATGAGGGTACTCAGGAATATATCATTCGAGGGAAAAACCGCCAAATAGAGTTCACAGATGGCGCTATAATTGATACCCTAACAGACTTCATAGAAACTGAACATGAAAATTTCACACATAATTACTTGCAGAGTTTAACCAGTTTTGTGTCTAAAAGGATGTCGGAGAATGCTGTAGATGATAAGAAACTGCTGGAAATAATAAGGACGATATTCGCTTGCACTACTTCGGATAATAGCGAGGAAACTAGAACGGTAGTTGTTCAGTTCATGGAGAGTTCCTACAAAACGCTGTTCGATACGAGTCTGGGCGGATTGAAGGAGGATGAAAAGTGTGAGTATGAACTAAATGAAAACTAGCTATTTGACCGAGCTTTGCTCGGTATATGATAAAACACGAATAAAATGACATTTTCTAAAAATGTTATATATATTATATGTAATACATATAAGACTAAGGTAATCGTTGTCTCAAATCGTAATATTATCCCAGTAACTCCCAAGCGGAGTTTTCAGGTATACATGATACATATTATATATTTTATATTTATAAATAAGTAAATAAGTAAAGTGTACTGAAAAAGTTGCAGCACGTTAAAAAAATAAAAACGACGCGATTGCAAAACCCGTTTTCATAAAGAATGATTTTTTTTTATTAAATAAGGGGGCAAACGAGCAAACGGGTCACCTGATGGTAAGCAACTACCGTCGCCCATGGACACTCGCAACATCAGAAGAGCTGCAGGTGCGTTGCCGGCCTTTTAAGAGGGAATACGCTCTTTCTTGAAGGTTTGCAAGTCGTATAGGTCCGGAAATACTGCTGGTGACAGTTCGTTCCAGAGTTTTACAGTGCGCGGCAGAAAGTTACGCAAAAAACGCACTGTGGAAGACTGCCACTCATCAAGGTGATGAGGATGGTATGTTTTCCGCGTGGGACGATGGCGAAAAGTTGCAGGTGGTATAATGATTTAAATATTGATACTATTTACAATATTTTTCCTCGTATATCAAGAGTATTTTCCGACGTATCAGCATCAGATAAACATATAAGTGTCTTAACACTCTAGGCCGAAAAAACGCGGCCGAAGTTCGGCATGATTCCGCCTGCAATGTATTATAAATTGCCAGTGACACACCATGCCGAAATAACGTCGCGTTATATTGTATGCGTTTGACATTGCTGACGTAATCATGCCGAACTTCGGCTGCGTATTTTCGGCCTAGTGAGTTAAGACACTAACAGGGAGTATATTTCACATACAGTTCGACAATGCTGTTTATGAACGTGGCGAGAAAAGGAACTAACGCTTCTATCATACAAAAACGTCATTTTTGACAGTTCTCCTTTACCAGCAGCGCCCATTGACATCATTGACACATATAAAGCCTTGTCGAACTGTAGTCATTATATTTTCAGTCGAATTCCGCGCTATCCTCTACTCCACACTGATCATGATTCTGGAAGACGAGAGCCCCGGCCTGCGTCAGCGTGGGGCGGGCGTGGTAGGGTGGGTCACCGGGTCCGCCCACGCCAGCGCCGAGCTCATGATGGAGAGCATCCGAGACATCGCCATGTACACTTTGCTCGCGCTGGTAGACTTCAGGACCGTGGTGCAGATGTCTGATGTTAATGATGAGGTATGATTTAACTTTATATACGCAGTTTTTGCGTATATAATGTGATTCCTAGGCAGATGGCGGACCTAAGTAATTTGGTCGCGTTAAGTTAAACCACTAACCTCCATTATACAAGTACGCAGGACCTATATACCTATACCCTTTGAAATGACAGCTGTTTTTTGTGCCTATTTGAAGCGGAATCAGCGCCCTAATGCGGGGGAAGAGAACTAAATCTGACGTAAACATGACGTTTAAAAGTCGCCATATTGGCGTTGATAGCAGTAGTGGGAGTACTTGGAACTAATACTAGTTTCTACCACCGTAGTGATTATAATATTCTCTTTAGTTTCTACAACCAATAGCGATTGAGTGGCCATTTGCAAGTTACGTCAGATTTAGTTCTCTTCCCCCGATTTTGGGGGCACTGATTCCGCTTCAAATAGGCACAAAAAACAGCTGGGTATCATCTGTCCAGCGTACTTGTATAATGGAGGTCAGTGAGTTAAACCCATCTGACCGATGCCAGCTAACATTGAATTGATATAATCCGACCAAATGACGTAGGTCCGTCAACTGCCTATGAATCAATTTCCTCGATGGTACCTACAAAATATTAGACTTTGAGACTTTATACCTTTTGGCATTTTTCCCAAATATTCAGATTGCCATCTGATTGTAAGTTGTAACATAGTCTATTTAACATTTTCAGTGTCGAGTGTTCGACCAAAACGAACGCCACAACGCATACTTCGAGGAGACGTTTTGGACTCGCGCGTGCGTCGAAGCGATCAAGCGGACACACACAGTACAGGACCCGGTTACATTCGTGAAGGAAATATCGCAGGACCCCAGATATAAGGCCGTCTTTACATCACTATGTGGGGATAATATGGATGATATTATAGCAGGGCGAAGCGGTAGTGATGTTAACCCCAAATTGAAGGTTTTTATTGATACGTTTATGAGTTGAGAGGCTCTTATATTATGTGAAGAGATCATAGTAAACCAATCCATAGTCCATACTTCCATACTAATATTATAAATGTGAAAGTGTGTCTGTCTGTTACCTCTTCAAGCTCAAACCACTGAACCGATTTTGCTGAAATTTGGCATGGAGATACTTTGAGTCCCGGGAAAGAATATAGGATAGTTTTTATCCCGAAAAATGTACGGTTCCTGCACGATAAACGAATTTTGGCGCAGCAGAGTTGCGGGCGTCATCTAGTATTTATAATAATCTAATTATTTTTACTGTATTTTGTCCTACAGTGGACTGGTGTACTGAATAGAGAATGTTGAGATAACAATCTGACCATCGGTTCTTAGCTGGTCTTAAATAAAAAATATTCTAGCCAGACTAGACGCGATCGTAACGGCCGGCAGCCGAGCCGTTACGAGTTACGATGTTATTTGTGTAAGCCAGGAGGCCTACTACGAAACCGTTTTGAGACTCAAACAATCGAACGAGAATGCCGTCTCCTGCTCTAAAAACGTCATTTCATGTTTGTTAGAGTAGAACGTGGCCCTGTCTAAAACTGATGTTGAGTTTTATACTTACTCGTTATTATGTGTTCGGATTGTATTCTCTACATTCCAGTTTAATAATAACTATTACAATATTTTAGTGACCAAATATTGTTTTTAAGATTTTTTAACATAAATAATATAAATTATGCACTATTTTTAATGTTTATACTTTATAGTAATACAATAAGTATAAAATTAATTTGTAAATTTGATAATTGATAAATATGTATTTATTTTTTTGTGTTGATTTATTATATTTTTTTAAATGATTTTAAATAAAACTTTTACAAAACTAACAATTGTTTATTATAAACATTATTTCATACAAAATATGTATCCACATACTTAACAACACACCCAGCTAAATTTTTCAAAACTGATTTTAAACATATTATTATGTTGATTATTTTGCTAGATTCATTTGCGCCAATTTGGATATTTGCTAATAGTTGGTCAAAACTCAAAACATACAGTCTCTTACATAAATACAAAGATCGAGAAACATAATATACAATGTCTAGTATTGGTCAATATATTATTTTTCAAAAGGTAAATAACATAATGTCGGAACTATAAACCAACAAAATCTGTTAAGGTGAATTGTAAGGCGAATGACCTTGGACGTTTGGCCGCGGAGCGCCATCTGCTTATGAATCAATGTAGCGGTAGTAGGTGTAGGTTGTCAAGCTATTAAATCCTTCCGCTGGATGGCGCGTTTCGCAGAGCTTTGGGCAATTGGTTAATAATAAACAGACTACTTTTTTTTCGAATTGTTTAAATGAAATAAATATACATAGAATACTTTTTTAATTTATCCCCGTTTAACCCGTATTATGTAATATGTCCCGTATTATATTATGTATCTCGAATACGGCTCAAACGATTTTCATGATAATTATTGGTTTCGGGGGCGATAAAGATTTATCGCCCCCGAATAGCTAGATAGATATCTAGCTAGGTTTTTATACAAAAAGGCAAATAATACAAAACATTGATTTAAAAACAAATACAAACACAATATTTATTTATATTTAAAATTTTAAGTTTTTTCATTACTATTCACAGGGATTTTTTTTCATCGATGATTTATACAGGCTGTTAAAAAAAGTATAATATATAAATAAATTCACTTTTATATTGCGCTTTATTTTGGTTAACACTAGAAAGACCGGAGCGGTCAAATGACCGTATTTTCGTTTTTTTGCGATATTTTTGTTACCGTTGCATGAAATTCGTTTTCCTCTCGTGACATTTAATAATTTTCGATCGATTAAATTGTGATAATGTTTTTTTTAAATATAATAGGGTATTTGACAGATTTTTTATTTCTATCTTGAATTACTTGGTAGCGATTAAGAAGTTCACCGAAAGTATTTTTTTTTTATTATTTTAAAATACATATTTCGTAAGAAACATGCATATAAAAATTCAAAATTCAAATAAGCCGCCGAAACGCTTTATTCAGCAATATGGTGTCGCGCCTTGTTAGTGACGTCTCGAGCATGCAAACCAATATATACTATATTTAATCTGTGGTGTAGACGAGTTTAAGCGCCTATGACGTCATGATGACATTAGCCAATCCGTATCGTTTCCCAAAAAGTGGCGCGAGAAATAAAAAGCCACACATATTTTTGTGATTTTCGATATAAATCACATAAAGAACCCTAATTTTTAAAATTATCACAAAAATGTCCATACTGTCAAATAGCTTATTATAGGTTTTAAATAACAACCTACCTAAAAAGACCGCCGCGGTCAATTGACCGTTTGGATAAAATTTCTAAATAAAATGGGTTTTCGTTGCAAGTTTTATTTTTCTTTCGAATGTTTTATTAGGGAGCGCCTCCGCTGCCGGCGACGGTTGCCGAAATGGCTGCCGGCGCCGTTTTCCGAAGTTTGCCGAAGTCACGCGATGTTTGCCGAATAGGCTGCCCGCGCCTATTCGGCAAACATCGCTTGTCAAATTAAAGAATAATGATCAAAAACATCAGTCTTGAGCTAAAGGACTATGAAAAGTACAAATAATAAGGTCATAATGTAAGGATGTATATTTTAATGGTGGTGATGATGATGTTGATAAATGTGATCTGCATAGTAGCATAATATAAGTACCTTTGCTTCTTTGAACAACGCTGAAACTCTCTAATATGTATAAGGATTAAGGAGTCTGAAGTTCTGTTCGGTACCTTCGGAAGTATACCACGGGGTTTATAACTGTGGTGCAAAATCTTACTTTTTGGTAGTTAAAAAAGGTAGGTAAGGTAAAGCTAAGGTACTTAGATGAAAATGCATCACAAAAAACTTAAATATACATAGCCGAACATAACCAAACCTTCACCTTTGGAAGTCGGTCGGAAGTCTATGAAAATACGATAAAAATTCTTATATTTATGCTAATTTTAAGTACATATTTTTACTTTTATAGCCTATTTTTATACTTTTTTAAGCTTAAGTGATAAAAGTTTTTTATGATGTGACCAAAAATACGATACGAAAATGTAATATTTTTCACCTGCAATAGGGTATTTCATAAAGATGTTCATGGCTTCTTGACATGATTTACTGTACATACGAGTAACTTTACTATTCTGTTGCTAAAATTAGAAAATATAAAATGTGAAAAAAACGGTGTTTTATGCTCAAATACAGGAACAAAACCAATAAGTGTTGTGGAGTCATTATAATGTCATTTTATCAGTAGTAGGTATATAAAAAGCTTTTTTAATATTTTTTTTAATATTTGTTCTAATTATAATTTAATTTAGTTACATTCATAAATAATAACAATATGATCAATAAAATGCAAAAGCAAAAAAGTAAGACACACAAAAAAAACGTTAAAACATACGATGGGTCATTTGACCGCTCTTGGTCTTTAAAGCTAGGAAGTTCAGAATTCCGGTCTTTCTAGTGTTAAATGGTCAGGTTCACATTTGGCATGGGAACGGTTTTTGTTAACTCTGCAGGTCACAGTTTATATTACTGTTAAATATACTCTACACTACTCTCCTTTCGTCCTTGCAGTAAAGACGTTATTTATAAATGTAACTAAACTAAATTATACAACAAATATTTAATAAAATGATTAAAACAGCATTTTATAAACTCAAAACTCAAACTCAAACTCAAAATTTTTTATTCAGAATAAATTTTTGCAAATATTTTCTGAAAGTCTACATGATGCCTACCACCTACCTACTACAGCTGGTATAATGACATAATAATGACTCCACAAGACTATTGGTTTTGTTTCTGTATTTGAACATAAAACACAGTTTTTTCACATTTTATATTTTCTCATTTTAGCATAGAATGGTAAAGTTACTTGAATGTACACTGTACAGTAAATCATGTCAAGAAGCCATGACCATCTTAGTGAAAATACCCTATTGGAGGTGAAAAATATTATTTTTTCGTATCGTATTTTTGGTCACATCATAAAATCTTCTATCACTAAAGCTAAAAAAAGTATAAAATACGCTATAGAAATAAAATATACTTAAAATAGAACTACAATTCGTAACCTTTAGTTTGTTATTTGCTTCGTTTGTGTAGGTAAAACAAAAAATAAAATAAACTCAGCGTAAATATTTAGTTTCAATTCGAACTACTAATAAACCCTGGCTGTGTTAGGCCAACTCAGGCAACAATACTACGAAAATTTACACTGATATTTGTAATAACGCTGATGGTTTTCAATAAGCAGAGTTTCACTAGGAAAAAAACTTGAAATACGTTACAATATCAAAACAGGAATGGCAAAAGATTTTATTTGTACACGTTTTAGAAATATGCAAATATTTTATGTATTTCCATTATGTTTACATATCAAAATGTGAAATTTTAGACCATTTACGTAAATAAAAGTATTTATCCCACTTTTTATCCTATGAGTCATTCACGTCTATTTCAGTGGAGTTTTTTATACATTTTAAATCAAATTTCATATATATAAGACACAAAGTATTAATAATAATAAAACATTTGAAAGTACAAAACTTGCAAGAAAACCCCATTTTCTTTTAAAATTGAAGCGGTCAATGGACCGCTGCGTTCTTTCTAGGTAGGTTATTATTATAAACTTATAATTATTGAGCTATCATTAAAAATATGTAATAACAATTTAAACAATCAAAAATTATTAAATGCAACAAAAGGAAAATGAATTTCATGCAACGGTAACAAAAACTTGAGAGGTTTCAAGGGACACCCGAATGGAACGAAGTTATTTCTTATGTTCAAAAATCTGTATAATATATTATATACTCAAAAAAAATATTTAAAAAACGCCAACTATTAACGTCCAGGAATAGTAACAACGAGTCGTTCTTTATTCTCAAAAAACGCTATCTAGTTGACTTTTTTGGTCTAGCCTCCTTTCGCAACGCGCGATAAGGAACTCCGTTCCAAAATATCGGAAAATAAAGATGAAAAGGCGGTCATTTGACCGCTCCGGTCTTTCTAGTGTTAAAATCTGGGGAGATACAAAATGATCTAACATTCATTGCAAGGATGATGGAATATATAATTAATCCTTAACAATACTAATTAATTAGTTCTAAGTATTTATTCAAGGTCAACAAAAGAAGAAATAACAAATATATTTTTCTTTTTGTTTCAAAATCGAACCGTAATCACTAATCAGTAATCACACAATATGTACTATCAGGGAAGTTGATTCCTAGGCAGATGGGGGACCTACGTAGTTTGGTCGAGTTACGTCAAACCCAGCCGACAGATCACAATTAACATTGAATTGACATGATCCCAGTTCCGACCAAATGACGTCGGTCTGTCAACTGCCTAGGAATCAATTTCCTCGATGGTGCAATACACATGCGCAGTAACTTGAGAGTAATTACAAAAATATAATATCAAACGAGTGCGCGCGGCGTTGCCGTTCGGCGCAACCGCAGGCCGCAGCCTTCGCAGCGCGAACTGGCAACCTCGAGTTGCTTTCCGTAACTAATATTTTACGCCTGTTACATTTTATGAGCAAATACTTTACTACATTTTACTAGTAAAGTTCGATTTACAGTAGGCGCCAAAGAGTTTTATGATATAACTTCTATTTTGCAATACTGTTTGTCACAAATGGGTCGCGATCAACAAGATAAAAAGTAAAGAAACATGTATGCAAAGATTCATTATAAACGGATTAGCTAAACCAACAAAAAATACATCCTAAAATATACATCTTACGCGAGTTTTAGGACTTAAAAAATGTATTTTCTGATAACTGAATAAAGGTCACCAAAAATATCGTTCACGACAATATTGTTACCGATACGGACACGTGGTGCCATCTAGCGTCGGACCAGCGAACTGACCAAGGGAACACAGGCAACATAAATCCCCTACTCGATATTAGATGGCGCTAGGAGTAAGTACCTACGAGTAATTTCTAGAGATATCTCATACTTGTTTACGCATATCGGGTTTACTCTGGGATGTTCCGGAATTTTCTGAGATTCGATCCGGCCCGTATAAATAGTCGCAGACTGAGCGATCTTCGAGGCGACTTCGAAGTGAGAACAAGTGATCAATAGTGAGTGATTGTGATAGTGAACCTACGACTCGGCTAGGACCTAGGACAGTGATAGTGCTCAGTGATTTGGATCTAGTGCTTAGTGTTAGGACTTAGTAATTTGTGTGAGCTAGTGTCAGTGAATAAAGTCTTCAAGAGAGTCACCAGGTCTTTCTCTCCGAATCCTCGAACCCTAGCACGTAACAATATATTTCAAGATACACTTTCTAATTACACAAAACTTCTGTATTTCCCGATCTGTAATTTAGCTGAAAAACATCGCCAAAAAGACGTCTAAAACGCATTTTGCTTTACCATTCACCTTAACAAAAATGTTACTGTTTAATTGTATCATTAACTACGCAATCTCACACCTCTTACAATAAATTTACAGCCGCCACATCTGATAACCACACAATTTCAGTCTAAACATAAACACCACACACTGAATATTTCTGTACATCACAGAATCTTGTCCCTTCTTATCCTAAACACTTCTTTGGCGATCTGACTGTTTTTGAACTTCACTTTTTCACTTCTCTCGTCACTATCAGTTTCTGTACTTTTGTTTTTGCCGAACTTTTGCAACTTGGACTTTATCCCCTCCGCGGAAGGTTCATTTTCGTCATCTTTAAATAAATCTTTAACAGATACCAATCTCTGCGAGTTACCGAGTCTCAACAGCTGTTTGAGGCCTCGCGCCGTCTTCTTCTCTATCAGGCCTAACATACCCCAATCGTCTCCTTTCTTATTGTCTAAAGAAGTCTCTAGGTGCCACGCTGCATTCCGTATCTCCAACTTCAGTCTTTCGCATTCCTCATAACTGACATTTCTGCTGACGTTCATCCCTTGCTCCAAAGGATTGACTATGTACAGGGGCGAAGCGTTCGGTTTTCTTATCGATCTACCCTCGTTTATCGATATCGCTCGCTCTTGGAAATCGAACTGCGAATAGAACTCGAAGAATTGGAACAGGAGTGTCTCGAGATTGTCCGTGTTCTGTCCGAAGGCGGAGGCCGGCAGCTTGTTGAGGTCTCGCAGGAATGTGCAGTTGAGATTTTCCTCGGCTATCCGAATGTCTTCCCTCCCTGAAACAGAAATGTTTATATAAATGGAAGGCGGTGCATAGTAGGGCGCATTTTCATTAGTCGTTAACTCGTGCGGTATACAGCATACGGGGAGTCTATGACAACTAATGGCGCATTTTGATTGGTCGAGGCATGATCTCCCGCACCCCGCATGCGGGCCCTATCGACCAGTGAAAATGCGCCAGTAGTGTGTGAAATGTGAACATTTTTTAGTATATCATATTGCAGTATTTAAAAAAAAATTAAACAAATTGAATTAACATTTTATAGGAATATCATTAATCAATACTTGGATAGTAAACAATCTGGATCTTCTCGTGTAGTACAGTTAAATTTTAAATAGCCAATCTGAAAATGAAATGCTGCATAAAGTTTTTCTGTTTGAATAATAAAAACTAAGGAAACTTAACTCCCATACTTCAACCGTTTTGAATATATGGTTCTTTTTCGCACACTAAAATATGACAATAGCTACGAAACACTAACGAAGCCGTTGACAATAATTGTCTTTTTTATTTAATTGTGAAATGTGTGTATGTAAATATACCTGTAATCGGGTCACATTTAGCAGACTTGCGGACAAAATTTTTGAGACAGTTACTCTTCCTAAGTGCCTGTCCGATGAGGCGTTTTACGCGCGAAGTCCATACGCGCGTTTCAATTTCTTTTGCATCCAGATACCGCGTTTTACGCGCGTTTTTACGCTACAAGCATGGACTCGAAGTTATCACGCTTCCGGCTTCAGTCAAATACATCCATTCGCAACGGACTCGCGCGTAGTTCTGGACGCTGCAATGGCACCAAGCGTCGCTCGCGCGCTTTACGGGCGAGTGGAGAGTCCCGCTCATTGCAAACGTTTTACGCGCGAGTTAGAAAACGCGCGAAGGCATCTGGACGCGATATATGTAGCTCTAGTATCTCGAGTACGTGCGTAAAACGCCTCATCTGGACAGGCTCTTAGTTTTTATTATTCGTAAGTTTGAATTTCAAATAAATTCGCTCACCAGACTTATTGACTAAGTACTTGAAGGTCGGCAGTATAGCTCCCCCGGGGCGCGTCTGCTGCAAGAAGAACAGCACCATGAGGGTGAGGGGGAAGTTGGTGACCCAGCGGCCGGGGTGGGGCTGCGTGATGCCCGCCCCCCGCGCCCAGCGCCGCACCGCGAACGTCAGCGGGCGGACGCGGATGTCCACCGAGCCGTACAGCCAGAGGAGTTCCGACATGTACACGCCGGACCTGAAATGTAAAAGTAATAATATAATAATAATATCTATGGACGCTTCACACCACGTCAGTCTGGCCCCGTGGTAAGTACCTGAAGGACTTGTGTTACGGGTACCAGACAACGGAAATATATTTAATACTTTTATACTATACATATATTTAAGATTTTTATTATAATACACATAATTTTTAATACACATCCATGACCCAGGAACTTTTGAAAACCTATTGTTCCGTCGGCGGGATTCGAACCCGCGACCCCCGGCTTGAGCTACCAACAGCCCACCAACTGAGCCACAGAGGTCGTCCAGCCATAAAACCAGGAAGTCTATCTGAGTAGTTTGGTTTTATAATTGGTCAAATCCCAAAATGCACTTTTTTAAACTGACAATGCAGCTATATTCCCTTTGTAAAAATAAACCATTATTTTTATTTCAAACCCGACCAAATCCTTGCATTTGCCGTTATTAACAAAAAATTGAACCCGACTTCCAATGTAAAAACAATATTCTTAAAATGACCTAAAAAGGATTAAATAATTCTTATTCTTCTTGAGTGCCTTTTTCAAAATTCGAGAAAATCTCAACGAATTCTGTACTCAATTTTCATTCGTTTGAAGTCGGTACCAGCCCAGAACTGAGATACTTGACATAGAACTTAGCCAGTACCGACTTCAAAAGAATGAAAATTGAGTACAGAATTCGTTGAGATTTTCTCGAATTTTGAAAAAGACACTCAAGAAGAATGAGAATTATTTCATCATTTTTAGGTCATTTTAAGAATATTGTTTTTACATTGGAAGTCGGGTTCAATTTTTTGTTAAAAAATAATAATTTTACTCTTTTTAGATTCTGTTATCTACAAGACAAGGCTTACTGTAAGCTAAATTGTGGTAAATGCTTGCAGTTATCTAAGCGATGCTGCAATTTCCCAACTTTTATCTTTAAAGGTTCAGGAGTTCTGTTCAGTGCCTTTGGACCAAGAGACACCTTCGTATGAAATTTCTTTTAATCGTAACATAATATGTTTAAGTTACTAGAAACAACATTTTAACCACTATGAGTGTTTTAATAAATTTCAAGGGTTATTCCCTCGATTACTCATAGATTCCATCATCAGCTCACCACTTTCGTAATTGGTGTACAAAATTAAGATTATATCCTATTTAACAAAACAAGAATTTTGAAAATCGGTCCACAAACAGCGAAATAATCATCAAAAACATCTGCTTCGATGCAAAATATCACGAAAAGTACCAATAATTGGGTCATAATGTGATGATGCATGGCATAATTATAGTTGTGATGATGATGATTAATCAAATTGATATATTGGCTTATGGTTTCAGTTGTTTAAACAACGCCGAAATCCCCGAACCTGTATCTATAAGGATTCAAAAGTTCTGTTCGGTACCTTCGGATCCAGGGTATAACCTGGTGCAAAGTCTTACTTTTTGGTATTATTTACCTCGAATGCTTCAGAAAAAATTTAAATCACTATATGTTTCCATACAAATTTCAAAGAGTCCCTTCGATTCCTCATGGATCCCATCATCAGATCACCACTTTTGTGAACATAGTACCAAATTCGGATTCAACCCTGTACAACAACAAAAGAATCATGAAAATCGGTCCACAAACGGCGAAGTTATGGTTGAACATACAAAAAAATATATATACAGACGAACATAATATTATTATAAATACAGAATTACTATAATAATCAGTGAGTATCACTGATTATTATAGTAATAATCAGTGATATAATCATAATCAGTTGATTATTATAACAATGCTGTATTAAACGGTTGTGATTATTGAAGTAAGTATATTTTATAATTCATATAAGTGAACATTTAAAGTCTACCTCTGTAACTGATTCGCTTGGTTATTTTTGTATGTTTTTTAAGTTTTAAATGTTTATTTTTTTAACTTTTTACTCAATACTAGGGTATGTTATTCGAATATTCGAATACTCGTTTTATTCAAATATTCGACGATCTTATTATTCGAATATTCGCCAAATTATTTTTCGAATAATTCGAATAGTAAAAATATTTTTTATTTTTGTTTAAAATGCTATTAAACATAAAATTAACATGGAAAAAGAATATTCTACATCTTTAATTATATAATTGAATCTATTTTTAGTCTAACAAATGAGTATACGACCATTTGTCGTCGCCGTTGACCATGTTTAAGACGTTATTGTGCCTAAAGACATGCAAATGAAGATATAAACTACTTTCAGTCATGGATTTCAGTATCGTCAATAATGGTCGCTCACGATCTGTATCCATAGACTTCTTTCAAGCTTTCTCAAATTTTTTGTCTACCGTGATAGCTATATAATAAAATCACCAGCTATAGGATTGTTTCACCCTCACCCAGGGCTTCGTTGCAATTTTTTTTCTTTGTTGTGATGTTTGTTTTCTAGTGGCCCTTTTTTATAATTTCGAGCCACGTTGACACAGGTGAAGCCGACTAGGTGAACTAGGTGAATGTGGATCGAAAATATCAAAAAGATAGGTGAGCTGGCTTAGTATTATGTAATGAACAGATATCATAACGTCGAATATCATATTATTATTTAACCTCAACTGCTGCCTAGTAAGACTAAGCACGTGAGAAAGGTAAAAGGTGCTACGATCGAAAACTTTACAGCCTTTCTTTTATTGCCAGACTGTAACCTTAAAATATACATTTTAAAGTGTTTAACAATAAAAATTAACTATGTCATTTACAAAGATTTATGTTGATAAAAGTAAAAATAAGAATTGCTTACTTCATAGTATTAACAAAATAGGTTGTACAATACCCGGCAATAAATATTGCACATCGACCTTTGGAAAGAGACAATCGGCTAATTTCGGTTTCATAGAGCGTTATCTTTGTAGCACACACCTATTTGACATTATGTCAGTCGTTGTTCAAATTCAATAGAGTGCAGTCGCGTCCAGTTCAAAATATATATCTAGAGTTGTTAACACCTCTAAATTTGCTACAGCTGTAATTTTCCAAAAGAATTTTAAATACATAAACATAATTTGAACCACCTTTTTTATTTTATTTTACCCGAACCTAAAGCCATAACTTATAGAAAATTTGGTGTATTTTATACAAAGAATAATAAAATTGTCAAAAGAAGCAAACCATAATAATTATGGCTTTTTTACCAGCTCCTAATATATACCGGACTTTTTGTATTTCGTGCGTAAGAGATAACGCTCTACAAAACCGAAATTAGCCGACTGTCACTTTCCAAAGGTCGATGTGCAATATTTATCGCCGGGTACTGTACATGGTTGTACGAAGCTTCTTGTAACTTTTATTCAGAGTTTTCAGCATTTTTCAAAATTTTTGAATTATTCGAATAATATTCGAATTATTCGAAAACTTTTGAAAAATATTCGAATTATTCGAATAGTAAATTTGTCGAATAATAACATTCTCTACTCAATACCGATTGAGAATGTATGTTATTTTTTATAAAAGACTAATAGAAGACTTATTTTTAGTTACTTTTGTTACAAAGTTACTTTGTTTTTAAAGTTGATTAATTATGTTGTTGATTAATTTTAAGGTTTAGGTTCTAAACTATCTTGTTGTTTACATATCTGAATAATGCTATGTGTGTTACTTCTACCTCAAATAAAAATATCTCATGTTGTTGTTCATGTTACCTAGTATTATATTTCAAATTTTATTATTTGTAGTCTAGGAATAAAGGGCAGCATGTGATAATATTGAAACTAATGACTGATTAGAGTAAGTATTAATTAAGAATTTTATATCAACAGATAATAAATAACCCTGATTTGAGTTTATGTTTTATTTCGCATACCATAATATATATTTTAGTATATATTATACCTGTATCACCTAAGTGAATATACATAAGTAAAGTTAGTATTTTACCGCAAAAATAGATAAATTTAAGAATAGGCTACTTGCATATTTCTAGTAGAACTTGGCCTAGGAAACCGTATTTCACCCTTATCATCAAATAAAAGCTTATGATTAATAAATAAAGTCGATTTGAAAATATGATTTTATGAAAATAGGATTTGTACTGACGAAAACGCTTTTGCGGTACTTCCGATTTGGATGTGACGTCATCAGACTCGTAATTTAATATCTTTTATTTATCGCGCTTGTTATATGTAAGTTTAAAATTAATAAATAATTGAAATAAAACATCAGTTTTAAATATTATCTCCCTTTATTGTAGACGGGAAATGAAATGGCCAAAACCTTTTCTCCAAAAGTTTTCAACATTACAAATGATTTCTAATTTCTTATTTAATTCTTTTATGATTTTTGGGCACTTTTATACTCGTACATTTAGCACATAAAAAATGTTCAATAAAGAGAGTTTAAAATACAAAACGTATGACGTCACACTATGGCGGACAGTATTTTCGGCGCCATTTATAAGGCATATTTTTCAATCAACATTTTTATGGGTTTCTACTGTGTAAAATATTAAAATATTAGTTTTTTTTGTGAAAATGAATGATTAAGAAGCGATTAACATGAAGAAAAAAAGTAGGTCAAGTAGCCTATTACAGTGACTTTTTTATAAATAAACCATTCAATCAAACATATTGTTAAGAAATAAAGAGACATATTTGTGTTTAAGTCAAACGTTCAAAAATATTTTTAGTACCTACTAAAGTGACTCCTTAATTGAAGTTTTTTTTCAGAGCCAATTTACTACCATATTTTGTTTTATTTATACAAAAATTTTAATGCGTTCGTGTAGTAGATAGACCAAATAATCAATACCACTTTGAATTTTGAGAATACCTCAATATTTCAGTAAGTTATAGTGTGAATACCAGAAAACTGACGAGTGACGAAACACGTTTTGGTCATTTGCCAAAAAACATGAATTTTGAATTGAGCCAGTTTACGACTGGAGGTGCGATATATGCGTACATTATAATAATTTTATTATGGTACATATTATTTGAAAATATTTAAGTAATTTAAATAAGGTATTTATTTATTATATATTATAAATTATATATTATAAATATGGATCCATACTTAATTATAAATTTTATAAAAAAGTGAATTTTTATTTTTATTTTATCCACTTACTCAAATAGATTCTGCATTCATTCGAGTGTAGGCACAAAACTGTGTCACTTCTGCGGTACTGATCTATAGCAATCACCGCCCCGCCTCCCACCCCGCTCATGCCTCAAGTGCGACATGTTTTTTGTTTGCAATAGCTGCTCTAGTACATAGTACTTATTACCTCAGTGCCTATAACGTATTAACTGAAAAAAAAAATTATGCAAGAAGTCGTTGCTTATTTTGCTATTACTGTTAATTTATCTAACCATAATATTTAACTAAGTAAGCTATGAACATGAAATACCTATATATTACAGATTATACATCAAAAAACTTCATAAAAGTTATGAACCACCAACAATGTATTATATCAAAAACTACTAAATAAACCTGCAAGAATGTTCTAATTTGAATTAATTATTTAAATTTAAGATAGTATGAATCAGTTATAGTGAAGTAACTTAAAATAACACGTGCGTTTTGATTTATTCTTCAAATATCTGAGTCAGCAATAACGCAATAAGTCGAATTAGTGCGGTCCAACGATAGCTGCGACACGTCCGTGCTTTCCAAGTCAGGGATGCAACTAAAAATGGCGCGGTGTTGCAGGCACTGATATCCCCCCCCGGTCAACCATCTATAGTGACTTACAACGCCATCTCAGAGTCGTTTCTTGCGCTATTTTTACGACGGTTTTATTGACGCATAGAGGAAGAAATTATGTATCTTTTAATGATTGAAAATCAAATTCGACACATTTTGAGTTACGACACTATTGTAATAGCAGTGCGATATAATGTACGTAATATTTTAAATATTACCAAAATACAAACTCATCTACGTGAGTAAGTACTTCATTCATCGTCGTCTTATCATAGATCTGTATTCTGCCTACATTACACTCTGAATCTACTACTCTATGACAATGCAAAATGGCGCGCGTCTTCGCCTAGTAATTGAATGTTCGTATTTTAATTGAAAATAATTAAATAAGAATGCTAATACCGATGAAATGTTATTCCGTTGCATTTGGAAGTGTTACTGGAATAATTTTTGCAGTATTTTAACCCACAACTAGGCATTTTTGCGACTTTTTTTGGTTTCGTTTTTGATTGTTGTACGTCTGGCGCGCAGAAGAGCTCGCGGACGACTAAGTGCACTGCTGCTATATAGATTACGTTGAATGTGACCAAGCATTGCGTTGCGTTGTCGAGTCTAGTACGTAGTACATGCTATGTCAGTGGTTATAGGTGATTTTTTATTTAGTCTACTTTCTACTCAAAAATCCAATTGTTTTCTTTTTAGATTAATCATGCAGCGAGCTCGATTATTAGCTTTGTCCACACTGGGCTTTTTTTTGTTCATCAAGGGCATGCGTTATAGCGCAGTCAACAGCGAACGTGAGGCATGCCCATGACGCGCGTTGAAATCGTAGCCCTCGCTATGACACTTTTCTTTCAACGCGGGTGGATTTTGACTTATTTGATTATTGAATATGCCAAACAAAAGTTGAATAAAAAGAAGATGACGAAAATTGAAGATGAAATTGCATAATGTGGAGATACCTAGTTATTAGTAATGATGGCGAAGAAGTCAGCATCTGTTGTGAGAACGAGACGGCGAGCCAAGACTCAAGAGGCACCTCCATCTTCAACTTGTTCTTTTGAATTTTCATTTGATTTTGATTATTTTGATATTTTTATTTTTGTTTTGATTTTGATCAATGATTGTGACTTGATTTTGTATGTGCCATGTGATAAGGTCAAGAAGTTTAGATCTCAAGGAGCGTTTCATGGTATTTGTTTTTACAATCATGTTTAGATTCCGCCTTTATAAGAAGACTGGAAGACTGTGTTTTAAAAGATTTATATTAGTTAACCAAAAGCTGTAAAAACAAAGTGTATGATCCATCCAAAGGTTAATATTATTGTTTGTAGTGTTAAATTACTTAGGCTGAGTTTTTCTTTTTTTAATAAATGTAAAACAGATACTATGTGTCTCTTTAATATTTTGTTAAATTTTGTAACTACCTGTACATAAGTATTGATCACTTAATTGTGTTTACGTAAGCAAATGAAGTTAAATCCATATCGCAACTTCAATTAATTTCATAAAAATTTTATCGGACAAATCATCTAAAATTGTAGCAACTAAAATTTTTTCTTCAATAAGTACTCAACTCTAAATGATTCAGTATTTTAGCATATCTTTTCAGATCAATACTGTATTAACTAAAAAATCGCTAATTTCTTATTAACAGTGACCTATTTTTATTATTTTGTGAGTATAAATGTGCTTTTGATTAAACAAGAATAGGTATTATATTCTTAATTTCTGAAAAACTTGAACAGGAAGTCTAAAATCGGTTTTTTGCTATTTCTGAAAAAGTATACATTTCGAGTTACGACACTATTGTAATAGCAGTGCGATATGTCGGCGCGAAGGTAAAACCGGCGCTAATTCCTAGCGGGCGGCTTATTACTCTTAATATAATTGAGGATTTGTTTATGTTATCCTGTAGCAAAGGTGTACCGCCATCGATTCTGTGAACGGAGGTGACATCACTCCTTTGGTGTGTTGCCGAACGTGGCCGCGGGTCGGCTAACAAGAGTCCTATTGTTTTAAATGTTTACATTGACTGGTATGCCGTGTGACGGTGTTAGGGGTGGACGTGCTGCGGGCAGACGATCCCGAGCCGAGGAGAGAGCGCGACCCGCGGACTCGTTATCCGTTCTAAAAATAATTTAATTTTAGATGTGATAGGAGCGCGTTGAGCTAGTACGAGTGTTGATGAGTTTAAACGATTATGATTGGTCTTTGCAACTCGGACGTTTTACCCAACGCCTACAGAGTGAAGATCTAGTTAGTATCTTATTATTTCTTGATGAAAGACCCATTCTGATGTCGTTCTTGAGCTGCCGCCTCGCTCCGACAAATATATAATATTAAAGAGTATATATAATTATAAATGCCTTAACAAAATCCATACTAATATTATAAATGCGAAAGTGTGTCTGTCTGTCTGTCTGTCTGTCTGTTACCTCTTTACGCTCAAACCGCTGAACCGATTTTGCTGAAATTTGGCATGGAGATACTTTGAGTCCCGGGAAAGGACATAGGATACTTTTTATCCCGGAAAAATGTACGGTTCTCGCGCGATAAACGAGTTTTGGCGCAATCATCTAGTATTTGTATAATATTATAATACTGTAGTGTTTCATAGTTTTGTACTTATTACAGACTGTCATATAAAGTTTTGTAATAACTTGGAATCATATCTTTTTTACCAATTCTTTTAAGTCCTTTTTTTTGTTTTCTTTTAAGCCCTGTGAATATAACTGCTCCAATTCAATCTCGTTAAAGCTTAACATTTTCCTCCTCTTGTTTCTCATATTAATCTATACTAATATTATAAATGCGAAAGTATCTCTGTCTGTCTGTCTGTCTCGCTTTCACGCCAAAACTACTGAACCGATTGTAATGAAATTTTGTACACAGATAGTCTAAAGCCTGAGAAAGGACATAGGCTACTTTTTAACTGGAAAAAGGGGTTGTAAGGGGGTGAAAATGCGTAAATTTGTTCAAATTAAGTTAGTTCCAAAAATTCATAACAGATGGCGCTAAGAGTCGCCTACATCTCGCTATCGCTTGCACATAAGTCTTTCTATAAGAGGTGGCACCATATTGAGCTCAGTTTTTCGATTGTTATTCACGTTACCCATCAGTCGTGGCAAAACGAGACACAATAGATTTTTCATTGTTATCGCGGCCGGATGTGGCCGCTTGGGGCTTCATGAATTAAATAACTCACTACTCAGTACTTTATCTATGCAGTGACGTAAAACCTTAAACCTAGACCTACCAATGATAAATTGTTTATGGGTAAAGCTCTTTAGCTTTACCCTTTGTGTAATGGGGGGCTAAATAAGCTTTAAATTTGGTATTAATAAAGTTTACTTAATTTAAAAAATGAAATATTGTGTGCACACTGCACAGCTATTTCTGGGTATTTTGATTTAAGGGGTACCAGGGTTTAAAAAGCTTTTAAAGTTGACACCAATTTTGTTGACACCGCGCGCTATAAACTGAAGTCCACGCGGACGAAGTCGCGGGCAACAGCTAGTACTTTTATATTCCGTATCCACGTAAGAAGTCTTGTAGTCGAATTCAAAAGTGTCTTGTCCTTTCACAAATTTCAAAACTTTGATGTTATTCCAAATAATTGTTTCTTTATTTGTGTTCTCATTGTAGCTGTAGCCCCATTTTTCTAGCAAGCTTTTGATATTAAAAAAAACCTGTAGTCTAGTTCCTTGACATTAAAAGGTGGGTCCGTTTTTCGTGCACTTTTGATAATTGTTGCGTATTGACGAGGTATATAAATAGGATCAGATTTTTCATTTTTTATAATCTCCTTTTCTATGAGGCTGTGTACGTTATCCGCTTCAATGTTATGCAATGAGGCTACAGCAAATGAATATAAGCTATTGTTTTTATTATGACCGGCACAATTATCGGACTAAAAAGTGACGTGCAACTTCTTATCGGGGAGCTTTTGACTCAACTCCTTTAAGTAGTCATAGATACAAGATCCTATTTCATTAGGCCCCCTCATTCCTTGTGTCTCGTCCCAGAAGTAACAGTTTACTTGTCCATAAGAAGCTTCTTTGTCTTGTTTTCTATTCAGTTCAGTTATCGTGAAGTCTATAGAGCAATAGTAAAAATAGGCTGGACTCGGGCATAGCATTACAGACTGTAAGTCAAATACAGCACAAATGTGAGTTTCATCCACGTTGTCGCGGTCTCGCTTCTTTTCATCTCGGCATAATTGTTTTTCGAGTAAATGTTGATCGTAATTAGCCTTTAGCTCCAATTTCTGGTCCGGCGGGGCAAGATCAAAAGCTACGCAAGTGTCACACCCGTCTTTCATTGGTTTAAAAAAAACAATATTAAATTCAGTGTTAAATATTTTGCTATAGAGCCAGTACTCACACTCCGATTTATTTCGTTCTCTTTGAAGAGCATTAAAATCTTTCCAAATATCTGTAACAGTTTTACTGTTTGAAATAAATTCTCTGCTTGTCTGTGCTCTCAAGTAGTGTGATTCAATCTTCGGCATAGAATTAATATGGTTTTTAATGTCATCTATCAGTTTGGGGTCTGTTTCTTTTCTATTTGCATGTCGTCCTCGCATATCTTTTTCTACGAAACCGTGACTGTTTGTTTTGGCCTTGATAGTTCTCAAAACTCTATCACTTACGTCCAGCGTATTTATAAAAAAACTCTTGCAGACACGAATTTTTGTTCCGTTTACTACAAAGAAAAAGGCGTTGTTCGGTTTTCTGGGTCGTGCAGCGTTCGAATATTTATATTTTGGTGTGACTTCTAGCATACAAGATCGGATGTAACTACGCTGTAAGTAATAATCGAATAAATTGATCCTGTCTGCATGTTGTATATTATCCGGGCATTTCAGCCTGCATGTACACGCTGCCTTAATGCAGCGAGCCGGAACTTGTTTTTTCGATATTGATAGGGACACAGGGTTTTCCACTGTTTCTTAGCATTTTCAGTCTATTTTGTTTCCAGTTGTCAGGGTCCCTTTTACGTTTTCCAGACAGGCGAGGAGTGTCGTCAGATCTTGAAGAATTTCTAGGAGGCGAGGGCGAGGGTGATGAGGAGCTTGATCGCGAAATATTAGCAACACCTCTACGTCTAGTTAATGGAATCAGGCGTTACTTTGCGGATATCCATAGCTTAAAATTTAGTTTGTTATTATTTTTAGCAATATTCCGCGAAATAAACTTCCACCTTTAAGTAAATGAGTGAGTGTACGCATAGGCATGCGTACAGCACCTCCCTCCTCCCACACTGCCTATGCGTACACTCGCATGCAAGAACTTGCAAACACCACCACCACACAAGCAATAATGTTGGCAAATCCGTGCAAGGCCCCTCACCACCATGCAGGTTGAAAACCTCGACGCGCGTTTCGCTCCAACACCGGAGCATCCTCAGGATGTGGACTCTACGAACTTTTGACTTGACGGACGTTGTTCGTCAAGTCAAAAGTTCGTAGATGAAGTTTCTCCTTTTCTAGCCTAAATGTGGCACTTTACGATTTACTAGCCGAAAGAGCGCGCTTTTTTAAATCGTTCTGTATACTTAACTCAATTTATCGAAATTTTGGATTGAGCCAGTTTACGACTGGAGGTGCGATATAACTTTGCGATATAATTTTTGGAAGTCGGTTAAAAATAGACTTCAAATGTGATATTGGTATCAAAAAACGGTCAAATCCTGGACAGTTATTATCAAAATTAGACAAATCCACTAAAACCAATCAGGGATGAGTTCTTAGTATGGGACCAGCGGCCATTTTGAATCCTTGTCCTAGACGTAGTTTGCCACGAAGAGTGTTTCTTCACATTTTTTGTTGAATAAAAATAGTTAAAATGGAAGAATCGCTAGAGAATATACAAGAAACAGAAGGTAATTTATCGGGAAAGCAGATTCCTCAAACAAAAAAGTGGAAGTGCAATTAGAAAAAAGTTTATCGGTAAGTAAACTTCTTGCTTCACCTCGCCGAGTATTTACCAGCAGGGGAGTTCAACATTTTAGTTTTTGGTTACCTTTTGTATGTACTAACTACTAGTACAATGTTTATTTTTATGAGCTTACATTTCTATGATTCATGTGCTGGAGCTGTGAATAGAAGGTTAAATAAATATTCAGCATTTTTATTTCTCTATTATTTTCCTTCCCATATTATAATGTAACTTTAATATTTTTGACCACATTTGACAGCCCCTGGCTGATACTGTCATTGAAGTTCAAAACTAGCCAAATCCTTTTATGAACTTTCAAATTCAGCCATATCCAAAACGTGAACTTTCAAATCTGGTCAAATAATGACTTGAGAATCAAAAGCAGACAAATCCAAATTTAAGACCTAAACTTTGGTCCTTATTTACAAAGGAACACGGCTTTAATCCCAGTACATTTTATATTGATATCGCATTTTAATTACCCCCTTCAATCTTTGTTTGGTTGGAGGTGGCCATGTGAAAAATATTGAAATCATCCCATTGTATAAAATGACCTAAAATGGACTTGACCTTTGATACCAAACCACTCATTTATCTGGTCGTCTATGGACTGGTCGATATTTGTGCATGTACTTGGCAATTCCACGTCCCATTTTCTGACTACCATAATACTTCGGTGACGCCGCGTTAAAGTAAAAAACCGTGTTGGATATGTTTTAGATTCCTTGTTTTCTATGAGAGGCCGGCCCGGCCTCTCATAGATTTATTGATTTATTGATTTTATTGATTACTAGCTGTCCCGGTGAACTTCGTGTCACTTTAAAACCTTCCCTGGACTTCTACGAATATTTTAAGACTAAAATCAGCCCAATCCGTTCAGCCGTTTTCGAGTTTTAGCGCGACTAACACATTTGAAAATCCATTTTTATATATAAGACTAGCTGTCCCGGTGAACTTCGTGTCACTTTAAAACCTTCCTTGGACTTCTACGAATATTTTAAGACTAAAATCAGCCCAATCCGTTCAGCCGTTTTTGAGTTTTAGCGCGACTAACACATTTGAAAATCCATTTTTATATATAAGATACTTCATATAATCTATGGGCAAATTAACGTGTATGCTTGAACCAATCTATGTACAGTACCCGGCGATAAATATTGCACATCGACCTTTGGAAAGTGACAGTCGGCTAATTTCGGTTTTGTAGAGCGTTATCTCTTACGCACGAAATACAAAAAGTCCGGTATATATTAGGAGCTGGTAAAAAAACCATAATTATTATGGTTTGCTTCTTTTGACAATTTTATTATTCTTTGTATAAAATACACCAAATTTTCTATAAGTTATGGCTTTAGGTTCGGGTAAAATAAAATAAAAAAGCGTGTTCAAATTATGTTTACGTATATTTTAATTCTTTTGGAAAATTACAGCTGTAGCAAATTTAGGGGTGTTAACAACTCTAGATATATATTTTGAACTGGACGCGACTGCACTCTATTAAATTTGAACAACGACTGACATAATGTCAAATAGGTGTGTGCTACAAAGATAACGCTAATTTTCGCCGTGCGGCGTAAATCGTGCGGCTTTAGTCACCCGTGTAAATCGACCATAAGGGACATACACTTGCACACCCTAAAGCAGCGGTCAGCAATACGCGGCCCGCGAACGTCTTACTTGTGGCCAGTGAATGTCTTGTGAAAATGTTATATTATGTATCAAAAACAATATTTTCTAATATTACCAGTAGTTATCGTCACTTAAGTTCACTTAATTAAGAATGTAGCTGGTTGTGTCATTTTATAACAAACACTTATTTCCCCTCATTATGTGTAGGTATATTGAGCTTTTAGGGTTAATACGAGTAAGGCACAGAACAATAAAAACAGAAGGTCTGCGGCCCGCCTTTAGTTTGTTTTGCCACCTTGTGGGCCTTGCCTGCCAAAATATTGCCGACCACTGCCCTAAAGTATTATCATTTAGTTTTGTTACACCTTGCATAAATATCAACTGTGGTGGACTATCTCGCCATAATGTTACAGTCGCGTCGCAGAGGGTGAGTGGTGACACATTGTCGTCATTGTAAGTTACATTGTTACGCGCGATCTTAAAATTTTGCACGACCTGTACACATTACCATCTTAAAAAGGTACTCACGTATTATTATAGCACAGATCACAGTCCAAGTCGGTGATGTCATGCGAATACTTGACGATGGGTACTCGCGCGTTGAGTATCGCCTGCACCCGCGACGCGCCCGGCGCCCGCAGCTGCAGCAGGTGGGCTATTAGCTCCAGGTGCCGCTGCCACGGTGTCCGCCGACCTTCATACTTCTTGTCCTGGTATACTAGACGACGGTTTGTGGATGTCTGCAAATAAACAGGATGTATGTTAACTTTTTGTAAAACTAGACGTTCCGCGCGGCTTTGCCCGCGTAAATTACGAATTTGACAGACACATTAGCCCACAAAAAATAGCCTATGACAAGTTAGAATTTTATACTCTTGCATTTCCAGTAAGTATAATATAAACATAATCCTAAACTCTCATAATTTTAAAAATTAAAATATATATATTATATTTTGTATGCACTTTTATTAGTTAAGACCTAATAAACTAGATATGTGTTTAAAGGTGAACGCAGATTTGGGCCGCACCGCACGCACCGCAGTCGCCGCATTTGAATCCTTTATATAAAGTTGCGAAGACTGCGGCGCGGGTAGGTATGCGAGCTTGTCTATAACTTCATATAAAGAATTCGAATGTGGTGACTGCGGTGCATGCGGTGCGGCCCAAATCTGCGTTCACCTTAAGAAAAAAATTTATTCGAACTTACCATTTCCTCTGTGAGGACATTTGTAAGGACCAAGTCCAGGTCACAGCCCATTTTACCAAAACCATTCACCGATGATCCAAACGGTTGAACCACTATATTAGAGTACAGGCTTTGGAATATCATCTCCATCTGAAAACATCCAAGCAAAATTATTGCCATATAACTAAAAAGTGCCTATAGTAACTGATTACTGAACATATTGTGTTTACCTTCAAATATTGTATTAAAAATTTGGATATAAAAATTATTACATTATAACATTGAACATTCAAGCTACAGCACAGCTGTTAAATTTATTTTAACATTAACCCATCAAGCCCCGTATGAGCACCGGTGATCGCGACAACAATAGAATACAATAGCATTTCCGAGAATCCCCGATTGAAGGATTAATATTATTTTTGAAATGTTGTACAAAAGATTGCATACCTGTCTTGCCACCATGAACCTAAGCCTAATACCAATATCATTTAACATAGTCCTTTGATACAACAACATTATTTGGTCCGACACAGTCTCACATTTAGCGATCTCTTCCAACAGCAAATCTTCGTCTATGCAACAGTTGCCATCCTTTATAGCTAATTCTTTTGTACTGTTTGCAGACTCTTTAGACCCTGACACTGCCCGGAACCATAAAAAAGGTGACTGGATAGCCATCACATCTAAATCCTTTTGGTGTGAGCTACATTGTTGCAATATGTTTTTTAAATTTTCTTCATTTTCAAATTCAATGAGCATAAAATGCTGTAAATAAATTTATAAAATTAAGGAACTTGATATATTGTTTTTTATTTTCTTTCTAAAACAATTAGCAAGTGTTACCTCTCCAGATGTGTTTTTAAAATGATGTATATCACTGATGGTTGCATATTTAGAACAATATCCGTACAATTCTTTGAAGGACGACTCGGAACTGACTTGTACCACCAGACTACGCTGCGCTTGTGCCCTTCTCAAAGCATTAACTTCATCAAAAACAACAAACTTTTTAGCTGTATCTAAAAGTTCAAAAATCAAAATATAACCTCAAAATTTTACATTTACATAATATTTTCTTAATGAAAATAACTGTACCTGAGCTGCATTTAATACTTTGGAATTTGATAAATGTGTTTCTAAAATGTCTACTCAGTAATTGTAGCTTTCCTGTCTGAAATAAAACAGACATTTTCTAAAATTTTGTGATCACCTTCGGAGTTCGGCTTCTCATATGAGTTGACTGTCAAGTGTCAATTTGATGTCAATGTCAAAATATTTTTTAGTACGCCAACGGTCAAAAGCATGAGAAAAATGTGCATTCAAAAAGTAAGGTCATATACCGGCCATACCGCATACGGTGCTTTTGAATGTTTTGGGTGTAAAGCGCTTATTCCACTTAACCTAGCTAGGTTCCTAGGTAGGATCCTAGCTAGGATCCTAGCTTTCTAAATGTTATTCCACTTGACTAAATCGGAAACGATTTAGGATCCTAGCTTCTAAATGTTATTCCACTTGACTAAATCGGAAACGATTTAGGATCTAGGAACCTAGCTAGGATAGGTGGAATAAGCGCTTTATGACTTTATGAGCTAATAAATTCCATAAATTCAGTGTAGAGATAAACTACGATAACATGGCGCGCCCATAGAATTCTATTTATACTGAAATAGAATTCTTTGGCTAGAATTCGCTAGATAATAATATGATTATATAGTTGACCAAAAAATGTGAAATATTACGAGTACTGGTTGATTGGTTGAATATTAAACTACATACAATAAATTATTACAAACACTTTTTAATAAGGATGTGGTGGACTACACACATTGAAACAGTAATTTGGAGGGGCGCGCCATGTTATCGACTATCGTAGTTTAACTCTAAATAAAAATAACATAAACAAAATAAATAAGTGTTTTGGTGTTTTGCCGGGAATACGAAAGAGTGACGTTGTGTTTCGTGCAGAGCGATGACACTGCCACTAGTGACGAATAGCCGAAACTTATGCGAAAATCTTATTGTCAAGCCCAAGTCAAGCTACGGAAAATTATAAGATTTCTTGAGAAATTTTAGTAAATCCAAGAATTAAAATGCATTGTTGTATTCCCGGATGTTCTAATACGTACAAGAAAAATAAAGGCAAATCGAACGACGCGCGATGTAAAATTTTACTATTTTCCTGACAAAAGATTCAAATGCTATGGCTTATTGAAAAACGAAAGAAATGGATAAAAGCCGGTTAAAACATACGTAAGTATTTAAAGAGTTCCATGAATGATAAGTGTAGACTCGTAAAAACACTGAATTTTGTAGATTATAACCGTAAATTCATTTTTGATGAACCCAATATGAACCTAACCTATACGGTATATCTAACCGTTGCTTCTTTCAGTAAACATCCAAACTGGCTTCCATCTAAATTGATATGCCAATTACGCATAAATTTGCATCAAAAATAAGGATAATTTGGAGAAGTCCTGATATTGACACTGAGGATAGTATTGAACTTTAACCATCTTGTCAAAGTGTTGGTTCTCAAAAGGATGAGTGCAGTCTTTGTGTGTTATTTAAAGAATACTTATATCGTGTTTGCACTGAATATGAGGTCCAGACTGAAATTAGTTAAAAATAGTGACAGACAAAAGTTGTGAAGATGGTATAGGGACCGTGCACAGCGATGACACTGCCACTAGTGACGAGAAGCCGAAACTTATGCGAAAATGTTATTGTCAAGCTCAAGTCAAGCTACGGAAAATCAAAAGATTTCTTGAGAAATTTGAGTATTTTCAAAAATTTTAATGCATTGTTGTATTCCCGGATGTTCTAATACAAACTTAAGAAAAATAAAAGCAAATCGAACGATGTAAAGATATTTAAGTTTTACAATTTTTCAGCCTTAAGGCGAGGATCAACCCCAATTTGTTATTTCGTGACTCCCAGTTTACCTAGTTCCAATATAATAACGAAATGTAAAAAAAATATGAGATATAAAGCACAATATTTAAAAGACTTTAAGCCTACGAATAATAAAACCTAAGGAAACGTAACTCCCATACTATTACCGTTTTAAATTTGGTTCCATTCGAACTGTCATGTAACGTCAGCCTTTATACCGCTCAAGGTCACCTAATGTATGAAAAGTGAACCTAAGGTACACTTTTTTGACAAGTATTTTGGAGCATGTTTTTTGACGCAGTTACTCTTCCTTAGTTTTTATTATTCGTAGCTTTAAACCATAAACATTTTTATAAAACGTAATACTTTGGCTGTAATTAATTTACAAACTCACCTCCGACAAAAATCTAATTCATCGAAATATAAGTATTAACTAGAACTTAACCGAACAGTTTTGTTTCTTAATATTTATTTCCAAAGATATTTAAAAAAAAAACATGAAAATAGAAAAGATCCGCCCCTAGTAACTACAGTTTTATGCTAAGCTAAAATGAATCTTATTGCGATGAGTATACGCTTGGTCTTTGGTTGTGTGCAAGGTTATCGTTTTGGATTGAGATTGATCCCTGCCTTAAGCGCTTATTCCACTTATCCTAGCTAGTTTCCTAGGTAGGATCCTAGCTAGGAACCTAGCTTTCTAAATGTTATTCCACTTGACTAAATCGGAAACGATTTAGGATCCTAGCTTTCTAAATGTTATTCCACTTGACTAAATCGGAAACGATTTAGGATCCTAGCTAGGCTAGGAACCTAGCTAGGATAAGTGGAATAAGCGCTTTAAGTTACAATTCCGTGCATCGCGATCGATCGCGGTCGTGCACGACCTACGACTGTCGTCGGCCGCTCGCGACCATAGTCAGCATAATATGAAAATGTATGGCACCGCTTCCGAGGCCCGCGACTGACGCGCGCGGCCTACGACTGTCGTAACCCGCGCGCGACCGTGCCATATAACTTTGACACGGTCGCGCGGGGCCTACGACTGTCGTCGGTCGTGCGCGACTGTCATAACTTCAAGACACGATCGCGCGCGGCTTACGACAGTCGTAGGCCGCGCGCGTCAGTCGCGGGCCTCGGAAGCGGTGCCATACATTTTCATACGTTGACTATGGTCGCGAGCGGCCGACGACAGTCGTAGGTCGTGCACGACCGCGATCGATCGCGATGCACGGAATTGTACCTTTAAGTATTCACTAAAACGTAGTGATTATATTCTCTTTGGTATTCACATGCCTTGGCTTATTGAAAAACGAAAGAAATGGATAAAAGCCGGTAAAAATATACGTAACTATTTAAAAAGTTCCATGAATGTTATGTGTAGACTCGTAAAAACACTGAATTTTGTAGATTATAACCGTAAATTCATTTTTGATGAACACAATATGAACCACAGATTATTATTATATATTTGTAGACAGATAAGCGTCTTAGAAGAGTTTGACGGCTCACGAATTGACATTTGATGGGACAGCTAGCGCCATCTAGAATTGGTTCGATTAAAACTCCATAGGTGTGTATGTGTGCGTTTATGTTTGTATGTGTGTATTAGGATATTATGGGGATAGGATATCCTTGTCAGATTTTTATGTTTCAATAAACTTGAATTTGTAAAAACTGAGTTTGTTATGTTTAGTTCACATAACAATACCCAATTTTCACAAAAACAAAGTCTTTGAAACATAAAAATCCGACAATATAAAACAAATAAAAACAAAATTTTGACGAATATGATTATTTATTGTTTTTACTTTTTGGTCAATATAAAGTCCCTGCCACCGGTTCGCTGACCCACCCACCGAGAAGAACCGGCGTAAGAAACTCGGTGAGTCTATTTTTTTAAACAAACAATGCTAGAATATATACATCATACACACTCTGTTTAGATTCAATTAAATTCGTAAAATAAAAGTTAAAACATTTTGTTATGCATCACTCAATCAAAACTAATTATTTACATTCAATTGAAATTAAACTGAGTTTACAACGTTACATTCATAACACTATTCAATCAAGTGTTTTAAAATAGTTACAGAAATGTTATAATTATTCATAATAACGGGTTTTTTGTTAATCTGGCTCAATCCATAATTTACTGCTAAGATTTAGAAAAATATATATTACGTTATACATGTTTGTACAATTGATAATAAATAGTCTGAAGATTTTTTTTAACAATCAATCTACAGTTTGCATTTTTTCCGTAAAACATTTTGTCATGCATCACTCAATCAAAACTTATTATTCACATTCAATTGAAATTAAACTGAGTTTACAACGTTACATTCATAACACTATTCAATCAAGTGTTTTAAAATAGTTACAGAAATGTTATAATTATTCATAATAACGGGTTTTTTGTTAATCTGGCTCAATCCATAATTTACTGCTAAGATTTAGAAAAATATATATTACGTTATACATGTTTGTACAATTGATAATAAATAGTCTGAAGATTTTTTTTAACAATCAATCTACAGTTTGCATTTTTTCCGTAAAACATTTTGTCATGCATCACTCAATCAAAACTTATTATTCACATTCAATTGAAATTAAACTGAGTTTACAACGTTACATTCATAACACTATTCAATCAAGTGTTTTAAAATAGTTACAATAATGTTATAATTATTCATAATAACGGATTTTTTGTTAATCTAGCTCAATCCATAATTATTTACTGCTAAGATTTAGAAAAATATATATTACGTTATACATGTTTGTACAATTGATAATAAATAGTCTGAAGATTTTTTTAACAATCTATCTGCAGTTTGCATTTTATCCGTTTAATTTTTTTAATGAAGAATATTATGAATAAACTAATTATTTACATTCAATTGAAATTAAACTGAGTTTACAACGTTACATTCATAACACTATTTAATCAAGTGTTTTAAAATAGTTACAAAAACGTTATTAATTATTCATAATAACGGGTTTTTTGTTAATCTAGCTCAATCCATAATTTACTGCTAAGATTTAGAAAAATATATATTACGTTATACATGTTTGTACAATTGATAATAAATAGTCTGAAGATTTTTTTAACAATCTATCTACAGTATGCATTTTTTCCGTTTGATTTCGTTAATGAAGAATATTACGAATAAACTTATTATTTATATTCAATTGAAATTAAACTGAGTTTACAACGTTACATTCATAATACAATGAAAATCGTTGGAGCTGATTCCGAGATTTAAAGATATATCGTTTAAAGATATTATAAGATAACGGGTTTTTGTTAATCTAGCTCTATCCTTAATTTACTGCTAAGATTTAGAAAAATATAAATGTTATACATGTTTGTACAATTGATGATTGTATTATTGTAATATTCTTCATATTACGAATAATAAAAACTAAGGAAACGTAACACCCACACTTCAACCGTTTTGAATTTAGTTCCTTTTCGTACACTAAAATATGACAATAGCATCATGTATGTATTCGGTTCTAATTTTGTAGACTCATGGATTTTTAGGGTTCCGTACCCAAAGGGTAAAAATGGGACCCTATTACTAAGACTTCGATTACTGTCCGTCTGTCCGTCCGTCCGTCCGTCTGTCTATCTCCAGGCTGTAACTCAAGAACCGCTATAGCTAGACTTCTGAAATTTTCACAGATTGTGTATTTCGGTTGCCGCTATAACAACAAATACTTAAAAAAATAATAATACTTAAGGGTGTCTCCCATACAAGAAACGTTATTTTTTCGGCCTTTTTTGCTCTATATAAAAAATGGCAACAGGTAGGCACATTATATTTTCACGAAGGCCCTTATTGTATGTCTACGTCAATAATTAATTAAATAAAATAAAAATTTAAGGGGTGCTCCCATACAAGAAACAATTTTGGCCTATTTTTGCTCTCTAACGGTAAGGAACCCTTCGTGCGCGAGTCCAAATCGCACTTGGCCGATTATTTTGATACAGTCACCCTTCCTTAGGTTTTATTATCTGTAAGAATAATATATTATTCTATTCAGTAGCGCATTTGATGCGTAGGTCCGCTTCGGCGTTGTCATCCTTTCTCCAAATCAGTATTCATCTCCTCCCATATCAAAACTGTTGGTTTCGTTTTCTGCATGTCACTGTAAAATTAAAATGATTTATTTTAACGTACTGTTATAATATTTGTTTTTTAAATAATACCTTATCTAGACCCTAGAAAATAACTTCAAAAATTATTTTAATCGCCAAATCTCACGGAACACATCGTTTGCGTCCTACGCATAAAAAAAATCTATTCAATAAAGCAAAGAAATAGATTATTATTTGTTCATAATTTTATTTGGTTCCTATACATACATATTTCGATTTTCCATGGAACTTGGCACTCATTTAGATCTCCATCCTTTTTACGGCGAAGTCCATAGACAAGAATAATGTTTGTATGGAACTTGGCTTTCCATTTTTACATATTTTATGTTTTTGGTGGGATCGTCCTTTCTTTTGCTAGTCATCTTCATTATTCTATACATTCTATCCCATAAGCTTTCCTTGTTTTGTGATGTACAGAATTGTTTCCAGCTGGCGGTCTTTGTGGTGAGTATCAGGTCTTTGTACTCTTCTAGTGCTTTTAGGTAATTATGCACCACCATCTCTCTTCTGTCGCTGTTTGCCTTATTGATTTTCCGTCTTAGTCTTTTTACTTCATTTTTCTTTTCTTTCAGTTCTGGAGTTATGAAATTTGGCACACAGGTCGTGTGTAATGGAGGCACTTCACATGGCTATTTGTATTTGCTATTGGCTATTTGTTGTATTTGACAACATTATTGACGAATACGCAAACAAGCAAATAAAGGCAAATACGACCGTCCACACATAGACATTGGACGTCAAATACCAAACTTTTTCTTGATTTTCTTTACTTGCCTATTTGACTCCTTTGATGTGCGTCAAAACCGACAAAGGTACGGATACGTGTATTTGGAATTGATCATATTTGTCAAATAGGCAAATAAGGCCAATATTTGTCAAACATACCGTCTACACATGGTGATTGTTTGGCGAATACATCAAATACGCAAATACAAATAGCCAAGTGAAGTGCCTCCATTATATGTAGATTAACAAAAAATTAAGAAATTTTAGAAATCGGTCAAGCGTGAGTCAGCACATCTACGAACTTTAGAGGCTACTTCCAAATGCCCAAGCGTTATGAAATTTGTCACACAGGTCGTGTTTTATTGTAGATTAACAAAAAAATTAAGAAATTTTAGAAATCGGTCTAGTGTGAGTCGGCTCATCTACGAACTATAAAAGGCTACTTCCAAATATAATAGGGTTATAAAATTTAGAACACAGTTCTGTGACACAGGTCGTGCTCGTGTGTTATATATGTAGATTAACAAATAATTAAGAAATTTTAGAAATCGGTCAAGCCTGAGTCGGCTTATCTACGAACTTTAGAGGCTACTTGCAAATATCCTAGCGTAATGTAATTTGGCACACAGGTCGTGTGTTATTATGTTGTATATATATATATATATATATATATATATAATACCCAATAAGGACGGCCCCCACCTGGCGATTTCCCAAGGAGGTCTGTCAGTTAGACAGTATTATCCGATCCACGCTAGAGGAAATACTCAATATTTCTCTAGATGATCCGCAATGGCAACAGGCTGCGCTACCGGTAAAACACGGTGGTTTGGGCATCAGGAGCATAGGGTCTGTCGGTTTGCCGGCCTTTCTTGCGTCGTCGAATGGGGTTGCTGATCTTGTCACTAACATTTTAAAAATCCAAGGTGCAAGATGCAGCATCCCCTTTTTGAGCGACGCAGAAACTGCCTATCAAGAATTATATCCTGGCATCAACCCCCCCGAGGATGTCACCTCCCAGCGTGCATGGGATGACCTGAGCTCCAGATATACCTTAACGCTTATGTTGAACTCACGGTCGGAATCAGCACTGGCCCGTATTAAGGCAGTTTCCTGCGTGGAATCTAGTGCCTGGCTCCAAGCGTTGCCGTCACCGCATCTCGGCACCTTTCTTGACGATAACACCCTAAGAATAGCAGTGGCCCTGAGACTAGGCTGTGAAGTGTGCGAGCCTCATCGTTGCCCCTGCGGTACTGAGGTTGACGCATACGGCCACCATGGGCTCAGCTGCATTAAAGCTGCCGGTCGTTTTGCTAGACACCACGCCCTCAACGACATTCTCCGTCGAGCCTTGGTGTCGGCAGACGTGCCGTGCGTGCTTGAGCCCCCTGGCTTGAGCCGAAGCGACGGCAAACGCCCGGACGGCCTTTCCCTGATCCCTTGGAAGAAAGGTCGGTGCCTCATATGGGATGCCACGTGCGTTAGTACGTACGCTACCTCGCACATTTCCGGCACTGCCCAAAATGCGGGATCTGCCGCCGAGTACGCTGCTCGGCAAAAGCACAACAAGTACACGGATTTGGAACAACAGTACCTCTTTGTGCCTTTTGCCGTCGAAACGGGAGGTCCGTGGTGCAACGAAGCGAAAGCTTTCGTTCGCCAGCTCGGACGTCGGTTGCGGGAATCGGGTAACGATCCCCGCTCCGGGGCTTACCTGGCCCAACACGTCTCCCTAGCCATTCAGCGCGGTAACGCGGCCAGTGTGATGGGGACGTTTGAGCATGGTACGCTGCGGGGTGGCCTTTTTGATTAAGATCTTTTGTTTTTCATTTTTTTTTTATTCTAATTATTATCATTGTTACATTATTTTTTATTTATGTAGATTTAATAAATATTATATATATATATATACATATATATATATATATATATATATATATATATATATATATATATATATATATATATATATATATATATATATATATATATATATATATATATATATATATATATATATATATATATATATATATATATATATATATATATATATATATATAGTTGGAGTTGGAGTTGGAGTTGGAGTTGGAGTTGGAGTTGGAGTTGGAGTTGAGTTGGAGTTGAGTTGGAGTTGAGTTGGATTTCGAGTTCGAGTTCGAGTTCGAGTTCGAGTTCGAGTTCGAGTTCGAGTTCGAGTTCGAGTTCGAGTTCGAGTTCGAGTTCGAGTTCGAGTTCGAGTTCGAGTTCGAGTTCGAGTTCGAGTTCGAGTTCGAGTTCGAGTTCGAGTTCGAGTTCGAGTTCGAGTTCGAGTTCGAGTTCGAGTTCGAGTTCGAGTTCGAGTTCGAGTTCGAGTTCGAGTTCGAGTTCGAGTTCGAGTTCGAGTTCGAGTTCGAGTTCGAGTTCGAGTTCGAGTTCGAGTTCGAGTTCGAGTTCGAGTTCGAGTTCGAGTTCGAGTTCGAGTTCGAGTTCGAGTTCGAGTTCGAGTTGACGTTGACGTTGACGTTGACGTTTCGGTTTGAGTTTCGGTTTGAGTTTCGGTTTGAGTTTCGGTTTGAGGTTCGGTTTGAGGTTCGGTTTGAGTTTCGGTTTCAGTATCGGTTTGAGTTTCGGTTTGAGTTTCGGTTTGAGTTTCGGTTTGAGTTTCGGTTTGAGTTTCGGTTTGAGTTTCGGTTTGAGTTTCGGTTTGAGTTTCGGTTTGAGTTTCGGTTTGAGTTTCGGTTTGAGTTTCGGTTTGAGTTTCGGTTTGAGTTTCGGTTTGAGTTTCGGTTTGAGTTTCGGTTTGAGTTTCGGTTTGAGTTTCGGTTTGAGTTTCGGTTTGAGTTTCGGTTTGAGTTTCGGTTTGAGTTTCGGTTTGAGTTTCGGTTTGAGTTTCGGTTTGAGTTTCGGTTTGAGTTTCGGTTTGAGTTTCGGTTTCGGTTTCGGTTTCGGTTTCGGTTTCGGTTTCGGATTCGGTTTCGGTTTTGGTTTCGGTTTCGGATTCGGTTTCGGTTTCGGATTCGGTTTCGGTTTCGGTTTCGGTTTCGGTTCCGGTTCCGGTTCCGGTTTCAGGTTTCAGGTTTCAGGTTTCAGGTTTCAGGATTCAGGTTTCAGGTTTCAGGATTCAGGTTTCAGGTTTCAGATTTCAGGTTTCAGGTTTCAGATTTCAGGTTTCAGGTTTCAGGTTTCAGGTTTCAGGATTCAGGATTCAGGTTTCAGGTTTCAGGTTTCACGTTTCAGATTTCAGGTTTCAGGTTTCAGGTTTCAGGTTTCAGGTTTCAGGTTTCGGGTTTCAGGTTTTAGGTTTCAGGTTTCAGGTTTCAGATTTCAGGTTTCAGGTTTCAGGTTTCAGGTTTCAGATTTGAGGTTTCAGGTTTCAGGTTTCAGGTTTCAGGTTTCAGGCTTCAGGTTTCAGGTTTCAGGTTTCAGGTTTCAGGTTTCAGGTTTCAGGTTTCAGGTTTCAGGTTTCCGGTTGAGGTTGAGGTTGAGGTTTGAGTTTGAGTTTGAGGTTGAGGTTGAGGTTGAGGTTGAGGTTGAGGTTGCGGTTGAGGTTGAGGTTTGAGTTTGAGTTTGAGTTGGAGTTGGAGTTGGAGTTGGAGTTGGAGGTTGAGGTTGAGGTTGAGGTTTGAGTTTGAGGTTGAGGCTGAGGTTTGAGTTTGAGTTTGAGGTTGAGGTTGAGGTTTTTGTGCTATACGTAGCACTACATTAATTATATAATTAGATAATATTTATAGAATTTAATTAACCTACCAAGTTTAAATTAGAAGTATTATGGATCAGGCTGTTGATGAAGATGATTATGATCGGTGAAGTACATCTGAACTTGGCATTGGATTAGATTTCAACTCTTTTTTTAGGCCAAAAATCAGCCTATAGGAACTAGGCCCTATTTTAACAGGTATGTTTTTGATGGGATTTTATTCAGCAGCGTCGCGTTGTTAATATTTTAGCTATGGTCAATCAAAAGTGTTAGCTGATATTCTTTTTTTTTAATGCGCAGGGGAAACCCGTCATGGGTCCTCTGGGTTGGGGATGTGCCTCAGTTAAGCTGAAGCACCCCGGGGGTATGTGGGACTCTTACCCACTAAAACCACCTGCGGTTTGCCTTCAGACGTATACGGAGGGATGTCCTGGATCTGTCTAACGCAGGACTCCCTCCACAACTGGCCGGTCTACCTCAAAAGGGACCGGACTTCCACCAAAGTAAGAGAACGCTCCGGCAAACTGAAGCGTTCCCCTCGGCGCCGGGACTAGCTAAGCCGGGCAGGTTTCCATCCTTGCCCGGAGCCCCGGATTAGACGGCAGTTTGGAGGTTCGCGTAACGAGTTAGCTGATATCCTTTAATTAACATTAATTAACACATATTATGCTAAATTTTACTGCATTTCACATTGATACTTTGAGGAAAAGACATAGGATACTTTAAATCCCGGAAAATGGTGCGGTTTCCGGGCGATAATCGAATTTTGGTGCAACGGAGTTGCGGGTCATCTGATATATTATAAATGTACAAGATTGTCTCGTTTAAAGGCGATTTAGGGCGACCCCCAATGTAAGTGATTAACGCCACAATAGACATAACTACCAGTAGTTCGACTGCAAAGAAATGGACAGGTTTCAATATCTGTCAAATTCGTCGGGTTTCACTAGGATTATGAACGGAATGTGCCTCGCGCTGGCTGATATAATTTATTTTTAAATATTTAAAATAAATTTCAAAATTGGATTCTGACAATTTTAATCGCATGTGCCAAAATACAAACAACAATACGACCAAAGAGGAACACGTCCAGCGAATATGTCATAGTTTTAAATTCGTAGGCAACAAGTCAACAACCCTAGCGACGATTTTCGTCATAATACGTCAAATTTAAAAATTTCAACATCAGTTCTAAGTCGGCATACTCTATAATTCTGTCTACTCTGTTAACGCTACCCAAAACATCAGCCAATCCCTGTATCTAAAGGTAGGTAGCTCCCTCACCCGCGGGAGCATTCACGTGTAATGTAACATTATACGAGTATATTCGTTTTTCAGCATTACATTACAAAAATACCTCCCTGACCGACGAGCATTAGCTATGTCCGCTATGTATGTAATGTGTATATATTTATTCAACTTTCGTTTGGCATATTCAATAATTGAATGCGTCAAAATCCACCCGCGTTGAAAGAACAGTGTCATAGCGAGCGCTACGATTTCAACACGCGTCACGGGCATGCCTCACGTTCACTGCAAGCGCTATAACGCATGCCCTTGATGAACAAAAAAAGGCCCAGTGTGGACAAAGCTATTCACCTGTAATGTAACATTAAAGATTCGACTTCAAGCATTACATTAAAATACTACCTCCCTGACTGACGAGCATTCGCGTGTAATGTAACGTTCGACTTTGAGCATTCCATAGCTAGTTGATGTTACAAGTTTTATCAAGATATTACACACTGTATCATTACAAGGTGCGCACTCGAATCTCCTCTCTCATTGAATGAATGCTCGAAGATTTTTTTTATTTATGCCCTAGTGCCTAGACGATAGCTATTAATATACTTTAATCCCTCGATCGTGGGAAACGAGACACAATAGATATTCTTTTTTTTCGCGGCCGCATGTGGCCGCTTGGGGCTTGATGGGTTAAAATAAATTATAAATATGCTGCTTACCTTTTTATTTTATTTTCGATACAGCTCACAACGCCCACAATTGAATTGCAAAAAGTGCCACTGATAGCACCTTTTAACACTGAAAAATTTAAACAAGAAATTAAAAAAAAAAAAAAAAAACATAAAATAAGCATGTTCAAGGAATATTTTTTTATGTTCTTTCGTTAATATCAGAAAACTGCAGGCAATATTCAATACTTATAATTATTATGTGCCTGCTTTTTTAGGGTTCCATACCCAAAGGGTAAAAACGGGACCCTACTACTAAGACTTCGATGTCTGTCCGTCCGTCCGTCCGTCTGTCTGTCTCCAGGCTGTAACACAGGAACCGCTATAGCTAGACTTCTGAAATTATTACAGATTATGTATTTTGGTTGCCGCTATAACAACAAATACTAAAAACAAAATTAAATTAATAATTTATTGTGGCTCCCATACAACAAACGTGATTTTTTCGGCCTTTTTTGTTCTTCATCAGTAATGGCAATTGGTAAGCGCATGATATTTTCAAGAAGCTTGATTGTATGTCTACTTCAATAACTCATAATAATATTAAAATAAAAATTTAAGGGGGGCTCCCATACATAAAACACAATTTTTGGCCTATTTTTGCTCTATAACGGTACGGAACCCTTCGTGCGCGAGTCCAACTCGCACTTGGCCGATTTTTTATTAATATTTAATGCGTTAAGTATAGTCTGTCAAAAAAGTGAAGAAATTAAAAAGTGGCAACATCGTAATGTCATCCCTTTTTTCTTAGATTAATTTGAACACTACGATGTTGCCACTTTTTAATTTCTTCACTTTTTTGACAGACTATACTGACGCATTAAATATTAATTTAAAAAAGTACTAGCTCGATATACCCACCGCAGCCGCGCTGGTCCAACGATTTTAGAAATTTTTACTTATAAAATAGTTATTTTTAGACAAGACTGCTTACCTTCGACGTTTCTTGTCGTCTGTTTTGATGATTAACTACAACTGCATGCGTTGTTTTTTTCATCCCACGAAGAAGGATGCACGATGATATTAAACGAATCGCCCACAAATTACACTGGAAAAAAAAACGTTTAAATCTTTGTTCGCTGCAAAAATAAATAAAAATCAACATGAAACATTACACTTCCCTCGGCAAGCAAGCTCTCACTCACTTGAGACATGATAGTCTTAAGACACAGCTATACAAATCACATGAAGATTTACACAAATCTTCATGTGATCCTCAAGTGAACAAGAGCCGTTTTCTGCTTTGAACATCTTCTGCATCTCTCGAAGAAAACTGTAACAAAAATCAGAATGTTAAATGGATTCAATATTCAACGTAAGAAAGTTATCTGACATGGTGATCTAGTAAAAAAAATATTAATAAACTTGTATTTCAAAATTGTAGGCTAAGAATTTTGATACTTGAAATTTAATATATTATGTCAGATAAGTTTCTTGCGCTGCTTATAAGTCCGACTGCATGAATTTTGTCACTTTATTATGCTAGATACCTATTATACAATAAAAAAATTAACAGAATTTTCGTGATATGTATAATGGAGGCACTTCACATGGCTATTTGTATTTGCGTATTTGATGTATTCGCCAAACAATCACCATGTGTAGACGGTATGTTGGACAAATATTGGCATTATTTGCCTATTTGACAAATATGACCAATACACAATACACGTATCCGTACCTTTCCACCACAAAAGAGTCAAATAGGCATGTTTAACAAAATCAAGTAAAAGTTTAGTTTTTGACGTCCATGTGTGGAAGGCCGTATTTGCCTTTATTTGCTTGTTTGTGTATTCGTAAAGTACATTATGTGAATAAATGATTTGATTTGTGATGGTATGATAATAAATTATTACTGGACTCAATAATATTAAGATAATTTATAAAGTCATATACTTACCAACTGGTAAATGAAGTTTTGGAACTGCGGTTCTTTTAAGGCGACTCCCAGCACCATACTTTGCTTTTGCTTCTGGTTCAAAATGTCTATCGCAAACTCTATATTTGCGATAGTCGAAATTTTCCTTATCAAATTTGCTTGGGATGAGTTCCAACCAAGCTCTATATACTAAAGGAAATTTCGGTGACGGAAATCTATGTACGGTCTTCGATCCTAAAAAAATATGGATTATGGATATCATACAGAAAAGAGTCTGAATCATATGATAGAATCAATCAGTCTTGTAGAATAAGAAATCTAGTAGGTATTGTATACTACGTAGTATGTAATACTATGTATTACGTAGTGTGAAATACTATATTATATTATGTGTATTCTTAAAGGTAAAACGAACAAATTTTGCTGATCTGATTTTATTTACAATTAAATACCGTTTATTATTATAATACGAGGTAGCGAGGTTATGAAAATTATATTTATGTTTATATTCCAATACTTACTTTCCTTTCGCGAGCAGCCAAAAATGCAATAACTACTCATTCTGATTAAATAATATCACTGTTAATATAAAATTAAGAGCAATAGACTTTTTTGGAAAAAAATATTTAGAAACCAGCCGCCTTATCGGCAACCATTTTCTAAAGAATGTTGCATAGACTATACACTAAGAATGTTGCTAGCAATATTAATGATTCAAAGGCCTAAATTACACGGTCAATATTATCACGATTCTAGTATCACGGGATTCACAAATAGTACTGCGATACTGCGATTCGGCCTATTATATTGATGCGTGTAATACCTGCCAACGCGATACAAAACGCGCCTAATGTACTCACCCTTTCTTCGTTGTAGTCCCCGCTGTCATCCAACATTGTGGCACGATACATTTAAGTATTTTCATCACTAAAATCGGTCGTTTGTATCGCCACAATATCACGTTTACATCGCTATAAAACAATAACCGTGTGCTAGAGCCCTTTTAAATATTTTTAGAAGTTGGTATCACTTGTGATCAAAGGACTAGTATCCAGCTATTAAAAACATATTTTTTCTTTTTTCTTAGTAGCCATATATGGCGAGATCGTTCATTGGTGGAACACCGTTTCCACGGCTCTGTCCCCCCCGTGATATGAACCTAACCTATAACCGTTCTTCTTTCAGTAAACATCCAAACTGGCTTCCATCTAAATTGATATACATACCTCTAATTATAGTATTTTTTGCATCTTCATTATTTTATTGCAATATTTATCAAGTTTTTACTTTCTATGCTGATGGATGCTACTAATTACTTTTTCAGATATTTTCTTAGTTAACTAGATAAGCTTTATACATTTTTATTCACGCTTTCGATCTTTTTTTACGGGTAGAAACCCATCCATACTTATTACTATAAATGCGAAAGTGTGTCTGTCTGTTAGCACTTCACGCCCAAACCGCTGAACCAATTTTGCTGAAATTTGGTATGTATTTACGTTGAGCCCCGGGAAAGGACATAGGATACTTTTTATCCCAGGAAAATGTACGGTTCTCACGCGATAAATAATTTTTGGCGCAACGGAGTTGCGGGCGTCATCTAGTCTTTTACTTTAATCCTTCGATCGCGGATTCTTGGAAATCTGTTGTTGTTCTTGCGGCCGCATGTGGCCACTTGGGAGTGTAAGTATTAAATCATTTTATAGTCTAAAACATAAAAAATCACATAAACTAGACGAGGTCAAAGACAATGCGAAGCCAAAGTCACTCACAAGTTACTTCTTTTACTCGCATCGTGTCGCTGCTGTCGAATTACGACGCCCTCTATAGTTTCTGCACGGTCCCTATCGGGCGAATCGCAGAAGGTTGATGAAATAAAGGCTATGTTCCGAAATGTACTGCGACCACTGCACAGTGCTATCACTGTAGAAAAAATCGTTCCGTAATGGAGTTGCAGTACACTGCCGCAGTACCCTAGTGAAATATATGACGTCATCAATCGTCGCCATATTGTACTGTGAGCACTAGCGTTTCCGAGGTAAGGCACTCGCAGTACTTTGATCACGTGATCAGTCAACTGTCAAGTGTCAAAACCACTCGAGTGTCTAACGTTTTAAAACAATACCTACAGTTTAATACCAAAGTTATAAATTTCTGTAATTAATTTGGATTAATAATAATAAAACACTGGAAGAATTGCAAAAATTAACCTTATTAGACTGTGTTGAAAATGTTCAATACGAGCTGTCAAAAATGCGGCTGATAGTATACTGGATTGCGTTCCGTTTTAAATAGTAACCAGGGTTTGAGCCAAAATAAATGTACCTTAGTAAAAAATATCGTGTCCACCGCCTTCAACCCATAATTGTGGCTATGTTTATTGCATTTAACATGTTTAATTTTATTTTTTAATTACACTGGACTTACTACATGCATAGTTTTTTTTACATAGTAATTTATATTATTTTTAATTATTTTGTCCGTACAAATGTAACATGTCCATTTCACTACCTCGTTACGATAATAGCTCAAAATTTCCAAAATTTCTTAGGAAGCTTAGAATTAGAATTTTATAAAAGGTTCGTGTAGTACCTGGCCTTCTCTTTTGCTGATATTTTACCGCCTAGCTTATCAAATAATAAAAATAAAAATTGTTTATGAGAGCTAGATTTCGCCCTGTGAGAAACAATTTGTGAGAAACGCTATTTACACCCCTGTAGAATTATAGAAACTACCACTTCTCTACATTTTTTAAAGCTAACAACATGTGACATCATTTATTAAAAAGAAAAAGTGTCAGTTTCCCTCTGTGTCTTGTTGTGTTGTTGTTTTTATTTTGGTCGTCCATGTTTTTTGTGAAAAATTCCTGTGAGAAACGCACTTAAAATCAAGAAAATAAATAATATTTTTGTTTATTATTAGTGCAAAGCATTTTGATAGTAAAGTGATCCCGATACAACAGGGTCACGCTTTCGTAGCATCCGATTTTTAGCTTATAATCAAATAAAGTGATTTATAAGTTGCATGTTGGCATAATGTTACGTATGCCTGTGAGAAACGGTCGAACAAAAATGTAAAACTAAGGCACGTTTATACTGGTCATATTTCTCACATGACCATTTCTCAAAGTATTTAATTATATTCCTATTTACGTACTTTTTTGTCTTACATAAAAATGACCGGAATGTGATATATTTTTACCGGACTTCAAAAAAAAAGGCGATTCTCAGTTTGCATCTATGTATGTGTGTATGTTTGGCTGTGATTATCTAGCGTTTAGGCTGAACCGATTTTAATGTGTTTTTAAAAAAGTATTTAATATATATCGAAGAAGGTTCAAAAAGTCAGTCAAAAGGTTGATTGTTTTTTGAAGGTGGTTTTATTTTTAGCCGACTTCCAAAAAAGGAGGTGGTTCTCAATTTGTCGGATTTTTAAAAGTATGTTCCTCGATTACTGGAAGACGCCTAAGCCGATTTGAAAAATTCTTTTTTTTGTTTTAAAAGGTTATACCTACAGATATACTTTACAGATGGTCCCGTTGTCACCAAGTCTCTGATGATGGAAACTTAGAGATATCGAGGGCGACCCTCAAATTTTATAGGCACGCACCCCGTGTTTTCAAGTATTTAATTAAGTTGTTCTGGTATTTAAGTCTGATAGCTATCATGTCATGGAGCTCAGCTGATGATGGAAGGTCCAATTCCTAAGAAGTTAGGAGTTACTGTACAACAACAACATAATATTTATATGAGTATACGTATACACATTATATTGGCTTTCTTTACATCTTCCTTAGACTAAACACAAAATATCATGTACAACGTACATATTTGAATCCTATGTTTATTCCTGTACATCTAAATCATAATTCATAATATGTCATAATATTCATCAGTAAAAAGTTACCTATGTGAACGCATCTTTGTGAGAAATGTGAGAAACGTTTTTGATTTTATTGAGAAACGTGAGAAATGTTTCTCACAAGAGTCATGTGAGAAAGGTACATTTATTTTGGCTCAAACCCACCAGTATACCAACAGTATACTAACTTTAAAGGAACGGCTTCGCAGTATACTAAAATGACGTCACACTCTGCAGTGGTCGCAGTACATTTCGGAACATAGCCACAAGCATTTATTTTAGTGAACTTGTTTTATTTTATTAATCCACAAGCATTTTCAGTAATTATTAAAAGTATTTTTGCATCTTCATTATTTTATTGCAATATTTACCTATCAAGTTTTTACTTATAGTTTCTGCACGGTCCCAATAGGGACATTACATGATTTATGTTGGCAGAATAATAATCATTAAATATTTGATGTCGTGCTCAAGTGTGACTTGTGAGCAAGTGAATAGTGATACAACTTCAAGAAACGTGCCATTTTGTGTTCCCTCCAAAACTCCATTGAAAGTTTTAGAGCAGTGGTTCTTAACCGGTAGTCCGCAGGGCGCGGACCACTGGTGGTTCCTGGAGGCATTCCAAGTGGTCCGCGAAGCCATCCTAATATTATGTGAGAATTTAGAAGTTAGTAAAGAGTACATGCACTATCATCATCAAATGATGATGATGACATGCACTATGCGGTCACAAAAATCACATTAAATTAAAATCTGTAACTTTTAGATTTTTTTCAAATAAATAAATGAGTATTAATTATAAAGTTGTGCTTGTTTTCTTTATCAAACATGAAACAACCCTTAGTAAACTGTATGACTTTAGGTAAACCAACTGGGTTGTCCCCGGGCCCCGGCTAGACAAACATATTTTGGTAAAATGGTCCGTCATGACTAAAAGGTAGAACCACTGTTTTAGAGGGTCTACCACTTTACTACAAAGAGAATATAATCACTACGTTCTAAGAGACCGCACTACCATAGAAACAATTGAGCTCACGAGTCACGAGAGCTGCAACTAGTACCAACATAAAGATTTCTGATCACCGACAATTGACAAACAGTACTGCCAACCTTCAGACAGATCATAGTTTGACACATGTTTGACAGCTCTAGTGATGTGGCCTCGTTATGAATTATTATCGACTATCGATACTAGTGTTGGGCCTTCCTATCGATAATATCCTAGGGGTAGGTGGGGCCTCGGGGTTTTTTTTCTGGGTAAAAGTGAATGTTATACAGAAAGAAAATACTTAACATGGATAATCAAATAGAAATAATCAAAAATCCATATCTACCCGTGTAACATAGTAAAAAAATACACAACATACTTTAGTGGTCTTTATTTTGTTGTTGAGCTCTTTTAATTTTGTCCGCGACATCAATTTCGGATTTTGAGAACTCATTATTAAATATTTTACAAGATTTTCTTATAAATAATTTGCTCAAAAATGTCAATAAATATTCATGAACAGAGTTAGAGTGAACACTACACTTAAACCATTCCATATTGCAGTGGACACTTAATTGCAAGGTACAATATTGGGCAATATGAAGCTGATGTAGCTCAGGCAAAATTTTACTTTCATAAACATCTTTTGCTTCACTCACTAAAATACATAGTTCCTTTTTTGGATAAGTAAGAGAAATCTTATCTTGCCACCATTCTTTTAATGATATAAATTTGTATAATGGCTCATTCAGATCTGGATTTTCTTCTTTTAGGAAATATTTGCAACTTTCACAATCAAATTTTAAGAACTCTTGCAGCTAAGTATCCACTAACATACAGGGTGTAAAAAGACCACTTCCGATAACTTTGGGGTATTATTATACTACATTTTCTGATTACAAAAATGTAATTTTTTTTAAATTTTTTTTTTCAAAAAATATATTTTTTATAATAAATAACCTTTAGACAAAACGATAAACCATTTACAAAAAATATTTAAAATATTTTTTTTACTTTTATTTTTTTTATCCCGATAGGTAATGTAAAAGACGCGAGTCATTGATATCAAATGTAGCGCGCTTAATAACATAAGGTCGTAAACGACCATACTGTACGGTCGCGGCAGTTTTTAACCTTATGCTCTTTCCAACCTATCAAGAACCATGACATTCAACTCTCTCAAGTAACTCAGAACTTTGACCTTTGATCTCTTACCTAGGCTAATTTAATCCTTCGATCGCGGATTCTTGGAAATGCTATTGTATTCTAGAGTTATCTCGATCACCGGTACTCGTATGGGCCTTAAAACTTAATGGGTTAAAACTTTAATCCTAACTCATGCACAAAATTGTAACTTTCTGAGCATGAGTAACAACTTATTCATCGATTAGTTAAAAAGTTATTCGTAAGGAACAGAACCGATTTTGTGTGATATGCGGATGCACCGTCTTCTGCAATCTCAGGAGTCAGGCTTTCTATCGAAATTACAGACGATGCATGAAAACTTCCGTACGTAAAACTATGGTAGTAAACTTACGTGTAAAATGTTAAGTTCTTAAAGTGTTCTTATTTCTCTAGACTCTATGCATTTTGTAAGTATTCTTTAGCACTAAGTAATAATACCACCAACAACAACACGTTTCTTACACGAAATCTAACACAACACAAAGTTTAAACAAAAAAATAATAACACATTTTCCGTGTTATGCAGAACGATGATTGTGGATGGATAGTACCTAGATCTGCAATTATCGCTTTTTATCTACTACAGACGATACAGTATGAAAAAACTAGCAATTAATTACTTACGTGAAAAATGTTGAATTCTGATTTTTGAATGTGCTCTCTATGCATTTTGAAAATAGTCCATATCACCAATCAATAACACCACCAATAACAACACATTCTCTTTTTACACGATATCTTACACGACACGTCTTATTTTTTTAACGCAAACAAATAAGAAATAATAGTTAATTAATTTACATTTTACACATTTAGTTATCACAATAATACGTTTTAAAAAGATCGTAATACGCTTATTAATTAAACATAACTCAACGGACAACCTTCAACCTCAAGATGCAAATTGGAACTAAAGTCTAATTATGCGAAAATCGTCTTTAAAAGCATGTATCGACTTTCGGTAAATTCAAAGATACCGACGGGACGACTAGACCGCTTGGCGGCAACGTCAAAGGCCGCTCTGTAGGTGTACGACGCACGTGTCGCTAATCCATTTCAAGGACAATCTAAGTGTTGTACCCTATAAATTCAAAACGATGTAGTCGATATTTAAATTACCATTAAATAATAAAAATTATAACTATTATTTAGTAGGTCTACTATTCTCATTTTTAAAATTAACTCTATTAAGAGGTTATAAATTCAGAAAGTTTTTATCGGGATACATAGTCAAGTTGCATTCGATAATTTCGATACCGACATTACCGTGATAAAGTGATTGATAAGCCATGGCACGCGTTATGCGCGTCTACGTACGCAATGAAAATACTTTAATAATACCTAATTAATTAAATAACTTTTAATTATTGTCGCTATTCTTAACATTGAGTAGGTATTTGCTTATTTTTAGTTTGACTACAAATCAAAACGTACTCGTATGTAAAACAATACGATTTAGCGATAAAAATTAGCGATAACTCAAAATATGCACAGGGATACATCCCTATTATTTTACAAAGTTTTTTATTCAATTTTGTTCAGTCGGCTGTAAACACGCGCCGCGCTGTGAACTGTGACGTTTTTGTTTAACTTTTGTAATTTTATGGATGTTTGTAATTAATATTTTTTCTGTGTTTGTAATTATTTAATTAATAACGGGCCGTGACATGATACGTGTCCGATGAATGTGCGATGAAATGTGAATGAACTTTTAATACTCGTAAACCTTTATGGAACGGGGGTGAACATCGCGTCGTCGTCGATAGACGATAGTGCAGTTTAAACAGTACAGTAAAAAGTGTTTAAAGAATTGGAATGTCTCCTGTTTACTTTTGTTTCGTGTTGAAAAACTCTGCAATCTACATTGAGTTAGATGGAGCACAGCTCGAACTGCATTTCATAAAACCAGACAGCTGATCACAGGTCAGTGAACATGTTATCAAGTATTTTTTCCATAGATAGGTGTAAGTAACTCTGTATTGTATTTTTACAACCTGATTCGGATGTGAATTATGATTTCTTTTCCTTTTTGGTCGGAAGTAAAAACTGAGTATTTTTGAGTAATAAACTAATAACCTAAGAAACGGTAATTAATAAATTCTAACATTATGTTATCTAATAATTATTACAATATTGGTGGTTTATTCACTACCTACGGGCTAGGGCACACCACGATCAGCTGTTTTGTCTAGCGCAGGGCCGCGCGCGCGGGACTCGGCGCGGGCCGGGCGGCGCGTGGGGGCTGACTCGGCCCGGGGCTCCACTGGCGTGCGATACTATAGCGCATTTACATCAGCGTTATACATTGCGTGTTGAAAATTTTGACTATTTAAAAAGCTGGCGATTTAAAGAAAATTACTTGCACCAATGGATATATCTCATGCCCTATAATAACCCCACGAAGTTATCGGAAGCGGTCTTTTGACACCCTGTATACAATTGGTTGTTCCTCAAAATTGCAAAAAGAAATTTCGACATGTTCAATCTCGGGTTCTTCCGGTAGCGACAGCATAGGATAACAAACATCTGCCTATTCTTTATCAGAATTCTCATTTAGACACGTAGCTTCAAGCATTAATTCAGACTCAAATTTTTTAGTTTATTTTGCAAGAGATATAAACAGTTTGTTATAGTTAATTTTACAATTTGAGCCACGACTATGCAGCCCTGTTAATCCAGAAATCACACTGGATTTTAAAGCAGCATTAAAGTAACTGCATGTTGGATTTCTGTTTGTTATGCTGTGCTGTCTAATATTCCCAAACAAATTTTCCAAGGAATCTTGGTTAAGCTGGCGTAAATTTAAATACTTGAAACTAGCTTTTCTATGTAAAATATTCCAAATATCTTTTAATGACTTTAAAGAAGTTTCTAAACCCTGGATGCAACGCACATTTCTCAAACGTATTTGAGAGTCTGACTTTAGAAATTTAATTGTATGAACATATTTTAAATAATAATTCCAAGATTCCTCGTGTTTTGTTTTTTTTTTTTTTAAACATTTTCCCGGATCCCTCTTTTTACATCTTCTGGCGATTCTGGTCCATTTGTGCAATCAAAAAGTTTGTCCATTTCTTCAACATGTAGGCAGTATCGTTGATCTCATCTGACCGTGGGTCGCTCCATGCCATCATCTTCAAAACCGCGGCCATCGTGTTGCTTAATGCTTGAGCTGCATATTTAAGACGCATTTTAGTTTTATATGTAGGGGGTTCTCAACTGTTGGAGTACTTTTCTTGAAATTCAAAAAATTCCTATTCCTCTCTTCTGCTTCTTGCAAATGGCACCATTTCGCCCTTTACCCTTTCTACTCCATAATACCAGTTTGGAAAAAATTATTCCTTATCGATTTAAAAAGATGTGGAATATCAAAAATCATAAAAACTTTTTGTTCATCAATAAGAAAATAGTTTGCTTCAGTACTCAGGCCATTAAATTTTCTTAATAAATTAATGACACCAATATTAGTGGGGCCTTGGTCACAAACAGTCGAAAGAAAATTGAATCCAGCCTCTTGTATGGCTCTCACAATATTTTTTATCAATACTGCTAACTTTTCGCTTTCTATTGTTCCTTTAACAAAATAATGCGCTACCGGTTGTTTAAATTTCTGTTTCAGGCCTTCTATCATGAATACCAAGGCATGTCCTGCAATTTTGTTGTTTCTGCTCATACTTTCACCAGTGCCCAGGTCAACAAAGCCTTCAACCTTATCTAGTGATTCATTATAGATCAGTTGTTTCTTCAAGGCAATCTCATCGAACAATAAAACGCAGTATTTTTCGTCATCTTCCATTTCTTGAGATTTTTCTTTTAATATCTGTATAATCTTAGAATGAATTCCAGGTTCCATAGGGATTTCTTTTAAAAGCCTTTGAAGTGATCGTGTGCTAGGGAGTGGTAACATTTTTTGCAAATACCCGTATGCTTTAGGAGAACGCTTGAAAATAGAGCGTAGGTTTTGTTTTGCGGTTGCCATCGTTTTCCGTGTGGGGCTTTTTTGTAATTTTTGACTGCATTTTCCACAGTTGATTTAAGGATGTCAGAGTCTAATTTATCTAAATTTAATAAGGACTTTGCCATTTTCCTTATCGTGATTTTTGTTTCTTGTAGACGTTTTAATATTCTCCTTTCTCTTTTGGTTAAAGTTATTTCATCTGTAACAAAAAATACACATTGACAGATCAGGTATATGAAACTCTAGATGACGCCCGCAACTCCGTTGCGCCAAAATTCGTTTATCGCGCGGTAACCGTACATTTTTCCGGGATAAAAACTATCATAAATATTATGTCCTTTCTCGGGACTGCCAAAGATAGACGTAAGTATCTTCATGCCAAATTTCAGCAAAAACGTGTCAGCGTTTTGAGCGTGAAGAGGTAACAGACAGACAGACAGACAGACAGACACACTTTCGCATTTACAATATTAGTATGGATGGATAGTGCATTTTCCTTTTCACCTAGAATATCTAATGAATAATGTCTAGGAACCAAGTTAGAAATGATAATAGTATTTTAAAAAGATAAAACCGACTTCAAAGAATCATGGCCAAATTTGTATAGGAGCTGGACTCGACTTTTATTTTTGATGTCCCAAAATAAACTATAGTTAGATTTGGTTGTTCTTATACTCTAAACATAATTCCGTTTGAGATTTATGTCTAAATAGCCACGATTTTTTATAATAATAACGTTTACAATTATTTTGAGGTTAGACTTAAGAACTACCTTTTTCCGGACTGCGGTGTAGCTTACAAGTGTATATTCGGCGATCTCGATTCTAATTATTTCAATTTTTCCTAGAGTATGACCCAAAAAATAGAACGAATGCGAATGATCGCCGGCTGTCAGAACATAACGAAACTAAAATATATTGATCTTTTTTTGTGGCTATTTAAAGACACGTTTCTAAAGGAATTTTTGCTACTAATGGCATATCGGGACGCCACCGCCCACCTGGTACGATTTGGCCATTGTTCTTTTTGTACGTAATTAAGAATTAAAATTCCCTATCTCAAAAACTACTGAACCGATTTTAATGAAACTTGCAGTATTCCCTAAGTTGAACAATACCTAGTACAATAAAAAAGAATCACTAAAATCGGACTTGTGGTTCCGGAGATATGCGTGCACAAATATAAAAACATACATACATACATACACTTTTGAAATTTGGCACATTTGTTCAGAAGCTGTCAGATTAACATAAACAAAAACTGGGCAGTTCTGGAAATATTACATACATACTCGTCGAATTGATAACCTCCTTTTTTTGAAGTCGGTTAAAAAGATGTTTGTCCTGTGAGTAATAAGAATAACATTTTAAAGTTTTGCGTTGCATTATAATTAAAACTTATTATTCGGGACTTAACGCGACTTATTCTAGTAGTAATGCTACTACGAGTACTCCAGGCTGTATCTCAATAACCGCTATAGCTAGAGTTCCGAAAATTTTCTGTTCCCGTTATAACAACAAATACTTACTAAAAATAAAATAAATATTTAAAGGGGCAACGTGTTGCAACGGCCTCGTTACGTTAACAACGGAGGGGACCTCGTGACCACGGCCGTTGCAACACGGCCGAAACGTCGAGAAAAAAGTATGTAGTAGCATTACTACTAGAATAAGTCGCGTTAAGTGCCGATTAATAAGTATTAATGAGTAATAAGAATGTTAATTTAAATTTGATACATACCATTTGTTTGACTTTTCCTTGATGGTTTATAGCCTTGCACCAGAATTTCTTCACCCCCCATCTGCATTGTGGTTTCTGGAATGTATATGAATTTTCAAACAAAATCTTTATAGTTACAATAGTTAAATACAAGTTTTGTTTAAAATGGCATACAATGGGAAAATACGTTTTTTTTTTTTTAACAAAAGATTCAAAACTTACCAGTCTTGCATTTTTTTGGTGATACAATGTTCTGAACCGAAATTTCATCGTTCGCCATAGGATACATTTGTACTGAAATAATAGGTAAAAGGTTAATATGGGAATATTTTTGTTAGTTCTTCTATAAATCATTTTTTTGTTCCACAAAATAAAACTCTTCCAACAACTTTTGAGAACTAATATTTTTGTGGTATTTCTGTTACTTTTTATTAATAATTAGGTACATAATTGCTTATTGTTTAAGCATTATGAGTCACACTCAGTAGGTAAGAATATAATAAAATTTTTCTGTTTGTGCATCATTTTCTTTTTAGTTCCCTGGGTCCGGCTCATGACTATTGCAGGCGTCGCTAGCACTATATAATGTCTTTCGGTTTTTATTATTTTACCCCTCGTCGAGGTCAAATCCATAAGGATAGCGGATAAGGATAGGGGTTCGAAATTCCTTTGCTGGACCTAGCAAAACAGACAGACCATTCCACAGGCACTTTTCTCACACATTTAATAAAGTGTGGAGCAACAAAAAACAGAATTTTACCTTGTATGGGTGTTAACCCATTCACCGCTAAGTGCTACACATCTGAACAATACTGAGGTGCCACATAGGTACTTTCTTTTCTTTTACAATTTTCGCTTAGTGATACTTTTGCTTCTTTTGATGCAGTAACTGTGCACACTGGCGTGTACAACTAAATTTTAATGTTAAATTGCAAGCAAACACAAAAACAAACCAGCAGCAGCAAAGAAGCATTCGAAAAAAAACGACAATGTTTTATGATTGACGGTGGGCTGCAATGAAGTATAAATAGTAGTATTTCTTACCTCCTTTTCTTTTATATGTCAAGTGTGTAGGACTTTTTGATGTTGAAGGCATTGGTAGAAAATTATCAGTACCATATGTTTTATGGACATTAGTAAGCACTGGTCCACCTGAAAATTAAAATCATTTTTGCTTAACCTTATGATAATTTCCACAACTATTCCATAATACAAAAGAAAAATAAAATTGGCCAAGTGCGAGTCGGACTCGCGCACGAAGCGTTCCGTACCGTCGCGTCATAGAGCAAAAATAGGCCAAAAATTGTGTTTTTTGTATGGCAGCCCGGAGCCCCCCTTAAATATTTATTTTATTTTTAATTACTAAAGAACACATATAATTGAAGATTTTGTGAAAATTTCAAGTGTCTACATGTTACCATTATTGATATCAAGAAAAAAAGGCCAAAAAAATCACGTTTGTTGTATGGGAGCCCCTTTTAAATATTTATTCTATTTTTAGTATTTTTTGTTATAGTGGCAACAGAAATACACAATCTGTGAAAATTTCAGAAGTCTAGCTATAGCAGTTATTGAGATACAGCCTGGAGACAGACAGACAGACAGACAGACGGACAGACATCGAAGTCTCAGTAATAGGGCCCCGTTTTTACCCTTTGTGTAGGGAACCCTAAAAAAAGAAATGTCTACCTTGATAAATATGTGCCTCTGTCTCATTTATTTCAGTGCTTGTTTCAACTGCCATAATATATTCATGTTTATCTTTTCAGTAGTAGATATAAGCTTATCTGGAAAAAATGCATAAGGTTTAAGATGTTTACTATCCCACTAGAATTTAGAAAAAATCAAAAGTAGAAAAGTTTATCCAAAATCTGCCTAGGCTGACTGACTTCATACATAATAATCGGCCTAGTGCGAGTCGGACTCGCGCTCGAAGGGTTCTATACTGTAATAGAGCAAAAATAGGCCAAAAATTTTGTTTTTTTTTGTATGGGAGCCCGCCTTAAATTTATATTTTATTTTAATATTATTATTAATTATTAAAGTACACATATAATTCAGGCCTTTATGAAAATTTCAGGTGCCTAACTGTTGCCATTACTGACAAAAAAGGCCAAAAAATCACGTTTGTTGTATGGGGGCCCCCCTTAAATATTAATTTAATTTTGTTTTTAGGATTTGTTGTTATAGCAGCAACAGATATACACAATCTGTGAAAATTTCAGAAGTCTAGCTATAGCGGTTCTTGAGATACAGCCTGGAGACAGACACACAGACAGACGGACAGATGGACAGACAACAAAGTCTTAGTAATAGGATCCCGTTTTTACCCTTTGGGTACGGAACCCTAAAATTAAAAAAATGACAATGGCCACTCACCTGTATGTTTTCCAGCAGGATTAATTTTATCATAACATGATTTAATATGCAAAGGAAACTCAGTAAAAAGGTCATCAGATAAACGGGTTCTCATGAGACCTTCAGTTGGCACTGCAGTGGCTAACAACTGGTTCCCTTTTGCATTAAAGCATTGACGGGCAAATTGGGCACCACAGATAAACTTGAGCTGATGCAACTTTTCAATTGGCACATAAATTAAATCTTCAATGCCCGATGCTTTCACCCATAATCGATATCTGAAAGGTATAATAATTTGTTTGTAGTCATTCAAAGCAGTCATCAGACTTAGTTCTCACAGGAATCAAAACAGTAGCCTATGTTACTGCTGGATAATATAGCATTCTTATGCTGGAAGAAGTTTTGGAATGAATCTAATAATTAAAGAGCCTTATTCGACAAAAGCAGTAAAATATTTCCTCTAATATAAAGTAAATAGGTAACATAAGAGGTACAAGTTACAAGTTTTATACTATAATAATATATAATTGAATGGATTACTTAGTCTTAGACTTTATTACCGATTTAAATATGTACCGATACAAGCAACACAATGAGTGCCAAAATCGGTCAGGTTCACACGGCACAATCGTCCACGTTTTTTGCAGTATATGTCTTAACGAATAAATAGTGGCGCATACAATGTATATAGAACCATTCACACGTTGATTGTACTGCATGATTTGTTGCAGTACAATCGGCGTATGATTGTTAAGACGTTTACTGCAAAAAACGTGCAGGATTGTGCCGTGTGAACCTACTCTAGCAGCCGTTACCAATATTCAATCTATCTCTGGTTTGACATACGACCAATCACAGCTAACACTGAATTGACATAAGAAAGATAACTATTCCTATCTCTAGTGGGGCAAACCAGAGATAGATGGAATATTGGGAACGGCCGCGGTAAGGGTGACATTACATGCAAAGGTACAAAAATTGTAAGACTTACCGATCAGGGTCGAGAGGAAATTTTGCAAGAAATATGCTCGATTTAGGGAGTCTACATACTCCACAAATCGTACACTTCTTGCAAATGCGACTTTCCATGTTAGTTGAAATATTTTCAGACGAAAATATTATCGAAATCTCACTTTACAAGGAGTCGGTGTAAATGTAATTAAACATACGAAATCCGTGACACGCAACAAAACTTAACATAAATAACACAAATTGAATAGCCAATTCACTTGATATTCAAGCTAAAATCCAATTTTTCAGAAGTTGTTTTATACAATTTTCAAACAACTTCAAAAAGTGACATAAAGTCTCCCGCAAACACAGATTAAGGATATATATATAGATGTAACCTTAGCCCGTCATCGCGTGGCCATTTTGTGCTTATTTTGCGTTTATTTTCTTGAATATTTCTATTTGTCGATCATTTCGAAGCACATTATTATACAGAAAAGAAAGTCATTTAGTTCATGATATCGATAAACTATAGTTCAAGTAATGAGAATCCATAAACACACGTAAAAAGCTATGCAATTTTTGTAGACAAATTATTAATTGATGTGACATTTTTAGCACTAATGCCTTATATAGCACGAATAAGGGATTATTAAACCTATAAATTATCTTTTTAGCTTACAAAAATACCGATTGAAAAGCCCAAAAAACGTTGTTAAAAACTTACGTATTTAATGTTAAATCCACGTGTTTGAGGCATTCTTTGGCCATTCTTATGGTTTATTATTTAGCGGAACCACAAAACTCAACAATATCTAACATAAAATGTTCACTAAAAACCTTTATTAACACTTTTATTACATGAAATGTGCAGACCGACTCCTTTGTTATGTCCGAGTAAGTAGGACATAACATTACACGCTTTTGACGCTTATACACCGATATATGGCTCAGGGCAAACGATCAAACATCTAACACGTCAAACACGTATAAACTCACAGATTAAGGATATAGGTAGATGGCATGGCTTATTATTACTAACAGGACTGAGTACTCGCAGCCTAAACGCGAGCCGAGCAAGATGTCTAATACAGAGGCACTGTGTCCCTTTCCAATAGGGTGACCACAATATTTTTGTTACGTGGGACAATATATTAAAACCACAAAAAATATTGGGTAGCTTTCCTAAAGAAATTTATTTTTACATTATAGATTAGCAGGCACTTTGATAGTAGGATATATAAGTAAATTTAATTTCAATAAGATTCGCAATTTTCTAACCTCAAAAGTATGAAATTTTACCCTTAGCGCACGAATTACAGTATGGTTTTCTAGTAATTTAAATTATATTTACTAAATATTCTAGACGGTCCTATCCTTTTGGGAAATAAAATATTTATATTTCAGGTTATTATCAAGTTTTTGAGTTTTTGTACGTATAGCTTTTTAAGCATAATTCTACCAAACAATTGCTATCACACGTCAGCGAAATCCTGCTCACTTGCCGGAGTTGCATTCGGAATTCTATGTTAAACTTCATGTCATAAGTAAAGTACGGTCGATTAATTTGCGATTGCGATTGTTTAGTAGTTTCTTACAATTAAAACTTATGACAAAAATAAAAGAACCTGTATATAGCAATATCATTTGTTATTATTATTATTAAACATGGCTAAACAAAATTGTTTTATGCAATTTTTGTCGGAGACCAATCTTACTGCCTAATTTCCTCAAGGAATTAGATTTTGCTTCATGGAATATTCTTAAATTTAAATATGAATTAGCTAACGCCTTCACTAGCTGTAACTCGTGTGGTTCCTCATTACAACATTGAACCGGATGCGGCGGAAAAAATAAATCATTAAGTTTCGTGAAAAAAACTTGCTTGAGTATCATCAAAATCCTATTTTTGCTAGTATTTCGAAATGAACTACGAGATATTTCTGAACTAAATAATTTTTCGCTGTACTTTATTATTTCGAATGCAAACGTGGACACATACTTTAAGCCTCCTTTATCAATAAATGCAGTAAAAGAAGAAAAAATTGTTATGTCAACAAAATAAGTGTGATCAAAATGCTCTTTTGGAATTATTAAAGCGTTACGACAGTGTTGGCATGAAATTTTATCTATCATCTTATTTGCAAAATGGCCAGTTATAAAATAGAGGATATTCATTTTGTAATCAAATATATTGATTGATTCAATGTAATGAAACATTAAAGTATCTAATTTTTCCTCTTCAAGAAGATCAGAAGATTGAGGTTCAAACATTGATCGATTTTCACTACGGAATTCCAAAACTGGAGAGAGTTCAAACTCTTCGTCAGTACAGTTTGCATTCATACTTGGCCTAACACTATTACTATTACGATGAAGCAATTTACGCATAGCGTACCTAAACTGTAAAGCGTTCGGATTATTGTTTCCGCCGGCTTGTATACGGATGCAAGAGAAAAACATCTCCAACTGATCCTGAGAAACTTTATACGGTAAAAAATAATCAAAATTATTTTCAAGCAAAAGTTCCATTGCTAAATTTTGCACACTGTATGTATCCACTATTAATCCTAGAACTCCAACTTTTCGGCGATGTGAAAGAATCGACTGATTTTCAACATTAAGTGTTCTTAAATATTCTCGGGTTTCAGTTAAGATTCCCATCCAAAAATCTTTATTATTAAGCCGCAACGGCGCCTTAAAACCTTTACCCAAAGGAGATTCAGCATTTAACACATCGAAAACTCTATCCACTGTTCTGATGTATTCGGTAGTTGCTTCACTATTCTTGAATTCTACCACCACTAACCCGTAAGAAGTCAATGGCATTTGCTACTGAAGAACTCAAAGTCTGAGCCGCTAATTTCACATTCATTTTCTTCCCCATAAAGTTAATTTGGGCAGCATTTATTTTATTTGCTAGTTTTAACCCCTCTTCATCTTGTAAGATATGTAATTTTTTAACGAAATCGAAATCAATGGACCCTTTTTCAGAACTCAAACCTTTCTCACCAAATACATTTCTACATAATTGAAGTATGTGAGCTGGGTCAAAAATGCAGTGTACTTTAGTGTCTTGATTGGGATGTTTAAAACTCGTAACCATATCCGGTAAATTAAAGCTGCATCCCAATTGCTCAAATGTGTTAACATTACAAGCAGTTCCATCACATGTTAGACTTCGAACAGTGATACCGATGTCAAATAACATACGTATTGCTGTGATTATCAACTGTGCCTGTACGGCGCCTGAAATTTTATCAATAAAAAAGTAGGCGATAGGGCATTTGAACTTTCGTTTGTATGCTACAATTTGCAGAACGAGGACCTCAGTGGCAAGACGTTCCGAATCGTATGGTACAATACCAGCAAAGTCTACATAGCCCCACTTTTTATCTTTATGTTTTTCATAAGCTTCTTCAGATTTAATAGGCATTGCATCAAATATTAGAGCTACATTCTCGAAATCATTTTCAGATACTGATAATTTCAAATATTCAAGTAATTCAACCATGAATCCCACATTGCATTCATGAGTCGCTAGCATTTTGCGCAAGGTTGCAGGATGTGGTAACATAGTATAATTTCTGAGATACATATATGCTTTTGAAGAATAAAAGTATAAGGATAAAGCAAACTGTTTGAGCTCCTCTGAATATCTTACACCTTTGTTACTTTTATCAGTGTTCATATGCTTATGAATGTCCACAAAATTGTTATTTATCAGATGTTCAACCTCATCATAGTAATTGCTTTTTTTTTATATTTCCAAAACTGACTTCATATTTTCTAATCGAATATCGCGCCTCTTTAACATCTGTGTCAATACTTTTACTTTTTGCTTCAACATATGTTCTGAAGGACTGCTGCATTTAATTTCTGTCTGAACTGCTACTTCTTTTACGCCTAAGCAGAATTTTTTGGCGGCAGGTGCATAAACTTCACAAACACTAGATTGTTGCGAGGTACCAGGAGTACAACTTTCGATAGGTTGTAATGGTGACTGTATCACAATGTTACTCAGTATCTCTATCTGTTTATTTGGTGCCTGCAAAAGAAAATTAACATTACTACATGAAGTTCATATCCTCACATATTCTTCAGTTTTGGTAATAAATGAAATTTAAACGTTTTTACAAAGATTTTTACAATCTATTATATAAAAGGCTTTGTCCTAACTCACTGACTCACTGACAGACAACGCACAGCCCAAACGGCTGGTCGTAGAGACTTGAAATTTGGAAGGGTTATTTGTCTTGGTGCGTAGGGGTGTACTAAGAAATTTATCATAAAACAAATTATATATTTTAATAAACATAATTAGGTAGGTTTCCGTCACTAACAATAGGCTTACCGTTGGAAAAATAGATGGAATTGCGTCAGCTTTCAATAGCTGTCGTGAGTTTGCTGTATAAAAGTATTCTGTTTTGAAGTGACGGCTACACACAACGGAGTTTTTAGTAATCTTTTGTGACACCGGAATAACATCCAGCCATATTTTTCTACTTTCTTCATTCTTCGGAAAACTGTCAAAGAAATATAACTTATTATTAATATAACTTGGATATCAGTTTTGTTTTGACTCTTCTTGTTTATCGTGTAGGTGGTCAACCTGACTGAAGCTCCCTGTCCGGAAAGCTATCATTTAAAACTTACTTACAATAAAACAACAAATAATAATTTGAACATGTTTTGGAAATTAATGTATTGGCAACATTTTATATTATAGTATCTTAACCGTGTGTGGTCCTTTGCTATAAAATATGTTGAGCTATAAATTATAGCTCGGTATATTAGTGTATATTGTAGCTTCCTTGGGTAAATTGTCGTTGGGTGAATCGTAGTGATGAGTAGTTTAGTTTGTGAATAAAATGTGTACTTACTTACCGTTTTTCAGGTTGGGAAAAAATAAATGACTGATTTTGCAGGAATTGCATAATAAGTCCATGAGAAATGGGAATTACACAGTTATTTTGATAGCAATCTTAAGTACCTAACCTACTTTCGATTATTAACGGCCACAGAATACCAAACCGCGTGGTCACCCTGTATTGTTATAAATCTAACACTCCCTTTTTTCGGCTTACCTGTGAAATGATACGCCACAACCACCATACGATTCACTTTTACAAAACTTTACACAACACTTTTTCACCATTTTTAAAGAAACTACCACGAGATTATCGCCAAAATAAATCAAACTTAACACCATGAGCATAAATCGCAATCCATAGCAGCCATGACACATTCAAAGGGTTGCCATAGTAGTAAATAATAATATTCACACCTAAGTAGTTTTAAGCATGGGTTTTAAGTAATGACAGGTTAAAAAATATGTAAGTTACAAAAAACTATCTAAATAAATATGAACTTAATTCATATTAATAAGTTGAGCTTAGATTTAGTATAATAATTGACTAATTGTCTGAAATAGGGAATGCAATACCGGGATACCGGGATCCCGAAATACCGGGATCCCGCATACATTTTGCGGGACTAATCCCGGTCGAAAATTTTGCGGGATCCCGCGGGACTGGCGGGATTACAAAGAAATATGATTCATACGCGTAACTTTGCGCGCGGGAGTTCGTGAACTGGCTACAGGCAGCCCGCTAAACAATTTACCTTCAATTCACTTTAAATGACAATTGAGCCAACCAGCGTGGATGCTGAGCGAGCTTTTCCGGAACCGTTTCGGAATCTTTGGGCACGATTTTTAGTTTTTACCTATATTTCGATTTTTTTTTATAAAAGATGAAAATAAATAAGCTAGTTTTTTTAGTATTTTTAACTATTAAAGCCATTTCCAAAAAATTGATAAGTTTTTCTATAATTTTTTTTTAAAGTTTGAAGTATGGAGGTGTTTATTAAACCCTTGAAAAAAGTGTCCGACAAAGTTTGTTTTATTTAAGATTCTAAGAATAAAACGGGCTCTATCAAGTAAAGTCATTATAACGATTTATTTTAAAAGCTTAAGTCCACCCAGCGGGATCCCGCAAATACCGGGATCCAGCGGGATTGTGATGGTTCAATCCCGCAAATACCGGGATTGAAATTCTCTTGCGGGATTGCATTCTGTAGTCTGAAATAATTTCTACCATTTTCAACCAACTACCATGTTTCTATCGCATGGCAAGAGTTAGAAAGGGACAAATGGCCTCCGACGTAGATCTCTCACTCGGATCGTTTTGCCTCTATCAATACTGGTATCTAAAATTGAGTCTTAATGCAATACGTTAAGGTGTGTTTTTGTAATTTGAATTTTTGATAGAACTCTGTCCTGTTAGTAATAATAAGTCCATGGTAGATGGCTTCTTAGCTCGCCAGCGCGTGGCCATTTTATGCTTGTGTGCAACTGCCGTAGTGTGCGTGTAGGGATGGGCGATCTGCTTGTATATATCGATAAAAATATAAAATTAGACTACAGCTATCGACCAATAGTCGACCATAATTTTATGTTATAGATTTTTGAAGTGAAAACTTCTTTAGCGGCGTTGAGCACTTTTGTGGGATGGGTAAAAACTGTGAAACTCGCGTCAGATTCTCATGCTGATCGAAAAACCAAGGAAAAAACGTAGGACGGTTGGATAGTAGTGTTGTAACATCGAAATCGATTAATCGAACGATCGATTGTTTTTTTTCGACTGTCGATATTTTTTAATCGATTGTAAGGGTTTCGATTAATTAAAAAAATCGATTTTTTAAAAATTGATTTTCATAAAAAATGGGTTAAAAATTTAATCGATTGTAAGGGTTTCGATTAATTAATTAAAACGATCGTTTATTTTTATTTTATTTTTTACTAAACGACATCAAAAAAGGAGGTTATCAATAATTCGACCTGCACGTTCAATTTAGGATATAATATTATGATCATTATATGAAAATACTTATATAAATAAAATATTTAAGTATATAATTACACAAATAGTTAAAAATATGCATAATATGTATACTCCATAAGTCACGAAAGCTTGACCGGAGTGTAATATCAATAAAATCAACAGTTTTTATAAAAAACAACAGAAGATCAAATGTACTTTATTATACTAATAAACAACAATTTTGTAAAATAACAATTATTATGTATTATCGAAGAAATAAAGACGTGTGTGACGTGAAGCATGTTTGGATACTTCATACTGGTGACGGGACACATAAAATTATAATATGGGGTCCACTGTCCCAACACCAGTGGCCGATCTTTCAGTCAATAAAATATACCATACATCATAACATATTATAAGGATTGGACACCGGTGTTAGGACACATTGTATAATATTACACACATATTAAAAATTAGAAATTAAGGGGCCGGGTGCCATCGAAATTCTCATACATACGTAATACCAAAATCATTTTCTCATACGAAAATATTTAACATGTTTGAGTTATTTTTCAGCTTAAAATAGTAATTACCTAGGTTCCTGCACAAAAATTTACTACAAAATATTTAAACACTAAAAAATATATAAATAAATAGTAAATTTACTACAAAATATTTCAATAGTAAAAAATTTTTTTTAGTTTAAATATTTTGTAGTAAATTTACTATTTATTTTTATATTTTTTAGTATTTTACTATATTTTTAGTATTCAAATTTACTACAAAATAGTAGTAAATTTACTACAAAATATTTAAACAAAAAATATTTTTTAGTGTTTAAATATTTTGTAGTAAATTTTTGTTCAGGAACCTAGGTAATTACTATTTTAAGCTGAAAAATAGCTCAAACATGTTAAATATTTTCGTATGAGAAAATGATTTTGGTATTACATATGTATGAGAATTTCGATGGCACCCGGCCTCTTAAATGGAAAATATTCAAACAATGAAAACAGTTGACAACAGTTTTCTTAGCGGGGGGGTCTCCTGAAGGTGGTAGTGATAAGGGGGGATTTTCCTCACTTAAACCATCCCTCCTCAGTCCTCACTCCATCTCACCACCAGAATACTCGGTTAAAATCTAAGCTTAAAAATAATATTATCTTCATTATAGGTCTCTCCGTCATCACCATCATGTTGAACTCTTCTTTAGAAGCATTCCAAAAATCTAAAAAAAATAGTTACGTGTCATTAAATGTATTTAATACTATAAAATATATACATAATATATAATATTGTATACGGGGCAATATGCTTTATGTAAGTTTTCCATACTTAACCCATCAAGCCCCAAGCGGAACTCAAGTGCCGCATAACAACTGAATATCTATTGTGTCTGGTATCCGACGATCGAGGTATTAAATTTATTTTATTAAATGATTATGACTTTAGCCTCATTAAAATTTTACATTTTATTAAAAAAAGAGTAATGCCAGGATAAAATTTCAAAAAATATATCCAAGTAACGATTTGAGTACTTACAGGGGGGAGGTGTGAGAGTTGTTGATCATTTTACTCTCCGTTAGAACTTTTTTATTTCAATAAAATCATTATTTCAAATTTACGTTTGAAATGATAATCCCAATATTGTGATACCTTCATGAGGATTAAAAACTTGCATGAAACTTGCGTCTAAATATTTCTGTTCGTCGTCTATTTTGAAGCATTTTCAAATCCTGAAAAAAAATCATTTAGTCCATGACAATATTTTTATCGATAAACTATACTTCAAGTAAAGTGCATCCCTAAAGTACACGTAAAAAGTTATGCAATATTTGTAGCCAAATTATTACTTGATGTGACATTTTTATCACTAATGCCTTATATAGTATGATTGAGGGATTATTAAACTAATAAATTTTCTTTTTAGCTTAGAAAAATAGCGATTGATAAGCCCAAAAAACGTTGTTGAAAACTTACGCATGTTATGTTAAATCCACGTGTTTGACACATTCCTTGGCCGTTTTTATGGTTTATTATATAGCGGAACCACAAAACCCAACAAGATATTGCATTTAACGTTCACTAAACACTTTTGTTAGCACTTTTTAAACATGAAATATTGCAGACCGACTCCTTTGTTATGTCCTATTGGGTAGGACATAACATTACAAACTTTTGACGTTTATACACCGATATGAGCTTTCTCTTTCACTCAACTTACTGCATCGTTAGTTAGAAAGAGTAACATGATCAACTGTCAAAATATAAGGCGCCCTCCAATAGTATGTACCTTCATGTATAAACTAGTGTTTGACGTGTTTGAAGAAAATTTGGATTACTACGTGTTTGACGTGTTTGACGTGTTTGATGTTTGATCGTTTGCGGGAGACTCGCCATAACGCAAAGATATTTTACCTCTAGCGATGACGTCACGAATTGTTAGAAAGTGATAGCTCAATACAAATCAGCTAATGTATGAAAGAGACGCATGACTTTTTTTTGTCCCTTTCGGCATGGCCACTTTTTTTGTTTGGCAACTATGTCTATTTGACAATTAGTTGCCAAACAAACAGACGCGCTGTGATTTTCAATTGTTTTTTTGTGTTAAAGTGAAAAAGGAGCATTAAAAGAGTTATTAAATTAAGTGGCCAAGGAAACTCTTTCGATTGTTGGCTGTAAAAGCCGTAGCGAACAACAAATACCTGGATTAACATTTCATGCGTAAGTACCGCTATAAATGTTGCTTTTCTTTAAGTTTCACGTAGGAATTAGAATGAAAGTGAGTATTTATTTTGTTTCTGACAACTCCTTACAAAAAATTCACACAAGGTCTGCTTTAATTTCGCAAATAGGTAATTTTATTTATCATAACCTCAAACCTCGTATCTCTGTTTGCCATGTCGACAAAATTATCTCCCGGATAAATTAAAAATATTGTGTTGTGTCGTCTTTGTTTTTATTGAGGTATTGTATATGTACCTATTACCTAACATCGTGGATAAATCATGAACCAAAAAATCCGTATAGCGCCATGTAGGGAACATATTTATTTATTTAATTTATTTGTTTAATTTTGTTATATCCAAGTAAATGGTGGACTAATATTCAATATATTTTTGAGTTGTGTGAAATTCCCTCATTAATTATATTAAACAACTGGCCAAGATTTAGGACAAAAAATCTCTATAGGTTCTAGACACTTAGTTATTATTACTAAAAAAGTGTCTAGAATAGAGATTTTTTAAATATAATAGATGTAATAGAATAGAGATTTTGAAAATAAACATTAAAATAATAGTTAAAAAATTTTTAGTTTTCCCACCGAACCCAATTCACGGACTGTATGGGTGGCAGGCGGCAGCAACTGGACGTTCAAACTGGCAGCCAAAAGGAAGTTCAAAAGTGTGTTCAATACATTTTGAAGATGGATCTTTTATTACCTCTAAAAGGAGAAAATATTTGAAACCTGGAACTATACCTAAAACAAATTCATGTAAGCACTCAATTTGATTTCAAAGTGATTCAGAGTGAAATAGTGTGGTGGTGGCATCTTTGTTTAAAAAATTATTAATTTTGTTTGTTTTTATTAACATTTAGCTTACTAACTTTATTATTAAACTTTATAACGTTTCAAAATACTGAAATAAATAATAACTAAGTAATTATTTTTGCAGATGAAAGAAATTCCAACTGATTCTTCTACTGCTTCGGTGCAAACTACAATAAAAAGAAAGGATGTTTATGTTTTGCACGAGAGAAGACAGCCATGTTTGGTAAGAATTCGAATGCATATATTTTTTAATGTAATAGGACTAGGATGCAAAGAAAATGTCAACCAACCAAAACGTGGTAGTTGTAATAAAAGTTTTTAAGTATATTCCTTGATAGCTTGAAATCTTAACATAATTAGTAGTTATATCAATAGTGTAAAATGATTAAGTAATCCAAAATGATTATTTTAGGAACCAAAAGATTTTTCTAACCGTCAACAAGTCTACATGCTTAATCCATAGAGAAGATATTCCAATGCAAAGAAAACGTTAACCCAAACATGGTACTCTTTTTATTATTGAAGAGAATGCTTAAGCACTCCCTAGACGGTAATTCAGTATAACGTGTTACGTGCTGTCTCGAACCGCATGATTGTTTATTGTATTAAATTGATGCTAATGACATGCCAACTACGTGCTGTACATTGATTGACAAGTTGTTTAATTTTTCTGTCACGTTAATGTTGCTGCTATTACCGTTTATTGAGCGTTTTAGAGATCAGATGTTTTTTTTTGTTTTGCTCTTTTTTTTAACTCCATGTTTTTGATGTTTTAGAAGCTGGTATCGACAAAACCACAAAGTTGTCTCGAGATGAAAAAGTGTGATGTTGAGCGCCAGTTGAGAGATGTTCAACTTAAGGTGATTGAATTAAAAACTTATTAATCAAGTCTTATAAATAAAAAAATGATAAACAAGGTGTAATAATTGCCATTTATTTTCAGCTAGAAAGGCAAATAAAGATTTCGGCGCGACACGGTTGAAGAAATTGCGTGCAAGTCGAGAGTCGCGGAGAAGACTGCTGAAGAAGGTTGCAGATTTGGAAAATATTCTGGTTCAATTAAAAGCCAAAATGCCGATAAAATGCGAACTACACCAACAGCTGGAGTCGTTAAAAGTGCTTTAAGAAAAACAATGAGAATTTGTGTCCGAAACAGCGACGGACATCTAGAACATGAAATGTGAAAATAATAATTAATAAATATTTACTGTTTACAATATGGTTTTGTTTCATTTTTTCGAACAAACTCATAATAAATATATATTATACAGTGTGTAACAAAAATAAGTGATAATACCTTAGGGTGTGTACGTGTTCCTTGTAGAGAGTTCACTGTGAAAGTAGCAGCTCTGAAAGAAGATGTTTTTTTCACTTTTGTATGGGCAAGGGCCCGAGTGTCACGAGTTTCCTCATACAAAAGTGAAAAAAAATGCTGGTCTTTCAGCGCTGCAACTTTCACAGGGAACACGTACACACCCTAAAGTATTATTACTTATTTTTTTACACCCTGTATACAATGCCCGGGGAGGCAATCATCTAAGTTTTTTTTTAATACTATGTTATTTGTAGAAAATAAAGTATGTGAATTTGAATAATGAGTTTTAATTTACATGTTTATAATAATTATTGTTTCATGTTAGGGTCACTTATCCGCCTGGAGGTCCAGGGTATTTACTAATCGCGTAACGATAAAATATCTCCTCGCTACGCGACCATCACAAGACATGCAATATATTTTTAAATCTTTCTCGAACATTTAATTAAATTACAATTTCATGAATTTCTTTTGAATTATCGGCATTCGGCAGAATTTACCCGAGACTTAGGGAAATATTTTTAAGGTAGCAACACAGTAGGGTTGAAGCGAGAAGCACTGTAGTGGTCACGCTATCACACTATCTAGAGGTAAAATATCTTTGCCATAACGCCATTTTTCCAAAGCTGCCAACCTTGAGTAGTCACAAAATCATAGATGACAAAATGTTAAGATTCTGTATGTTGGTAATGATTCGCATCACAAACTTGAAGCCTTACGGTTATTCAATTATAGACCTTATTTCAAGAGCAATAAAGTCGTATTTTTAGTGACTGGCTTGGGGGTCTGGCTTTTATATGGAAGTGTCGACCCACTGCTTTACTATAACAACTGACTTGACTCGTTGACTTTACTGACTGACTTTTCAAGACTTTTAGTAGATTTTGTAAGCTTTTTACAATTTTTGTTTTTCTCCGCCATATTTTACTTGACTCTGGCCGTGGTTAAATAGCCGAGTGCCATGCATATTAGAAACAAAAAGTATTGACATTTATCTGACAAGTGACAACTGACAGTCTAAAATTATGAAGAAGAAACAACTATACATACAAAATACAAATTATTAATTTTTATTGTACAAAAATCTTAAATATGCAATAGCTTACTTCATGGAAAATAATACAAAATTATATATAAATAAATAAACATGGCTAGCAGACTATTTAATAGAATGTTTTTGCCTGCATACTTAATAAGCTCAAAATGTTTATCAAATAACCTCACTCACAATGGTAAGATTATAGCAGTTGCTGCAAATACTAATTGTATAACTTTTAGGAACTATGCAAAGGGAAAAGACAAAGGAAAAGATAAGAAAGGCAAGGAAACAAAAGTGGTCATAAATGAAATGGTGATGTCCGAGTTGATTCCAGTAGACAAGTTAAAAGAAAGATGTCAGAATGCTATTGATAAAATGAAGGAAGAATTTGCCCAAAACCTCTCACTACGCTCAACCACTGGGTCCCTAGAATCTCTTGTCGTCAAATTTGATGGCAAAGAGTATGAATTACAAGAGTTAGCTCAAATAATCAGGAAGAATCCAAAGACTATTGTGGTGAACTTTTCCTCCTTCCCTCAAGCCATACCGGATGCTCTAAGAGCCATACATGGTTCAGGATTGAATTTAAATCCACAACAAGATGGTACAACATTGTATGTGCCTGTGCCCAAAGTCACAAAAGAGCACAGGGAGGCTTTGGCAAAGAATGCCAAAATGTTGTATGTTAAATGTAAGGATACCGTCAAAGATATTCAGAACGAATACATCAAGAAGAACAAAACTAGTAAAGGCAAGCAACCTGGGGTATCAGAAGATTTGATATTTAATGTTAACAAACAAATCATGGCATTGTGTGAAACATACAATGACCAGGCTAGAAAAATCTATGACGCTAAATATAATGAGCTTGTAGGGAAATAATTTCTATGCATTTATGTTTTTTTTAAATATAGTATAGTCATTTTGTTTCAAAAATATGTTTTTTGAATTGTTACTATTGATTGTAAATATTAAAAAAGTTGAATAATTTTTGTGTAATGATTTATGTTGGTGGTGTCTGGTGATAGATTATGATGTAAGTATTATTTTTCTCTATGATATTTAAAGCTTACATCAACACAACAATACCTTGTCAAAATAAAACAAATAAATAAAAAAAACATTATAATATATAAGGGGGCGTCCACAAATTACGTGAGGTGTTTAGGGGGGGAGGGGGTCTCGGCAAATCTCATCTAATCTCACGTTGGGGAGAGGGGGGGGGGGGGGGGTCTCGGCAAATCTCACGTAATTTTTTTCTCAACAAAATAATACTATTTTGGTACCATTTCATCCAGATTGTACTCGTAAGCGTAATCGTTAAATACGATTAAGATCATTCACAAATTCGTTCGAAAGAAAATCTACTGACTGTCAAGTGTCAAACCAAACGTTTACGTAAGAAACCCACATTTTAAAAAATCTCACGTGAGATTTGTGGGGGGGTTGAATAAAATCTCACCAGGGGGGGAGGGGGGTCAAAAAATTCAAGAAAACACCTCACGTAATTTGTGGACCCCCTTATAACATAAAATAAAAAAGACGGGTTGCACTCCAGGAGTGCCGGCAGAAGTGAAAACATCGATTTTTAAAAAATCGATTTTTTTAATTAATCGAAACCCTTACAATCGATTAAATTGTTAACCCATATTTTATGAAAATCGATTTTTAAGAAATCGATTTTTTTAATTAATCGAAACCCTTACAATTTTTTTTAACCCATTTTTTATGAAAATCGATTTAAAAAAAAAAACATTTTTTTTTATTAATCGAAACCCTTACAATCGATTAAATTTTTTACCCATTTTTTATGAAAATCGATTTTTAAAAAATCTATTTTTTTAATTAATCGAAACCCTTATAATCGATTAAAAAATATCGACAATCGAAAAAAAAACAATCGATTGTTCGATTAATCGATTTTGATGACTACTCTTCAACCGTCTTACGGTTTTTCGATCAGCACGAGAATCTGACGCGAGTTTCACAGTTTTTACCCATCCCACAAAAGTGCTCAACGCCGCTAAAGAAGTTTTCACTTCAATAAGAAACATATTTTTGAGATAAAAGTCAAGGACGAAACCACAATAGACATAACTACCAGTAGTTCGACTGCAAAGAAACGGACAGGTTTCAATATCTGTCAAATTCGTCGGGTTTCACTGGGATTATGAACGGAATGTGTCTCGCGCTGGCTGATATAATTTATTTTTAAATATTTAAAATAAAGATTGCAAAATTGGATTCTGACAATTTTAATCGCATGTGCCAAAACACAAGCAACAATACGACCAAAGAGGAACACGTCCAGCGAATATGTCATTTTTTAAATTCGTAGGTAACAAGTCAACAACCCTAGCGACGATTTTCGTCATGATACGTCAAATTTAAAAATTTCAACATCAGTTCTAAGTCGGCATACTCTAATTCTGTCTACTCTGACGAAACTATGGCATGCAAAGTGGCATGTGAGATCAGTGTTCCGTCACCTGTGTCTGTTGTATGTTATATTTCATGAATTCTGAGATTTCTGAATTCATAAGTTTAGTCATGAATATGAACACTTATGCAGGCTGTTAGATTTAACACCGTTATCCTTAAAAACCATCAAATGAGTCCTTCAAAATGAACAACTTTCTCAATGAGAACAATGCATTTTTGTTGAATTTAAAAAAAGTATAATGTCAGTGTCAACTGTCAAACGTCAACAACGTTTGTTTCAATGGTTTGTTTACACTTTACTGAGTTGTTTTGATTTGAAATTGTTACGAAAAAGGGATTTATAACGTGATTAAAGCGATGGAAAAGGCAAAATTGAAAACGCGAACACATAAAAATGTTACGTCTCGCGTTAGTAATCCGTCGGGGTCACATTTTAAGCCTAAATATGTTGTGACTCGTCATGCAACAGCGAGCAGTGGCGCGAAACCGATATCTTCAACTGTTTCAAACACCAGTGGCTTTTGCGATCTTCCTATTGCTTTGAATGATTATATTCCAGAGACTATGAGTGAAACTGTGAAAAGACGAACGTTTGTCGTGAAACCAAAAAAGACAGTAAAATCGTTACCCCCCACAGTGCCACCGACGGTTTTAAAAACTCGAAACGCGCGCGTTCATACTAATTTATATTCCCGCTCATCGGCACCTACTGTTTTAAATGTTCTGAATTCGGGGAGGACACTAAATAGCTCAACAGAGAATAGTCAAAGATTAAAAGAAATAAAGGTAAGTTATACTCGCTTTACCTTTTTCGTTGCAGTGATAACTCATTAGTCATAACTCATAATATTTTATTCACTAAAGTTACATTTTCTTATATAAAACTATGCCATCAGGATGAGATCAAGGCGTATCACGAAAAGGAGCGGAGTATTAAACTCAGTGACAGTCTACACAAGAAGTTTGGTCTCCAACTACATAATGACGGAGATGTAGCTGACAAGGGGACACAAGACGTGGAGCAAAAAGGTATAACTTATTTGGTTGAAAAGAAAAACTGGAATCTGTGGCGTAACTATAGAGTGGCAGGGCTGACAAAATGCCACGGGCCCTTGACCCAAAAGGGCCCCGGGCCCCGGCCCAAGGGGCTGTGAGGTCAGAAATTTTATATTATACATTGTTTTATTATTAATGTGACGATTTTTACTGATCAATTTGCCAAGGGCCCCGGATGTAATAGTACTGGCTGGAATAAATAAAGTCTATAAAATAAACTATACTTAGGCTGATTTTGTGTATCAAAAGTTGCTTTGGCCATAGGCTCTCTCATTCTAACAAGGACTGCTAGCAAACATTAAGCCCTTATTCTGGTACCTTGCATATCCTTTCAATTAATGCATAGGGACATTTATTTAAACATTTATTATGATGCATATTTTATTCAATCAACATCAATTAAGAAATGAAATCTACCGAGATTGAGATTACAAGCCCAAGCATCAATGCAGGCTGTCCAACTCTGATCATGCCATGTGCACATAATATTATGATTAGAACAGCCTGAAAATCTAACCAAGATAACTATAAAAACTACTCTTTTATTATAAGTATTTCAATATAAAACATTTTTAGAAAATAATTAGGGCCAATTCACACCGGAATGGCAGCGGCTGGCAGCGGCGAGAAGAGCACTTTTGGTGTGAAATAATTGTAAACTTTATCTACATACTTATAACTACTAGTATCGCTTGAATACTTCAAAAAGGGCTCGAGGCGCCGCGGGCGGCCGCGCGGCGCCGCGCGTCCGTCGTCGGAAACTGCTCGCGGCTGCCAGCGTCCGCGCGCGTCGCCGCGAGGCGCTTTGAGGCGCCGCGCGGTCGCCCGCGGCGCCTCGAGCCCTTTTTGAAGTTTTCAAGCGATACTAGTAGTTATAAGTATTACTTCTTCGGCAATAAGTGCAATAATAACCAATTCCATCATGTTGCTGCAAAGTGCAAACACACGACACTAGTTTCCTTGCCAATGTAGAATCGAAACTGAAAGGCACGCGTGCTCTGGAGGTAGCGCGCGGCCGCCAACGGCCACGAGCGTCCACAAGCGGCCGCGAGCGTCCGCCCGCGGCGACGCGAGCCGCCTCTGCCGGCCTCGCCGGGCCTCGCCGCGCCTCGCCGCGCCTCTGCCGGCCGCTGCCGGCCTCTGCCATTCCGGTGTGAATCGGCCCTTATGATGCACCGGCCTAAATATTTCTGCACTGCATGACAGTGACATCTAGTACATAAATGCATCAACAGTTATGTTCTAGTTCTCACTTTTGACAACAGGTGTCGCTATTGTACTCATTTGAAATGAAATCATCAAGGAAAATAGGACTTAAAACTTTTTAAATATTATAAATCGGACTCATTTTGTTCCGTGAACCGAAATCAGGGAATCATTTATTACTATTTTAATTACTGCTTGGAACATAATAGCAAAATATGTTATTAAATAAGTGTGTGGTCTATACTGTAGGTATATTTTGATGAATCAACAACGGGCCGAAATAGCTCAGTTGGGAGAGCGTTAGACTGAAGATCTAAAGGTCCCTGGTTCGATCCCGGGTTTCGGCAACTATTTTGCTGTTTTTACCAAGATATAATAATATTGTTTTAATTGATTACATTTTAATTTTTGTCTTACATATAATAAATTTAATAGAGTTTTCGTAACACAGTTATTTCTTTCACTTTCATCTAGAACTGCCTTTTATCTTGCGTAGTGCCGAGTGCGTGAACCCCGCACTCTTGCGTGATCTTTAATTTGTAACATTAACATTTACTTATAAAATTTTAAATTATTATCAAAACCAATAAATTTTCTAAAAATATTAAGAAGCCGAAGAGAAGTATGTAGTAATAATAAAAATATTTCTTTTCAGATTCACACAGAGGAACACCAAGGTAAGAAATAATATTATTTCACCGCTAAAGCCTGTTGTAGGATACGATCCGCTATTTGGCCTGACATTGCATCGCCTCTTTAGCTCAGTGGTAGAGCACTGGTCTCGTAAACCAGGGGTCGTGAGTTCAATCCTCACAGGAGGCATCAGTATATTTTCATTTTTAGTTTTGTTACATTTGACTTTTTATATTATTTTAAACGATTTAAAACCATTTGAACACAATTTTATAATACCGTACCGTTTTTTGGTAATGACTAATGACTTTATCAGCTGATAGAACATTCTGAAGTGTTTGAAACGCACAAGCAAGTAAAAAAAAAAACAAATTGAAATGCTCTTTAGTTAAGTATTATTATTTTGTGAAAAAATATATTTACGACATCGGAATTTGTCTTTAAAAAATCATGACTTATCATTTATCAAGTTATCATTTATCAATTTTGCAAGTTTGCGTGCATAATATTATTCTACGGACAGACTACGGATAAGAATAGAATGTTCTTTCTTAGGGATCGTTCAACAATTACGTGATCATTTTTGGCCGTTTTTTTAATCCCTCCCCCCTATGTGATCACAGCGTAATATTTTGTTTTTACCCCCCCCCCCCTCGCCTTCATAACGTAATCTTCGTCCGTGCTTAAATTTTTTGCACTGGCACGTATGTCATGTTTCTATTCCTCCAATATACCTATAAAAATACTGATGCTTGGAAAAGTCGATAAAATATGCCGAAAAAGTGAATCTGGTCACACTGTTCCACAGTCGGCTATAGCAGAAGAAATCCCGTTCCATCTATATACATAGTTAGTTTTACTTTACCAGTAACAGACTTCAAAATTGGACGTAAATATATTTTAGTTAATTAAAGTTATAAAATGATGATGACGTAATCATGGATTCTCTCCCCCCTCCCCCCGAATAATCCAGATGTATATACAAGCACCCGACCCCCCCCCCTTCCGGTGATCACGTAATTGTTGAATGATCCCTTATCTAAGAACTTGCTCGATAATATTCTTGCCGAACACATTGTTTAGGAATACGATTGCTCGTCTAGCTAACCTTGCGTCAACTTATTTCTCAAAGGGTTTTATAAGGTCTGTTACCTGACCGGAGCGCCCACGGCCGGTACCGTTCGAAATTCAATTCCTGTTCGTACTCTGTAAACGGACTGCACTCAAGTTAGCGGGATCGAAAATTGATTTTATCCCCGAATTTGGGAATATGAGTGCCCTGTGCCATCTATTCCTAAGGGCCTTGGAAATTATTATTGACCTCATGAAACTCAAGCCTATCAAATCATCTTGCGTAGGGGTATCAAAATTTTTAAACTTATTTGAGAGAACGCAGACTTTGTGAAGATTTTCTCTATAACGTAGAATCTGTATCCCACTAAAAACATTCTGTAAAAAAATACCTAGCCAAGTCTCGAAGGTGCTGACTGCTGCTTGTTTATCTCTAAAAAGTAATGAAATCTAGACCAAAGTAATGAAATCTAGACCAAAGTAATGAAATCTAGACCAAAGTCGTACCAAGCCTAAGGTTCCTTACTGCGATTCTTTATTATTATAGCTGTTAATGCCTGCCGTTGAAACTTGAAATAAGAGTACGAAACCAGGTAGGTACTCCATGATACCATTGCACTAATCTGACGCCAGAACTCCTACCCATTGACGATGGAAAATTGCTTTAGCTTAACTTCGATACTTTCCAAAATTTCTGCGCCCTGATCTTATCCACAGGTTCTTAAATAGTTGGCTGAAAATGCGGCGAAATGGTTCCTGTAAGTGTAAAGGATGGTACGGTGTTTGCATTGCCCCCGGATACATTTGAATACCCTTTTGTGACTTGTGAGTTGTGACCCGGTCCCGGAGGCTTCATATAAAGCTGATCGTCGATCGATCATTTGTCAGCGTACGCTCCTGAGACCTGACGAATGTGCGAGGTTTTACTCATACCATAGAATACATAATAGTACCTTATGTAACAACGAATTCTAATATGCGGCTCGTACTATGTCGGCGCGCGGATAAAATGTCATAAATGTGCGATGACCTTAACACACTGCCATCGAAATCCAATACAGTAAAATATATAATATTACTAGCGACCCGCCCCGGCGTCGCACGGGTATAAAATATATAGCCACTAAAAAAATGATTAAAATCGATAGCCTATGATCCTTCACGTGGTCTACTTCTTATCTGTGCCAAATAACATAAAAATTGCTCCAGTAGTTCGCGAGATAAGCCCTTTTAAATAATTTCCCCCGTTTTTTTCACATTCTCCTATTACCTAGTCTTAGTGTGATAAAATATAGCCTATAGCCTTCCTCAACAAATGGGCTATCTAACACTGAAAGAATTTTTCAAATCGAACCAGTAGTTCCTGAGATTAGCGCGTATAAGTTAGCCCTTTCAAATAATATTCCCCGTTTTTTCCACATTTTCCTCTATTTCTTCGCTCCTATTAGTCTTAACGTGATAAAATATAGCCTATAGCCTTCCTCGATAAATGGGCTATCTAACACTGAAAGAATCATCAAAATCCGTTGCGTAGTTTTAAAGATTAAAGGGAACAAAGGGACATGAGGGAAAAAAGCGACTTTGTTTTTAACCCCCGACAAAAAAGAGGGGTGTTATAAGTTTGATGTGTCTGTCTGTCTGTCTGTCTGTCTGTCTGTCTGTCTGCCTGTCTGCCTGTCTGCCTGTCTGCCTGTCAGCCTGTCTGCCTGTCTGCCTGTCTGCCTGCCTGCCTGCCTGCCTGCCTGCCTGCCTGCCTGCCTGCCTGCCTGCCTGCCTGCCTGCCTGCCTGCCTGCCTGCCTGCCTGCCTGCCTGCCTGCCTGCCTGCCTGCCTGCCTGCCTGCCTGCCTGCCTGCCTGCCTGCCTGCCTGCCTGCCTGCCTGCCTGCCTGCCTGCCTGCCTGCCTGCCTGCCTGCCTGCCTGTCTGCCTGTCTGCCTGTCTGCCTGTCTGCCTGTCTGCCTGTCTGTCTGTCTGTCTGTCTGTCTGTCTGTCCGTCTCTCCTATAGTTCATCATCATCAGCCTGCTCAGTGCTGGACAATCAGGGTTTATCTGGTTCATGTCCGTGGCATCGTAGCATCCAAACAGGTGGACCGATTTTGATCTAGTTTTTTTTGTTTGAAAGCTGACATGTTCGGGAGTGTTCTTAGCATCATCATCAACCTGCTCAGTGCTGGACAATCAAGGTTTATCTGGTTCATGAAAGGCCGTTAGCAACTTGTAGTCATTTGATGGGTTTTATATTTCATTCTAGTTCGTGACATTTGTGAATATACAATATAAGTATACACATAATAATGGAAAGTTGGCCTGGTGCTGCACCATCACCTGGTAATCAATAGGATATCCAACTCCTCGCCAACTTAGAGTAGGTAGAGGTTTCGTGTTTGGGCTCATTTTAATTGCGACAACCAGTAGAAGTAGACAAACAGTAAATATTTACATGCTGCTGCTGCAGCATCACCTGGATTCTATAGGAACCGAGCTTCGTATGAACCCAAAGTGGTGGTTTCATGTTTGGGCTCATATAAACAGCCTCATCGAAAAGGACGGAAGGAAGGATTGATAAATGGTAATCATGAGACTACTTATGATTCTGTTGATAGGAATTATTCTGCACTATAACCAAAACAAGTCTAAAAAGTATGAAATAAAATTAAATTAATAAATTTAAAAAATCCCCCGCCAAACAACTTTAAAAAGTAATGAAATAATATTTACTGCCTTTAAGTTCAAATAATTCCTAACTTGTGTAAAGTAATATTTTAGTCCATAATTGTTGTCAAGGTGTGTCGGGGGACCGCTAATGTAGATGTTTGATTTCATTTCACAATCAATTCATAGCGAACTGAATCGAGATAGTCAGCGACTGGGCGGTTGTATGTTGTAGTTTACTTGGCGGTCCCCCGTATCTTCAGTTACTGTCATGAAAAGAAAGTACTGTTATGGTATGAGTTATGACTTATGACCGACCTAAGTACGACAACTAACTAAAAGTTCTCGGTGTACATTTCTTGGGAGTTGGGACCATATTTTAAGATTCACTTGCTCTTCCATCGTATGGTGGTATTTCTATGCATACGTCTGATGCAGTAGCTAGTAGCTACGCCTATGTGTCAGCATGGTGTCAGCTACCTGACACTCCTGACAGTCGGTCAGCAGTTGGTGACGTCACTTGGCTCCCCTCCAGCCGGCCGTGCCAGAACCAATTAACTTTTTATATTTTCGGCGCGTTGAAATTATTTATTTCAATAAATATACTGACCTGGATGTTGAAATGAAAACAATATGCACGGATGTTTATTCAATATGTTTATAAATCGAGATTAATTTCAGCAGTTATGGCTCGGGAGTCGGGATTAGGGGGCATTGACGGAACGTCCATTCGACCAAATGGCCGGTCAACACCCCAAAGGCGTACTTAAGTCTTAAAGAAGTTCGTATGTCCATTTGGATGGAAGCAGGTCTCAGGTCTTGTATATCATTATTCATTACGTTGGGAAGTCTTCAGTAAACGGCCGTTTTGTCAATGCACTGAATTGCACCAAAAACTAGCTGTTGTAGCACCCTTCACACACCTGACATTGATCTACTTGGAACTTAAATTGTGCCTTAGTTATCCTTTCTCCCATAGTAATTTACTAATATTATAAATGGAAGTGTATCTGAATACCAATTTGTTTGTCAGTTACCCCATGAATCTATTAATCCGTTTTTGATGAAATTTGGTTTGGAGATACTTTGAGTCCCGAGCACTCCCGAGTCCCGAGAGAGGATATGGGATACTGTTAATCCAGGAATTTATATTGTTTCGGTGTAATGAACGAATTTTAGCGCAAAGTTGCGGGCAATATCTAGTAAAATCAAGTCGTAAGTCAAATTCCAACGTGATGCGTCGAGACTATGGAGTGTAGATAGAGGAGAACTATCTCTTTGGTAAAAAGTGTCCGCAGAAATGCGTTAAAATATTAAGGGCCCCCGAGACGGTCAAACGGTTTGATTCAAACCTTACGTGTTTGATGCAACCGTTTGATGTCGGTTTGAACGTTTCTCTAGAGTCTAGATTCTAGAAATCTAGAACGAGGATCGCGATTTTCTTATGTTTATAACGTTAATATTATGTCCTCTGTCAAAAGAGAAAAAAAAAAGAAAAAGAGAATAGTCATATATGAACTAAGATATCGTTTTATCGACGAACATTTACAGAAAGTGCTAGAAACTACAGCTTCTTTCTTTTTTTTCTTCAAAATCCAGCACTAAATTAAGCCGAGTTTGATCAAACGCTTCGGAACACGATCAAACGGCGCGTCAAACAGAACAAAAATATGAAATCTCATCAAACAAGCTTCAAACACGTAAATGTTTGACAAACCGTTCAAACTAGCTTTGTAAACGATCAAAATGGTTTGAGTCAAACCAAAATTTACGTATTTGAGTCAAACCGTTTGATCGTCTCGGGGGCCCTTTAAGGTGAACGCAGATTTGGCCGCACCGCACGCACCGCAGTCGCCGCATTCGCAATTCTTCATATTATTATGAAGTTGCGAAGACTGCGGCGCGGGTAGATAGGTATGCGAGCTTGCCTATAACTTCATATAAAGAATTCGAATGCGGCGACTGCGGTGCGTGCGGTGCGGCCCAAATCTGCGTTCACCTCAAAACACACATTTTCACATTGGACTCTGGAAGAACCTTACAATTCAAAAAGGTAAAGCAGCAAACATAATAATATAAATATTACGCTTTAATCCAACTTTAATCACAATTCACATATTATAATATTATATTATCTATATTATTTTCATTGCCTAGCTATCTACAGGCGTTCCATGTTTTATGCCTCTTCCGACACCACGGGTTCAATTATAGTAAAAACCGTAATTAATAAAACTAAAATACCCAACTGCATTTACATTTTAGATGCAAACTGAGTTACATCAGTTTGCCTGTCCCTTTCACAGTAAAAATGCGTTTAAAGAAATAATTATAGATGAAACACCGCATTCGCGATTGCCATTTAAAAAAAGAAGGAGAAGAAGACTCAAGACAAGTGTTTTGAAATATGGATATCAATAAACAAAGTGCACATAATAATGTAAAAAGTAACGAAGAAATAGTGAATGAAGATGAGTGAGTACTTTATAAAATATACATACTATGTACCTACATATTACAGATGTAATATTTATAATATGTTACTAGTTTATCCTAGCATAATTAAAAGTTGCACTGCACAAGTCTTGTAAGATTTGTACCTACTAATAATCATATTTCTGTCATAAACCCTGTATAATAATGGTTTATTTTCCATCCTCATTTACACAACCCTTATATTAGGCGGTACATTAGTTCATACCTTGTGTAAGTTTGGTTAAATCAATAGTCTAAAAATCAATGATCTTTCTGTACACATAATTTTTGTTTTATGATTTGCTGCTTATGTAATGATAAATATTATCTAAACTTCATCTTCAACAGGTAGAAAATAAGGTTTTTAATGTTTCCTAAATATAAACTGCCTTTCTTCTTACATAGAACTAGGAACGTCATATTTACTTTTATGAGCGACTTTTAGTACTCACCCAACTAATTATTATATTATAGATTTTAGTGTGTAAATCTAACATCTTTAGCTTTAATAATTACTATACAACGTATTACTAATACTTATTCTTATATTTAATTCATCAATCCCCAAGCAGCAGCCAGCTGCCGCATAACAATTGAAAATCAATTGTGCCTACGATACCCACGATGGAGGCGTTAATAATGTTAATACATTTCCATAGAGATAATAATATTATGTACTTAGTTCTACGTATTTAGTACCAAATAAAATCATCAAAAACATAATACAAACATAATTTTAAATGAATTGATTGAATAGTATAATAATAATACTAATAATAATAACTAAATATTTTTTTAACCTTCATCTTTCAGAGAAACAAAAGAGAAAAAAAGGCAAAGAAATCGTGAATATCAAAGGGCATGGCGCCAGCGTCACAGAGATTTAAAGAAAAAAGTATTAAAGGAAGAAAAAGAAGCAGCGAGAAGAAAAAGACACCGTGAGAATCAAAGAGCATACTATCACCGTAAAAAACGTTTGAGGGAAAGTGAATTAAATGATGAATTGACACAAGAGAAATTGGAAGATCTAAAACTGTAAGTTAATTTTATTGCTTTAATTATTTTCAAGTCTGCATTGTTTTGAGACTCAAGAAAGAAAGTTTCAAAAAAAGAGCGTATTCCCTCTTAAAAGGCCGGCAACGCACCTGCAGCTCTTCTGATGTTGCGAGTATCCATGGGCAACGGTAGTTGCTTTCCATCAGGCGACCCGTTTGCTTGTTTGCCCCCTTATTTCATAAAAAAAAAGACTCAACCCAGACTCGTTAAATGTTTTGGAATCTTCTTCCATACAAAAGGCATAATATAAAGATGATAATAATGAGACCAAATATTATCTTTTGTAGAAGTGTAATCTCGTCCAATCTCCTAAAACACACCCTGCACTTTGAATATACTCAAAGTCTCTAAAGCCTATGCCAATAGGTTAGCTAAGTTATCTTTTTTAATTGATTTTCAGACGCCGGATTTGGATAGAACCTTGTAAGAAACCAGATTTAGAAGAAAAGTCTATTTCAAACAAACAAAACCAAAGCCTTTGTACTTTGCGTTTTGAAAACAAAAATGGCCAAAATTTACTGAATAAAAAATCTGGTCCTGCGCTTTTTGTGCCAGTTAGTGCGTTCTCCTCAGAAAAGGACAAATCTACCAGAAACGTAAGTAAATATTAAATTTACGTTACTAACACTGACTTTGTGCTGTGTCTTTATCTAATGCGCAGACTATGTCTCTATGCTTAATCAAAATCTTTCCAGTAGTTTGCAAGCTTATTCACAGGCAAAAATATAATATCCTTTCAATTTTTAATGAATTATTTTCACAATATCAGCATTTGTCATAAAACATATTTAAAATGAATATGGGGTAAGTGTTCAACAAGTTTATTTTGCCTTTCCAGTCAGCAGAAAATGTAGAAGCTGAAAAGAGCCAATCGGAAAGATTAAAGAGACACAACAAACTTCCAGAAACGGACTCAAAGGAAATAAAAATCAAAGAAGAAGAAGATGAGTTTGATGTGTTTTGCAGAAGTTTGGCGTTGCAGCTCAAGAGCATGCCGTTCGATAGAGCCCAAAAATGCCAGGAGAAGCTGCAAGCTGTTATTAGCGCCGAGCTAGATCAGCTGGATGCACCATCGTCTCCAAAGCGTTGGATCCAAGTTGAAATACTTCCGTCAACGTCAGTTACATCTCCTGAAACTAGCCTAATAGATATTAAAGTTGAACCTGCAGAGCTTCCATAAATACATTACCGCTTGTTCCTAACTTGTAATCTTATAATAAATATAATTTTTATTGAAATTCAGTCTTAGAAGTCGGAAGAAATTATTCCAAAAAAGTTATTGTTATTAAATAGTATTCGCATTTAAAGTCCTAAGCAACTCTCATGCATATTTGCCTCAATTTCTTATTTCCCAAAGTGTGTTGTTACTTGTGAAGTTGTGAACAGACTTTGGGATTATTATTTTTAACAAAAAATTAAAACCGACTTCCAGAGTAAAAAACAATAATAATTATTATATAATGAACAAAAAAGTATGAAATAATTCTTACTCTTAATAGTGCCTTATGCAGAATACTCCTAAACCTCTACTATTTCTGTACACAATCTTCATTATTTTGAAGTCGATACCAGCTAAGAATTGTGAGTTCTTAGACAAAATATTTTTAATTTTAAAGATTGCAACTGGTACCGACTTCAAAATTATGAAGATTGTGTACAGAAATAGTAGAGGTTTAGGAATATTCTGCATAAGGCACTATTAAGAGTAAGAATTATTTCATACTTTTTTGTTCATTATATAATAATTATTATTGTTTTTTACTGTGGAAGTCGGTTTTAATTTTTTGTTAAAAATAATAATTTCACTCTTTTTAGTAACTTAAGTAATTTATAAGGTTTTCTGTAAATACTAATGTGTTCTACTAAGTGACTTTGGAGCCGGGATACACATTTATGATATGAGAACCATAAAGTTAATATACCTAGCGCCCTCTAGTAATAGAGAATTGCATAAGCAGCTCCAAGAATATACTCGTATCACTGTATAATTAATAATATAAGCTTGGCGTTAATCAAGCAATGATAAAATTAATGTTCATGCGCCTATCTCTAAAGGCTCTAAAGTTCTGTTCAGTGGCTTTCTTTCTATCACAACACTCCTGGAAAGTCATTAGCACACTATAATGTTCATATAATATTATGCTTAAACTACTTAGAACTACGTTAATATAACTATTTATTTTGTCCCAATAATGAGTTTCCTACATACGGACATACCTCATAATTCATAGATCTCATGATCAAATTGCTAACTTGGTAACCTGATTACCAAGTTTGAATCATTTACTTTGATATAACAATATAATTTTTGAAATCGTTCTACAAATTAAGAGTTATGATTTAATGATTCATGGTGTGGTGACTGGTGGTGGTGGTGATGATGATGATGAATGTAACTTGCATAGTAGCATATGCTTTGAGTTCTTAAACCAAAGCCGAAACCCTCAAACTTGCATCTATAAGGAATCCGGAGTTCTCTTAGCACCTTCGGAACCACGGTATATCTTAGTGCAAAATTTTGCTTTTTGGTAGCATATGCTTAGGATACTTCTCATAAAATCGAAATCTCCATATGTTTCCATATAAATTTTGAGGAGTTCCCTCGATCATAAATGGATCTTATCATCAGGTCGAAATAATAAAATAATTTTTAAAATAGCTTAACTTTTTACAGAACAATGTTTAAAGACATCCGTGATCCGTTTTGATCTAAAATACTATGAAAAATACCTACCAATTATAATAGGGTCATAATGTGAAGGTGTATGGTGGAATGGTGGTGATGATGATGATGATGATTAATGTAATAAGCTTAGTAGTATATGCTTTCAGTTCTTAAAACAACGCCGAAACCCCCAAACATGTATCTATAAGGAGTAAGGAGTTCTGTTCACCACCTTCGAACCATGGTATTTCCTGGTGCAAAATCTTACTTTTTGGTAACATATGCCTGGAATACTTCATATGAAACCAGAAAAACCATATGTTTCCATTTGAATTTTGAGGAGTTCCCTCGATTACTCATGGATCCCATCATCAGATCACCACTTTTGTGAACATGGGACCAAATTGGAGTGAAACCTAATACAACAAAACAAAAATTTTGAAAATAGGTTCACAAACGGCGGAGTAATCGTTGAACATACATAAAAAAAATCCACAGCCGAACGTATAACCTCCTCGTTTTTTGGAAGTCGGTTAAAAATGGGAACTGAGGCACAGAATACTTATTAGTTTAACAACAGAAATCTCACTCTCGAAGCCCGTTTAAAGAAATAACGACGCAAGCTACGATACTATAAAGTTCAAATTCTGACGCGCAATGCTAAATTGCCTACGGATAAATTCACCTACAAGTGCGCTCTCTTTCTATCGTATAGCGCGTACCCTTTCTTACGAAATCAAGGTTTTCGCCTTTTAGAAAACAAAATAATCTTTTTAGGGTTCCGTACCCAAAGGGTAAAAACGGGACCCTATTACTGAGACTTCGATGTCTGTCCGTCTGTCCGTCTGTCTCCAGGCTGTAACTCAAGGACGGTAATAGCTAGAGAGTTGAAATTTTCACAGATTATGTATATCTGTTGCCGCTATAACAACAAATACTAAAAACGAAATAAAATTATTATTTAAGGGGGGCTCCCAAACAACAAACGTGATTTTTTTGGCCTTTTTTGCTCTATATCAATAATGGCAACAGGTAGGTACTTGAATTTTTCTCAAGGTCCTTAGTTATATGTGTACTTTAATATTTATTAATTCATGAAGCCCCAGGCGGCCACATCCGGCCGCGATAACAATGAAAAAGCTATTGTGTCTCGTTTTGCCACGACTGATGGGTTAATAATATTATTAAAATAAACTAAAAAATTAAGTTGGCTCCCATACAAAAAACACAATTTTTGGTCTAATTTGCTCTATAACGGTACGGAACCCTTCGTGCGCGAGTCTGACTCGCACTTGGCTGATTATTTAATTACTATTGGTACGAATAGCAAACCTTTTTATAGCAATATCAAATTTTAGTAACCCAACCTATATTTTATAGTTCTTTTATATTCGATTAAATACATAGGCTGCTATTTATGTATCCGGAACTGGCCACTTACAAGAACAATATTTAAAAAGTAATTACAACATTTGAAAATAGAATTCTTTGGTTGAAGAATACATTTTGTTTCATGTGACTGTCAATTATTTTTCCATTGTGGCGTCATTTTGAAAATTGCGTGTCTTCATTTGCCATGGATTTAACGCGTGAACATTTTCGTGCAATGATTTACTTCGATTTTCGGCGTGGGCTAAATCAACAACAGTGCTTTATTCAACTCACCGCAACTTTTGGAGATGAAGCACCATCAAAAACCACTGTTTATCACTGGTACAGTGAGTTTAATCGTGGGCGGTCTATGCTCACGGATGAAAATAAAGAAGGTCGCCCAAAAACAGCTGTTGTCCCACAAAATATAGATGCTGTGCGGGAACTAATAATGCGTGATCGTCATGTTACATATCGCGAGATAGAGGCGTCCTTAAGCATAAGTATGACGAGCATACTTAAGATATTACACGAACATTTGGCTGTAAAAAAAATATGTTCGCGTTGGATTCCGCATAACTTGACAATCGATCAAAAACGGGCTCGTGTCGATTGGTGCAAAAAAATGATAAAAAAATACAACCGTGGTACGTCAAAAGCCGTTTATAATATCTACACAGGTGATGAATCTTGGATCTATGCATATGACCCCTAAACTAAACAACAGTCAACGGTGTGGGTGTTCCAAGATGAGCCGAAACCAACAAAAGTTACTCGTGCAAAAAGTACTTTGAAGCAAATGGTCGCCTGTTTTTTTGGAATTAATGGACATGTGGCTACAGTGCCATTACAGAATCGTAAAACGGTTAATTCTGAATGGTATACGACCATTTGTTTACCAGAAGTCTTTGAAGAAATAAGAAAGGACAACCGACAACGCAGAATCATATTACATCACGACAATGCTAGCTGTCACACCTCAGCTGAAACAACTCAGTTTTTGGAGGGTCAAAAGATCGAATTGACTGGTCATCCGCCGTACAGCCCTGATTGGCACCTAACGATTTCTTTTTATTTCCATACGCGAAGAACAAATTACGTGGTCAACGTTTTTCGAGCCGCGAAGAGGCTGTTGATGCGTTCAAAATGCACGTTTTGGAGATACCTCAATCAGAATGGAAAAAGTGCTATGAAAATTGGTTCCAGCGTATGCAAAAGTGTGTCGATCATCGCGGCGAATATTTTGAAAAGCAATAAAACCATATTAAATGATATATGTTTGTTTCTTTTTTTAATTCCGGATACATAAATAGCAGCCCTCGTAGTAAAAGAAACTTTTACAATTTAAACATAGTAACTTGTGTTTATTTCTGTGTAGTTTGTGTGTTTCTTTGTATGAAACTGGTTCATTTGCTATGTTTGTATAGTTTTTATCTACTTTTTGGATAGAAATACCTTATTCAAATACATATTTTATTGGCTTTTTTTAATAGTTCATTTTTATAAGATTTATAACGATTTTATCACAGCGGTTAAATCAGTATCATAAATTAAATTCGTCACCGCTCGGTTGTGAGTCCCTTATGATTTGCCACCCGCGGGTGGTACTTACAGTTCGATGCCTACACGCGCGAGTGGGACAGGCCTGACTAAGGCGCAAGTTGGAAGCCGGCTACATTGCAGCAGACGACGTGTCATCGCGACACTACTGGTTTCTATGTATTTCTATGAATAAGTGTCGCTAGCTGCGAAGGGTATTTCATAGAAATACATACAAACCAGTAGTGTCGCTGCGACTTGGCTGCGACACGTCTGCGGCTGCGACGTGTCGCCCGCTGCCAACCGGCACCTTTAATGTAGAGTTTCAGTTACAATGATGCTAGATGCTAATGATACACATGTGACATGCTTTTGCAACAAACTAATGAATGTGACTGTTATAATATTTGTTTTATTAATAGAAATACTCTATATTTATATAGTTATAGTCGACTATGTAACTCAGTTACATTGTCGTCCATCGCGTTCTACTGTGACAATATGAGTTATATGACATAACAGCAGCAACTCAGTAAATACACGACGTATGTATTTACTGAATTAGCCATAGGGCTTATTACCTATAATGGTAAGTAATTGACTGGACAGCCGCTTAGAAGAACCTGAAGAAATTAAATACAAACAACCGAGTTCCGCCCAAAGTCCAAACGGATGTACTTATTTCAGTTTTTGACTGTTCATTTGGTTGAATAGGCGTTTCGTCAACGCATACCGTGAGATAGAAGCAAAGGTCAATGACAAAGATTGCAAAAAAACTTCAAAGATTGGTTCTCTATTCCCTCATTATTTTAAAGGTTCTTAGGGTGCCTTCTCATTAAGTCGCCAGCAGTGCGGCAGCAGCTCGACATAAAGAGTTTCCGGCTGTCGCGCGACTGACTGCTCTCATAGTATAGAAGTTTGCGCTGCTGCCGCACTATTGGACGACCTAATGTGAAGGTACTCTTATAATTTGAGAAGATCAACTTTACTACGAGTAGGTAGTTAGTACTTCACGACTCCACAGCAATGATGATCGATCTGGCGAGTGGCGTTTGACTGTAACACATAAATCTTTCCTTTATGGGGGAACGTGAGGCAGTACCAATTTGATCTGCGATTGACGTCAGAGTCACGAATCACGATACGAGCGCGTGGTACCGCGCTGTCTGCTGACATATTTCATGGTCTTGCACAAAATATACGTACCTAGTATCTAAACTATAAATAGGTAAACGTACATTTATGAGCGTTTGTAGGTATTTTGTTCATCTTACTGATTACTCAATACTCTAGGACTAAGTATACGAGTGGAGTGGCGAGACATAGCCTTGGTCGAGCACTCTGTATGCTCTCGGCCAATTAAATTGCCTGTTGGCTCTGACCCGCCACACTATCCGCCACGTACTCGGAAGTCGGAAAGAAAACGTGGTAAAACCGGCCGCGGGAATTCAATCGCGTAACTTCAGCTTAGTCTGTTTAGACTTTTGTGTCATGATCCAAATTCATGAATTACTGGGAGACGCTGTACAGAAACAAAAACAGGTGCAGGCATACCTAGATATTCGCGCGCATTAGATAGAGATTTTTCGTTACCCTGCTATACGGCGGCGACGCCTCGCGGTCGCGGTCCGTCCATTCTACGACTTCAGCCTATCCCAAAGATAAACAACGTCGCGCACGCCCCTATACTAGAGTAGTTTTCGCATCAAAAAACCACTTAAGAAAGTTTAAAGTACCAAGTACCAACCCACATTCGCATTAATATCAGGATTAGTCCCGACCGCGACATGTAATGGCGCGTTGCCACGCCGAACACGTCCGCTCAAGGTAGGCAGAGGGAATCAGTATGCGGGCGCAGTCGCCGACTCAGCAACCGCCACACGTACCACCGCTACGTCATGATTGTACTAAGGTGTATTGGGGGCCAGAACCGGATTTGAGGCTAAGTTTTTTATGGACCAAGTCAGTGCCGACTGCCGGATTTATGAAAGTAGGCCACTTTATTTCCACCGACCCATGTACGTAATCTGTAGGGCCTATATCAGCCTTTCCCAAAGTGGGCGAAAACGCCCTCTTGTGGGTGCTGTAGGTCTAAAAGGGGCGGTGTGGGACCCAGAAAAAAATGGGGGCGTTGTGTAGAGGTTTGGGGGGTGATTTATTTCATCTAGATGCATTTTAAATTGAAACAATGAGGGCGCTAAAACATTATTTGTTCTCAAAGTGGGCAGTAGACAAAATAAGTTTGGGAACTGGCCTATGTGGACGCTGCCGCCCCTAGGCCGCGGCCTATAACGGCCTATTTATCCGGGGCTGGACCATGCTACAAGTTATAATACTGCGTTGTGACTTGTGGTGTCGCATTGTAAAAATCCACGTTGCTTTACAATGGTTGTTTAAGCGATGCGTAGACCTCAGTGTTGTAGCTTGGCTCTATGATCCTGACTCCTAGGGCAGGAAATCAGATCATAATGTATAACAAATATATTATAATAATATGGATAAGTTTTCAGTTGAAACTTGAAACACCTCTATTTTGAAGACGAAGTTTACCGGGTAAAACGAACACATTCAGATTAGATCTTTACGTTTTATTGATGAGAACAATGCCAAGTAAATTATAAAAACATAAAAGCAATGTATACCCACACGCCCGACTTCCTTGCGTTCATCGTAACAGATGGTTAAGATCAATTGGTTTTATATTTCTACAACGGGCACGTTAATTAAAATCATGCGCAACCTTCAATTTGTGCTTCAATCGTCAAAAACTCCATCAACCATTGTTGATGGAGTTCTGGGCTGTGGCTTGACCCATTGGTCAAGCCACAGCCCAGAACACTGCTGTGCGACGTCGCACCGTAATAGTCTATTGCTGAGTGCTGACTGCTGTGCAATGGCCGTGGTGGTTTTTGTGATACGAAATCACTGCGTTGTCTCTTTCTTAGGAGTTGACTCTTATGTTTTTGTGCTCGGCGACATTGGAATTTGCAAAGTTTGTGTCTTCCATTTAAAAGTTATTGGTCTTCACATTGCTGAAGCGTGGCTGATGATGACAATTGACACCGATCACGCCAAGTCTGATAACTCGTGAAATAATCATTATCGTGCACAGATAGCGTGCGAGATTGACGCAAGTTTCCCGAACCCACTTGACGCTCCGCTAAACGATCATCACACAGCTGCTGACGCAAATGAACTATTTATTTTTTACTTGGCCGCTTCGTAGATTCTTATCATTGGCACCGCATTGTGATGGAAAAGGCGTGCTGCGTGTTTATCGACGCCGCGGCTTATTTTCGCACGACTCGACGTGATAATAGCGTGACTTTCGAAATTGCCAATTTCTGCAGTTTGTTTTATTTGTCTTTTGCAATTTTAACTTACATAATTCGATAATTTCCATGACGACAGCGTTTAAGAGCTATTTTTGTCAGGAAGGCGCTGAACTTTTTAAGTCGAGTTTGGGATGGTTAAATCACGGAAAATTAATTTTCATTCTCTCAGCCCGGCCCTGTTTATCCGATGGGTGCAGAATTCGCGTCGCGTACGGGAGAAGGACGAAGGCGGGGGAGGGCGGGGGAGCGGGCAGGTTCGCTCGACTCGATCGTGATTCGAAATCGTTCTCGACCTCAGCGAGCTACCCACGTCGCTAGAATCGTAAAGAGCCCCTTGGAATTGTGAGGAAACCTGTTTGGTGTGCCGATGAGGCTGGAGTTCTGTATTAGGGATTAGGTAGAGAAAATATCTATAAATTACTAAGCCATGGTGTGGAGTTGTTGCCGATTATGCGACAGACGGATTAGTTTCAGAAACTCCATGGGGAAGTTAGGAGAGTGTCGGAAAATTCTTTTTGACAGTAGTACCTACTGTCAAAAAGAATTTTCCGACTCTCTATTATATACACTATTCGAAAACACTATCCACCAGGCGACGCTTCGTGAATCGTGTAGATGGTCTTACCCGTAATGAAATATTGGGAACCCTCAATAGTTTCGTGTCTCGTCCATTCCACGGTACAATTAATACAATAAAGGCAGTTGCACACGTAACGCGTGAGCGACACTCGGTCAGTGGCGTGGGCGCACGCGAGGCGAGACGGCACGCTCGGCGAGCCAAGCGCGAAATTTCGCGCTTTCTACCGCTTCCGACGCGCACCACTGTGACGAGTTATCCTTATCGTAATTATTATGTTCTAAATTAGTTACGACCATGGAACGAGTAAAGAGAAACTAATTAATTTCTATAATATTCATTTCCTCGATAGAAGAAGTTTTTGTAGTCGGAGATAAGAGAAACAATTTTAAATAGTTGTAGATCCTAAACTGAAGTAAAAATGCGCCATTTTGCTTTTTTCAAAACATGTTTTCTTTAATGTTCGCGTCATCATGTCTCATGAGTTCATGACCATTCAACATATTTTTTATAAAACTACATAGTTAGCCCAAGTCGCCTAGTAAAAACATTTTCCGTAGTTGGTTAACATTCTTTTTAAAGTTGTATAAACTATCCAAGATGTCACCAAAATATTATTTTATTGTAAAATAAAATGCTCTTGAGTTTGATAAAACAAACTCCATATTATGTGAAAGTAACAACGATGTACTGTAAGAAACTGTCTAAGAAAGGTGGCATTTAAAACCTAGAAAATGGATTATCTAGCGGTTTAAAAGCGAGTTTTGAACGCAAAAAGCGGGTAGTTTGAAATGCCGGCGAACGGAACGGTCACGCGGCGCGGCGCAGGGGGGTGAAGGGGGCTGCGGCGTCAGCTCCCGTGACGCGCGTCACGCGTCGCCGAGTGTGAACTCGCCTTTGCATATCGCTGAGAACTGAGAAGCATTTCTTTGCATAAATTGGACATCGTTATAGTAATTATTGACGTGAAACGTGTAGTCGGAGCGTCTGTTTTGAATATTGTAATGTCTTTATTTACTGAATATTATAATATGTCAAAATCATTCCCGACATTGTTCAGCAGCCTCCCCCGAAACTGATTTACGACTCATCTAAAAATGATTGACACTTGCAAGAAGTCAGTATCCACCATGTATCCACTTACTAATTGATGCCATCGTTTTAGAAACATTAATTCATGAAGCCCCAAGCGGCCACATCCGGCCACGATAACAATGAAAAAGCTATTGTGTCTCGTTTTGCCACGACTGATGGGTTAATGGACATACCACACCACCTGAACCACCTGCCGGACATAGTTGTCCCCATAACATCACAAGAACGGTATTTTGCTACAACCACTATCAATTAATATTATCTTGAAGGTAAATAGCCGTTGTCAGTATATTCGATAGCCATTAGCCGGCACCATAAAAGCCGAAGGTAACGGAATTCCTGAATGTAGGTCCCTTAGCCCTGCTCGTTAGCCTTTCTCAGCGAACCCGTAAGTCGGTTACTCTTTGGGTATTTCCATTAAAATGTAAATGATATTCTGTAAAACAATAAAATCGTGTAGGTACCTATATGTCCGACACGCTCGGCCTCCCGCGACTGTATTTTATTTCTTCATAGTTGAAGGACGGGCATCAGGCTTGACTGCGTCTAAGGACATCATCATCATCATCATTCATCAGTATCGAAGTGACGAAAAATTTATAAAAGATAAGTAGTTAGGTGCGGTTGTAAAGTTACCGTTATGAGCTTACAAACATCAAAATATGCAAAATTTTGATGGGCACGGAATCACACAGCTGCCACAGGTAAGGGAAGGATTTTCTTTGCAGCAAGCAAAATGTTGTGTGGAAATTATAACCACTACTGTTGCATTTTCTAGATGTTCATAGAACAAGATGTTTACGTTGTAGCTATTGCGTAACACAGATGGTATTTATTGGTGGTATCAGAGACCGTGCGCCTTATCAGGTTCAAACATTTGTTCAGCACATACCGCCATCGTACACGCAACGGATTGCCATGCGATGACACGATCATAATAATATTAATACGATGAGTCTTCATCCTAAATCCTAATACGCCATCTTTTGAAAATCTGTTCGAAATTCTAATTCGCAATTTGACGCTTTTTCCAAACCACTGTCTCAGGTTCTTGAGCCAAGACTCAAGAGGACCTTACCTTGCATGATTAATTAAATGAGTTGACTTCAATACATCATCACAAATTCAAAATACTACATTATGTACTCTGCACTCCGGCTCTAGAGTTCTAGATTTTGAAGCTACTTTTGAAGAGATGCTTGCTCGTCGTCTTTGTATTTGCAGAAAGCACAAAACGATATATTTTAACTGACAGTTTTTCAAACTGATCCTACTTCGAAAGTAATGACTCTAACCCACTAAATAGTACACACTACGTTACTAGTATAATAAATTATCTTTATAAAAGAAATCAATTTCGTCTCGATTGATCAAGACACCACATTCGATAAATCATTTTATAACATACCTACATCGAGAGAAGTTAACAAACAACTATTAGTAGAATGATCGATGTTCAAAGGACCAGCGAGTAACGAGACCACCAAACAAAAAGAAAGTCCGGTCCCGTTCATCGACCCACTGAGAGAACACGGCTCTACCGGCTACGTCAGTGTGCCTCTACAGTCTACAGTCTACGTTTACACGTGACGTCACATTACTTATTTACAACTACGAGCATATCTGAGGAGCAACAAGATCCTTTGGAAAAACACAACCCAAACCTTTGTTTCCTGTCAGCGCGTTTGATCAGAAAAGTAGTTGATCATGAAGCTATCGGAAGCAATTTGAAAGAACCTATTATCAGTATCTTATAAACCTCTCAAATTAAACTAACACATCAGATAAGGCCAGGCAGGTTACGTGTATGAATTAAGAGGTCCGCATGGCAAAACCCGTTATTGCGTGTATAGGAAAATTTAGTAGACTTTCATCAAAAAGCAAGTTATGTGTGTGGTCAACTCATATTAAATTGACCACATAACTGGCTTCTCAGGACATGGCATTATAAAATATGGGAAAGTCTATTTGGCTCAGATCGAAAAGCATGAAACGAAAAAGACCAAAGAATATGGTTGGTGTCGTTTTGATGATGCTATAGAGCTTGCAAGTAGCGACTGTTATAATTAATACATATAATATTTTGCTGTCGTATCTTGGAGTTATTACGTTTAAGCATCTACTGTTGCCAATTAGAATGACGCTATTATATCCATTATCCAACAAAGGTATATTACTTCTTGATAGAATCGGAAGGAATAATAGCCGTAATTGTGTGATCGTATCTTATAGCCAATTGTATTTGCTTATGATACCAGAACCGACGTGGTGAGGCATAATATGGCTGCTAATCCCCGATGTTTGGTCTGAGAAGTTACAAGAAGGCCACCGTACTGTGACCGTACGTCAAAGTTCCCGATAAATATACCGTCCATCAGGCAATGTGTTACCGATGAAAAGATCTTTTTTCGCTACAATCTATCAATCGTCATTATTTCATTTCATCTATTGCCAAAGTTTCTGCACAAAGTCATGCTGCGCGTGCAGGTCTACCAGAATAACGTACGTGTTGGATAATGGATATATTTAGCAGTATCTTCCGACGATTAGATAATCTAAGCCGGCAGGGAGCCGAGATCAGTGCCCTGCAAGTGAAGGTAGAACGGGCGTCGGGCGGCCTTAACATCGCTGACGTATTAGAAAGTTGCCTGGCTTGCGTCACGCCGGGTTCACTGACCCCGCCCCAGGGGCCAGGGCTTGCACTGTGCCAACAGGAAAAATTATTTTTGGATGCATCGTTGCACAAGCTTGAAGATTTGTCGAGTTGTTTGATTGATGCAAAATACCTTCTTACTGAAATCAGATTTAGTACTTCCCAATAGCTTCAAACACCTATTAGGCTGTAAATGTAATCTACTAGTGTAGGTTAGCCGTATAGGCCTTAATATCTATCTATAATAACAATTTCACAACAAATAGGTATTCCTCATCTTGACAGTATTACATAATATAACTTCTTTTGGTCAGCCGTAAGACACAAAAGATTTGTGAAGTGCTAGTTGCCACCAACATAATCGATGATGGAATGCTACCATACATTTTTTTCATTTTTTTTCATTTACATAAGTTTAATTTGAATTTTCTCAAATTCAAATTAAACAATCTACTGCATTACTTTTATTATAATTGCCAACCCTAGTCAACTCACGTATCATCCACGACGCGGCCTCGTTCGAATGCGGCCGCAGCCCGCAACGTAACCAGTAACCACTGCAGTACGTCCAGACTCCAATTATTTTAACTCTGGCAGGGTCCTTATTTCAACGACACAAGGATCAATTTTATCTGGACCTGAAGTGACCGAATGTCTTGTATCCAGTACCCAGGCGTTGATTAACTCATATCGCGTTGTCTTAGGTTTAACGAATCCTTGTCGCCTCAATATCCAGACGTTACAAATCTACATGGAGTTCCAAAGGGGACCATTACTGGGCCCTTACATTTGTCATTCGTTTATCTGTCTTAAATCGAGCAACATTTTAAAATATTAGGGGTTCTGGTCTTCTGGATGATATCCTTGACTGATGTTTTGATAAAGTTGTGATTTGTAAACATTCTAAAATCAATAATGAACCTTAGCTAATCTTCAACTTTATAAAAGACGCAACAATGTTGAAATTGTTTGAATTGTCATAAAATCATAGATAGCCATTATAGTCCAAAAGGACTCGGTTCCACGTTGTTTGTGTTCCTAAAACGACACCAAATCAAATTCGTTATTCACACACGAGTAACTTGTATGTCAGGGTTTCTGAGAACAACCCAAAGCATTATTGGCAATCAGTGCGTAAAATTCGTTCGGATTTTGACCTGAGCTGTGACGTCAGAGTATTGAGGTCTATTTATTTTGGAATCGTCTATTTCGGGTTGACCTTGTATTAGCTTTGTGACGTATTATAAATAATGTATATTTTAAAATTGAGGATAAAAGTTTTTCAGTTTTTTTAGTAAAAGACGGGGTCACCGTGCGAGTTTCTTGCGTAAGAAGTTACGCAAGAAACTCGCACGGGGTTGGTTCTTCTCGCCGCCGGCTAGTTCCCGAACCGGTGGTGTGGTAGGCACCATAGTTTCGACGTTCAGAAAGATTTTGTGAAAAAATAGCTGAATCATTTTTTTTTTTTAAGTTAGGTCTAACATACTCGTAATGTAAATTATTCCTATCCTCAAGACTCCGATGAGGATATTGAGTATTGATTACATATTGTAAAATGTATATTTTAGTTTCATTTACCTCATAATATTTAGAAATATAAAGGGTTCTTCATAAATGTTTTCAAAATTGTATGACTCTTTTTGTTATCTAGATCGGTATTTTCGTGCAAAGCTAAGTCAGTTTCTCGTTTCATTTGATCTTTAGCTTACTCAATTTGTACTTTCCCGATTTTTATACTTTTTGACTTTTGCAACGAATTGCTAAACGGAATTCCCGACTTGCAATATTTCGTACTTTCCACATAACGATGTCGTGTCCTCCTCCTTTATTTTTAGGTCAGTTTTAATATTTAAATATGGATATATCATATAAGTAATAATGTATATTTATTAAGAAATCAGTGGTAGAGTTTGTCCAACTTGAAATACCGCGCTCTCGTATTTACTGTATAACATTTCCCATTCACATCAAATAGTGAAGTAGTGGTACGCGTCATTTCAAATTAGACAAGCTCTAGGATCATCGATAGTAATTTCAAATCAGAATCATTAATTGTGCTTAAGCTCTTAGAAGTTCTAATACTCCTTTCTTATAAGGCATACGTCTGTCAGAATTTAGAGTTAATTCGTTCTCTTCAGCAGCCACTCAGCCACTATGTCCACTGTTCGGTACGTGAGGGCCCTGCCTTTCTCTTGTATCTCGAGTATTTTTATCCTTGTAACTAATTAGTCGTGGCTCGCCGCAACCAGCTCGGTGATCACTTCGCCCGACGCGCGACGTATCGGAGGCCTGCTATAATTCGCTGCAGTTGTACATCCACCATGCTGTTGGTTGCTAGTGAGACTTTGTATGAGGATTGAGGTAGCGTTCACTTGAGGCGTGAAAATTTTAAGAGAATATTCCAATACAAAAGAATTGTTGTGTCTGTACATCTTCATGCGTTTTGTCTGCTTAGCGATGATTTGTCTTAAAACTGTCGTGTCTCAAATGAGCCCCAGGACTTAGGCACACATAGAAAATATTTTTTTAAGATTCTGTTCAAATAGAAAAGTCCTGTTTCAACAGAATCTGTACAACGCCTTATCTGCACATCAGCCCGCAGGTTGGAAATCACAGTTCTCATTACTGCTATACAAAAAAAAAACTGATAAATATGCGCAGGCTTAACAATTCCCGGGATAAAAGTGGCAGACTAAACACTCTCTCTTAAAAAAGATCACAACTGTAAATGGTGGAACAGTAAACTTCTTAATCTTCGTCGGGAATTTAGAATCGCCAGGCGAAAAATTAATAATCTTCGTAAATCTGGCCACGATCGTTCGGATGATAACTACATAAATAGTTTAAATAACCTACGCATTTCAAGGTCACGCTATCGCGCCGCCGTTACGTTAGCAAAAAATAATATGTTGAAGAATGCTGCGAATAGACTGGATAAAGAGGGCCCCTGGTCTTCCTTATACCACGAGCTTAAACCCAGTAGTAGTAATGAGCCAAGCTTTTTCTCAAATATTAAAATTAACAACTCTTACACTTATAGTTTAGACGAAACGGCGAAGGCATATCTAAACGTTCTCATACCAGACGACGAGCCCTCCTTGGATGATGAACACCACCGCGAAATTAGGAGTAGAATGTTAGACCCCATTCATACACTGGTCGCAGATTTACCAACTTCGGAGGAGTTTAGTAAAATAGTAAACCTTTTGCCTATAAAAAAATCTGCGGGCGAGGATAAAATATAGAATATTATGATAAAACAAGCGTGCTTAGCGGCCAATTCCTCGATTCTACATGTTTACAACAGATGTATCGCAGAAGGTATATTTCCAAAAATTTGGCGCACCGGTTGTTTAAAGTTAATACCTAAAGCGGGAAACAAACCTCCTGACGACCCAAAATCTTACCGTTCGATAACGTTACTGCCTTGCTTAGGTAAATTACTAGAACGTCTCATCGTACCTCGCCTGCTACCCGGTGGCCCTAAATTTCATAGCCATCAGTTCGGTTTCACCGCCGGGAAATCGACTGTTGACGCGGCTATGGAAGTTAGAAAAATAGTAAATCTTTCGGAATCGAAATACGTGGTTGCCATTTCATTAGATATTTCCGGCGCGTTCGATCATGCTTGGTGGCCGATGTTATTATTAAAACTAAAAAATCGAGGTTGCTACTGTAATATTTATGCCATAATACGTTCTTACTTTTCTAATGGTCAAACTAAGCTTCGACTTGGCCATTGTACACACGCCAAAGATTTAACATGCGGCTGCCCTCAGGGCTCTGTTATCTCGCCAAAACTATGGAATTTCGGATTTGATGATTTATTAAGTCTTACCCTACCACCGCTGTGCGTACTAGTTGGCTACGCCGATGACGGGTTTCTCATCGTTCAAGCAAATTCACGTTCCAAAATTGAATCTAAAGCCAATGATAGTCTTAATTTAATATCGAGTTGGGGTAAACGTAATCGCCTGAAATTTGTAGCGCATAATACTTACCAAATTATTTTAAAAGTTTCCCTTATATCTTCCCCTAGCATTAAACTTGACAATATTAACGTTAAACGCAAACAGTCACTCTGTTATCTTGGTTTTTACTTGGAAAATAAATTTACATTTTTAGAACATATAATTCAAACCGGTGAGAAAGCGAAGCGCAATTTTTACTCCTTTACCAAAATATCTACGTCGACATGGGGCCTCTCTTTCAAAACCCTAAAATTAATTTACACCGCTACTTATCTAGGCAGCATTTGCTACGGGGCCCCCGTGTGGGCCGACAGGGCAACAATCGGCGTACAAATCCAACGTCTTGCTCTTATATTCTTGTGCAAAGCTTACAGGACCACAAGCACCGAAGCCTTGCCTGTGTTAGCCGGAGTTTTACCCGTTGACCTTGAGATTCAGCGTCGTGCGACAATGTATTATCATAACAAAAACATTGACAACCCGTTCTTTTTAAGCGCTCGCGATAAAATTAAAATAGCAAGATTGTTTGAACCTTATGAAAACTCTGTGCAAAGCCTAATCTCCGAATGGCAGTCGCGATGGGACTGTTCCACCAAAGGGCGACATCTTTATAATTTTTTCCCTAATATTCGTGAACGGCTATCCAAACATTGGATGGATATTGATCACTGCGTTTCTCAATTCCTGACCGGTCATGGAAATTTTAAGGCCAAACTTTACGGATTTAAACTAGTAGCATCACCCATGTGCGAGTGCTCGACTGAAGGCAACATGTTTGAACAAACCGCTCATCATGTTCTCTGGGAGTGCAGTCTCTGGCAGGACGAAAGAACTACTATGCTAAACAACCTATTCTGTACTTCTGGAGTCGCATACTACGGTGATCTCGTGGACAGCGCTAGGAACTTCCGTGCCTTCAAGCGTTTTTGTCACAATTATTATTGGCAACAGTCAAACACAATAAACTCCAATATTAACTTAGCTTTAGCTTAGGAGTCATAATTATTAACCTTATTTCCGTGGTGCTCCCCCCTTAAGTTCTTTGACTTTTGGTCATTGCAACTTTGTGCTGTCTCCCGCTTTTATGGGGAGGGAAATTGGAATCTTCCTACTCCTCCTATTTTCTTTTGATTAATTTCGTTGCGGGTCCCAAGACAGTTTTAGCATATCCCTCGGGCTCCCTGAGATCATATCAAAGGGTTTTCGTGGTTGGATACCGCTGTCGATCCTGGCGACACAGGAGATACAGTGGTGGGAATGTGTGGTGGGCCAAAGCCCGTTCAAAAAAAGACTAAACACTAAACATCCATTTAATATCCATTAAAGCGCGTGTAGCTTGGTCGTAGTATTGCGACAGGTCGGTTCGTCGGCCGGCCTTAGCCCAGTAGTGACGTGAAGGGGAGTCGGCGTTCCCCTCCAAATGCCGATCGAATAAGGCCGTCGAACACATGTGCCGGCCGATGGAAAGGCCGTTCACTACAATTCACATAACTCAGTGTAGATATACCTACGAATGGAATATTAGCATATTGGAATTTGGAATCCAACTCGTACTTTACTCGTATTGGGTTAGTAAACAACAGAATAAAATAATGTTAATTGTAATGTAACTCTGTTTTTATCAAGCATGAAATATGCTATAGCTCTATATATGTATAGCAGGAGAGTCAGGAATATATCTGAGTTCTGACACATATATAAATTCTAAACAAACTATTTGAATGTAAGAAGAATGTGTATTGTTTGGAGCGCAAGAGCACAGTAATCTTTTGACTGCTTTGGCATGCCCATGTAAAAGGTATAATTATAATACATTAGACTTAGATGTAGCCAAAACTTTGAAACACCCAGCCTAAACTGAATGCTTGGTGCACAACTCACAAGTGACAACCAATCTTTGCTTAAGTTACGTAACCGAGCGTGTGAGGTTGCGCAAGCGCAGGTTTCGCAATGTTTAAATATTCACAACGTAAGTGATGAGGGCACCAGTGAGGTAAGCACTTGCATCACCCTGTGAGAGAGGACTCCTCGTTCGGCAGACATCATAATCATTACATAGTCGAATGTAATTAGATCAGCAAAACCAGGCCCGGTCCAAAAATATCTTTTTACGAATAGTGCCTCTAATTTGCAAGATACCTTTTTTTTAAAGAAAGCTTGTATTCAAAAATGTATTCTTCTGAGATTGGACTCTAAATAATTTTTTAAAGTAATAAGGGTCCGTAGTTAGAGAAGGAAAAAGCATAGTAAAAGGAGGGGAAAAGGTTGAGAACGGAAGGATATCACTGATATTATAATAAATATATTATGTGTGTATGGGCACAAAATATATATTATTACTTTATTAGGTATGGCGTTAGTAAGTTTCTATTTTTACTAACGTAGTAACTATTAAAGGTAGTTAAGTTTAAATGCATTTTTTTGTACACTGTTCCTCCATCTTATTTCATTCCATAATATATTTTATGTACGTTATAAAATATAAAACATATTGGAGGTAAATGTTCTGATTATATGATTAAGCGAGATGCTAGCTCTCTGGTAATCCGATAGCTAGAACTTTATAGTACTTATCATTGCGCAATGTACTAGCAAGTTTTTGCAGATAATAATATTATATTTTGAGTTTATGTGGAAATTTCCAATAATGTTGGCCACTCATATTTGCACAGTTTTAAGTTTATACATATTTAGATGCAAACAGTAGACATTGTAATATCTCTTATCCAATATCCAACTGTAGCGTAGAGTCGTGGTAGAGTCAAATCCTCCTCTCAAAGAACAGTTATTCCAGCAGTATTCAGATTAGCAGACAATGATGATGTTAAACATGAATTTCCACCAAGACAGTACAATCAATCTCATAATAATTAAATGCGTATTCTCTGGCCGATCTAATAACGCGTTTGTAGAAAGAAGGGGACTGATTAAACTGTCTTCATACAATACATTATACAATTTGTGAGCGCCAGTGGCAAAAATTAAAACAAATTAGATAGATAACTAGATGAGGCCCGCAATGCCATTACGCCAAAATTTGTTTAGCGCGCGGGAACGGTAAAATTTTCCGAGATAAAAATTATTCTATGTCTTTTCCCAGGCCTCAAGGTAACTCCATACCAAATTTCAGCAAAATCAGATCAGTGGTTTGGGCGTAAAGAGGTAACAGACAGACAGACACACTTTCGCATTAATCTAATATTAGTATGGACGTCTTATAGATGATGTTAAAATTTCGCACCCAGCTCACATATCGTATGTAGACTGTATTTACCTCAATCCCTCTCTGAGTAAACGCGTTGTACCAACATTGGTGCGCCGAGTACGGCCGTGACTCATCGACCTTGACAGAGACAAAGAGCACGGTGTACTGTATAATGAGTGTAGTCACCATCGTGCTGCCGACTCACGGACAGATCCTGATTCAGATCCTGATGACCTTGAGCAACTTTACCCTACATTCGCTGTTCCAAGTCTATTGCGCACCGTTCTGGTCCTTACAATCCATCTTCTCCTGTAAATTCACTTACATAAACAACAATCAATTTGTTTGTTGCATGCATGGGCCATGGCATATTGATTTTTCACGATAGTGCAATGTCCGACATTCATTAGAAAGGATAAAATTCATAAGCATTATTTAAGAAGTGCATGTCACTGTGACATGCACTTCTTAAATAATGTCACACAGTGTGTGACATTGTCACATATTATCTAATGAGGCGTCAGTGTCTAATGCATGATTTTCGACAGCTATGACATCAAACAAAGGTTGCTGCTAAAGGAGAAATTTCTATTTATGTTCTCGTATAACCTGCCCGTATGTTCAAAATGTAAAATATCGTTATTTGTTACCGTGTTATCCAAATTGGAAGTCATCCAAGAACATTGTCTGTGAAGGATGAATAATGTTCCCAAAAGGATTCTGCTTAGCATCCTACAATGAGTTCTCAATTGAATTATGCACTTGTTTAACTGAGAAGATGCAGATTTCGAAGTTACTTCCTTGTTTCATATAATATTACATTTCTATTCTAGTTTCGTTTTTCGAATAAAATCAATGCTCAATGATTGACTTGCATAAAATATCAAGTAAGTTCGTTTTACATTAGCGCAATGTAGAGGATAGCTTATAAAAGCCAAATGTCTCCTTAGTCCCTAGTAATATGCATAAACGTAAACGTCCCAAGGTTAGTCTTAAAATTCCAACATAGTGGTCACCTCAAAGCGAACATACAGTACATTGCAACGACGATAAAAGTGTACCTAAACAGGCGAGGTTGTGCCACGAGAATTTTAATTACATCGCAAACAATGAAGACATCGCGAATTAACACAACTCATCAGCCACTACATACTGCTAGTTCACAATTATTTTACCTTTGATAGAGTCTTTTTGTGAACGACATAGGAAACAATATTGCTAAATATTTGAGGTAAAGTGACTAGCCACCACGTACTACGTCTTAACTCTTAACGCCTCATGTCAGTATCCTCCTGTACTCTGTGACTTTGGAAATTTCTGGTGTAACAAAATACTCTATCAATTTCTTGTGTTACCGATTTTGGTATTAAAATATAAGCAGACAACAAGGGCCGAGAAAGGATTATTAATCGTAAATAAAAGCAGTCCGTTAAATAAAAATATTATACCCAGAGATAAGAATAGGATTTCGAATACGATAGAAAAAATCAATAAACCTTTATGTAAGTTATGTAACTATCTAGCTTATATACATTGTACAAGAGTTTACACGATGCACAGTGTAATAAAAACCTCGATTTTGTTTCATCGCGTTTTTCTTTCAAAATACTATAGTTGATAGCTATATAAACATTAGAGTAAAACTCCGAGATCGATATTCTTTGTAGTTATTTTTTTAAAGAGTGTCAAAGTTGGCGTTTTTCCGGGTCAAAAATTTGCATAAAAATTAATTAAAAAAAAACTTATCAAGTAACATTAATTTTGTTTGTACCAATTGAACAAGCACTTAATACTTTACTTTTTCTCCAAATTTGGTTAACCTACTGTGATCAAGTAGGGAGATATTTATTTATTTAATAATTTTAGTTTTTCATTTTTAATTTCGCGATTAGATCGAACTAGAAAAAGTTTTAAGCATAAAACGATAGTGTGAGTAATCCTTTATCAATGTTATTAAAACTCACACTCATAAATAATAAAATAATAATAACCTCTGTGTCAGAAGTTATATCTAATTTAATTTTTTTTTTTATAAAAAATCGGGTTTGTTGTACCTAGGGTTGTCACTAAAGGTCTCTTATTTGATTTATCCGGTTGATACGCAAATTCGCAATCGATATCCTATACGAAAAATACCAAGATCACGTTTAGGTAGGTCTAATAATAAAAAATCTAAAAAGTGAAAAAATATAACGTAAATTAATGATTTTATATGCTCAAACAGTATCTAATCACTAATAACCTTCTGATGTAGTCGGGGAAAATAAAATATCAACTTTTGTGACAACCCTAGGTATAAAAAATCCGAATTTTTATTAAAAAAAAAATTGAATTGGATATAACTTCTAACACAGAGGTTATTAGAGTGTGATTTTTAATAACATTGATAAAGGACTACTCACACTATCGTTTCATGCTTAAAACTTTTTCTTATTCGATCTAATCGCGAAATTAAAAATGAAAAACTAAAATTATTAAATAAATAAATATCTCCCTACTTGATCACAGTAGGTTAACCAAATTTGGAGAAAAAGTAAAGTATTAAGTGCTTGTTCAATTGGTATAAACAAAATTAATGTTACTTGATTAGTTTTTTTTAAATTAATTTTTATGCAAATTTTTGACCCGGAAAAACGCCAACTTTGACACTCTTTAAAATAATAACGACAAAGAATATCGATCTCGGAGTTTTACTCTAATGTTTATAGCTATATAGCTATCAAATATACTATTTTGAAAGAAAAACGCGGTGAAACAAAATCGAGGTTTTTATCACACTGTGCGATGTTTAGTACAAGAATAAGGAAAATCCTGATAGAATATAGGGCGGCACCTGTTGACGAGCCGGGCTCTAACCTGACTAACGGCTGACCAAATGTCGTTGCTAAATAGCAGGCTAGCGCAAACGGTCGAGCTAACACCATACACAAACATGCGATAACTCCAAGGACCTCGAGTCAACAGTTTTTACAACATTTAGTTTCTGATCTACCCACATGAGCATGACATTATAATGGCTTGTGTCAATATTTATACCACAGAGTACTATAATACTGGCGTAATTTATACCGATCACGTGGTACTCATCGAGCGATACAAGCGCGGACTTTGAGGAAAAATATCGCTGGCGTACACTACATGATAAGCGGTTACATTCATCTTTAATATTTTGAGTAAAATATAACCCCAGATGTAAGGGCGTTTCCAATTTTCCGCGGACGAGGGGCCAACAACTGTTCTCAGATACCGAAACTTACTAGGCATATTGGATACAATATGCCAGTTAGGTCCATGCGGTTGTGTCTAAAACGACTCTATTGCCAAGACGTTAAAGTATATTATACAAATATTCTTCAGTACAGTAACTACGCAATTTACGCTTTGCTAAAACCACAATCAATCCGCAAATGAGCAAACAGAAAAACGTGACACAGAATTGACACAGCCCACCGACTACTGGAAAATCACGACATAATGTTGACGTAATCTTCTGAGCTGTAGATGCTTATTACAAGCATTCAAGAATACATTTAAAAGTAAATAGGGAGAAGTTAATTGGTAATAAAGTTTTTGGGAACATGAACGTAGAAAAAAAGGCGGACGGAGTCTTGTTATATACAAAACTGTGTCTTCACTTTTCTTCAGAGTCGGCCACGCACACATTCTGACGCCTGTCAAATGGTATGGACTAGCGCAAGAATGTGTGCGTGCGGACCGTGTACATACAGCCAGCTGGCCGACTCTGAACGACACAGTTTTGTGTATGGTGGGACTCCGTCCGCCTTTTTTTATACGTCCATGATTAAGATGTTGTTAGTTGTAGTAAGATGTAATAATGTTCCTATTGAATATATCCTTAGAAGACTGGGACCTTTAATATTGATACTAAATAGTAAATAGTGTATCAGCCAAATGTTGATGTAGAAAAAATAGCAAAAGATATAGTATAGTAAATTAATTAATATTAAACAAGTTATTTTCTCACCGACTTATAAAACATACCTTAAAATAGAATTAAAATGTGTAATTATACTGAATACAATAAAGAATAATATTACTAGGTATCTACTCATAGGCATAATATCTCGTATAAACAATAACTTAGTAATTATATCAAGAATTAAGAATAAACGTGAGTCATTGAGCTATGACATATTTTCACTGTTGGTACAGCGACTATTTACTCAGTTCATTGTGAAAATATGTAGCATCAGAGGAATTTATGTTTTATATTATGTAGAGCCAAGCCTGCAGCCAACCTGAGCTCCATTATCACGACCAACGTAAATTCGCTATTTACCTAATAATCAATTTCGCTAAATGCTGATGGTATATGCCTAGTCTTCGCAGAAATTCTCTTATTTCAAACTAGCGACCCGCGGCCCGCCTCGGCGTCGCACGGGTATAAAATATATAGCCACTGAAAAAATGATTAACATCGATATACCACGATCCTTCATGTGGTCTACTTCTTATCTGTGCCAAATAACATAAAAATTGCTCCAGTAGTTCGCGAGATAAACCCGTTCAAATAATTTCCCCCGTTTTTTCCACATTCTCCTATTAGTCTTAGCGTGATAAAATATAGCCTATAGCCTTCCTCAATAAACGGTCTATATAACACTGAAAGAATTTTTCAAATCGGACCAGTAGTTCCTGAGATAAGCGCGTTCAAGTTAGCCCTTTCAAATAATATTCCCCGTTTTTTCCACATTTTCCTCTATTTCTTCGCTTTTATTAATCTTCTCGTAATAAAATATAGCCTATAACCTTCCTCGATAAATGGGCTATCTAACACTGAAAGAATCATCAAAATCCGTTGCGTAGTTTTAAAGATTAAAGGGAACAAAGGGACATGACGGAAAAAAAGCGACTTTGTTTTATAATAAGTATAGAGATGCAACAAAGCCTTTTGAATTTGGTGAACTAGCCCATAGAAATGCCCAATATCGATCAAAAGTTAATCCATGAAGCTCTATAGCAGTTGTTCTGAGTTCTCTGCCACGCACTTTTTTTTTTAAATTAAATCAGGGGGCAAACGAGCAAACGGGTCACCTGATGGTAAGCAACTACCGTCGCCCATGGACACTCGCAACATCAGAAGAGCTGCAGGTGCGTTGCCGGCCTTTTAAGAGGGAATACGCTCTTTTCTTGAAGGTTTGCAGGTCGCATAGGTCCGGAAATACTGCTGGTGACAGTTCGTTCCAGAGTTTTACAGTGCGCGGCAGTTTTTGAAATAAACTGCCTCCAGCAGTATTCCCGGACCTATATCACTCATTACAAGTTACAACCTACTCAACAGGCAACATTAATCTTGTGCGAATGCTCTGGTGTTAAAGGTTCCCATAGCAGCCTGGTGCTTTACGTAATGGAATATTGGAAGGCAAAAGAAAGTTTACAACAATGGTCGGTCACGCTTGATCCACCGTGTCGCCACTCGCCGCCATCACAATGTCATTGCCAAGGCCACCGATAAGCCGGCACGTGCGCATTCCTCCGATATCGCGTTGCATCACTGCGAAATGTGAAATGCTCTGCGAACTCCGTCTTCAATTATACAACTTACAAGGCATGAGCGTGTTGGCTGATCGACGAGGAACATTGATACTGTTTGTCCATCGGACAACCGCCTTCCAAACGCTAAGAGTGATTTAGTAGTAGTTTTAGCGCCTTGTATCCCCAGCATAAATAAATAAATGTTGGTGTCAACTTAACAGATATATTAATGGTTGTTAGGAGATAACTAACGCCAGGGTTGGTGGAATCGGGCGTGAAGACTGAAGAGTTTAATGATAATTCTATGGATGATGGACATTCAACATGTCCTGAAAGTTACCAAATCTCGGCAAATTTTACAATTTCACGTTTTAAATAACTGCACGATTTAGTAAATAAGCATTAAAACCACAAAGATGCCTTGTCGCCATAAAACCTATTGTTAATTTCTCCTAACTCCAGTATTATACCTCAGAGCCGTTCTTTATTCGTGGCGTTTATCGCGTCATGTGGAAAGTCACCTTCAGTCACGAAGCGATTATGTCACAAGTTCATACATTCCTCAGCACATGTGCAGCATTGGTCATGCAGGGGCCGCCGCGTGATTGCCATACCTTATCGGAGTTATTCCGAAATCAATGTTCTTACAAGAATAGACGTTGCTGAATGGAGAAGTTGTGAAAAAAGACTTAAAAGTTAAAACTTAAAATTACTTGAACACAATGGTCCACGTTAGGCGCTGTACTGCGTGGCTATGTCGAATATGTTCTGAAACAAACCTAATAGATATCAACTATAGAATAGGATACATAGGAAGTACTTCCAAAAGTCATGAACAAACGGTCGTGCTCAGTTTACTAAGTTCATTTTTGTCAGCACTATGGAAGTGGTTCTTTCGTAGTTTAAGTACCACCTCGGAAGTGTTTTCGCATAGCCTTCAGACACGACTGGAATAGCTGATACGTAATTAGTATTATGCGGGTATGTTGATGATTCAATACCTCGCCAGCGCCTTTGTGAATAAAATGTTGCTCTGTTTTATTACAAACCAGTTTTTTCCACGACTACAGGATAACTTGAAGGAAATCCTTGTAGTAATATAATTTTATTACTCAGTCTTGTTGTTGGGTTAGGTCAGTTATGTACTTACTGAATATTAACACAATTTTCCCTTTACGTAAGCATCTCTGCCCTGCTACTTGCCAGCATTAAAATGTTTTCAAAATTCATATTACATTGGTTAAAGTTTTAACAAATTTTGATCAAAAATCAGTTTTTTTTCCAATCTACATTCTATCGTTATTAGACTTCATTCCATATTATAAGTTAATAGAGCTCGATCTGTCTGAACTCTGAAGCTATGTCGTCGAGTTAGTTCGTCGAGTATTCTGCTTTGAGTCCCTTAAGGTCTACGTTTGGTTTGCGGCTCACGTTTCATAATGTTGAAAACCGATCACATAGAGCATTTGATTTGGCTTCGGCGCCAACAAAGCACACTTCTACGTTGATAAGCGGTAGCGACTAGCGACTTAGCTTTTAAAGTTTAGGCACGTTTAATAACATCGAGCCGCGGCATTTGCGCACCCTTATAAATCTATACTAATAATATTATAAATGCGAAAGTATCTCTGTCTGTCTGTCTGTCTGTCAGCAGTATTCCCGGACCTATACCACTCATTACAAGTTACAACCTACTCAACAGGCAAAATTACTGTCTGTCTGTCTGTCTGTCTGTCTCGCTTTCACGCCAAAACTACTGAACCGATTGTAATGAAATTTTGTACACAGATAGTCTAAAGCCTGAGAAAGGACATATGCTACTTTTTAACTGGAAAAAGGGGTTGTAAGGGGGTGAAAATGCGTAAATTTGTTCAAATTAAGTTAGTTCCAAAAATTCATAACAGATGGCGCTAAGAGTCGCCTACATCTCGCTATCGCTTGCTCATAAGTCTTTCTATAAGAGGTGGCCCCATATTGAGTTAGGTTTTTCGATTCTTTCGATTGTTTTACACGTTATTAAATAACTCACTACTCAGTACTTTATCTATGCAGTGACGTAACCTTAAACCTACCAATGATAAAATATAGTTTAAGGGTAAAGCTACAGTTGTGTAATGGGGGGCTAAATAAGCTTTAAATTTGGTATAAATAAAGTTTACTTAATTTAAAAAATGAAATATTATGTGCACACTGCACAGCTGTTTTTGGGTATTTTGATTTAAGGGGTACCAGGGTTTTAAAAAGCTTTTAAATTTGACACCAATTTTGTTGACACCGCGCGCTATAAACTGAAGTCCACGCGGACGAAGTCGCGGGCAACAGCTAGTATATATGTAATTGAAGAATCAGATTCATTGCTGTTTCTCGTGCAAGTCTTGTACAGACCGTGTGCAGTTAGAATTAAAAGCCTTAAATCATATCATTGAGATTACCAACTTTCAAATCATCGTATTTTAGAATAAGTTTACATGATCTCTGTGACAAATTCCTGCTTTCCAATCCAAGGCAATACGTAGCAGACATCCTCTGTCGCCTGTGTAGCCAGTAGCAACTCGCTTCTCTCGTGAGCAAGGGCGCTATCTTAATTGAGTGTGGCTGCTTATCGCGTACGTGGACGCTTTACAGAGTACACTTTGGTATTCGCCAGCGAACCTGCCATTACCATCGCTTATCCGACTGAATAAAACATACGCACTTGTTAGCGCAGCCGGAGATATGTCGATTACCATGGACATGGAATAAAATAAGGGCGACTGTGTGAGTCTGTGTGTTCCTAGTACAAATAATTTATTGGAAACATAACGCAGATCTTTTTAAAAATTGTTCTGGCATCATGACGTATTCAAGTTAAATTGTTAAATTCAAGTAAACCTTTCATAGGTTTTGGTAGCAGACTTTTAACTTTCAAGTTAAGAGTGTACTGTATACATACTTATATACAAACGACAAAACGTTGGTACATACTTCTAACTTAAAAGCTCTGCAGTACATAAAGTTCTCGCGAAGTTTGGAGTCGGGCTTCCCTTCCTATACATTGCGAATAAGTAAAAAGCAGAAAACTTGAACAATAAACAGGAGTTGTGAAAATCCAGATCACGTGCCACATCGAGATGAGGTCCGTGACCACTCCGCTAATGTTTGCTGAAAAGTTGCCGACACGTGGTCAGAATTTCTACCAGAGTTATTTCATCCCGGATTTTCTATCAGAGTGACCCTTATGTTGTTGGCATAAAGCTCCTGTCAGAGGTAAAATATGTGTGAACGCAAAGTAGAACTCGCAAACTTAAATGGGATTGTCAGATCCCTGAGTATTATTTCCCTTTACCAGGCCCGGCCCGAAAACGCAACAGCAATAAACTGCAGGACTAAAGCGTAAATGTCGTGGAGCTAAGCAGAACAATTACATACTCCTTCTACTAACAACATAACCCTTAAAATAGCATTAGTATATTCTTATTGATGTAAAACATTGTAAAATTCTGTCTCCTATCGGCTATCTCTAAAAACTGTAACGTCATCCTAGAAATACACAGCCCAGAAATACCAATACCGGCCTCATTGTTTGTAATTCTGGTATCAGTTCCATAGCATGTCGATGGCGATGACTGCGCCACATCAGCTACACGCAGAGTGCAGACAGAGGTCGGGAGGTGCTGGTGAGGTCACGCCCCGCGGCCGCGGCAGGTCGTTGCTCCGTCCCCCACCCTTCCCGATGCAATCTTGCGCAGTCTGCTCGGTCATTCTCACGAGATGTCTCGGAATAATCTTTATTCTATTTGAGAACGTAGGTTGCGTCACACAGATAGATTCTATCGTGAGTGCTTGTAGGTTCACTTTTCAAGAAACCTATGTCTGAACCATAATCCAGCTTAGCCAGATCAAATGTTATAATATCCTAACCGTTAACCGGACCAGATTTCCAGGAAACGCGAAATTACGATACGGATGAAATTAGAATTCGCGTAGATTCTAGATAACATAAACATTAACGAGCCCCGCGTGTGCCAGATCAGAAATCAATAAAACAATATATTATTATAAAAGAAAATCCTGGCACCGGATCAAATGCATACTGATTCATCTTCGTAAATATCGAGCATCATCGTCTTCTCTCCCGCTTTGCCCGGTACTGTTGGAGCGGGACGGCAAGGATGAAAGCTTTGATAAAGGGCCAGTGACGCGGTCCCATTGAGGCTGCCTTGCGTAAGCGCAGTGACACTGACCAAATACGGTCTGCCGGCGCTGCCAGAGCCATAATTAATGTTTTCTCATCAACGTATTGCATGCCGCGTTATATTGAAGATATGACGCAAGTAGCAGTTCGTATTTCCAGGGGACTTTGTGGGGAACTTGTGAAAATTCTGGGTAAACCTTGTTTTGCTTCTTTCTAACAAAGGTTGCCTGGAAGAAATTGCTATGTAGTAATAAGGCCGCCTTTGTGTGCTCTCGCCATTTTATGTCTTTTTATTATGTATGTTGTTATTGTTACTATGATTGTGCACAATAAAGTATTCATTCATTCATTCATTCATTCATTCATGTTCACAAAAGTGGTGACCTGATGATGGGATCCATGAGTAATCGAGGGAACTCCTCAAAATTCAAATGGAAACATATGGTTTTTTTGGTTTCATATGAAGTATTCCAGGCATATGTTACCAAAAAGTAAGATTTTGCACCAGGATATACCATGGTTCGAAGGTGGAGAACAGAACTCCTTACTCCTTATAGATACATGTTTGGGGGTTTCGGCGTTGTTTTAAGAACTGAAAGCATATACTACTAAGCTAATTACATTACACGGAGCGCACGTCAGACGATGTTAACCGTACGGAGGCCGCGGGGGACCTCCCCCCGCGGCCTCCGTACGGTTAACATCGTCTGACGTGCGCTCCGGGATTAAAAATTATTTTCGGTGGTTTTAAATCGGTAAATTCGTGCTGAGTGTGTGTAATTAGCTAGGTAACGGTGTAATCTACGTGTACTGTAAGTTTTTTAACACATTTGCTCGTATTTTATTGGATTTAACTCGGTAAGTAAATTTCTTTGTTCACTTTTATCAGTAGGGAATTGTAGGTAGGTAAAATATTGTGTGTGTCGGTACCGCTCGCGCGGCGCCGGCCTGCCTTGCGATCAGCTGACTGTGATTATTAAGCTAAACTTTTGTTTCATTCTAATTTAAATTAAATAAGTGTAATTGGTACATTCAAATTTTATATTAACTCACAATGTCGAGCCAAAATAATATGCCGCCAGATAAAGATACAAACCCGTTTAATAGAAGCGATAAAACTCCTCGTTCTCCGACATTATCGTCCGGTAAACGTTTGTTGTCGGAATTATCTCCTTCCTCCTTGTCACCTGTGGAGAAGCGTCACCAACCCACTAGGGACGAGCCTCTGCTGTCCCCCGTTACGTCATTATTAGACACAAGCCGCGCATCCGACGATGCTTGCAATTATTACGAGCTCGTCCGCGAAGCTAGCTCGTACTTAGCCAAAATAAACGAGTTCGCAAACGACACCGTGTCTCGCCGTAATAATTTTGCCAACAAGTCCGATATTATGAGTATGACTCAAAAAATAACTACGATCGTCTCACTTCTCGCCATAAAGAACTCCTCCTTGGAAACCAAGGTCGCTAATATGGAACGCGAATTGTTAGCTGCCAAAACTAATCCCGTCGTACAAACAGTTGCCGCCGCGCCTTCTACCTCCTACTCGGACGCGCTTAAACTAAGACTTGCGAAGTCAGTGCCGCCAGTCGAGACCCGAAAACCGCTTCCCTGCGTTATTGCCTATCCGACACAAGAAAAATCGGGGGAATTAAAATCATCGTCGGAGACTAAACAAGCTCTGATGAAAGTCATCAACCCGGCCGACGGTTTTCAATTTCACGGCGTCAAAAAAACAGCTAATTCGGGTGTGATCTTGCGACTAACTAGCGAGTCGCAAGTTAATAAACTTAAATCCGTGGAAGCGCTTAAATCGGCCGGTCTGCGACTCGAGTCGCCTAAAGGACGTAACCCACGTATTCTCATAAAAGATGTACCGCAACATATGACGGATGATAATTTCCTTCTCGCACTTTTTAATCAAAATATTAATGGCGAAATGAATATGTCTCAAGAACAATTTTTGCGTTCAACAAAAATAGTAAGACGTCGTAATTTAAATAAAGATTACAACAACAGGAAATGGATAGGTATCGAATTAGACCCCGCTGTGCGTAAACACCTAATCAATTCAAAAGAAAAACTGTTTATCGATTGGGCGATGTGTCGCTTCGTGGACGACGTTGAGCTGGTCCGCTGCGGCAACTGCCAACAGTTTGGGCACGTCGCTAAATTCTGTCGCGATCCTAATCCTTGCTGCTATCACTGTGCCGAAAAACACAGCTCGTTGTCGTGCCCCAACAAAGATAAAGAAAATTTTAAGCCAGTTTGTGGTAGTTGCCAACGTTATAAAAAATCTTCCGACCACCCCACGGGCTCCCCAGACTGTCCAACATATAAAAGCAAAATGGAGCAACTTATTTTAACTACTAGGTATGGATAGTTTAAATATAGGACAGATAAACCTCCATAATAACAAGCACGCGACTTTAGAATTAGAAAAGTTAGTTTCTGATCACAATTTAGACTTAGTACTTGTTCAAGAACAATATCAACTCGCGTCGTTTCGGTCGAAAATGATACAAATTAATAACTTAGCTCGCGCGGGTATATACACACCTCAGTCTAGATTTTCAGTCACGGCCTTAACTAACCTTTCGACGTCGCATTGTGCGGTAGCCGAGGTATCGTGTCCTCAGTTTAGACTATACGTTGTAAGCTGCTACTTTCAGTACGCGGATACCGTAGGCCCACATTTACATCAACTCCGCCGCGTATTACAATCTCTCGCGGGTGATAAAATTATTATTGGCGCCGACGTCAATGCATCCTCGCCCTTATGGCACGGCCAGCTTAGGTACACTGACCGCGACCGTCGTACCGCTGTAGAAGACTTTATTGCGGAGTTTAACCTCCAAATTCACAACACCCCCGATGCACCACCTACCTATAGTAGCCCAACGGGCGAATCGTCGATTGACGTCACGCTATCCAGCGCGTACGTCCAGATTAGGCATTGGCGCGTCCTACCTGATGCGTCATGTAGTGATCACCGCTTATTGGTGTACGAGTTTTCTCGTGCGGTCCCGAGTGATACCGTAGTCAATTCTAATGACTATAAATACAACGTAAAGAACGGCGATTGGAATTTATTCCGCTCCCTCATTACCGCTCATGCCGGAGACTTCACTCGGCCGGATTTAAGCGTCGATGAGTGCGCGGAAATTATGACAAACACATTTGTTTACTGTGCCGATGTAGCCTTGGGTCGTAGACCTCTTAAAAAAGATCACAACTGTAAATGGTGGAACAGTAACCTTCTTAATCTTCGTCGGGAATTTAGAAGGGCCAGGCGCAAAATCAATAATCTTCGTAAATCTGGCCACGATCGTTCGAATTATAATTACATAATTAGTTTGAATAACCTACGCATTTCAAGGTCACGCTATCGCGCCGCCGTTACGTTAGCGAAAAATAATATGTTGAAGAATGCCGCGAATAGACTGGATAAAGAGGGCCCCTGGTCCTCTTTATACCACGAGCTTAAACCCGGTAGTAGTAATGAGCCAAGCTTTTTCTCAAATATTAAAATTAACAACTCTTACACTTGTAGCTTAGACGAAACGGCGAAGGCATATCTAAACGTTCTCATCCCAGACGACGAGCCCTCCTTGGATGATGAACACCACCGCGACATTAGGAGTAGAATGCTAGACCCCATACATACACCGGCCTCAGATTTACCAACTTCGGAGGAGTTTAGTAAAATAGTAAACCTTTTGCCTATAAAAAAATCTGCGGGCGAGGATAAAATATCGAATATTATGATAAAACAAGCGTGCTTAGCGGCCAGTTCATCGATTCTACATGTTTACAACAGATGTATCGCAGAAGGTATATTTCCAAAAATTTGGCGCACCGGTTGCTTAAAATTAATACCTAAAGCGGGAAACAAACCTCCTGACGACCCAAAATCTTACCGTCCGATAACGTTACTGCCTTGCTTAGGTAAATTACTAGAACGTCTCATCGTACCTCGCCTGCTACCCGGTGGCCCTAAATTTCATAGTCATCAGTTCGGTTTCACCGCCGGGAAATCGACTGTTGACGCGGCTATGGAAGTTAGAAAAATAGTAAATCATTCGGAATCTAAATACGTGGTCGCCATTTCATTAGATATCTCCGGCGCGTTCGATCATGCTTGGTGGCCGATGTTATTATTAAAACTAAAAAATCGAGGTTGCTACTCTAATATTTATGCCATAATACGTTCTTATTTTTTTAACGGTCAAACTAAGCTTCGACTTGGCCATTGTACACACGCCAAAGATTTAACATGCGGCTGCCCTCAGGGCTCTGTTATCTCGCCAAAACTATGGAATTTCGGATTTGATGATTTATTAAGTCTTCCCCTACCACCGCTGTGCGTACTAGTTGGCTACGCCGATGACGGTTTTCTCATCGTTCATGCAAATTCACGTTCCGAAATTGAATCTAAAGCCAATGATAGTCTTAATTTAATATCGAGCTGGGGTAAACGTAATCGCCTGAAATTCGCCGCGCATAAAACTTACCAAATTCTTTTAAAAGGGTCCCTTATATCTTCCCCTAGCATTAAACTTGACAATATTAACGTTAAACGCAAACAGTCACTCTGTTATCTTGGTTTTTACTTGGAAAATAAATTTTCATTTTTAGAACATATAATTCAAACCGGTGAGACAGCGAAGCGCAATTTTTACTCCTTTACCAAAATATCTACGTCGACATGGGGCCTCTCCTTCAAAACCCTAAAATTAATTTACACTGCTACTTACCTAGGCAGCATTTGCTACGGGGCCCCCGTGTGGGCTGACAGAGCAACAATCGGCGCGGCTCGTCGCAAGTTGCTACAAAGCCAACGTCTTGCTCTTATATTCTTATGCAAAGCTTACAGGACCACAAGCACCGAAGCCTTACCTGTGTTAGCCGGAGTTTTACCCGTTGACCTTGAGATTCAGCGTCGTGCGACAATTTACTATCATAAAAAAAACATTGACAACCCGTTCTTTTTAAGCGCTCGCGATAAAATTAAAATAGCAAGACTGTTTGAACCTTTAGAAAACTCTGTGCAAAGCCTAATCTCCGAATGGCAGTCACGATGGGACTGTTCCACCAAAGGGCGACACCTTTATAATTTTTTCCCTAATATTCGTGAACGGCTATCCAAACATTGGATGGATATTGATCACTGCGTTTCTCAATTCCTGACCGGTCATGGAAATTTTAAGGCCAAACTTTACGGATTTAAACTAGTAGCATCACCCATGTGCGAGTGCTCGACCGAAGGCAACATGTTTGAACAAACCGCGCATCATGTTCTCTGGGAGTGCAGTCTCTGGCAGGACGAAAGAACTACTATGCTAAACAACCTATTCTGTACATCTGGAGTAGCATACTACGGTGATCTCGTGGACAGCGCTAGGAACTTCCGTGCCTTCAAGCGTTTTTGCCACAATTATTATTGGCAACAGTCAAACACAATAAACTCCAATATTAACTTAGCTTTAGCTTAGGAGTCACAATTATTAACCTTATTTCCGTGGTGCTCCCCCTTAAGTTCTTTGACTTTCGGTCATTGCAACTTTGTGCTGTCTCCCGCTTTTATGGGGAGGGAAATTGGATTCTTCCTACTCCTCCTATTTTCTTCTGATTAATTTCGTTGCGGGTCCCAAGACAGTATTAGCATGTCCCTCGGGCTCCCTGAGATCATATCAAAGGGTTTTCGTGGTTGGATGCCGCTGTCGATCCTGGCGACACAGGAGATACAGTGGTGGGAATGTGTGGTGGGCCAAAGCCCGTATAAAAAGCTAATTACATTAATCATCATCATCATTATCACCACCATTCCACCATACACCTTCACATTATGACCCTATTATAATTGGTAGGTATTTTTCATAGTATTTTTAGATCAAAACGGATCACGGATGTCTTTAAACTTTGTTCTGTAGAAAGTTAATCTATTTTGAAAATTATTTTATTATTTCGACCTGATGATAAGATCCATGAGTGATCGAGGGAACTCCTCAAAATTTATATGGATACATATGGTGATTTCGATTTTATGAGAAGTATCCTAAGCATATGCTACCAAAAAGCAAAATTTTTCACTAAGATATACCTTGGTTCCGAAGGTGCTAAGAGAACTCCGGATTCCTTATAGATACAAGTTTGAGGGTTTCGGCTTTGGTTTAAGAACTCAAAGCATATGCTACTATGCAAGTTACATTCATCATCATCATCACCACTACCACCAGTCACCACCCCATGAATCATTAAATCATAACTCTTAATTTGTCGAACGATTTCAAAAATTGTATTTTTATATCAGAGTAAATGATTCAAACTTGGTGATCAGGTTACCAAGTTAGCAATTTGATCATGAGATCTATGAATTATGAGGTATGTCCGTATGTGGGAAACTCCTTATTGGGACAAAATAAATAGTTATATTAACGTAGTTCTAAGTAGTTTAAGCATAATATTATATGAAAAATTATAGTGAGCTAATAACTTTCCAAGAGTGTTGTGATAGAAAGAAAGTCACTGAACAGAACTTTAGAGCCTTTAGAGATAGGCGCATGAACATTAATTTTATCATTGCTTGATTAACCCTCGATCACTCGCGCGGTTTTTAGCCCCACGAGCGCTTGCGGAGTGTTGTGGTCACCCCACATATTATAAGTGAATTTTTATACAATATAATATCAGTTAACGAAATTAAACCAGCATATTATTACTTTGTGTGGTTTGATGTGCTTAAATAAGAAAATTTAAATTGTATAATCAACTTTATTGCTGTTCTATAAAACATTAAAGTAATCAGCCTTTTTTAGTCGTAATATTGGGATCTTTTCAGAAAAAAGACAAAAAACAAATACTTCTAACTTTTTCACATAAACTTTATCATTCAAAATCTTAAATATAAGGTCTAATTAACTAAATAAAATCAAATTTTCTTATTTTTCCGAACAGGAACTGAAAATTAACTTCATATATTTTTGGCACATCAATTTTTTTGCGAAAATTACAGTGACTCAAGGTTATGGTGTCTTTACTTATACAGCACTGCTTTTTTGATTGTGGCATTCATTCGGTGCTTGGTCCAGGAGATTCAACATCATCTTGAGTGCTTTGGCCAACCCTGGTTGTACATATTTTTTTTCAAGGTGGCCTTGAAGCATGCTCAAACCCAATGATTCCACAAACTGAGACCTGTTCAGTGTTCATGCTAGCTTGCAATTGCGCCATATTTCAACTGTAGATAACATTTTCATTGATGCCAGACGTATCCACGACCCTCAAATCCAGCCTCTTCTACTTTAGACTCTTCTACTGCTGAAGCATCCTGTGCTGACAAAGAATCATGATCAGATTCTTGAATAAAATCTTCATCCATGCTGGCATTGCTTTCCACTACAGAATTACTTCTTCTAATAATGACACCAATTATTTTTCTCTTTCTCTTGTTCCCAACTCATCTAAACATAAAAATATTTGAAAAAAAAATGTTATATACGAACAAAGAAAATATGTAAATAAAATGTTTGTGCTACATAAATCATTCAATATATTCTAAGAAATAAAACATTATTTATTATTTATAGTAGAAAACGGCACAGTGAAGTAATTTACTTTTAGTAATCAATTAAAAACACGTTCCTTATTAGTAAAGTAACTTCTGAAAAAGTATATCACAAGCACTCGCGGGGTGTCGTGACCACCCCACGCAACTTTCAACTCCTTGTCAATCTGCAAGCACTTGCGCCACACTGTCCCTTCCACCTTGTGTCGACGCGTTTTAAGGTCACTTGAAGGTACCGAGAAGCGCGAGTTCGTAACCAGAGAAATTATTATTTATTTTTACGTTCAAAAACGCGTGGGGTGCTGACAGCACCCCGCGCGAGTGATGGCGGGTTAATGCCAAGCTTATATTATACAGTGTTACGAGTATATTCTTGGAGTTGCTTATGCAATTCTCTATTCCGAGAGGGCGCTAGATATATTAACTTTATGGTTCTCATATCATAAATGTGTATCCTGGCTCCAAAGTCACTTAGTAGAACACATCAGTATTCACAGAAAACCTTATAAATTACTTAAATTACTAAAAAGAGTGAAATTATTATTTTTAACAAAAAATGAAAACCGACTTCCAGAGTAAAAACAATTATAATTATTATAATGAACAAAAAAGTATGAAATAATTCTTACTCTTAATAGTGCCTTATGCACAATACTCCTAAGGGAGATCGCAGACGACAGACTTTGTGCGATCAAAATCTGCGGCTTACATACATTCCGCATGGCGCGCGCCATCAGATTGTATGGAAGCCGCAGACTTTAATCGCACAAAGTCTGTCGTCTGTGATCTCCCTAAACCTCTACTATTTCTGTACACAATCTTCATAATTTTGAAGTCTGTACCAGTCTTTAAAATTAAAAATATTTTGTCTAAGAACTCACCATTCTTAGCTGGTATCGACTTCAAAATAATGAAGATTGTGTACAGAAATATTAGAGGTTTAGGAGTATTCTGCATAAGGCACTATTAAGAGTAAGAATTATTTCATACTTTTTTGTTCATTATAATAATTATTATTGTTTTTACTCTGGAAGTCGGTTTTCATTTTTTGTTAAAAATAATAATGTTGTATAGGGTTCAACTCCAATTTGGTACCATGTTCACAAAAGTGGTGACCTGATGATGGGATCCATGAGTAATCGTGGGAACTCCTCAAAATTTATATAGAAACATATAGTGATTTTGGATTTATGTGAAGGATCCTAGGCATATGCTACCAAAAAGTAAGATTTTACACCAAGGCATGCTATGGTTCCGAAGATACTAAGAGAACTCTGGATTCCTTATATTTGGGACTTTCGGCGATGTTTTAAGAACTGAAAGCATGCTACTATGCAAATTACATTCATCATCATCATCATCATAATCATCACTACCATCACGAGATGCATCGTTATGAGTTATGATCCTATTATTGGTACTTTTCTTAGTCTTTTCGATCGAGACTCGAGTTTGTCTAGTGATTTTGAAAATTATATTAATGTTGTTACAAAGTAAATGATTTTAACTTGGTGTTGCGGTTACGAAGTTGGCAATTTGATCATGGGATCTATGAGGTATGTAGGAAACTCCTTGATTGGGACAAAATAGTAAATAGTTCTAATATTGTAGCTTAAAGTAGTTAAAGCATATTTTATTATGTTAAGCTCATCTCAAAACTCATCAGAGTTTACATGCGGAAGTTTTATAAAACAACGAAAGTCACTGAACCAGAACTCTAGAGCCTTTAGAGATAGGCGTTGAACATTTCAGCATTGCTTGATGAACTAAGCATATACCGGGGTGTATGCTTGGAGTTCTTTGAGAAATTCTAATGTGGTAGTGAACTTATATAATAAGTTTTCATATGAAAGTTTGGGGGTTTGCCGGTAAATAACTAAAAAGAGTGAAATTATTATTTTTAACAAAAAATTAAAACCGACTTTCAAGGTAAAAACAATAAGTAATAATATGAACTAAAAAGTATTAAATAATTATTACTCTTTAATAGTGCCTCTTTAAGAATTCGTCTAAATCTTAACTACATATTACTGTACATGTCTTCATTACTTTGAAGTCGGTACCAGTCCCAAAAGTTTCATATTATATTCTGACATTGACTGATTAGCTCACGATGAAATTAGCTGGTAGTTGGTTGATTACTCCGCCGCGCCGTTTTCGAACCGATTTTTTTGTTACGTCTTGTTGTAGGGATCCCAATTTTCTTTGATATTTTAGAGCTACTTTTTTGCGGGCTAAGCCGCGTTAGTCGGCTTGTATATTGTAAATGCGAAAGTAACTGTCTGTCAGTCTACCTCTTTTCGCTAAAACCACTGAACCGATTTTGATGAAATCCGGCTTCGAAATACTTTGAGTACCAGTTAAAGATTTACGAGGGCTGCTATTTATGTATCTGGAACTGGCCACTTACAAGAACAATATTTAAAAAGTAATTACAACATTTGAAAATAGAACTCTTTGGTTGAAGAATACATTTTGTTTCATGTGACTGTCAATTATTTTTCCATTGTGGCGTCATTTTGAAAATTGCGTGTCTTCATTTGCCATGGATTTAACGCGTGAACATTTTCGTGCAATGATTTACTACGATTTTCGGCGTGGGCTAAATCAACAACAGTGCTTTATTCAACTCACCGCAACTTTTGGAGATGAAGCACCATCAAAAACCACTGTTTATCACTGGTACAGTGAGTTTAATCGTGGGCGGTCTATGCTCACGGATGAAAATAAAGAAGGTCGCCCAAAAACAGCTGTTGTCCCACAAAATATAGATGCTGTGCGGGAACTAATAATGCGTGATCGTCATGTTACATATCGCGAGATAGAGGCGTCCTTAGGCATAAGTATGACGAGCATACATAAGATATTACACGAACATTTGGCTGTAAAAAAAATATGTTCGCGTTGGATTCCGCACAACTTGACAATCTATCAAAAACGGGCTCGTGTCGATTGGTGCAAAAAAATGATAAAAAAATACAACCGTGGTACGTCAAAAGCCGTTTATAATATCTACACAGGTGATGAATCTTGGATCTATGCATATGACCCCGAAACTAAACAACAGTCAACGGTGTGGGTGTTCCAAGATGAGCCGAAACCAACAAAAGTTACTCGTGCAAAAAGTACTTTGAAGCAAATGGTCGCCTGTTTTTTTGGAATTAATGGACATGTGGCTACAGTGCCATTAGAGAATCGTAAAACGGTTAATTCTGAATGGTATACGACCATTTGTTTACCAGAAGTCTTTGAAGAAATAAGAAAGGACAACCGACAACGCAGAATCATATTACATCACGACAATGCTAGCTGTCACACCTCAGCTGAAACAACTCAGTTTTTGGAGGGTCAAAAGATCGAATTGACTGGTCATCCGCCGTACAGCCCTGATTTGGCACCTAACGATTTCTTTTTATTTCCATACGCGAAGAACAAATTACGTGGTCAACGTTTTTCGAGCCGCGAAGAGGCTGTTGATGCGTTCAAAATGCACGTTTTGGAGATACCTCAATCAGAATGGAAAAAGTGCTATGAAAATTGGTTCCAGCGTATGCAAAAGTGATCATCGCGGCGAATATTTTGAAAAGCAATAAAACCATATTAAATGATATATGTTTGTTTCTTTTTTTAATTCCGGATACATAAATAGCAGCCCTCGTATCCTATTGGATAGTTTTATTCTGGAAAAATTACAGTTTAAAAGCATTTCAGCGCAACTCGCATCGGATTTACGGGTAACATCAAATGTAAATAGAATCGTGTTAGTTGTGCGCCGCCGCCCGCCGGTCGGCAGGTTATTATAGTGATCGGATGCGGGCTCGATCGATTGTGTTTACGACGAGGCCTTGGCAGTGGCGTGACGTCAGCGTGGCTCTCGCACCGCGACCCATGCTTCGCCGAATACGGCGCTTGCAGAAAATTATTGTGCGCAGTTAAGAGCGCTGCTTATGCCATATTTACTTTACCAGTGGACGACACGAACAAGACGCTTTACCCCCTGAAGTTAAGGGCACGAATTCTGATCTAGGGCCTACAATCTAAACCGCAAAAGATGTCGATAAAACAAATATAATTCTAAAGAGTGGACGCGAGAAGAAAAGAAAGAAATATTAATGTGTCAAATATCATAAACATGTAAGCCGTAACTTAGAGCCTGCTTCCTGACCTTACCAGCACTTTTTATGCGACTCTATATCTATACTTATAAAATTACATGTCCTGACTGACTGACTGACTGACTGACTGATTCATCATCGCTGAGCAAAAACTGTTAAAGTTACAGCCACGAAATTTGGTGAGTAGGGTTGTTTTATTAAGTAAACACCCACTAAGGAAGGAATTTCGAAAATTTTACGCCGAAGGGGGTGAAATAGGGGTTGAAAGTTTGAATGAAAGTCCGCCATTTCTTGAGTTAGAAACATGAAACTTTATTTTTGGGTTACTGATTAAAAATGAATGGATAGGTATTTAAGCGTTTTTGGAAATTCTACCCCCAAGGGGGTGAAATCGGGGTTGAAAGTTTGAATGAAAGTCCGTCATTTCTTGAGTTAGAAACATGAAACTTTATTTTTGGGTTACTGCGTTTTTTCATTTAAGCGTTTTTGGAAATTCTACCCCCAAAGGGGTGAAATTGGGGTTGAAAGTTTGAATGAAATTCCGTTATTTCTTAAGTTAGAAACTTGAAATTTTAGGTTTGGGCTACTGATTAAAAATGATTGAATACGTGCTTAAGCGTTTTTGGAAATTCTACCTCGAAGGGGGTGAAATAGGGGTTGAAAGTTTAAATGAAAGTCCGTCATTTCTCAAGTTAGGAAAAAGAAAGTTTATTTTTGGACTGCTGATTAAAAATGAATGGATAGGTATTTAAGCGTTTTTAGAAATTCTACCCCCAAGGGGGTGAAATTGAGGTTGAAAGCTTGAATGAAAGTCCGTTATTTCTTGAGTTAGAAACATGAAACTTTATTTTTGTGCTACTGATTAAAAATGAATGGATACGTATTTAAGCGTTTCTGGTAATTCTACCCCCAAGGGGGTGAAATTGGGGTAGAAAGATTCAATGAAAGTCCATCATTTCTTGAGTTAGAAACATGAAAGTTTTTTGACGTTTACGTTTGACGTTTGCTTAAATAGGGTCCCGTTTTTACCCTTTGTATAAGGAACCACAAAAAGGGGAAAGCTATCCATCTTTGTTATTATACTATGTTAACGCGTACGAAGTCGCGGGCACCAGCTAGTTTCCTGATATAAAACAAATGAAGCGTCATTGCACGCCATCCCGAGTTGGCACAAAAACTTGAATGAACTGGTGATGATGTTACTTTGCTTTGATTAATTGTGGTTTAGATAAAAACAGAATTGTGACGGTTGATTCTTTTAACAGTTTGTATAGTAACAGAAGCAAAACTTACGAGAGAATACTGATAAAACAGCTGAATTTTCCGGCACTCCATCCAGTCAGTCTCACCTGTCGTGATCCTATTTTTGCGGATTAAAATGATTGAAGCTGTTATTTTCGAAGCGGTGCCGGGCTCGGACTTATGAATAGTTTAAAACCCATAGATACATAATATTATGTAACCTGCTTCCAAGTAACAATGATAATTGTATACGACGGGATCGTATCAAATGTGGTCGCAGCCATAAATTTTGGGAGGGACTGGATCTTAAATGAATAGTAAGCACAATACATATAGCGAAATGAAAGTGAAAAATGTGAACATAGTAACTGGCTTGGTTTTTTGGGAGCATAACTCCTGGGGGAGCATTGGGACCGCCCATGGATCGTATAACATCCATGTGCCAAACACATAAACACCGGGGTTGGGGTAATCCTATATGAATGACGGGCGAATATAAATCGAAACGTCAATAAACCAGCCGAAATAGCGGCTTGACGTCAGCGGCCGTGCTACTGTCAAGGGCACTACGGTTTTAACTCAGATATAATAAATACTGTCTAAAATTAGGCGAATAATTTCGTTTTCGCAACACGATGCCACGTGAGCTGGCCCCTTATTATTTCAACACAATCAGAAATTTCGATCGCAGTAGGTTTTGCTGACATCTCTATACTAGCGCACGTACGGTGGCTCAATTTGAACAAATTTTCGGGGATGTCGATTTTGATTCCAGATTGACAATCAAGGATTGTGATCCCGTACTCGAAGCTAAATCAATATGAACGTTGGATCACTTTATACTGATGATTAAACTCAGTCGAAGTAGACTGGAGTCAGCGTCGTCTGGCAGCCCCGTTTGGAAACTTGTTTATCGGTACAAGTTGCAACTTTTATGGTATCATGTTCTTATTTACTTACAGAATTTGCTGTAGTAGCTGGTCGGCTTTCGCTGAATATCGATTTACGATTAGACAACTTAATGTATGACACGATAAATGTTTATGCTTTTGAGATAGGATCAGACTAGTATAAACTTATTTCATAGTAGACAATTACTTTAGACATGGTTTTTTGGAGCAAAAACGTGGCCAAAATATGTGGTAAGTATTGAATACTGATAATGTCTTAACTCATAAGTCATAACCTATTCTTGCGTCTGTGTATTTTTGGTCAAATAGGTTTAAATTCGACTGGAATTATTTGCTTCCACGTATTACGAGGGCCTTTACAGTTTACACACCTGCGAGAAATCTTCAGGTCTCCAAAGTAAACTGTTGCTCTTCTCTCTAATTCCTGGTTCCCCGAATTCGCTGTGTTCATGTACCTATATCATGTAAGTGAGTTACGTAGTGTTGGGCAGTTGGCAGTTGGCACCGGTCCACGTGGGGGCGACTGGTGATACAGATTACGAGAGTGTGTGAGTTATGTTATTGCAGCCGATTACCGGCCATTACATAGTTGTGACAAGGCCGCTCGCACACTTTCAACGACTATAGTAATAATCCAGTAACGAAACTGATGTTGCATTGCATTATTCGGGGAGTGACTAGTACACTGAATCTATTTTAATGCAACATCAACCATTGCCAAGGGACTGGGATTTACTGGGTTCTGTTGAGTAACTTATCAAAGCTTTCAAAACGTTAACGTTTTAAAGTGTCATACAAAGACAATATTACTGAATAACATTGAATCTCCAGAGAAATGGGGATTGTCCATTTTTTTTAATTTTGCTCATTACAAAAACATTTCGAGGAATAAGGTCAGTGATCGTTTTTCTGTATATAAACGAAAAAAAATACCCATTAGTTACTTATATTTTTGAACAAATATGTTTAACCTTAGTTTGACCTTCAATGGCGTTAAATTAGCAATAAATTCGACCAACATTACGTTCCGAACTTTTGGTAAGCTTCTCGTATCAGCTTTCACATAATGAGAACTTGCATTTGACGAACCAGCCATTATAAATAAGAACGAAAGGAAAAAAAAAACATACTGCAGAGGTCAATTGGCCGCCGATGATGACGTCAGAGCGAAACTTTAAAAATTTATTGAGAAAAAACTATCCAATGAATTTCAAAATTATTTAATTTATATTCTTAAAATACCCTATTTTAACGAAAAAAAAAATAAAAAGTACATGTGATTTTTTTTGGACAATGCCCATTGATTCATAGGCAGTTGACAGACCTACATTATTTAGTCGGGTGTAAGCTTGACATAACTGTGCTGTGTGCATCACTTCCAAATCATTCAAAATTCTCTTCATCCACATAACGTTTACCCTTATTTTGCAAAACTAGAAGCACACGAGCATCGAGATATAAACTTATGAGTTATGACTTATGAGTTTATGACTGACGACAATAAAATTATAAATCTATTCGTCGATCCTAAAATACTTTAATGTAAGCACACTATGAAAGCGCGTTGAGCACATTTCACTTACTGTATATTTATGTTCCCAATTCGCCGATAAAGAAGAGTCATAATTATTCATAGAAAAAGTTTTCTCAAATATAATACCGAACGCAGTTTATTATTATAATATTTTTCAGGCATCAGCAAGCACGCAGAGTGCAGACTAAATAATCCCACTAAAAACATTTCTTATAAAATGTTGCCAAGACGACCACATAGGTTTGCCCGGTGAAAAAGATATCAGATCTCATGTAGAGCCAAGCTTCTGAATCTACACGGCCTAACTCTACCGACTCTAACTTCAACAAATTCTACATATCATTAAATATATGGCTTCCGTTGCGTCGTCGTGGAGGTGATGCGAATATTTAGTTTCTGATCTGAAGTAACGAAACAGTCGACTGTTGAGTGGCTCTACGATACACTTTCGGCAACACTATCATTATTTACGAATTTATGTCATAGTATGTATTATGAACAATTTATATAATTAACCATTGGTAATGGACATAATGGTGTTGGTACACGTGTATAGCAAATCGTCAATTTTTATGCGCCAGCCGCCAAGGCCGAGCGATGCGTTACTAATCACGCACGTCACCGATACACACAGACATGCGCCCGCGCCGGTGTAAACAATGATGTAAACACTCGTTGTGGGCTCATCGCACCACATCCAACTGGTTCTACCGTAAGTTGTAGAAAGCAGGGGGTAGTAGGTGTCGTGTTAGAACTGCTTGGCAACACATCTTTAAACTTTAGCCCGTGGACCGTGGTAAACTTGTTGAACGCTTGTTGTAATGCATATTTTGAGTCGATTTGTAATACTTCCCTTTCTTCTTATTAATTTGCTTGTTGACAGCTTGACACCCTCAGACCGTTTATCATTTCCTACGTTCTTCCTCAAATCTAAGGGTTTTTGTGCTTACAGGAGTTGCAGTGGTGGGAATGTGTTCTGGGTCAATCCCCGATTTGAAAAAGCCTATTCGCCTATTATTAATCCACAAAATTCTAAGCTTAGATTTATAAGTGAGGTCACGGTGTCAAGTCTTGACACTCGACCCGTCTATTTGTGCTACAGCTTGAGACAGCCTTCTGATCGACTACTGATTAGATTTGATCATTTTATTGTAGATCTAACGAGCTTCTGTTATCAGATGAAATGCTCTCGAGCATATTCCTACAACATAATATAACATGTCAGCTAGTATTAATAGGTTAGTAAACAGTTTCATGATATTAGGACTAGGTTGTAGGAATATTTGCGGTGGGTGTGTCGTGCCCGTGGCTTCGTCTTGGTTGGCGAGAGGAGCGTCGCAGAGTTTTAGTGGGTAGGATCGCGGCACATACCATCTTCGCCGCGATGAGCCCCACATATCCGCAGCGGGAGTCCCCATCCCCTGCGTCGAATGCGTAATGCATTTCTCTGCGTTAAAAAAAAAAAAAAAAAAAAAGGTTGTAGGAATATGCTTGAGAGCGTCAAAGGAAGATCTTGTACGGAGTGAGGAGTTATCACTGGTCATTTTTTCACCTTGCTACATCAGGAGCAAGACCCACTTCGTCTTGAGGGTCGAGCGTTTGGAGTCCCGCCACAAAGTCAATTTTAGCTCCTTTGGGGTGAGGGTCCCGACGCATCATCTACCGACCTTCGAGAAGGAGGAGTTCTGGCCGATTGGAGTCGTCTAGAGGAGGTTCCGAGGACGACTTCCGAACACGTCGCGCCCCACGTCGCAGACAATACGTGTTTAGTGCTTAGTGTTAGTTTTAGTTTATATGTTATATTGTATGTTAGTCTATAAGGTAAGTATATATTATAATATGGGCCAAGATGCCTGATTTAAATAAATAAAATAAATAAAATTACAGACGTAGTTGCCGTCACACGGATCTCAAAAAAAATCGGCCATGTACGAGTTGTACTCGCGCACGAAGGGTTTCGTATCACTACAGAGCAAAAATAGGCTAACAATTGTATTTTTTGTATGGGAGCCCCCCTTTATTATTTAATTTATTTGAATTTTATTATTAATTACATATTAAAGTATCAATACAACTAAGTATTTTGGGAATATTTCAATTGCCTATGTGTTGCCGTTATTGATTAAGGGCAAAAAATAGCAAAAAAATCACGTTTTTTGTATGGGATAAATATTTAATTTATTTTGTTTTTAGTATTTGCTGTTATAGCGGCAACAGATATACTTCTGAAATTTTCACAGATCACAATCTGTGAAAATTTCAGAAGTCTAGCTATAGCGGTTCTTGAGTTACAGCCTGGTGACAGACAGAGTCTCAGTAATAGGCTCCCGTTTTTAGTTTTTACCCTTTGGGTACGGGACCCTAAAAATTGTCGATTCTCAGACATACCCGATAAGCACACAAAAGAGTTCGAACCTTTTTGTATGGAGCGTGGCATACCTAATTGGTTTTGAAGTACTTAAAATGGTATATTTTCGTGTACACCTATGAAACATACGTCAATCAACTGAGAAAATAATTACAAACAACAAAATATTATATTCTTTGACAAAATGTCGTAAATATTTCAGGTTCTCTAACTAAAATGTTATTTATTTTACATTTTCAAACTGAAATAACTCAGAAAGTATATCATTTACGACATTTTGTCAAAGAATATATTTTATTGTTTGTAAACATCATCTCTTTCGATTGGCGTATGTTTCATAGGTGTACACCAAAATACGACAGGTATGCCAATAAGGTTCGTTGTTCTTTCAACAAAATCTGTCCAGTCGTTTCGACTTTCGGTGGAGTTTAACCCTTAAAGGCTACAATGATTTTGTATACTATTATGACTACAACGGGTGTAAAAACACCCGGTAGGATAAAACATAGGAAAAAATGACTTAATTAAAATCTTCATTTTGCAAAAATGGGCTCAAAATGTTATTTGGACTTTTTACCCTTAAAATTTGTTTAAATTGTTGCATAAAAACCTCATATTTATTATAAAAATACCTTCTAACATGACAATTAAGCAGAATCCTGAAAACTGAAGAAATATTACTACCTGTATGAAAAATGTCCTATATTGTATACAAAAGTGTTTTAATTTATTGATAAGTCTTATTATTTTTTATAATCATAGAACAGACAATAATAAGGCGTACAAAATATTTATGAACTCATAAAAAAATATCTTCCTTTTGTAATTGAAATTTCCATAAAATTTGCATAGTAAAAAGTTTGTATGTCACGAAATAAATTTCCATAAGGCAAAACAAATACAATTTTTTTTGGCGACAGTGCTTTATGCATCACTTAGTGAATGACTTTTGCCTGTGGTCCAATTTATCAGACTTGTCGATGTCCAAAGTAGTTTTTGAGACAGCCTATGATCTTAAATGAAACATACTCGTAACAACGAATTTTTAAATAATGAGTAATAATAAAACTAGGTATCAAAATAAACATTTTATTTTCGACAAATTTTAATACCCCACTATGAAATCTGCTTGTGCTAGTCACTGTTTTTCCTGCGTATTCGGAGGCTACTTACCTTTTAGAAGAATACACGAAATCACGTAGCGATCAGTTCGCGCATAAAAAAACTATAGCCAAAAGATTTCGTGACCCGGGTGTAAAAACACCGTTGTAGCCTTTAAGGGTTAACAACAAACGAAAATTCTATTTTGATTATTGCGCTCTTTTTGTTCTGACTTCTGAGTCAACCTTTACACGTAACTATGAATTGTGGTTTGTGATGCAATCAGCGACGGTCATAGTCTAGCTAGCGGGTATATTTATGTCGATGACTATTGACTTGTAACATGAATTCGAAAATGATTAGCCAGTCAGTAGTCATGTTCAAAACGCTTTCGAAGAGCAAAATATGAAACGTGTTAAAAAAACTTCGAAATAGAACTCACTAACTAATGTTTTGTTTACTGTCTGCGTGTGTCCACTATACTCACACCTCACACATTTTGTGAACAAAGAGAATTAAATTGAACATGATTGTCCTTACATTTAGATGACTACAATTGTAGCATGTATGTGCTATTTTTAGCTCTCGTTTCCTCAATTGTAACTTCAATTAGTACTTTAATTTGATCGTCGCCTTCGCTAATCCGTTTTGCAATTAAATCTTTATTACTTCTGAGGTCTGAATCATGCTGGCCTTGCTCCCGGTTAAGCTTCATTACAACTTTGCTGATAACTGTACTTGAGTCATGGGGATTTACTTTTCGTTGGCAATCCTGGGTCAGTGGTCAAACTAGTTCATAAGCTTCGGACTCTGACTTTCTGATGTTAAAATTGACACAGTTACTCCTCCTTAGTTTTTATTATTCGTAGAATCAAGTGCACGTTTTCCCCGAAGGTTGCAAATACAAAATTCATTAAGCGGCTTCTGAATCGACTTCCAAGCACGAAATGTCAAAGTTTTTTTAGGTCGTGCAATAGGAAAATACAATTTTCAAATGTCAAGACTTTAGCTAAAGGGAAGGGTCAAATATATTATGTTTAGTTTTAAATACCTGCTATTGTAAATTGAGCCACTGAACCTACTTAACTATATCAAGATGGTGTGAATACTGAACCTAGAGAGCCTTATCTCTAGGCTAGAAAGTGTGGCGTCATTTGTTGTCTAGACTCTAGAACATTCAGAATCACAGTCAACAACAAGACTGATGATGATGTTATCAGCGCTTGTAGTTGAACTGATAAAATAAAGTTGTTGACCAAAACATGCTAAAAGTATTTAGTATAGCAAAAAGATATAAACGATGTACTGTGTAAATTAGGCTTATTGTTTATGCTAGTCTAACAATATAAACTGGAGTTAGCTGGTCTGTCAATTAGTTCGAGGTCTAAGTTCATCGAAGCCATTACACGGTCGGGTTACGGCTCCACTCTCCAGCCACGAACACCAAATGTCACGGATAAAGTGCTAGTGATACATTATTGAACCACGGTACTGTATAGAACCTATTGATATTGGTACTGGGTATCGGTATCTTGAACCAAATCTCGCGATCAAATAGTACATTACGCACCTAGGGCAGGAAAATAGGAAATGGCTTCGCCTCGGCCAACAATTACATGTGATCTGAGGCTTTCTTATTTACTGCCCGTGGTGCGTATACTATTTTTCTCATCGACAGAGGCGGAAAACGGCAACATCGGTAAGCGCAGCGGGAAAAAAGTTGAGGTTTTCCGCCCGGAGCTGAGAAAAGATATTATTTTCATGACAACCAAAATTTTTGTCCGGGTAAACTAAGATGGGCTTAAGTTACATGGAGTTCAGAGCTTTGGGCCCCTTCTGGCTTCTTGTTCATGCTATACTGTTACTTACATAAAATATAAAAGAAAACTTTTAGTAAAGGCTTTCATTATTTTTTCCATGTAGAATTTTGTCACATTAGTAACGCACAAACTAGTTTTTAAGAACATTAGAAAAGTAGAGAATATATTTTAGACACGCTCAGAATAAGCTTAGATAACGTGTACTAAAGTAGCGTGTGCTGCCGTAATAAAGGAAGTCTACTCGTAGGTTTCCATCCTAAAAATAATTATTGGACAGAATTACAGGACAGAATATAATCCGAGATATAAAAATTTTATCGCGATGAAGATACAGTTTAATATCGCGATAAAAGCAACCTTTTTTTAAATGAACCTTTACATGGTATGTATTTTCAGCAATTTTTTGCTCGTTGTCATAAACGGTCGGTCTCAGATTGCTGATACCGGCAATAATTTGAAGAGTATCACTGATCGCGAGATAGGATCACATAAAGTAGGTTTAGAATAACGATACCAAGAAGCCTGTAAGTTGAAGCCTAGCTTAAAACTCGTTATCAATAATTGATATATGTATATTGTATACCAAAACTTAACGTTCTTAACTTTTGTGAAGCCAGGATCGACATTAGCGCACATTACCCAATATAATGATCATGGGGGGGAAACCACGTACACGTACCACACAAAATATTTCAAGAACTCTGGTTAGAGAAAAAAACAAAAGTCATTAAACATATCGCTCGGGCTTTCCAACGACTAAATCGATAATATTTTAAGACTTGAAGAAGATGGGTAAAAAACTTACTTTTTAACATCAAAAAGAAACACGATTAAATTTCTTTTATGATCATGGAAAATCTCTAGGGATAATATCAAGTTTCTTTGGGCCAATATAATATGACCTTTTATGTCAATCATACTGGAGTCTGGAGTAGGTAATACATAGTTTATGAAATAATTTAGATGTCTGATGTTGCGGAAGTTCGTGAGCACTTTGTAGAAATTACTTATAACCAGGATTACAGAGGTCTATTTACCAGTCCCCTATGTCATAAAGGACTTGTCCATCATGTGCGGTATACTTGGCCACCGCTACCCGCCGGGACGTGCGTGTCGCGGTCGCTTGACGTCGGTCGCGACTCGCGGCTCGCCTGATTTGTGCTAATACGCCGGCTCGCGTGCGCGACCGTCGCCCCTAATAGCTACCGAGAACCGTCCCACGGGGATAGGCTACATATAATGGAATTGGATGCACTTAGGCGAAGTAAATTTTCAAGCAACTAAAAATTCATATCATTGGGCTTATATTATGATTAACTTAAAAGCTTGTAATACAGGCCGAGGGGCTTTTGTTTGAAGTCAAGATACGCGAAGACAGACAAATGACGAGCAACCGATAGGGAGATCGCAGACGACAAACTTTTGTGCGATCAAAGTCTGCGGCTTACATACATTCCGCATGGCGCGCGCCATCAGATTGTATGGAAGCCGCAGACTTTGATCACACAAAAGTCTGTCGTCTGCGATCTCCCATAGGAGTAAAGAAAGAATCTGCAGCATAAGCTACTGTGGCAACGAGTAAATTAGGGTCAGACCTGGCGGTATTATACATAAACCTATTATTTAGGTACATAGTAAAACAAAGCCAAATATAAAATACCGCGATGGCGTGAGTGCATTATTTACGGTAGCTCTCGAAAGATGGTAATGTAACGAACGTGTCTCACGCGAACGCCGCCGCATGCAAGATCGTATCCAGACTTCCCCGTGTGCGTGTGTAACTAGTTTAATATGTAGAGGGATTGGGGCAAATGATTTCTTCACATGATATATCGGTTCATCATTCCCTTCAAGAGTTATGACTCGGTTTAGATCGAGAACCGTGATGGAGATCACTGGAGAGATAAAGTGTGATTTGTGGCTGAGAAAAATTGTTAAACCTGATAATAATTGGTCATTTCTTCTTTGAAATTAATAGAGTCTACTATATAGCTTTCACCATAATTTTTCCTTTAAAATAACTCATGAAAAGATTCGTGACAAAGTAAAATATAACCTGTCAAGAAAGTGAAGAAATTAAAAAGTGGCAACATTGTAGTGTCATCCCTTTTTTCTAGATTGATTTGAAAGGGATGACACTACGATGTTGCCACTTTTTAATTTCTTCACTTTCTTGACAGACTATACATATGTAGGAAAAACATTGGCGCTAAAATTTTATGTGGATGATAAAAAAAAATACCGCCATTACCCCTTCATACAAGAATAGGGTCTCATTAACGGAGTCTGACGAATCTCTAAGTTAAATAAGAAAGCTAAAAGTCTAATTAGTGTGGAGTGCGGCTGCTCACAATGCTCGTAATAAACTCTTTGTTTCAGGTAAAGGAAGTTCTTTGTTTGAGATTCTGTTAGGGCTTGCCGCAGATTTGCCACGGTGAGTGAATTTTGTACACCAGTCCTAACAAGCTCTTTTTTGTATTGTACTTGTTAATAAATTTTTTTCTTTAAAAAATTGCTACTTACATTTTTCTTTGAAAAGAAGTAGGTATGAAGTTTATTGATTTCTTAGTTTTATTGATCAATACTGGCCAATAGACCCATATGGAGTTGGAGAATCCAAACGCGTGACTTATTACTCAGTTATTAGACGTGATTTTCCATATTTTATGATCCGTGTATGTAATATGTATCAAGCTTTGTGTTTATTTTCAATTTAACTAACGGTTAAAAGATCTATCAAACCTATACTTAAACATAAAACTTAGACTTAGGGCCTGTTTCACCACTTCCTGACAAGTGCCAGATAGGCTATCCACCACTTAACTTGACAGATAGAGTATGAAGAATCTGCCAAAAATGTTGTGAATAGCCTATCCGGGACTTTATCAGGAAGTGGTGAAACAGCCCTTATTGTGTTTATTTTTATTATGACATTTTATTTTTTAGATATGTTTTTAATAACTTTACATTGTACGTCCCCCTTAATAGCTCTGTGCTCTGTCACGAATCACCCTTCACATTTCTCTTATTTTCAAAGCTCTCATTCTATTTTTGCGTTTCTGTCATACCTATATTCGGTATGTTTTATATGTATATTATGTAGGATTTTTGTTTAAATTTGTTGTGATTAAAGTTATGTTTTCGTTATTTTGTTGCATTGTCTTGTAGATTTCAACTTTAAAATCACAATATGATTTTAAGTCTTTATGCGTGTAATTTTTCTAAGAGTTTCTTATACCTACCTTAAAATTTAACATGATGGGAGCTATAACCATTATTTCTTGTTATTGATCATTTCATTGACAAGAATTAATAGTGGTTATAGAGCTAAAAACATAATAAAGTTTCCACTTGCCACCAGTTAGGTGTCTTCAAATTCTGTTTGAAATGTATTTGACTGAATTTATATTTTTTGCTTACAGTTAAATTAATCTATGCCAAAGGGAAGCATACGTAAAATCTTCCTTATCGGGACTAGTATATCTGCTGAATGAGTAATGCGTAGCTAATTTAATATTATTGCTCTTTCCGGATAACCTTCGACATACCAGTTCGGGCGACATCTGTTTTGTCAGCAAACATTACTGTTTACTTATTACCTACCGCTTATTAGTACTAATGGAGAACCACCTTCGTTCATTCAAACGCATTTGGAAGGTTGACAGAGGCGAATGATTTTGCAATCCTTTCGACTTGATCGAGTCTGTCGAGCACAGGTCTACATCTGGTTTGCAGAAACCCATAGCGACAGAGTGAGTTGCACGTTGGACATGTTTTTATGTTATTGTGTAACGTATCAAGGCCGCAAAGTTTTAAATCGTTCCACTCGACGTACCTGTCCGACTTGAGGTAAAACATGTTTTCGGGGTACCGTTGGTAAATAAAGAGGGATTTGGCGAGGGAACAAGTTATCCAAAGTAGTGAGTGGATATTGCCAGCGATTCGTTCGAGCCTAGGTATACGCGATAAAAATAAAAATATACTACTTATGTCGCTCTCAAAAGTCACAATATCTTAATTCTATCTCAATGGGATCAAAAATTCTCAATAGGACTCAAAAGTCAAAATATCTAAATTCTAAATTTTATAAAGATTTGGTAGTAACAAAAAAACAGACCCATTTCGCAGTTTTATTATTATTAGTATGGATATGGACAATAAGAGCTATCGTGTTCATTTACTAATACATATTATGTTCCTTGGTTACAAAACCCCCCTCTACCAAACTTTACTCGATTGTAAAATTAACTGGTATACCTACTACAAGTCTATACTCTACACTCTACAGTCTACACTACATGTTATGGTAGCCGGTTCATAAAGACCAATTAAAACAGGTATTTTATAATCCAATACTTGGTACTGATTCAGCATTCATCACAACTAGTTAGTTATCTTTGAGTTTAAACAAGTATGGCTTTCAAGATTTGAGTGCAGAACCCTAAAATCAATATTATACTGTTCACACATGTTCATTCTTTAGTTACCGACCGGTCGTTATACGGTGGATATAACGACATACTATAGTCGTATAATACTTGTTTCGTGCTTTTTTATTATGTTTAAATAATTTAATTTTTAAGTTTATTTATAAAATATCATTTAGTTCAACAAGTTTTACTCAAAGTTTCCATTGGAGTCAAGGTATACTAGTTTCAAGTTAGTTAAGTTATATGGGTTGGTAGAAATCAATCAAGAAATAATATAGATATTAGAAGCGTCACTGTTCTATACATATATATTTGTTAACTTGGGATAAGCACAAGAATAATGTTCCTCGGCGAAATTTCCATAACACTGCTTTCGAAAGGATATTAGACGAGCCGTGATCAAAAGAGTGTATATCACAAGGCGGTTTAAAACTGCCAATTCTCATAACACCCTGAAATATTTTCCCAGAAGATTTACTGAACCGTTGGCGGTCGGAGAGTGGATAATTAATTCACGAATCACGACCGTTCCAGAGCGCGGTCAGGCCGAAAAAAGTTGTGAATCAGCGATGGGTTAGTGGGTGAGAACGTTCCCACAGACCATGTGGTGCATTGTCTCACGCGATGGACAACCAGGTGAGCAACGCTTGCCCAGATTTCAAAATGGTTCCATTTGAATTTTGAAATAACTGAAAATCGATTTAAAAATCGAGCAAATCTCTCGCCATAGCAAAAATTTAAGTGACACTTTGATTATGATGCCTAAAATAATTTTAAAGAAATCTAAAGTCCAGGGGATACAGGTATTGTATAAAATATTATGCGAAAGATTCCTGCAACTCTGAGAGGTTCACGGACGGAGAACATCAGCATTTGCTTGCGTGACGTGGTTGGTTTTTTGCTGGGCATTCCATGAGAATTGAAACAATAGATCTGAAATAATGTTTACTTTAGTAATTAGAGTAAGTTTTTGTTTTACACAATGCGTGGCGGGAACGCTCCGCCATTGTCTGGAACCGAACGTGGGAACTCCGGCGCCGGTGGTGAAATCGGTTACATTAATTCGCTAACGATGGAGTCTTTGTAATTGCGGATATCTGGGTGAATGACTGCTGTGTTTCGTCGCAGATTCAAGGTCCATCGCTCCTCTAATTGATGCATTTTACTATCATACACGAGGAAAAGAAATAATAAGAATATTATCAGACTCGTCGGTTGTGAATTTTTATACAGAGGAAAATTTTAGAACGAGACGATGCGCGACGTCTGGGTTACCTGCTAAACGTGTTTGACTACACGGCTACAGAAGCTGTCTTGAAATACCTGGCGCTGGCGACTCGATACAGCGATATACCAAAACCGTAACGAAACGTTTTACAGCTGAGTCAACTCTGATACTGTACAATAATTAATAATAGTCGAAGTACAGAACTACCGGAGCTGTGTGAATTGTGATATAAACATTTATGACGTCAGAAAGAAAGTATTGGATCAAATACAGTATACATAATATAATACCAGCTTTAAAAGCAAACTGCTAATAACGAAACGGTAGTGATCATTTAAACGTGCAAGAAGTTCAGACATTAATGGCATACAGGTGCAGATATTGACAAACGGAGTAAATACACGAGAAATAATAATATTTTAGTAATATTTGTATGTAATTATGCAATACACGTAGCGCTGGCGACGCGTCGACACGTTCGAGAATCAAATTCAAATGTCAAGGTGAAGGCGGCGCGAAAGGAAACGCCCGGTGACGTCACGGCCGCCATCTTGGACGACAACAGACAACTGTACATGCAGCCGTGTGTGCCGATCACTAGTTTATTTAGGACACAAGACTATCAACGCGAATCTTCATTCATTGCTCCCGAATCGAGTACGTTCTTAGAAATTCTAACTCTTCCATCTACTTTATCTTGCTCTAGATTGTAGAATGTTTAATAGTAACTAAGTTTTTTGATAATAATAACAGTTTAATTTGTAAATATATATTACATAATATATAATATTTACTTATCAAAAATAAGTATTTCCTTTGTCTCCAGTCAGAAACCACAATTCGTCCGACCATTGTTTCTGGACTACGTGCCAAGCACCATGCAGTCATTCCTCAAATGAAATCTACTTAATACGTATAATATAATATTATATTCTGTTTTCCTGAACAAGACAGAGCCACTAAAACAAGTTTGCCGGAACTCGGAGTATACGATACGAATTTTATAATATATTTTCGGAACCGGTTCTTTGTAACGTATTCCACTTTTACCGAGCAACTTTTTTAAAAACGGTAATGATAAAAAAGATATGGACGTGCCGTGGTCAATTTTACAGCAGTTGTGGAGTCACTGCCCTTGCCGTTTCAAAAGTCCGTAGCCTTCAACAGAGTCATTGTTTAAAGAAAAGAAACATGCTAATTTTGATTTGAACGCTTCGCTAAATTCGAAAATATTATTTGTAGTTTTGTTTTTTCGCAAAACCGCAAATTTAAATTCTTAATATGCATAAAGAAATAAGTAACCTTAAAATTTATTCAGACAATAATATTATACTTAAAGAGCAATATTTTTAGAATGAGATAAATCTGAAGTGTTCAAATCTTACCGTATTGGAAGCAAAGTTTATGATTCCGTAATGCCCCAAATGATTTGTACACAATCATCAAACACGAATAAGACCTAAAAACTTTGATACTTTGATTATAAGCTTTGATATTTGAAATAGATGTGAGTTTAAAATCTGTTTATAGATACACGTTATGACATAATATGCAATAGAGAGCTAGAGATAGATGGAAGTGAGTCACTTCTGTAATGAAATGAATACAATTTAACTGTATTCTCCGAGCTTTGGGGCTTGGGGCGGAACGTGTCGGGTGACAGGTGTAATGCCGGAACGAACTATTTCCCAACGATTGCTACAATTTACAATTAATTATCATCAGCGATTAAACGGAACCTCACGTCCATCACGCCGGGCACGTAGAGCCATTGCGCGAGACAGTTATTACGCCCGCGACTGACGGACGGCCTCCTGTACCCATTAATGTTGGATTTTCAGCCGAAATGCAATGCGAAGTTCTGTGTTCTGCATTCCGATGGGTGATTTACAGAGGCTCATCCTTCGCGAACAAATGCGAGCTTTTAGTAACATTTTTGATCTGGTATGGATTTAGATTCCTTACTATAAATGTAACATGATTTCAGACATTTTAAGTTTGAATTGTGGTTGTGGTCTAAGGATCCCCTGATCGTCACATATATGGATGTAAATTGTGATATAACTAAAGATACTATAATTTAGTATTTTATTCAAATCGCATTGCATTAGGTGGCGGTTTACTGTCCTCTAGGATTTTTGTCTGAAACACTATGCCACTATTTATTCCAACATGTGTGTCAGACAAAAATCCTTCAAGAAATTTCAAGAAAGCAAACCCAACATTGATATAACTATCAATGTTGGGTTTGCTTGAAAACACAATTTTGTAGTTTTATTGGAAGTGAACTGGATTAAACAAGAAACATAGCTGCGTCAATGTTGATTTTAGATACAAAGTAGATTTGAGGTGCTGCTCGCAAATTAGAGAATACAGATTCTGGAAGATTTTATGTATCGTTCGTACGCGTTCAGCCATGGCTGTACGCCACAGTTGTTGGGCAATAGTACATGTTTTATGGAGTCGTGTAGCTGTGGGCACTGGGCACGTTCGCTGACAAACGTGAACCTCACGCACGTGGCGACTGAGCAAGCTGGTCTTGTAGCTGTCACGTTTCGGAGGTCACGTTTCACTCTAAACTCATCGGGGTTGGCTCATACTTTTTCTACGTGGTTGGTTCTTTTTGGGGCTTCTAGGGTTGGCGGCTGATGGAAACTGAGCGCTGAAAAATTTTGGTTACCCTAAAACGTTGTTGTAAGCTTCGGTGGCAGTTTTGAGACCAGCTGCTGCGATATTTTCACAATGTTGCTTTGAATAAATGTATTCGTTGTTGCATTGTATTCAAATAGGACGACTGATATTAAAAAAATATGTAGATAACTGGTGACAGCATAAATCATATCGTTTTATTGTGAAAGATATGAATAGATATTGGAACAGACACAATCGATACTGTAATTTCGCTGTTGTTTTACCTTGTTGTGACGTTTTCAGAGTATCGTTATAGTCGCCAAAATGAAAAACAAAAACGTATTTTGTACGATTTTACTTTAAATTGCTAATTGTCTTGAGTTCGGAAGGAAGGAAAATGTTTTCGTTATTCCAAAATAAGGAGACTTGTGACCTCATTTAAAACAAATTACATGCAATTTGTAATTAAATACAAGGTACTTGATCATTAGTTAAGCTGAGCTTAGTTACTGACAACTTTAAAAGTAACCTAGCCCCCGTTCATAAACGAAATGCAAATAAATTCCACCAAAATAGAGAACCGTTTGGTGTCGAATAAAAAGTGTGCATTTGAATGTCTAACCGTGCCTCTGGACGAGTTACGAATTTAAAGTACGTGCTCGTTTTGAAAGATAAAAAGTGAGATTTCATAACGCGGCACGTGAAATTACATATTCAGTACGTGTATTACGAAAAATATGCTCCAAATAGAGTTCTCTGACATCAGGCGATAAGAGATAAGGGTGCGATTGACGCAAGTGCGGATTATCAATAGATAGTGGATATTTATAGGACTGGCATTGACTCGAGCCGCACGACAACAATGTGCCCAGATTAGCTTGATAAAACAATTTTTACGAAATTTTTCCTCATACACATGGATGGAAAAGTACTACGAAAAGTCATCCACATACATAGAATATATTGTACAGGTTTTACGAGTGAAGCTTTTGTACGTTTTGTATTGAATCAATCAAGATTCGTAGACTGTTGTTTACGTTTACATTAGCTAAAGATAACTAAACTCAGGTGATTAGAAAAAGCAATGTAATTGTTTTTAAAATGATACGTGTACAAATCTATACTCGGATTTAGAATACCAATAAAATTAAAGTCGAAACATTTATCCGTCTCTCACTTGGTAGGTATAGGTAGAGAATGAGATAAATAAAACAATAAGAGAGTTCTAACTCCTAGGATATAAATGATCGTGTCGTCTTAGCCCTCTAGATTTGCGTAGAAAATTGAGTGCAGTTCGCAAGTACAGTTAGTGAGTGGGTTGTAAGAAGGTGTAGTGCGTTAACCTTATTTAGCTAACACTCACCAGATAGTATAAATAGCGTAAGGTAATGCACGAGTGTTCATAGAGCCATACCAGACCTTGTGAAAGGCATTGATAGTAAACTATCGAAATAGGCGCTACAATGTTGAAATCAACTACGATAACATGGCGCGCCCCTCCAAAATTCAAAACGTTTGAAGTGCGTTGTCAAAACGTTTGAAGTGCGTTGTCAAAACGTTTGAAGTGCGTTGTCAAAACGTTTGAAGTGCGTTGTCTTGCGCGGTCGGCTAGTTATGATTAGTTGACCAACAAATCTTGGTAATAAGTGACATTAAGTGAAATATTACGTGTACTGTGATTGGTTGAATACTTACTACATACAAACTCTTTCATAAGGATGTGACTACACACATTGAAACAGTAATTTGGAGGGGCGCGCCATGTTACCTTAGTTGATCTCTACCTAAATTGATTTATCAAGGAAAAATCTGGGGCTTTAGTCAAGTTGTTTATTGCAAATTCTAGCGCAGTAAAATAAATACATGAAAAATGTACGAGTACATAAGGCATCGAAAGTACCATTAAAAGCGACGAATGCATTTAAATACTATAATGTAAAAAAGCTGTACCTATAAATATGTTCTGAGATTTTTATGAAACACTGTATAGTGATCCTTTTGTTGATAATATGACTGCAGTGCTATCAGTGAAATATGATCAACGATTGTCGAAGTGCTTGTATCGTTGTGTGCAGCCGGATCATGTACCTCTATAGAAGGTGATAGCATATCGCTAGCCACTGATACTTGGCAATAAAATAACAAACCACGCTCTATATACTAATTTAATTAGGTACTAATCGAATCTTTTTGGATTTAGGTTTGCGAAGATGATCCATTGATAAGTCATAAATCATAATATAATTTGTAAAAATTCTAACTAAATTAAAATTTGCTTCAGATAAGTGGCCTACTTATCTGAAGCAAATTTTAATTTAGTCGAATTTTTACAAATTATATTATATAGAATAAGTAAGAAATTTTTGAAAATAAAATTATTACAAAGTGCAGTACTAGAATTTTTATTTTTTGGGATGGATTCACGAAATTTCATGCTGGCTGCGTTTCTACTCTAGATGAGCTAAGCTGCGTTGCGATGAATGTGTTTTACAAGAACCAATAGTTTTAGTCAAAATCTGATTAAACTACTTTTAAGCAGATATTATTGCTCACTGTTTGGACTTTAGAGGTATCTCTGGTGTATTTACTGCGTAAAAAAATATCCACAGCCCAACATAGAACTGGCTTACGGCATAAGGTACTAATTATGTATTCTGTGCTTACGGCTGCGTTGGATCGCGAGGAGAGTAGACTTTCGGGGAGGAAAGTCTACTCTAAGAGGAGAGGAGGCCTTTGCCCAGAGCAGTAGGACAGAATGGGCTCTTAAAAAGAACCTCCTCCTATTTTGGAAGTCGGTTAAAAGTGTATTAAAAAACCTACACAGTTACAGTTAACATTACATAAATTACAGTCGTATTTTAACCTGGAGGCTATCATTCTGTCGGTGGTGGTGTTCTACATTATTTTTCTTCTCTCATGACAGGAACACGAGACTGTAAAAACGTAAATAGTAACATATTTACCATCGACGTTTTTACAGTCTTGGTATTAAAAAACAACTGAACATTTTTACAACCATAGTAACTGGATGATTATTGATTATTATTATTGAATGTTAAAAAATAATGTTTATAAACGTGATACGAGTGAAGTCCAGTAGTGATCACGTGCTTATCTCGGTGGTCACTGGAGGCAACGTAAACATGACAGCATATTGCGTAGCATCGTGGCTATCACTATGTTTACACAGTAGTCAGTACCTACACAGTCGCTGCGAATGCCCAATAAGGTAATGTGTAACGAATAATCTGAAAGACTTGGACTCTACTCTTATTTGTTATCCCCCTTTGCCTTATTTGTTTTGTTTGACTCAACTCAAATCTAAATGTGACTACTATAAATAACTATATTTTTCTCGACGGTTGCAAATGTATGCCAACAAAAAGTCCGCCTGATGCTCAGTTACAGGAAAGATCTCTTAAAACCCAAATCAAACTACAACTCGATACTTTTGTAGAGTAATGCAATGAATCAGAAAATAAAAGGTGGTAAATAACAGAAATCAGAGAAACATGCGAAACAACGAGCGAAACTAGTGATATTGTTATCAAATACATTTTAATTAAAATGGAATATTTATAGCTGCTCATTACACTTGTTTGCGGTCACCCAATTAAAGCGTATCGTGCAATGTTTTTCAACGTTATCACGCTATCAATATGTGGGAATATAAATACATTCATAATGAGAGCAGAGATTGTCACGTAAGAGATACGCGTCACAGACGGACAGAAGTTTCAAGAACATGATAAGGACAATGTATAGTGTATACTCAATATACCCTTCGTGAGTGGTGCTGGTGGTATCTACTGCGATACCTGCAATCTACATACAACGTGATGCATTGTTGACATTCAAAGTGCCACGATTGTATCAATTCGTACTAGACTCGCCGAAACTGCGTCTTAAAGATGTAAAATAAACCAAATGTTGTATACGTTTATTCAAGTTTCAGGTACCTATTGAATCTCTAGTTCGTAAGTTTACGGCCTTTTTAAGCGGTAAAATAAAACAATTATTGTTGTCATTATCTTCATCTACATAATGATATTCTTCATAATTCGAGTTAACAGGTTTTTTATGGGGCGGAATCCTTAAAATAAAGTAATTATTGTACTGCTTATCTCTACCAACCTCCAGTATAATATTCCAGATAATATCTAGTTACATTCTAGTTTATCTGGTTGATAACGTAACTGTCTTTGTGTTGAGCTGGTGGGTGATAGAGCCTTCTGTTTATGCATCATCAGCATTATTATATTTATCATCAATGGAGTTTTAACTGTGGGTAATATAATCTACATCAAAATTAAAAACTTAAAGCACATAAACGCAGCTGAGTACAAAAAGAAATTAATTTATTACGTAATCGAATACATTAGACACGTAAGAAAAGATAATGAACTTCTAAGTTTTACAGAATCTTAAATTACGTAACTATAAACGTATGATGTATATTCAACTACGTACCGGCACGTAGTACGTAACGTGGTCGATGTTGATGATGAGACGTAAATGAATTTAGAAGCCTGAGTTACACGCGAATTACGTACATAATTAGAAGCGACTGAATGATTATCGAGACACGTAAGAAACGAACATGATAATGAACGTCGAAGCCTATTAAAGACACAAACTACGTTATTACAAATAGACATGATACTCCTGAATACTGAACCTATTACCTAAAATCCAACAGTTTCAAACAACTTGCTGACAAGTGACAACCGACTAGTGGTTTTTGACGGAACCATCACATTCTTTAAAGTACGTTATAAATTATAATGAAGGTATACTGGTACGTACACGTATGTAATTGGAAACTTCAGTGTCGACTGACTGATGATGATGAGACGTAACCAACATACATGATAATGGACGTCACGACACGGACGGCCGGCGTGTCAGATAACATATCACCCCGGGAACTTTCCACTCTCGTGTCGCCGTAGTAACTTTTGTTGTTGCACCCAGCCGGATGTTTTTATATCTGATAAGATGTACGGAATGACCCGTCTGCCACCTCCTACGAGATCCTTGATCTTGCATCTGTTTTTGCAACTGTCTGGACTCTTTGGTTCTCTTTCCAGTCTCTCTGGGCTCCGTCTTCCCTTGTTCTCTCTATCTCTCTCTCTTGCCTTATGCTTTCCCATGTCCATGGTGCTTCTGGGTGGTAAATTTCAGTAAAACTGAAGTTGCTGTCCGTGTTGTTTCATCGAATGCCCGGTAATACTCTTCTCTCTCTTTCTATTCTCTCTCCCTACTGACCTCTCCTTTTTGTGTCTAAGGAGCTATTGTTTTATGGCGATTTACTGCAATTGAAAATTGTTGTGGAAATGTATGGTATCTCAACACTCTGAAAAAATCTTTAAAAAGCAGGTTTCGTAATTTACTATTACGACTTAACTCCAATTGTTATTAAAGATGATGAAAGTTCATCACCAACATTCATAAATCACTTTATTTTAAATTCTTTATGAGATAAGTTGACCATGATTCGATAACAGGAAAAGGTTAATAAATAACAGTGTGGTTTCATTATATTTTTATATTCTTGTATATTATGTTTATTCCGTATCGCTAGTGCCAGCATTGTCGTATCGATGCCTATGAAAACAGTAGGAAAATTTCCATTACAAAATCATATTATACTCGTAATACCTATAAGTATTACATGATTTTGTAGTGACCATGAATGTTAAAGTTTATTTTAAGTGAACGAGGATGGATATTCAAAGCTACTTTGTCTAAATGTAAATTCACTTCTTCCATTTTCCATCAGGTTAAAGATATAAAGAGGTATAATGCATATTTCACTGGTTCAATGTGGTAATTAGGGTATGTTATTCGAATATTCGAATACTCGTTTTATTGGAATATTCGACGATTTTATTATTCGAATATTCGTCAAATAATTTTTCGAATAATTCGAATAGTAAAAATATTTTTATTTTTGTTTAAAATGCTATCAAACATAAAATTAACATGGAATAAGAACATAATTAAGTTTATTTCAGAAAAATAACATTATTTATGAATATTCTACATCTTTAATGATATACAGTGTGTAACAAAAATAAGTGGTAATACTTTAGAGTATGTACGTGTAGGATGTAGAGAGTTCACTGTGAAAGTAGCAGCTCTGAAAGACGAATTTTTTTTTCACTTTTGTATGGGCAACGAGACTAGAGCGTCACGAGATTCCCCATACAAAAGTGAAAAAAAAATTGGTGACTAGGTGAACTAGGTGAACGTGGATCGAAAATATCAAAAAGACGGGTGAGCTGGCTTAGTATTAATGAACAGATATCATAACGTCGAATATCATAATTATTATTATTTAATCTCAACTGCTGCCTAGCAAGACTAAAGCATAATCACAGGAGAAAAATAAAATGTGCTACGATCAAAAACGGTTTACACTTTACAGCCTTTCTTTTATTGCCCAGATGTTACCATAAAATATACATTTTAAAAGTGTTTAACAATAAAAATTAACTATGTCATTTACAAAGATTTATGTTGATAAAAGTAAAAATAAGAATTGCTTACTTCATAGTAATAACAAAATAGGTTGTACATGGTTGTACTAAGCTTTTTGTTACTTTTATTCAGAGTTTTTCAAATTTTTTGAATTATTCGAATAATATTCGAATTATTCGAAAACTTTTGCAAAATATTCGAATTATTCGAATAGTAAATTTGTCGAATAATAACATTCCCTAGTGGTAATTAATTCTAAAAGGATATTTTATCGCGCAAGCACTAAGCATGCCTTGGTAAGACTAGAGCAATTTTACAAAACCCAGAAGATAGCTTAACGCATGCTTCTACAGAATATCTTTAGAACGAGGTGTATAGTTTAATTCTGTGTTTTACAGCTTTTACTCTTTTGATGATATCCACCGACCGTCCTATTTAACTTGTCAGAGGTAAAGCAAATCTAAATCATCTATCTGTAAACATCTTCTATAAAGCTGAAGAATTTTTTATACACCAGATGTTGAGTTGGAAGAAGGCAAATATATCTGCGAAAACCGTATGCAAATCGGATCAGTAGTTTTCGTGTTAAAGCAAGGCTTTAAATACAAAATCTGTCCCCCTCTTTCGTCCCTTTAGAGGGGTGGGGGGAAATTTTTTATACACCACATGTTAAGTTGGAAGAAGACAAATATATCTGCGAAAACCGCATTCAAATCGGATCAGTAGTTTTCGAGTTAAAGCAAAAGTCTTATACAAAATCTGACCCCCTCTTTAGTCCCTTTAGAGGGGTGGGAGGAATTTTTTTATACACCACATGTTAAGTTGGAAGAAGACAAATATATCTGCGAAAACCGCATTCAAATCGGATCAGTAGTTTTCGTGTTAAAGCAAAAGTCTTATACAAAATCTGACCCCCTCTTTCGTCCCTTTAGAGGGGTGGGGGGAAATTATTTTATACACCAGATGTTAAGTTGTAAGAAGACAAATATATCTGCGAAAACCGCATTCAAATCGGATCAGTAGTTTTCGTGTGATAGTGGAACAAACATACAGACAGACAGACAGACAGACAGACAGACAGACAGACCGACAGACAAAAAAGCTGACCACATTTTTGGCTTCTATAGCGATGTAGTGACACCCTCCGCTTATTATTTTTTGAATATCTTTAATTCATGAAGCCCCAAGCGGCCACATCCGGCCGCGATAACAATGAAAAAGCTATTGTGTCTCGTTTTGCCACGAGTCACGACTGATGGGTTAATGTACAGAATCTTCATTTCTACAGTTTTATTATATGTATAGATATAGATTATAAAGTAGTCACTAGATAGCTATTTTATAAGCTCTTTTGGATTAAAAGCTGTGTTAATCCTTAACTACTACCATTCCTTGAAGTTTGATGTTTGTTATTGATGAATGTTCATTTTTTTTATCCTGTTTCATATTTCTTAAATCTTATTGCGACTTATGCGTTAGAGATAATAAGTAATTTTACTTTTGCCTTTCTAATAAGGTAGCAAGATCTTTAAAAACTTTTATAAAGTAAGGATTTTTATGAAAAAGAATTAAGTAATTATAATGTACAACTAGCTGTTGCCCGCGACTTCGTCCGCGTGGACTATAGTTTATATGTAGTTGTTCCCGTATATCAATTGAATAGTTAACGTGCAAATCATAAAACTTATTAAAAGTATATAGTGTGGGACAATATACTTTTATGGTATGATAGATGTTCCGCGCGGCTTCGCCCGCGTAATTTAGGAATGTCATAGAAACCGTACATTTTTCCGCAAAAAAAGAAACATAATCTGTATGTCCTTTCACGTGGTCTATTCTTCATGTGTGCCAAATAACATAAGAATTGCTCCAGTAGTTAGTTCCTGAGATAAGCGCGTTCAAATAAGCCCTTTCAAATAATTTCCCCCGTTTTTTCCACACTTTCCTCTATTTCTTCGCTCCTATTAGTCTTGTCGTGATAATATATAGCTTATAGCCTTTCTCGATAAATGGGCTATCTAACACTGAAAGATTTTTTTCAAATCGGATCAGTAGTTCCTGAGATTAGCGCGTTCAAATAAGCCCTTACAAATAATTTCCCCCCGTTTTTTCCACACTTTCCTCTATTTATTCGCTCCTATTAGTCTTAGCGTGATAAAATATAGCCTATTATAGCCTTCCTCAATAAATGGGCTATCTAACACTGAAAGAATTTTTCAAATCAGACCACTAGTTCCTGAGATTAGCGCGTTCAAACAAAAACTAACAAACTCTTCCGCTTTATAATATTAGTATAGATATGTAGCGTCACATGCATCTTAAACTGTCTCTATTAGTCATGAAAGAAGCAATGCGAAATAAAATAAAGAAGACGCGTCGCGAAATGCAGAGAAGCTATAAAACGTTTATGAATGAAATGAAATGAAAAGGTGCAAAGAGGATAATAAATAACGTAGTTTTATTGCGAAATGTTTCATCCACCTATTTCCAGTCACGATTCGCGAGAAGTTTATTTCAGAAAAAAAAAACTTTTTTAAGAGCAACTATTGTCAGTTACTTAATTTTTATAAATCAACAGTAGCGGTAGTTGACTGATTTAAAAAACGGCCAAGTGTGAGTTGGACGCGAGTCTAACTTGGCTGGTTTTGTGAAAATTTTATTTTTATTTATCACTTATCAGTTATCACTTATCAGTTATCACCGTTCGCTTTTTTTAGATGCAGTCTGGAGACAGACATCGAAGTGTTAGTAATAGGAACCCTTTTTTAACCCCCGACAAAAAAGAGGGGTGTTATAAGTTTGACGTGTCTGTCTGTCTGTCTGTCTGTCTGTGTGTCTGTCTGTGGCATCGTAGCGTCCAAACGGGTGGACCGATTTTGATCTAGTTTTTTTTTTGTTTGAAAGCTGACATGATCGAGAGTGTTCTTAGCTATAGTTCATCATCATCAGCCTGCTCAGTGCTGGAAAATCGCGGTTCATCTGGTCCGTGAAGGGCCGATTAGCGACTTGCAGTCGTTTGGTAGGCTTTATATTTTGCATTCTAGTTCGTGATATTTGTGAATACACATTAATGGAAAGTTGACCTGGTGTTGCAGCATCACCTGGTAATCAATAGGATATCCAACTCCTCGCCAACTTAGAGCAATGGTTTCGTGTTTGGGCTCATTTTAATTGCGACACCTAGTAAGACGTAGATAAACAGTAAATTTTTGCATGCTGCTCCTGCAGCATCACTTGGATTCTATTGGAGCCGAGCTCCATATGAACCCAAGGTGGAGGTTTCATGTTTGGACTAATGTTGACGGCCTCATCCAAGAAGACATTCACAGATGGTATTAATTGGGATATGATCCTATCGATAGGAATTATTCTGCACTATTATAACCAAAACAAGTTTAATAATCGGCCAAGTGCGAGTCGGACTCGCGCACTAAGGGTTCCGTACCATTATAGAGCAAAATTAGCCCAAAAATTGTGTTTTTTGTATGGGAGCCCCCCTTAATTTTTTATTTTATTTAAATATTATTATTAAATATTAAAGTGCACATAAAACTAAGGACCTTGAGTAAAATTCCTAAAAGTACCTACCTGTTGCCATTATTGATATAGAGCCAAAAAGGCCAAAAAATCACGTTTGTTGTATGGGAGCCCCCCTTAAATATTAATTTTATTTTGTTATTAGTATTTGCTGTTATAGCGGCAACAGACATACACAATCTGTGAAAATTTCAACTTTCTAGCTATTACCGTTCTTGAGTTACAGCCTGGAGACAGGCAGACAGACGGACAGACAGACGGACAGATAGACGGACAGACAGACGGACAGACAGACGGACAGACATCGAAGTCTCAGTAATAGGGTCCCGTTTTTACCCTTTGGGTACGGAACCCTAAAAAGTATGAAATAAAATTAAATTAAGAAATTTAAAAAAACCCCCGCCAAACAACTTTAAAAAGTAATGAAATAATATTTACTGACTTTAATTAGTTGAAATAATTCCTAAGTTTAAAGTGATATTTTAATCCATAATTGTTGTCAAGGTGTGTCGGGGGACCGCTAATGTTTGATGTCACATAACACTATAGTTTAAGGGTCAGTTAACAGCGAACCGAATCGATACTTAATCAGTCACTTGGCGATACAAAATTCAAAAGACGCTGTTGACGGTCCCCCGACACACCGTGACAACAATTATGGATTAAAATATCACTTTACACTTAGGAATTATTTAAACTAATTAAAGTCAGTAAATATTATTTCATTACTTTTTAAAGTTGTTTGGCTGGGGTTTTTTTTAATTTCTTATTATCCTTTGGTTACGGACTACGGAGCCCTAAAAATGATTTCTACTTTGGGCGCTTCTTGGAAATGGTGATCAGTGACCAACATTCCCAAGGTGTGCCTAAACCAATAAAAATGTAGCTAATTAACACTTACAAGTATGTACCTAGTACCTACCTTATAAGTTATAACTAACGATTCGATCGCTAGCATTTCAAATGTACTGCCAGAATGTCTGCTACATTTAGTTGCTATCTCACACGGCAATATCGAAGGAAGTCAATATTTACTTACTCTATCTACTACCTTATCTAAAGACTCAGTCGATTCGCAGACAAGCGACCTTACCTTACAAGGCTTCAAAATATGCTCTTGGTGCGTGAATATAAAGACAAGCAAAGTAATACTGAAATAAATGGATACTTTGATGATCGAATAGGTCTATGTTTTGTTCTAAATTTCAACAAAACATGCAATGATGTAACGATGTAAAAGTACCTTACATAACATGTTTTCTTGAGTCATGTTTACGCTAATTGTGTTGCAGAAGATAATATTTATAAAAGATAGTTTTTATCGCATACAAAACCGCATACTACGCATTAAGCTACAAATGCGTAGGTACTTTGGTAAACTTGATTATTTTATATCAGTTTCCCGCTACATTAAAAAAATCCTGTAAATCTGTATTTTCTGCCTAAACGTTAGTCAATTTATGTTGATTTAATCAAAATCCGTTCAGTAGATAGGCTTGAAACATCCATACAAACACATCCATATTTGTATGGATACATATCCTTATAAACTTACTCATGTACGAGTAGTAGGCTGTAGAATATTCCAAACACAATACAATGTTAACGGTATCTCTGCCTCTACGAGTACCTCCCAAGCACCACAAGGGTTTTTTGTCTGTTCGGACAAGACCAGTCTGTTGAGTGTTTACCAACGCTTATCTTCAGAGAACTATGTCGTTGATTCCTACGTTCGCTATCGTATTTGTTTTGCGTTTTTCCGAGTAGTGGGTATCTATGACATGCTCTCTGCTTCGTGTTTCTTCCTTGATAATATTACCAAGGTCTAGTTTTTTTTTGTTCAAATTCGCCAGAAACACGACAATTTTTTTGGATGTATGTTTATACTTTATATTATAGACTCTTGAAATATTTCAAGAATTTATTAGTTTATGTACTCCTGATATGAATAATAAAATCTGGTTTTGGTAACTGTTTTGTTACCAGGAATTACATATTGCTCAAGTGTGTACGCAGTCCACAGCAGCATTTCTTTTTATTTTGAAACCCAGTGGACGAATGATTGACACTACAGTAAGAGATGAGGACGCTGGGGATAAGGGGGCGTCAACAAATTACGTGAGGTGTTTAGGGGGGGGGGGGGGGGGGGGGGTCGAGTCAAATCTCACCTAATCTCACGTTGGGGAGAGGGGGGGGTCTCGGCAAATCTCACGTAATTTCAAAAATACGATTTTTCTCAACAAAATGTTGAGAAAAATCGTATTTGATATTTTAGTCCATTTCATCCAGATTGTACGTATGCTTAAGATTTAATCGTAAGCGTAATTGTTATACGATTAAGATCATTCACAAATTCGTTTGCAAGAAAATCTACTGACTGTCAAATCAAACGTTTACGTAAGAAACCCACATTTTGAAAATCTCACGTGAGATTTGTGGGGGGTTGAATAAAATCTCACGAAATCTCACCAGGGGGGGGGGGGGGGTCAAAAAATTCAAAAGAACACCTCACGTAATTTGTGGACGCCCCCTAATATTATCAGACAATCAGGTGTAATTTGTAAAGCCTGTAATAGCTGCATTGATTTGACCAAAGGTGTAAACAGCTTCTTCCAATGCGAGAATCGAACCAATTCCGATTCAAGAGCCAACCTCTCAACCACTGGACGTTGGAGACTTTTTGCGGGGAATTCTATCAGTACTGGACTTATGTGGTAACATACGCCGTTTTCGAGTAATCGACCCACAAAGTGGTATAAGTTGGTAAATTTCCCCATAGAATTTCCATATTTTTGTTTTATAATAAATGGAATAACTTATTTCCTAAGTTTTATAAAAAGTTTTCCACACAAAACTGACTATTGCATGATATCATTGGTGCCGATGCGGTTTGCCTGTTTATACGATTGTAGCCACTCCATGTTTACCGTTCCTCGCTTACTGTTTTCCTCTTTCGTCAGCTTTTTTGTTTCTAGGTGGTGGTAATTAATAATTATGCCAACCACAGATTCATATTCTGTATGGCTTTGTTTGGTTTCTACTTACAAACTTAAAAGTTCTATTAATTGTGTTTTTTAAAAACTTTATTGTATAGTATACAAAAAAAAATAGTTAAGATTTTGAATTAAAAAAAAAATAAAGAGTTTGAAATGGTAACAATAATTAATTATATATCAATGCCATCGATACCTTTAGCAAAGAGCTATTAAAACACTTATACTGTACCTGCGAAAGAGGTTCTAGATTTTTTAACATGTCTTTTACCACTAAAGCCGCTTAAAGGAATTGCCTGCGAGCCGGATTGATGTGATACAAAATTAAAGGTACACCTAAGTTGCAGGAACAATCGATTCAACGATAAAATGTGCAAATAAATAATTGACCCTACCAAATTAAATGTACCGTATAATTTTAATACGAAGACCCTAAATAACCGTAGGCCTTGAAATCCCTCTTCCTTCAAAGAGAAAGTTAGGTGGCCAGCATCACCCGGGAGATCAATAACCGGTGCGGCCGGGTCGCGGGATCCTTGGCCTGGATATCGACTCCCGGGTGAAGCCGGGACACAAGACGAAGATGCTGGAGTTCTAATATTGGAGAGGCCATTAGCGACAGAAATTAATGGCGATGTCCATCTTGAAAATATTGAAAATTGTAGAACAGTCGGGGGTCTTAGTAAAATTTTTAACATACTTGAATTGATGGTATGATAAAAAATTGGTTGTTTTGTTAAGTATCGTTTTATATCTCGTTCTTCGTATGCATGAAAGAAAAGGCGTAGAAAAATAAAAATTTAACCTATCAACCCAGTATCAACCCCCATATAAAGGACACCGGCGACCGCGACAACAATAGAATAACGATAGATTTCCAAGAATCCGCGATCGAAGGGTTGAATCCAGACTGACCAGCTAGAGTTTAATGCTAGCTTTAGATTGATGTAAGTCACAAGCTATAATAGGGCTGTAAGAAAATATACCTTGATAAATGGTGATTGATTCTGAAAAAATATTTTTCTAAAAAATATATATTTCACTAAAGAATTACTCGTAAGCACTCACAATAACAAAACAATTTTGGATCAATAATAAAAAAAAAACAACAAATTATAATGCAATGATTTATTCTGCCTTACAATTCGGAGTTTCGTGTAATTAAAAGCAATCTGTCTGTCTGTTTGGCTCTTCACGCCCAAACTGCTTAACCGATTTTGCTAAAATTTGGCGTGGAGATACTTTGAGTCCCGGGAAAGGACATAAGATACTTTTTATCCCGGAAAGATGTACGGTTCCGACGCGATAAACTGATTTTGGTGCAACGGAGTTGCGGGCGTCATCTAGTAGTAAATAAAATACACGAATCTTCTCTTAACATTCTCAAGAAGCATCTGTTCATAAAAAATTTCTTCGCCCTACCACAGAATACATAATAGTACCTTATGGCCCTACTCAAGACAATAAATATTAAGCTACTCGTAGCAAAAGACATATTCGAGTAGTACATAAAGAATCAAGCGAGTAGAATATTTACGATGCTCCAGTTGTGAAGGTAATAATAAACCGGGAGAGGAGTTTAAAGACCGGGTCACATCGGCAACCGGGCCAAGGATTCTGCACCGCTATTGATCCATTGACAAGACTCTTTCGAGAGGGTTGACAAAGAGACACAGAACTCAAAAAGAAGACACGTTTATTCTGTTACCACCTAGACTCAGGACAAGGGGAGAGGATTGGGTGTTGAACTTGTAATAAACCTGAAAAAACGAGCAATGCTGAGTTACAGTTTTTTTTAATTAAATAAGGAGCAAACGGGTCACCTGATGGAAAGCAACTACCGTCGCCCATGGACACTCGCAGCATCAGAAGAGCTGCAGGTGCGTTGCCGGCCTTTTAAGAGGGAATAGGGTAATAGGGGAGGGTAGGGATGGGAAAGGAAGGGAATAGGGTAGGGGATTGGGCCTCCGGTAAACTCACTCACTCGGCGAAACACAGCGCAAGCGCTGTTTCACGCCGGTTTTCTGTGAAAACGTGGTATTTCTCCGGTCGAGCCGGCCCACTCGTGCCGAAGGATGGCTCTCCCACGTGTAAAGTAAACGTAGTTTAGTAATTAAATTTTGTTTCTTAGTACGTACTGAGTTACTGAGTCGTTTTTGACAGGAATTATTTTTGATTAGCTAACGGCAAAAAGTTAACTGATCAACGACAATAGTGAAAAGCTAAACACCTATCAGAAAACCTTAGAAACCGGACATTACACTCATAAAGTCACGCAAACCATCGCCGCTTCATACGATACTTTATGGTGCAAATCTATATTTTGATACTAATTGAAATGTGACCTATAATCAGCATAACGAAGAAACAGTTTCCACAAAAAAATATACCCAACTTTTAAGTTTAATATTTTTAGCGCTGCACGGCTCAAGAACAGCGAATCGTACGTACACTGCGAGAAGAAATTATTGCGCAGTGCCATAACCTATTTGGTCATTACTCATTTGATGTAATGACTATAATTATAATAATGCTTACAATAAAACAATTACTTGATGTCTAGATCGATCTCCTCAAACGTTTAAGCGTACAGTGTAATCGTAATAAACAAGTGCATTTGCAATTTCGTTCTGCGCCATTTCTCCATCCTCTGGAATGATTTTTGCTGAAGTCATCTGCGCATCAGCCAAAATCGATGGTCACTGCGCACGCGCGCTGCGCCCTCCGGCCGGTCGATACGTGTGGTACGTCACCCCTCCTCAGTCTGAGGTAAACGAACGTTATGATAGGTCTAGAACCGTAGGGCTACACTTGACGTTGGTCGTTTTGTAATTCTTTAATCCGATTTTGCGCTATATTTGCGTGACCCATACCTTTTGGGCCTTTCCCAAGCTTTGGATTAATTCGCAGCTGATTAATCTTGCTACGTTTACCTGTACTCTTATCGTGTACAAAAACACCAGTTAAGCTTTAATTTACTCCGGTAAATTAAAACTTAGCTTACGCTTCAGAATTGTTTTGCTTTGAATTTTAAATGGTACTGGAATTTCTAATTGTCATTTACTAGAGCGTATTTGCTACGTTTACTTATGTCACAATTATTATCTCAAAACTTGATTTAGATTACGATGCAATTATATAAAAATAAGTCTTCTATAATATTTTTACCGATCCTTTAGTCATTTCTAATTATTATTAGTAGCCATTTCTGGTCAAAATTCAAAGACTCAGTAGTCATATCAAAAGCAGATGGCACTTCAAAATCAATACCCCATAAAACTACTCATCTATGTATATGTCACCGTAAGATTGTAAACACCGCGAGATTGTAATATGACGAAGTGATGGATTGTAAACAAACAGTTTTCCGGTGATTTTAAATTAATTATTTCGTATTTAAAATAACTTCAATGCCAAATGGTATGAGATGTGTAACATAAAATAAAATTAGATATATTTAAAGTGCTGTTTGAATGTTCGGTTATTAAAATTAACCTAATTTTTAATTCAAACTGCACTTTAAATATATCTAAATTTTATTCAATATTATACATCAAATATTCAGGCAATTGAAGTTATTTCAAATACGAAATAATTAATTTAAAATCACTGGAAAACTGATTGTTTACAATCCATCACTTCGTCATATTACAATCTCGCGGTGTTTACAATCTTACGGTGACATATACAATCAATCTGATAAATATTTTAGCTCGTAAACGAATTTCGGTACGCAGGGTACGCCTGGGAATGTGACGTCACGGATCAATACTATCCCCCCCTTCGCCCTACGCCGCATTGGATATGATATAACGGATCGCTCTAGTCACCAAATAACTTTTTCAAGGGTACATAATAACATTCGCGACACGCGGCGTAAGTTGCGGTGATAAAGCTACGGGACTACGAAGCCTGAAGGGTAGAGACATGTAGAGACGGTCTGGAAACAGCGCTTAGCAACAATGATTTTCCCACAGATAACGCTTTAGAACCTTAAATAAGTAAGGCACTGATTTAAAGGGGCAGTTGTAAATAGCAGTTTTGGTAAGTAAAAAATTATAAATGGCACGTTCAATAATTACTTTAGCAGTTAAAACTAAGCAGTAAATTAAACAAAAATGAGTAGTAAAAAATAATAAAATGGATAATTGAAAACATTATTGAACAGTAAAATAATTAAATGAGCAGTAAAAATTAATGAATGAGCGGTTACGTCTGGGCAGTAACAAATCGGAATTTGTCAGTAAGAAATCTCATTCTAAGCAGTTCTCCGCGCTAAAGTAAAAAACCGTGTTGGATATGTTTTAAGGGCCCCCGAGACGGTCAAACGGTTTGATTCAAACACGTAAATTTTGGTTCGACTCAAACCATTTTGATCGTTTACGAGGGCTGCTATTTATGTATCCGGAATTAAAAAAAGAAACAAACATATATAATTTAATATGGTTTTATTGCTTTTCAAAATATTCGCCGCGATGATCGACACACTTTTGCATACTCTGGAACCAATTTTCATAGCACTTTTTCCATTCTGATTGAGGTATCTCCAAAACGTGCATTTTGAACGCATCAACAGCCTCTTCGCGGCTCGAAAAACGTTGACCACGTAATTTGTTCTTCGCGTATGGAAATAAAAAGAAATCGTTAGGTGCCAAATCAGGGCTGTACGGCGGATGACCAGTCAATTCGATCTTTTGACCCTCCAAAAACTGAGTTGTTTCAGCTGAGGTGTGACAGCTAGCATTGTCGTGATGTAATATGATTCTGCGTTGTCGGTTGCCCTTTCTTATTTCTTCAAAGACTTCTGGTAAACAAATGGTCGTATACCATTCAGAATTAACCGTTTTACGATTCTCTAATGGCACTGTAGCCACATGTCCATTAATTCCAAAAAAACAGGCGACCATTTGCTTCAAAGTACTTTTTGCACGAGTAACTTTTGTTGGTTTCGGCTCATCTTGGAACACCCACACCGTTGACTGTTGTTTAGTTTCGGGGTCATATGCATAGATCCAAGATTCATCACCTGTGTAGATATTATAAACGGCTTTTGACGTACCACGGTTGTATTTTTTTATCATTTTTTTGCACCAATCGACACGAGCCCGTTTTTGATCGATTGTCAAGTTGTGCGGAATCCAACGCGAACATATTTTTTTTACAGCCAAATGTTCGTGTAATATCTTATGTATGCTCGTCATACTTATGCCTAAGGACGCCTCTATCTCGCGATATGTAACATGACGATCACGCATTATTAGTTCCCGCACAGCATCTATATTTTGTGGGACAACAGCTGTTTTTAGGCGACCTTCTTTATTTTCATCCGTGAGCATAGACCGCCCACGATTAAACTCACTGTACCTTGTTGTAAACCTTGGTTTTTGATGGTGCTTCATCTCCAAAAGTTGCGGTGAGTTGAATAAAGCACTGTTGTTGATTTAGCCCACGCCGAAAATCGTAGTAAATCATTGCACGAAAATGTTCACGCGTTAAATCCATGGCAAATGAAGACACGCAATTTTCAAAATGACGCCACAATGGAAAAATAATTGACAGTCACATGAAACAAAATGTATTCTTCAACCAAAGAGTTCTATTTTCAAATGTTGTAATTACTTTTTAAATATTGTTCTTGTAAGTGGCCAGTTCCGGATACATAAATAGCAGCCCTCGTACAAAGCTAGCTTGAACGGTTTTTCAAACATTTACGTGTTTGAAGCTCGTTTGATGAAATTTCATATTTTTGTTGTGTTTGACGCTCCGTTTGATCGTGTTCCGACTTCCGATGCGTTTGAACAAACTCGGCTTAGTTTAGTACTGGATTTTGAAGTTTGAGAGCAATCTTGTCTGCATCACACACGTCTAATTACGGCGGCGCACTGAACCAATTAATGCGCAATGCCGTTTGACAACCGTTCAAACCGACATCAAACGGTTTCATCAAACACGTAATGTTTGAATCAAACCGTTTGACCGTCTCGGGGGCCCTTTAGATTGCTTGCAAAAAATGGAAAGGGCGTAAGCGACAAAAATATGATTTTTGTAGCGTAAATTAAAAACCATAATTATATTTCATATAAGCTATGGGTAAATTTGAGTGTATGCTTGAACCAATTTATGTACAAATTTTGGAAGCTTAAATCACTCTCCTCTGTTGGCAAAATAGGAATCCATTTTTTTACAGAGGTCTTTTTGATTAATTATTCCGTGTTATAAAAGTTGACGTGTTATGATATGGGTAATTCAAAGACAAAGACATGATGAATACTGACAATGAACTTTAATTTCTTAGCTTTAGTCATTGCTGAGAAAAATCGATATTGCTACAGCCAAATTATCAAGGCGACGCCTTAAACAATGAGGTGGTAAAATAAAATAAAATCGGCAAAGTGCGAGTCGAACTCGCCGATGGAGGGTCCGTACCATTATTTAAAAATATTTCAGCAGGTTTTTATAGTAATAATAGGAACTTTTATTCGTAATTCGAAACATACTTAGGTTCTTTATGAAAATGACATAATAATAAATAAACAAATAATAACAACAACATAATTTGCTTAGTAACAGCTAAAATTAACTTATTGTATAATAAGAGCAGGTTTTTATAGTAATAATAGGAACTTTTATTCGTAATTCGAAACATACTTAGGTTATCGAACCGCTCATTCCATCTTTTTTACTGACCATTCCATCATTTTTACCGCTCGTTCAGTAATTGAACTGATCGATTATTTTTAGAATTGACATTGTATGAGAAAATAACCGTCCAATTGATATTTTATTACTGTCCATGTTTTACTGTCGCAATAATTAATCAACCGCCACTAAATTAATTAACTGCTCAATAATTTTTTCAACTGATCATAATAACATCTCGAATATTTAAATAACAGCTCAAAAAATTAGTTCCCAATAAGTAATGCTTTGACTCTTAGATGTGAACTCTAAGGCTAGCCTGGAAGGTAGAGAGGGTTTGCAACCAGCTGGGATTAGCAACAGCAATTTTCCCACAGATAGTATTTTAGTACTATGCAAAAAGTGAACTCTTTGCTCAGGTTAATAGAAAATCGATGGTGAAAACTAGAGGTAGTACCGTAACTTTTTACAGTATGCGTGACTTAACTGGTTGTGGTCTCATAGATCTGAGATCCTTACGTCATATTCGGTTTTATGAATGTGTTCAATTCGCACTAGACTAATAAAATATGACTTCAACAAACAATTGAAGACGTAAGATGGATGAGTCTGACTCATCTCTAACTAGCGCATTATTCACGTCCATGTTTTATATAAATACATACAATTTATGTACCTTCCATCACTCATGTAAAACTTTACTGCACTCTCGTTATTACTCCGAACATTCACGAAAGCATTATGTCAGAGCGTAAAATATGAGTTGGGGAGTTTCAGCGCATTTTCTCGCATGTAAAAAATATGTAAGCCGTATTGATATGCAGGGCATACACTACTGTGTCGCATTGCAGAGCTAGCTTCCTTGGTGCGGCCCCTCAGCACGTCACAATGCTTTCAGGATGCTAACAGAGTGACGGTTTGAATACAAAGTAAATATGTGATGGTTGTGTCGGAATCTTGGTTTGGTGTCTTTGTCTAACTCTTCTTATTTAAGGTGACGCCGCGTTAAAGTAAAAAATCGTGTTGGATACGTTTTAGATTGCTTGTTTTCTTTGAAAGGCCGACCCGGCCTCTCATAGAAAACAAGCAATGGAACAGCAAAAAATGGAAAGGGCGTAGCGACAAAATGGTTTTTGTCGCGTAATTTAAAAACCATAAATACATTTTATATAAGCTATGGGCAAATTAAAGTGTATGCTTGAACCAATCTATGTACAAATTTTGGAAGCTTAAATCACTCTCCTCTGTTGGCAAAATAGGAATCCCTTTTTTTACAGAGGTCTTTTTGATTGATTATTCTGTGTTATAAAAGTTGACTAATCGTGTTATGCTATGGGTAATTCAAAAACAAAGACATGATGAATACTGACAATGAACTTTAATTTCTTAGCTTTAGTCATTGCTGAGAAAAATTGATATCGCTACAGCCAAATTATCAAGGCGTCGCCTTAATATCCTGAAGCGAGAATAAGCTTTGTAAAATATTTTTTAAAAGTTACTCATTCAAATTAAGAAGAAAACTAAAAAAGAGTTCGACGGAATCTTGGGAGATCTGAGATCCGTGACTTCGATTTAATTTCAGGGTTAGATGATCTATCTAATACCTCGAGGAGACAACAAAATTAAGGGACCAGTCTGAGCAGGATACCTTTATTGAGTGGTTTTGACTTGGAACTTTCGTTTGCTATGTATGCCTGCCAAGTCAGCAAAGGATTCTTGGAAGATCCGCGATTTTGGTTAGGGTCTATCTACTCGTAATACCTCGAGGAAACAACAAAATTAAAGGACCAATCTGGGCAGAGTTTCTCTGTTAATTGGTTTTGACTTGGAACAGCAGTGATCCACAAGCAGTTACTGTACCGTAAGTGCTTGTGGATCACGTACGGTACGGTACCTGCTAAGTCAGCAAAAAAATCTTGGAAGATCCGTGATTTCGATTTAATTTCAGGGTTAGAATCTATCTAATATCTCGAGGAGACAATAATAAAAAGGACTAAACTGGGCAGAGTATCTCTGTTAATTGGTTTTGATCTGGAACTTTCGTTTGCTCTTCATACTTACCTGCTTAGTCAGCCAAGCTTTTTATGTACCGTTGGTAAATAAATAATGAGTACAGTTTACGCTACGTAAATAAACATTGACACGTGAAGGTTAGCGCAGGCGCGGCGAGGGAGCTCGTATCGACCTGCCATATCCTACTGGGATCAGTGGGTGGCTCAGGGAAACCCAAGTACAGTCACCACCGCTGAACAGTGACTGAGAACAGTAGAGACTGACTGTTCAGCTATGTTTCAGGAGTTTCTCTTTCTACGACAATGATTATCGTCGTTGGCGTATATATGTAGTTTCTTACAGAGTTAAAAAAATCTGGATGTAAGATCTACACTACACTTGTATAAATTTTTGGCATGTAGTTACTAGTTAGAGCTAGACCCATGTGTTTCGGAGATTTAGCGGATAAACATTTGTCTCTCGTCAGCTTTCCTTCTTAGTTTGTTGATATCCTATTAGTAATCGATCCGCTCCTAAATAATAAATAAATCCGCTTATATAATAAATTGTTATCTTGTAATGATCTCTTACCTAATTTTAGCAACGGAAATGGGGAATTCGCAAATTATCTTTTCTTCGAATTTCGTAATAAGGATTAGGCAAAATAAAACAATCTCAAGTATCTAACTGCCAATTAATCATAAGCAGATGATAAGATATTAGATCAAGGGAATACATATCGTATCGACCAAGGGAATCCATATAAATACGAAAATCTATCTTACCTTTTCACGTCTTAACTGCTAAATCGATTAAAATGAAAATTGGTTCAAATTACCGTATGGGTACGCAACCTTAAATAGGTAAATGTAAATGTACAGCTTCCGCGCATTTTATGAATTTCTACGCGGAAGAAGTCGCTGGCAGCATCTAATCTATTTCTTAATAATTACATGCAGTTTCAATTCCATATTTTTCAGAACCGTAATTGTCGGTCTAGACTTTAGTGGAGTACATATAATTATTGCTGAATTAGCAATATTTTGCGCCGGTTTTTCAGAAACATTATGGGATTCCCGGTCTAGACACATTTTCGTGGCTAATCATTACTTTTGGACTTAAAAATGAAGGTTAGGTTGGTCGTTGAAGTCATAGCAACGCCTTGGCAACGATTGGATGTAGGTATATGTAAAAGCATTTACATATCGCCATCAGTTCAGGGTGCGTCTGGCGGTATCGAGCTGCACCATGAGTTGCGTAACATCGTGCTGCTCCTCAGATCAATAACAGACCGCGCACCATGCTCCCAGCCCAAACCCTCACCCCTCGACAGACTCATTTAGTGTCATTGATTTAATTTGTCATTAAATCGTAAGTAATTATGGTATTAGCTCGTCACTTGGAAACTGAAGAGCACGAGTTTTGAAGAAAAAAAATCGTTGTAATGTTTTCCAGTTTTTGCTAAGTTAGTCAAACTAAATTTTGAAATCCAGCAATGTTTGGCTGCCGTCTGAACCAGTAGTTCGTTGCTCCTAACTTCATTAGGCAAAAGATGCTGACGTTGGTAAAAATATAGCAAAATGCATATGCAATTAACCGTTCAACGAACCACGGCGGGCGCTTGCGTGGCGGCCATCTTCGATCGTAGCCGGCGCCACGTGCCAACTGTTTATTTACTTCAATAGTTGAGCTATCGATTACCGAGCTGCACTTTTGCACGACTATTGTTATAGTCGTAGTCAAAGTGCCAGACGGTCTCCCAGCCGAAAAATCTTTAAGTTAGAGCGTGTGAGTATCTAAAATATTCAATGTTATCCAAATGTTCGAGGATGGCTTATTATATTTCTGCCAGTTTCATGGAACGAGTTAACCTTTTCTACTAAGATGAAGTGGCGAAGAATGGACCGGATAGTAAATAAAACGTCAGTGATGACTATTTTCGGACACGCGGTGATTTACGTTCAACAGATCTTGCGATAGAATTATAAATATAACATGAATATATTTTTAAACTTGTTCGACTTGTTTCTTATGCTCATAGAAATACATAGCTCTATGCGAATAGAAGTTGCCTCGCCAAGGATGCTGAAGTATTTTCTGATGAATTCAGTGTCACGTCGTGACATCCAGAATCTACATAATCGACCGACGTGTCTCCCTAGTCTCAACTCTATTTTGCATTGTCTTTCACGAGAAGTTTAGTTTTCGATGTTGTGTTTTGAAGACAATGGATCGATATTGATAGCGTTGATGTTTTGTCTGATAGCACAGAATACATATTAGTACAAGTACATCTGATGTCTGATAGTAATATCACACCTTGAATGTCATTTAAGATCATGTATTATATTTACTATTACGTTGTTTTCTTCATTTTCTTGAAAGATTAATTCATGCCTCTATGCAATTCACCACTATTTTAACATAATAAATAAATAGAGTATTACGTCTATGTCAAAAGAATTTTTACGGTAGAAGTTAAGAATTTTTAGTACGTACATGGTACAAAAATTTCGAAAGACTGAATAGTGATAGTAATTAAATAAAATATTTATTTTTGAGTAAAATATTTATGTTTGAGAATAATTATTGTTCTCGGAACTACATTAAAGTAGTAAAAATGTAATATATAATATTATAGTGACTAAAATTATTATATGTAATACACAATTTTATAACAAAAATCATGTTAGGTATAAATACAACCTACAGGCTACAGACTTTGTAAAGACTAATTATTATTTATTAATATTGCGTGAAATATTGCTAAAAATAATAATAAACTCAATTTTAAGCTATAAATTTCCGCAAAGTAACGCCGTATTAGCATATAACAGTGGATGGAAAATTATTAGGTTCTTACTAAAATTATTGTTCTCGCACATAATATACTTACTTATAAAATTAAAAAGAAATATCACAAGAAATAAAGCAGACGTGACTCGTACCTCTAGAAAAAAGAAAGAAAAGTCCCCAAAAGAGACTAACATTAAATTAATTGTAAATCGTATTGAACAATTTACAAACAAACGCCAAGATAATATTATTTTTTCTTCTATCGATGTGCAACCCCATCTGACTCCACGAGGCATCAGTGGAGGAAGGAAACTCATTATAAGCGGAAATCACTATCGAGATTGATAGAATTCTATAGTGCAGATTCACAGTATATTCATATCCTTTGAATCTTAGTAACATCATTTTTCTTGAGAGATCTTGTAAATTCATTTTTTTTATTCTTTTATCATTTTTTTTTTTTGTTTTATTTCGAGGTCTAAGGACATCCTTTAGATTGCGCAACTATTTCGTCATTTTCAACGTAATTTGAAATGTTCTTTGTTCTAAATAATGTACCTCCAGATTATAATATATGTCGTTAAATATATTCAAATTTATTATACCTTAAAGAATATGAAAAATAAGTTTTTATTACATGAGTATTACGTTACCAGTGTTATATGCACACACCTGCAGAAACATGCGACTTTTTCAAAAAATCCCCGAAAATAATGTTCTTTTAAGTGACCATAAAAACTTTAAACCTTTTATGTTTGCGGCGTACATCGTTTTGTCTTTGAAATTTGATAAACTACTTCATATTAAACATCTAGCGAGTTCCGTTGTTACAGCTCGGCAAGTCAAAAGCTAATTTCGATTTTCGGGTCAAAAATACACTTTTGCCGACTATGTATGCCTAAATTGTGGCAAATGGCCAGTAATTGTATGCGCAGGTGTTGAAAAACGAGCTAATTAGGTATCAAAGTAGTATTTCGTGGACCTTGTTGCTCCAAAACCCGATGTCCTTGAAATTTAGTCCACACCTGAAGTCCGTTTGACCGCAGGTGCATCTTTAACGTCTTTAAGTTGATTTTATAGAAATATGGTCTCCATCCAATTGTGGCATGGTAAACGTTAATCTATCTTTGGTAAAAAGCTAGAATTTAGTATGTAAAGAAATTCCAATATCAGGCCAATAATTAATATTATAGGCATACTAGTTATTGTTGTTTATAAACTAGTAGATCTAAATTCTAATGCAAATTATGCATCATTCTCTAACTAGTCGGTCCCAAAGTTCTGTCATAGGCACATAATTTTTAAAATTCAAACATGATTTCATGAAAATATTATTGCATTCTATTTTTGAATATTTGGCTATTATTTTAAAACAAAAAACAATCATTTACCGCGATTTTTCACGATGGAGTGGACGTTAAAAGAAAACCGTATAGCTGTTTTAGCGTTGCATCGCTGTGGGCACACGCAGAGTACCGTTTTCAAGTTCCTCAAAAAATTGAATATTACGCTTAGGTTTGTGTATCGTAATATTGATAGGTACAATGAAGTCTCCAGTGTTGAGGACAAAAAAGAACTGGCCAGCCACGCTCCGCAAGAACACCAGCAGTGGTCAAAGCTATTAAGGCGCGCATAGCAAGAAATCCAGTCCGAAAACAGAAGTTGATGGCGTTGCAGATGGGTGTCAGTAGAAAAACAGTAAAAAAGGTTTTAAATGAAGACCTACAAGCATACAAAAAAAATAGTGAGCACTTACTTAATAATCGTCTAAAAGCAATAAGGCTTAAAAGATCCCGGGAGTTGTTAAGACGGTACGCGAAAAACCGACACTGTGATATCCTCTTTACGAACGAAAAAAAAATCGATATTGAAGAAAATTACAACAAACAAAATGATAGAGTGTACGCTAAGAGCTCTGAAGAAGCAGAAAAAAAGTTCCGCGGGTGTAACATGGCCATCATCCATCATCAGTGATGGTCTGGTTGGGAGTGTCCTATTACGGCCCAAATGAGGTTCATTTTTGTGAAAAAGGGGTCAAAACCAGTGCACAATGTGTACCAAGAGACGGTTTTGGATAATCTTGTCAAAGACCTGCCCAACGCGCTATTTTTCGGACATCAACTCGTGTTCCAGCAGGACTCTGCGCCTGCACACAAAGCCAGGAGCACACAATCCTGGTTTGAGCGTCAAAACATCGACTTCATTAGACACGAGGATTCGCCTTCCTCCAGCCCGGACCTTAATCCTTAGGACTATAAAATTTAGCAGGTCTTAGAGGGGAAGGTCTGTTATAAACCCCATAAAAATTTGGAGACCCTGAAGGCATAATTACGAAAAGCAGTCGCTGAAATCGACTTGAATATAGTGCGTGCTGCGATAGATGACTGGCCGTGGTGATTGAGGGCCTGTATTCCAAATAAGAGAGAACTTTCCAAATAATTTTTAATTATTTTGATTCCTTATTACATGTTCTTTAAATTGATACATAATTCATTAAAATCTGATAAGTACTTTTGTTATTGTCATTATTTTACTTTATGACAGAACTTTGGGACCGACTAGGTATATTTTTTATCTACGTCAAAATATAGAAAAGGTGTGACCTAACCTGTGATTTAATGTCGTACAATTATTCATCCTCGGTAAGATTTAACCCCAAGATGTTACCCTTGACGTATCCTTTTAATTTGAACACCTGGTCGATATTCCCACAACCTACATCCTACATCACGGTTACCTTTCTCAACTTTTTCACCTTTATCATAAACATATTTTTTATCGTCAACATTTCTGTCGTTAAAATTGTGTTGACGGTTTCTAATTCATATTTGGAATCATTTCGAGGGTCGGTTGGTGTACCACTTCTTTAATGGTGGTTGTAAATTGCCCGTAAACTGTAAAAATATAACGGTCAGACAATAAACCGGCAAAAAGCGGCGAGCTTCTTTGTTGCTACCGCCGAGTTGCTACGTTTATTGAATACAAAGTACAAACATAACAAGAAAAAGAAATAAAAAAATTGAAAGTGTTTTCTTTTGTTTAAAATAGCAGTGTAATAATAATAAGTGATCGTATTATAATTTTAATACTTTCTGATTTAAATGATACAAACTTTAAGACTGAATACCTAACTATAATTAACTGAAATAATAATTCTAAAAAACAAACACCTGTTTTGTCTTCTTTGCCCATTGATATACAAAATACCCTCTTTGTCTAATCTATTTGTTAGTTCGCAGTCTCCAGTCTCCACTCTCCATAATATGAATAGAAATTTAATTAACTGATATACTTACATATTCTGAATCATCGAAATGTAATTGCTTTACGTCTACAGTTATGTAACGATTCAATCCCTACAAATTAATCACTAATTGTTATTTAATCGAATTAACGTAACAATCCCTAACCGTGGGTTGGGCTTTAAATTTAATTACGTGTTTATTTGACTAGCGTTTCGTTTACGACGTTCATTAGTCACATTCTACGCTATTAGGTAACTTTCCGCTTTGTGACCTACTACGGCTATTAACATATTTTTGTTTAGGTATCAACATAAACTGAATTATTGCAGATACAATCTAAAGTATTCAAGATTTAAATTATTTATCATTTGAATTTGTGCTGGTACTGCTTTTATTTTTAGAGCAACAACAAATTTTAGAATATCAGATTATAATATTCTTTGTTTTTTTCCTTATATCCAATTATACGTACAATATTACGTATATTTGCCGTTTATATTATATTCTGTTACTTATTTTTTTTTGACAAAATATATTGATGACGATTCATACCAATTGTACTATATTATATTATATGTATTATTAATTATATTATATTACCAACTAATGAATAATTTGTCGTATTAATTACCGAGATGAAACGGTTGTCTAGAATTTAAATCGGCAACATATTAAAGGTCAGTACTTCATATCGAACACAAAAGCTTTTTGTTCCCGCCTCTACATTGTGCTTTGTATTTCTTATTTATTTGAACCGACGTCCGAGTGAAATAGTTTAGTTTTTACCGTTGTGAAGAACAATGAACCACACGTAAAGTTAAACGCAGTTCTATTACATGCTAGTTTTTGTAACGAACAAGAAAAAGTGTAAGTATGCTTGAGCAAAGCGTTTTGCTTTCTAATATATTTCTTTCACGTTTAGCAGTATAATCGGGAAGCGTTATATGTATTTCTTAGAACTGGAATTACTTTCTGTTTGACCATGGAACTAAAATCAGTAACTTTTTGGTTGTGGTTCTTATACTGCTGGGTTTTTGTTGCCCTTTGTTTGACGATCTAGGTTATGACTTATGACTATGAACGTAGGATATTAATGGCTTCTTATGATTTTTATTAGATCTTTAACATGTACAATTCTTGGGTTAAGCTGATTTCTTCTAAGATCTAAAAGTTATTTAACAACTCTACATCGGTCACCGTTAATTGCTTAAAACTCGTAACTAACATCTCTAAAAAATTGACTTTACCTTAGTTCTGAGTTTTTTAATAGTAAATTTCTTCAATAGCATTGAGGATTGGTTTACATTTTGACATATTTTGTCAATTAAAATAGCTAGAATAGATAAACTCTGGTTGAAATAGCTTAAAAGCTTGAACAGTCTTGAGCTAGAGCTATTTGTTCAATTAAAGATTATAAGCGAAGCGAATGTACAAGAAACAAAAAAAAAAATGATAGCGCTTATCAATTCAGCCCTTTATGTAGTTACATACTTATTTTTGAAGACTCTCTATCAGGTTTTAAAGATAACAATGTAAATAAAAGTCAGGTAAATATAGAAGGTTTCACTCGAGAAGAGAGTACAATTATTACTGTCACGGACAGGGCCGTACCTGGCCGCATAACTGTTTTTCCCTGATTCTCTACGCATACAAAACCCGCCGAGCTTTATTATTATTACAATACACAGCGGCAACATAGCGCGAGTTCGAGTGCGACGTTGCCGCGCCGCTCGCTCGGCTGACTCGTCACGTGACGTCACGTCTCAAGATGGCCGCCGGACCGGTTGTGCTCCCCGCTCCCGTCTTCCAGCCGGATCCATTGGCGTTTCTCGATAATAATAATTTAAAACGCTGCAGTCCAAAAGGAAACCGAATGAGAATAGATTGAAATTTAATGCATCGAGCACGTCGGCTAAACGCGCTAGTGCTAATTATTATTCCACAACAGCTGCTTCTGTTTACTTTCGTTGAATAATATTGGCGTTCGCAATGGAATAGACCGATGAAAATACGTTCAGTCGTAACTATTTATTCGCGCCGATGTTGGGCATGATTCACTCGTTCTGTGTGAATATAATGTGCTAATTATGTCCATTAGACCTACACCTACGCTTCACCAACGTTTCATATACTTATTATCAACAATGCGACATTCGATTGTAAACAATGGTTGATAATTATTAATGACCTAAAATATTGAAATAATTATAATATTATTATGATTTACATAATTTATAACTTACATTTCATTGTGTTTCTTTATTTAGTTACATATGGTAATAACTAATAATGTATCAGTTTGGTCAGCATAATTCTTGCCTACATTTATTTCTAAATAGGTGTTCAATGTTACAACAGACCTCCTCTTCACCACAGCAGGAATCGTTATCTTTGTATATTTTGTTTACGGCTCTTCTAGAATGCAAGCTATGTTTCATATTATTAAATGCATTATGCATAATATGATGTGTCGGTTTCGTTATCGCGTGATAACCGGTGGCTGTCGGGTGTCGTGCGGGGGGTGGCGGACGGCGACGGGGCAGGAGGGGGGTGGGGGGGGGAGGCGCATCCGCGTCGGGCTAACGGCTCGTCCTCGCGTCGTGGTGCGCGCGCTGACGTCACCGCTCGATAATGGCCGCCGCGCGACCCCCCGCTGCCGCACGCCGTGCCCGGTGCCGCTCGCCTCAGTCTCTCCTCGAACCGCTACCGGAGCGAGTGCCTCGAATGTTAACTGGCCTTCGCGCTATATGTGATACGAGTGTCCGAATACCATGGTGACAGTGTTTTTCGACAAGAGAAATAATCAGTGACGATTTTCAGGAAGACGGAAGAAAGCCGATCTCTCGCACACCGCTCGAATTACGGCGGCGAGATGTCGGTGATGCAAAAGCGCCAGCACTGCTATTTGTGCGATTTGCCCCGCATGCCGTGGGCAATGTTGCACGAATTCTCCGAGGCGGTATGTCGCGGTTGTGTCAATTACGAGGGGGCCGATCGGATAGAAGTAGTCCTGGATACCGCGAGGCAGTTGAAACGCGCTCACGGATTCCAAGAAGGACGTGGGCCGACACACGCTAAAGGAGCTCATAGAGCCCCTCTAGAAGCGCACCAGAACGGTGCGGAGACAACCGCTAGAGGACAACCGGCGCCTCCCGCGCATCACGCTCCGGCGACTGGATTTGCTTTACATCATCCTAGAGCCGCCACGAATGCGGGCCTCCTCGCCGAATATAACAGCAGACGAGAGGAGCACGACGGAAGAGTTGCGAGTAGATTAGCTCACTTACCTCTCCCGCATCTTCCCCACAATGGTGCTCGCCTGGCTCCAGGAATAACGTTGAAGCGACCTCTGGACGATGACGACCATCAGTCTCATCATGAGCCCGCGAAACGGCTTTTGGAGGAACATCCTCGGCCGCCACTAACTCGTGGTGAATCTCTGCCGGCGGTGTCTCTGGCTGCACCGTTCGCGCCAGATCGTGTTTTCAAACAAGAGAAACATCCTATACGCACACCATCTTTTGATGCTTCTTTCAAAACAAATGGTAAGTGTATTCATATTTTATTACCACTGTAATGAATTTGCCAAGTCAAAATCCTAAATATAGAAATGATTTAATCACACTCAACGCATTGCAATTTGTGTAGAAAAACATTAAGATAGTTTTACATTATGTATTGATATCCAGTATGCGACAAAAAATATTTGGCTATTAGTTACAATAACGATAAACAGTTTTTTATATGTTTCAAGGAATATACTCTTTTTGAAAAATCAGGAACGTGATGTTCCTTCAGTAACAGTTCCCCAAAACAGCGACTATACGTGTATTTCGATTTGACTTTTCAAATTGATTTCACAAGCTAACAAAGGTAAATTAACATTTAACGTAATCAATTAAGTCTAAAATACTATTGATAGAAAAATACGAGTATAAGGAAAGAAAAATACATATTATAAGGATAAAACTAAGGCCAAAAATAAGGTACTTGAGTTTTGATACCAGACAGTTTAATGAATAAATTAGAACTATTGTTTAACTTTAAGAGTAATAAATATTTTGTTGCGAATAACCAGTCCAATGATTATACCAGACATATTAAAATTCTGAAATCATCCGCATATTAGCAAACGAATCAAAACTTCATGCCGATACTTACTGACGATACACCGATTATATTATTTTGATTGGAAGAAAGCAAACGATATTTTAAACAAACGTTTAAATTATAGGATGTTGCTGATTTTGTACAATATAAAACAAGTGTCCACTGGTAAATCATGGTTATAAATGTATGCCGTGTGCTAAACGACGGTACTCATAATATTATATAGGTAGGTGCATAAATATCGCCCATAAATACAAAACCGGTGGAACTGGTTCGAGTCTCGAAAGCGAGCAGTCGCGGCACCGCGGCCTCTCACAAACAACAGGCTGCAGCACGTACAAATAAATACCCACGTAATGTGAACGCGCGCTGTGAATGCACGCACTACGAGCGGCAACGTCGCGTGACGACATTTTCGCTCGCGTACGTATGTAGGTAGGCCGTCGAGCGAAAAAATATACCGCCTGCCTACGCTTGGCACAGTCGCTCCACCGCATTCCGCTGGCGTGTGTGGCGGGACCGCGCCGCTCCGACGGCCAAAAAGGTCACCGTGTGACGTCACCACCGCCATATGGGCCGCGCCCGACCATCACTCACGCCCTTCTGCACGTTACTCTAATAAATTATCTGTTTACGTTCCATTTCGTTGTGACATTCGATACTCGGAGTTAATTGACTACAATAACAATGTTATTGAGAAAACCGAGACTCGAAACGATGCAATGACGTTAAAGATACCTAGAGCCAAATAGAATTTCCGAATTCCTTTAGAGTTTAGACGACAATGTTATGTAGTTTGAATGTGTGGTTGCGTTCAGTTAAGATTTACTAGAAAGATGTTTGGCAACGTCGCACGCAGGTTTCACAGCTCATAACACAAAATCACACTTACCTACCCGTCCATAGCCTGAATTGGCCTAAAGAAGCGACGATGCCACGTTGAGCTCATGCAATGACACATACACGCGACGTAAGTGGTTAAAATACAATGCTATTTATGTATCGTGTGCGTGTGTGGAGCATGTTTACTATACATCGGTGTGTCATCCAATGTTGAATGTGAATGTGAGGTTATTCTGATCGAAATGGTGTCGTCGAGAGTAAACGTTGATGCATGTGACAATAAACTCGCAGACGGTGCCAAAAATATTCTGAATGTCGATCCAATTGATTTCAATTCTAGTTGACTGTTGATGATGGATATTGGTGAATCTGCAGCAATAAAAAGTTACTTTCGTGACGAACTAATGGCTCATGTAAATCTGCGATTAACTGAAAACAGTGAAATATTGATTTCCGCGAGCTTGTTACGCGAACTAAAGAAATAAAGAGATTTATTAACAGAAATGAAAGACTTATTTACGTTAATCAAAGTTAACGACCTAAATGATCATTCAACATCTACTTTACTGTCTGGAATACAAAACAATATCATCAATGCGTTGAGTTTGATATTTTCTACACATTTAACATCCTAAATTCATAATTATTTAGTATTTACCATGCAGTATTCATAATATTGTATTTATTATAATATATAGTATACTTATTGCTTGTAAATATTTTCAGGCTACGCCAACAGTGCTCCGTTGACAAATGGTTCGGCAGGATCTCCCTTGGGCCGAGCGGCCGGGTCGCCTCCAGTTTCGGCTGGAGCTGGACCATCTCCGATGGCCGCTCTAATGTCTGTGACGGATACTCTACCCCCGGGATCACCCCGATCCGCTGGAGGATCACCTCCCCAACCGCCTCCACAACGATCGGCCAGTCGGTCCAGCCAACACTCCCCTAATTCTTCGGGTAAGTTACCGAAAATCATCAGCAGATCACGTGCTAAGCTTTCACCACCGCCCGCAGTCACTTACAAGCAATCAGACCGTTATGACTTTGTTGTAAAGATTGTAATCGAAAAGTAACAAAATCATACATTGAGCTGCTTCGCTTTTTGCGCTAAGCTAATAACGGACCAAAGTTCGGTCGCTGGAAATTTAATAAAGAAGAAAGTTTACAGAATCAGTTCTAAGTTATATTAACAATTTATGAGTTTTCATAGTTTTAAAAAAGAAAAATTTAAGGATTGTGATCGATATCTGCTCTACTAGCTCTACCGGACTCGAGCGGACGTCTGACTATCGCCACCAAATCTCGGCTCGGCGCCCGACGACCGCTTGCGCCCATCTGTCTGCAGTCTGCTGACTATGAACCGAACTGTAAAACGATCTGTAACACGGCACTGCATACCGATAATTACAGACCATGTGATTTGCGGCGGTGATGACTTATCATTTGATCCGCACCGTAGTTTGTCCCGAGAAATAGATTAGCAGACAGTAGCTAAAAATTCCCTCCGGTCCGACAGGGTCGAACGGCGGCAGGCGGTCGTCGGGCTCACGACACGTTTCGTCCACGACGTCGGTCTCGTCCACCGAGGCGGGAGAGGGCACCGAGGCGACCGCTCCTGCGCCGGCGCCGCTGCTCAAGTGCACCCTGTGTCAGGAGCGGCTCGAAGACACACACTTCGTTCAGTGTCCGAGCCAGCTCCACCACAAGTTCTGCTTCCCGTGCTCCCGGGACTCCATCAAGCGACAGCAAGGATCTGAGGTTGGTTCTCGATACTTTGCGAGCGATCTATTTTAATTTATTTTTAATTTGGCAAATCTCGTAACGCCGTTTTTTGTTTCTAGGTGTACTGTCCGAGTGGAGAGAAGTGCCCGTTAGCTAACTCCACAGTCCCGTGGGCGTTCATGCAGGGCGAGATAGCCACTATCTTGGGGGAAGAATTCAAACCGAAGAAGGAACGGGAGACTTAGGGCAGCACGATGCGGCCTAGATTTTATCTGTTGTCCCTCTCGCTGCGAGTGCAGTAGAGAGGAGGTCCGGCCCCGCGAGCGCTCAGCGTGGGCGGCCTGCGGGCATCTGCCGGGTCGCGACTAACTGAACCTGTACATTACTTGTAAATATTACTTTAGTTCGTTCATCGGACTCGAATCTGAGGCAGGCGGAGTTTCCGCGGTGACTCTTGTGAGGATATGAACCGTATTCAGCGTAATGGATTATTTTTTTCACTTGGAATGTTTCTGAAGGATTAAATTTTTATCCAACGTGAGCGTTGCATACTGCAATATTCTGAATATAGTACATATCCATTTTTGATGAATTTACGATGTTCTCGACTGTCGCACGAGGAAGTCGTCGTCGATCTGAAGTTTGTCGTGCCGGCGACCGCGCGACGATGGGATTTCTTCGGATGCCATTTTCTTAGTTACCTTTAGGTCCGAACCATAGTTAACTTGGCATTTATTTATATTGTGATTCTTATACACTGTACGAGTATTATGCGATATAACTATTGAACATGACATAATAATATGTAAGTAGTGGAGTACCGAGTACTGGGAGTACCGGGGACGATACGTCGGAGGTGTACAGTTAGCTCTGTGTATATTTGTATTTACCGCATGAGGCGCATGAGATATATTATTTTTATGAAGCGATTTATTCAGAGTGGCTCGAGTTCCGTTACTATTTCATTCGGCAAAAAGATTCGGCCCGGTATTGAAATATCTTTTGCGTAGTGTCGTAGTCGTTACTTTTGTTTTCGATTGGGAATCGTTCAAAATTCGAGTTACTGATCGTTCGGCTCGGAGGAGTCCTTGGATTTTGCGTTGGATGTGTGCTAAGGATAAGCGTCACACGGTCGGGGCCCACTCGTGGGAAAGCGGGGGAAGGCGGGGGAAAGGCGGGCGCGCGGGGCGCGGGGTGTACCTAGTCATTTCGTGAAATGTCAAATTCAGTACCGCGAGTGTGCGGCCGTTATAGGAACTCTTAAAACTCGCTGCTATATTTGTATAAAGTGAAGTAATTATCATTATATTATTATCATTATAAATGTCATAATAATTAATACAGTCGGTAGTGTGTCAATTTCGAAGCCTATCAGAATGCGCTTCTCGATACGTTGCGACTTAGCTTCTCGGTTTTGTATTCAGACTCATGGCGTATGTTTTCTGCGTCAGCTTCTACAGTCAGCACATAACGACGAATCACGCCGTATCGTGATTCGATAACTTTATACTTACAAGTTTTATTGATAGATATTTATGTGCGTTCAACATATGGACGAGTCCTTTATTTATTTTAGCTGTTGTAAATACTACCGAGTATGTTGTATATATAATTTTATTGTAAATATAGATTTATTTGGTGTAGCACTGCGCTAGCCAGTCAGTATTACTAAGTACTGTTTTGTTAGGGCCTCATCAGGAGAACAAACCTGTGTAGTGTCTGCGCGTGCGAATGTCGCTATTGGTTTTTGTTCTTCTGGTGTGTCTCATTAGACGCTTCGTACTGTATCATCACATCGTTAAAGTGATTTTATGTATCGGGTGCTAAGCACCCCCTCGTATGGTAATTGGTACGTCATTCTCTTGTAAAAATAATGTTCTGTTAATATTCTTATCAAAGTACGCGTTGTTTTAAAAAAATAATAAAATACATTTAAACCTACTTTCTGAACGACGCTTTTAATTGATTTTCTTTGTTGCTTTTATCGGAACTTTTAAGTGGATTTTAAATGTTAATTTTGAAATGATTTTTTGATAGATTTCGAAATTGATTGATATTAACCGGGTACCCGGATGGGTTTGTCAACAATTTTCGCCATTTGTGGCATTCGAATCTGTACGAAAAGTACATTTTTTTCGAGTGTCCAATGTACTATAATTATATTTTTATATGGTTCTTTATACGATATAGAAATAGATGTAGTCGATAGCTCTTACATTATACGCCAATATTGGAATTGGAAAATGTGGGGAGTCGCGTTAGATTCTTCCTTGGTTTTGTTTTCTTGTTTCATATTTTTTGTCTATTCCAAAGCAAAAGTATTCATGTCTTCTCTTTGGCAATATAGAGTTTCGTAAACCTCTTGTCAAGTAGGAGGCGGGGTGCATTTGCTCTGAGAATGGACTGTAGTGATAGTACATTGGACACTCCCATAGTCCGCCTGTACAGTAACAAGGCTTGTAGTTGTCGAGGAGACATGAGACATGTTCTTTCTATGTAAGCAGACGACATGCTTTGACTTACGTTCATGTAAATGTTGGTGAAATACAATTGATGTGATTTTGTATGCGTGTACTTTTATTTACATAACCTCTAACAACCTTATAAATCTTAATTTCTGATTAAATAAAAAATATAAAGCCGAGTATTGAACCTCCCCTTTTTTGGAAGTCGGTTTAAAATAATTCGAACCTTAGACTTACAACATCTGTACATATTCAAGTGTTTAGCTCATCATGATATAGTTTTTTAGCATATTGGGCTGCTGATAAAAAGTTATCAAACATCGATTACCTATTTTAAAAAATATGTGGTATAAAATATTACCTTCTAAGTCTAATCCAAAGTCCCTAGAAAATCACAAATAGTTAAAAATATGAATAACTAGCTGTTGCCCGCGACTTCGTCCGCGTTAACATAGTATAATAACAAAGATGGATAGTTTTCCCCTTTTTGTGGTTCCTTATACAAAGGGTAAAAACGGGACCCTATTTAAGCAAACGTCAAACGCAAACGTCAATAAACTTTCATGTTTCTAACTCAAGAAATGACGCACTTTCATTCAAACTTTCAACCCCAATTTCACCCCCTTGGGGGTAGAATTTCCAAAAAACGCTTAAATACATATCCATTCATTTTTAATCAGCAGTCCAAAAATAAACTTTTATGTTTCTAACTTAAGAAATGACGGACTTTCATTTAAACTTTCAACCCCTATTTCACCCCCTTCGGGGTAAAATTTTCGAAATTCCTTCCTAAGTGGGTGTCTACTTAATAAAACAACCCTACTCACCAAATTTCGTGGCTGTAACTTTAACAGTTTTTGCTCAGCGATGATGAATCAGTCAGTCAGTCAGGACATGTAATATTTATAAGTATAGATTGTACATTCTACAATGTACAATCTATAAACTTATAAAAATAAGTATAGATTGTACATTGTAGAATGGAGATACTATTAATATATTATTATGTCGATGATAAGTAACCTTATGAAATAATATTTTACATCTATTTCCCGATTACTACGCACAGTGCTTAATCAGTTCTGACTTCTGAGACACTTCTAGTAGAAAATCTAACAATCTAATTAACTTTAAGTTTGAGAAATAAAGTCAAAAAAAGTTGACCTACCTCATGCTAAATATAAACAAATGTACAGGGTGTAACAAAGCAAAGTGATAATACTTTAGGGAGTGTATGAGTCCTGTATAGTGTTAGTGGTCACTGAAAATAACAACGCTGAAGGAGTAACTTTTTTTTGCTTTTGTTTAGATAAATTCATGACTTTGGGTCGCTTACCCATACAAATCACAAAAAAGACGGGTTGCACTCCGGGAGTGTCGGCAGAAGTGAAAACTTGATTATTAACGTTGTGCATTATTTTTTTTAACCCATTTTTTATAAAATCGATTTTTAAAAAATATATTTTTTAAATTAATCGAAACCCTTACAATCGATTAAATTTTTAACCCATTTTTTATGAAAATCGATTTTAAAAAAATCGATTTTTTTAATTAATCGAAACCCTTACAATTTTTTAAACCCATTTTTTATGAAAATCGATTTTTAAAAAATCGTTTTTTTTAATTAATCGAAACCCTTACAATCGATTAAATTTTTACCCATTTTTTATGAAAATCGATTTTTTTAATTAATCGAAACCCTTACAAACGATTAAAAAATATCGACAATCGAAAAAAAACAATCGATTGTTCGATTAATCGATTTCGATGTTACAACACTACTCTCCTACCGTCTTACGGTTTTTCGATCAGCACGAGAATCTGACGCGAGTTTTACAGTTTTTACCCATCCCACAAAAGTGCTCAACGTCGCTAAAGAAGTTTTCACTTCAAAAATCTCTCTTTCAGCGCTGCAACTTTCAAAGTGAACTCTATAATTATAAGGAACACATACAAGCCATCATAGCAATATGTACAATAGTACAAAGCATCATAGCAATGTTTTAGGCCCTGGCCCCTAAGATGTATTTTGTCAAAAATGCTCGAAAATTGAAAGAGCTATTACTTCAGTCGTTAATATTTTCGATCAATGCGTGAAGAAACAAAAGCACCTTGTAATGAAGTCAAGAATTACACAAGTCCGACAGTAATGGAAACAAAAATATTATATTTTTTGAGAAAGATCATAAAAAATATTGTTTGGTCAACTGATCCTCAAGTTACGCGCACGGCGCAGCCTGTACTATGGGGAAGGTTGGGAAAGAAAAATACATTAAATGTTACACAGATGAAGCATATAAAATAAAATACAATATGAAAGCTTTAACTAAAAGTTTTTAACTTAACGTTAGTTTCAGTTCTACATCACAAGAAAATAGAAATACTCAATTTTTTATTCTATACAGGGTGAAATTAAACCTTCCTGCCAATTTTTTTCCAGGGCTTAGGTATCATTAGGAGAGTCTATTTAACAAAAAAAATTGGGTGTTATTTTTTTCAATTACATATTTTATCCCATTTAAAATCGTTGCAGAATGGTCACTCGCGGCGCGGGGGAATCAGAGGGGGTGACGCGGGGGTACGCCACGCGCGGCCGACGCATCGTGTCCATTAATTGTAGTGTTTTTTAGGATAACTTTCGGAAGCTATTTCTCAACATTTTAGTACTGAGTGACTATAAAAGAAAAAAATACGTGTATTTTTATTTTTAACAGGGATCAATATATCAAAATTTGGCAGGAAGGTTTAATTGCACCCTGTATAATATACCTTGACGACTTACCGTTTGACTTTGTAGGAGGCAGAAACGAGACAACTTATTTACAGGATACGCTCACACCCTTGCTTTTTTTAATGAACCATATAGTAGCGATATCAATAGTGCTTAAGCCAATGAAATTTCGTTGTTACAGAAAAGAGCGGTGGAGAGAGGATGCCGGAACCGCTGTGTCTGACCAACAGATGAGGCCGGCGCTACCTGAGTACCCAGTCGATCGATATTTGGTAGGTACTAACTACTAGGTAGTCTATAATATTTGTTGCACATGTACCATCGAAGAAATTGATTCATAGGCAGTTGACGGAACTACGTCATTTGGTTGGATTACGTCAATTCTATCGGATAGGTTTGATATAACGCAACCTTATGTAGGTCCGCTATCTGCCTATGTATCACTTTCTCTGATAGTAATGAATTGAACGTCTAGTCAATCATGAAATTAGCAAATATTACAAGTTTAGAAAAGTTATATATGTTATATACTGAGCAAAATTTTCCTTTTAGAAAACGTTTTGATTATCACATCCACGACTGATATAAAAGCGAAAAGATCTATACATCACATCTACACAAGCTAATTGCTTTATAGAATCCTCCATTCTAATATCTATAAAGCAATTAGCTTGTGTAGATGCGGGACACATAAGTTTCTTTTAAATGATTGATGATAACACAATCGTGACATATATGTATCTCAAAATAAAATTAATTTATTATTTTCATTCCAGGTTCAGAGCAACATAAATAATGACCTGGACAACATCATCAATGAGGACTTATGGGAATCAGAGCCCGCGGTACGACCTGAAGACGAAAAAACACTAAGAAAACTTCATGAAATGCTGAGGTCCACAGCAGACGATTTAAAAGTTCTTTCTGGTGAGCTGGCAAAACAACGTGAACATGAGATTCGTATTAAATCCATGCCGACGCCGATAGATGATGAATTCAATGAAAAGGTCCATATCGAGGAGGTTGTTAGTGCAAAATTTTTTGGGCACAAAATTGCTGATGATAGAAATTCAGCAACGCCTGTACACAATGTACAAAAAAATGTTGTCGATGGACTGATTAAAACGATTGCTGAAAAACAAAAAGTTAAACATAAAACTACTAAAGGAGTTCAAGTAAATGAAGCACCCGTGAAGAAAATTAACTATAAAAACCTGGTTAAGTCCCAGACCAGGATTGTTCAGGTGAATCATGAGAAAGAAAACACAGAAAATAATAGGAGAAATAATAGTAATAAATTAAATAATATTTCAAGAATAGGTTACAGTGAATATTCGTACAAATATGTAGAACCAAAACCTTTATTGCACATAAAAAGAAACCTGCAAGTACAGGAATTACCAAAGGTTAATATTAGGAGTGAATTGAAAATACAAAACGTTTTACAATTAGATATACTTCCAGATGACGCAAAAAAGAGTAATTTGCAGAATCTTAGTAATAACAATAGTAGTGTATTCATAGTAAAACACCAAGCAGAGCTAGCTGAATCTAATCGATTAGATGCTTTAGTAAATTTCAAACCAGTCGCCTCACAAATAAATCCAGTTAAAAAGTCTTTAGACAGAAAAGTATCAAAGCTACAAACATGTGAAAACAGTGAGTCCACAGAGCACGTCGCATCCGACATAAGCCAATTATCAAAATCACAAAAATACTTTAAACGAGTACAAAGCAAGTCGCCAATAACAAACAAAACAAAAGGAAAATCTAAAAATGTTAGAAATACGACCGTTACAAGTCTCGATGAGTGGAGGAATAAATTGAATGCTGTATATGGGCCGTCCTCATCTAAAACTCGAAAAGGTGTACGTTTGCAATCAAAAACCAAAAATCAGAGTCCTATTCAAAAAGCAAATACCGATGGTAAAGTGAACAATATAAAGGGGTTGAACAATGTTGAGTACATTCCGTATACTAAACTAACCCTTGGAGGTGTAAGCTTAGATGAGATCGAGAAAGAGATACCTGATCTACCCGACAAAAAAGAAATGCCTTTAGGACCTATTCTCGAAAAAATTTTAAGCAGCAGAGAAAATACTATAGCTGCGAATAGCCCAAAAACCAGTAGACAAAACACGAAAAACATTCTTACCACTTCAGATGAAAATTTATTGAAGGAAGTTTTAGACATTCAAGAAAAAGTTTCTAAATCGTTACAAGACGAAGACGATAAAAACAATATGTCCAATGACGAAAATGATACTTATGCTGATGACTTTGACGATGATAAAACTGATTCATCACATCATTTATCATACCACAATGATTCTAGTAAATCACCAGATAACGAAGGCAGTTCAAAAGAGTCTAAAACAAACAACAGCCCCATAACAGACGAAGAAAAAATTGAATTCAAAATCCAAAATGAGACCTATACGAAATCAAACAGTTTATCGTTCAAAAACTCTGTAGATGTTTTTGAATACGTTCATGAAATAGACACTCAGGATTCGGGGACTCACAAAAAGGTAGCGCGAAAACAAACTCAAACGTCGCCGAGGACCGATAAAAATAATATACAGTCTATTCATAATGACCTAAAATCAACCGACCCTTTGGAAGAAGTCGAGAACATGTTCAAATTAGAAAAAGATTTTATCAAAAAGCTTATATTGGAAGAATATGGTGACATTTTTACAAAGTCTATAAGTAAACCATCTATATCGGGACATAAAAGTGGTATAATAAATGAGAATTCAACCCAAAAGGACACTCAAACGTCGCCAGCTCGGATGAAGAGTGTGATGACATCTCCAACCCGTACAAAAACTAGAACCACGTCACCGTTTGCCGTGTCAAAAGTTGACCGTCATACCAGCCCTTTACCTGCCACCAGCAATGAAGAACCCCCACCTGATTGCGAGGATATTTCCATAATCCTATCCTCACCCCGCTTCAGTCTACGACTGCCTCAAACATCAAGAGACGTCATGTCGAATCTGGATACGAAACCTCAGCGGAAACCAAAAGTACCAGTGCAAAACCGAAAACATCTTACCTCGAGTAGTTCTAGCTCTGTGGACGAATACTCCTCATCGGATATAAGTAGTTGGGGACAAATAGAGAGATACAGGCAAAATAGAAAGTTACGTCTGTCGACGACTGAAGATAGCTCCTCCCCTACACCGAGACGCTCGGAGCTATCTCAGATGCCTATTAAAAGTGAAGGAGAAATAAGTTTGGGTCAAATTAGAAGAAAAGTTAGAAGTAAAGATAGAAGTGAGGGCGAAGCTAGTATCGGCGAGCTTCTTAGACGTGCTAGGAAATAGTTGTAATAAAGTGCCTTATCCTTATAAGCTGACGAGAACAGTTGCTACAAGCTTGTTGAACTACTTTTAAATATTATATTATTATACAGTGCTAAGCATATAGTGTGGACTGTGAGTTGCGTTTATTGCCTCTAGTACAAATTAGTTAACATAATGGAATTGTGCTATTTTCATAAGTTGTTGTAAGATTTCTTTACATTTTTCATAGATTTTAATTTTATATTTTAAATGTACAAGTTGTAAATAATATATTTAACTTTTTAATGGTTCATACTTTTTCATTCTCAAACAACGACACCTTATCCTGCTAATCACTCAGCCGTGGTACTCAACCTATTTTACACGGGCCCCACGTTTTGGACTAATTTTTAGGGTTAAAAAGTTGGAATTTTTTTACGCCTTTCACGACTTTACATCATTTTGCCGGTGGGGTGGGCGTGAATTCAACATTTTGAATGGGTTTACTTCATGCACGCACTCGGCCGATTTTTTTTTAGTGGCCCACTAAAAAAATCGGCCAAGTGCGAGTTGGACTCGCACACGAAGGGTTCCATACGCAAAATTAGACAAAAATTAATATGTTAAGGCTCTATAATCTATATTGAAAAAACTGTCTTTTTTGACGTAATACTATAGAACCCTCAGAAATGTTACAAATCTGGTAATGAGATATACATAGCCTTATCTAGGTTTGAGAAGAACTAGAAACACGATTCATGTAATTTTTGCCCTCGATACATTTAATTTTCGAAATGACCTCTTAAAAATACGAAATTTGAAGATTATTTTTAAACGAAAATAGATGTATTGTAGGAAATTAGTCTAATTGATAGACACCTTTGCAACTCAAAATCGTATAGAAGCATTTTGCTTAAATGCTCCTAGTTATTTTTTAAATTATTATAATTACGTTTTTTCGCATGTTTTCCGATCGAGCCGATAGCTTCTGGCCGCAGCGTATTCACGACTTTATAGTCATACAAATTAAGTATAAAATTGCCCTTGCGGTAAAATTACTTTCGATATAGCGCCTTAACGTGCTATTTTGTGTTCCCTCCAAAACTCCATTAAAAGTTTCAGTAAAGCGTCTAGGTACCACTTTACATCGACCGACTCAACTTCTTGACTGTATTTATGAGTTTTACTTAGACTAACTAGACTTCAGACCTGCCAATATAGAAAAACGATGCTGAAAATTCAATGAAAATTATTATGTTATGGAGGCACTTCACATGGCTATTTGTATTTGCTATTGGCTATTTGTTGTATTTGACAACATTATTGACGAATACGCAAACAAGCAAATAAAGGCAAATACGACCGTCCACACATGGAACCGACGTCAAAAACCGACATAGGTACGGATACGTGCATTTGGTATTGGTCATATTTCTCAAATAGGCAAACAAGGCCAATATTGTCAAACATACCGTCTACACATGGTGATTGTTTGGCGAATACATCAAATACGCAAATACAAATAGCCAAGTGAAGTGCCTCCATTAAAGAATATTGTTTTCCCGCCATATTTATACTCGACACTGGCCATGGTTATTAGGGTGGAGCGATTTTGTATGAAGAAATTTTATTTTTTATTTTTTTTAATGGCATAGCAATAGAAAGTTGCCTTGTTATAGGTAAATTCTGCATACAAAATATGGTTTACTTGTCTTGGTGTTTTGAGGTGCCCCAACCCAATTGAAAATTCGAAAAATACGAATTTTTTGAAAACATTGGTCTAGTTTTGATAAATAGTATTTTTCTTTATTTGCTGTTCCTTGTAAAAAAAACTTCATTGTAATATGTTAAATAAAAGACTGACCCCTTAGCCAAGACCTTTTCTTTATCGCTTTTCTATAGAATCGCCGATCAAAATGTATGGAATTGACTTAAAAATTCGCGAATATGACATTGACGTTCGACTCGTCTAATGTCAATTCTATACATAATGATAGATGATTCTTTTAAGAAACGATAAAGAAAAGTCTTGGCTACAGGCTCTGGTTAGTGGTATCAATGTTTTTATCAAGAAAAATTAAATATTTATGATATTATATTATCAAGGAATGATCATCAGAAAAAAATAGATTGTTTGTATTAAATTGTTGTTTTATTTCATAATTAGGCATTTGAAACAAAAAACTACTTTAGTAGTTGGTTAATTACTTCTTCCATAAAACGAATAACATCTTCTTTGAAAACTATATTCACAACTGTACCATCACAGCTACCTTTTCTACCATCAAAATAATTTCTGCGTATACTTTTATAATTGCCATCTACATCGTGCGTGCTGATCTGTTTTTCATTAATTCTCATCGCATTTTTAACGATCAATGACAGCACTAGAATCCTTTGATGTAATAATACCAACAATCAACATCTTTTAACACAGATAAAGAAGCAGATAAAGCTATAATAGCAGCTGCTCTGTCAGACACTCAGGTACGATCGCATACGAGAGCTAATGATGGAAAATTGAATCTCTTTTTCTTGGGTGGCTGAGCAGCTACTTATTATGGCGATTGATTAGCTTGTAAAAGCTACAAGAAGAAGCTACAATTGCTTGAACTCGTTCTTTCGGTTGTTAAGTCAACATGCAAAGAACGCGAATAAGACGTCTGGTTTGGACTCATTATTTATTTGTTACGCAGTGATTTTTTTTCTTGTAATTTCATTTTCTTCATATTTTTTACAGACGCATTTAAATCTACACGGCCTATCATCATTTTTCTTGCAGTTCTTTAATCAAGTAAATAATATACTTCTTTTTTTGGGAAGCGACGCTTTTCGCCAGATATGTAAAATTTCCGTAGCCAGTCTTTGGGATATATTATGAACTGTCGGCTCTTTAGTTGTTTTGTCAAGCTTTGATTCATATTAATGTGATATTAATTAATAAATAAGTAATTTTTATAACAGAATTATGATTTGGTAGTTGACACACTGGTAACTTCTCCGATAAACCAAAAACGGGACATGTCTCTTTTCGTGTTTTGACGACATAATAATATTATGACTGTAATAAAGAGAAATACTAGGTATAAATTATATCGCAAATAGTATTTTATCAACAATCAGTGAACAGGAAATTAAAAATATTACTTACAGGAGTTTATTTTCTAGGAATCACTGTTTCTCACAAGCAGAATTACATTAATAGCGCGCACTTTATGGCGTTCGAACAACGATTGAAAAGTGCAAATAAATCATCTCTTCTGCATCAATCTCCCCATCTATCTTCGCAATATTCAAGCTTAAACAGTTAATACAAACAGTTAATACAGTAACAGGAATACACATAATATAAATCAGCGTTAATTTGGCAATGTTAGAAGTTGGTGGTTTTTGACGGAGTTTTTCGAATTTCTCTAAAGTTCATGACGCTGGTCATGTCACCTCTAAATTTATTATGATTTAAATAAAATTTTGTACATATATTTGTGAGCAGTAACAGCAACTTTTTACAGGTATGCCGAAACGAATATCAAAAAAAAGTTTTTTCGCTCCACCCTAATGGTTATATAGCCGAAGTGCCATAATAAGAAAAAAAACTTTAAGCTGTCAATTTGACATACCGTCGAATTGACAGTTTAGACATTTTACCATTTGTAAAGTTTTAAAAATTGATAAGAGGACTTGGCTCTTTGGTTGAGTGCTGTCAACAAGCGTCTTTTCATTATTTTCGATTTTAATACTGTTTTCTTACATTTTTGTGTGTATTTACATTATTTGTTGAAATATCTTATTTGTATTTTGTGTTGTGTGTTATATTTTGTGGTTGTTTTGTCGTAAGTATATAGTTTTAGTTAGTTTTTGTTTTTAGGTTAAGTGTTTGTTTTACCGGCATAATGGAGCTTGACACCGATCCCCCTGACCCCGGTGGTGGTACAAATAATAGTACAAATAATAGAAAAAGAGCAAACCAGGACATTCCGGAACCACAGCCTAAAAAGGCAACTAGTAACACACATTCAGTGCCATCAATTCAATTACATTATGTGAACCCCGAATTTGCCAACAAAAAGGTATATAGTTCCGATGATGCTGCGCCGTACATTGTTTACGTGTCGAAGCCTGAGACCGATACTGGATTTCTCAACCCAATCCAATTTGGACATTTTCTGTTTAAAAATAACATAAACAACATTAAAATTGACGGAATTAAAAGAATTGGTCGCAGTCGCGTTTCGATCGAATTTCAGTCATTCGATCATGCCAATTCTTTCATTGATCAACCCGCTGTTTCAAGTGCTGGATATATTGTATCAATACCAGCATTCAGTGTATCCCGCATGGGTATTATCCGTAATGTCCCTGTCGATTGGTCGATGGAAGAGTTGGTAGAAAACTTGCAGGTACCATCAGGTTTTGGTAAAGTCGTTAAAGCACGTAGGCTTAGTCGCAAGACCTTGAATGAACAAAACTCCCCCACCTGGATCCCCACCCAATCCGTAGTTATTACTTTCACCGGCCAAAAACTTCCTTCTCGTGTGTTTTGTTATTATAACTCCCTCCCCGTTGAAACTTACCAATTACCTACCATCCAATGCAACAATTGTTGCCGCTTTGGGCATGTTAAAGCGCAATGCAGGTGCCTTCCCCGTTGTTACAAATGTTCACAGAAGCATGAAGGAGCAACGTGTACTGCAACAGCCTTATTTTGTTTGTACTGTAGTGGTCCGCACACAGCCAACGACACCTCCTGTCCTGAATATACAAGGCAAAAGGAGATTAACCCTTTGATCCCCAACCGGAACCCGGGTGCCGGTCAATTTTATTGCAACATTCCGTCAAACCCCAAGCGGAACCCGGGTTCCGCGCTCTTTCATTCGATCGAGATACGTATTACGACGATTTAGAGACTACTTTTGTATGAAGAAGTTTGGTTAGTTACGATCTATGATACATTTGCCACATTCTAAATGCAAAATATTATGACAATCTGTGGTCGACGAATATTTTTCAGTCATTAGAAAATCGTGAATTTTTTCGTGTGTGTCCTGTCATATTGTGTGTTTTTTTGTGAAATAATTGATGGATTTAACGAATGTAAGTAGTTAAATAGTTTACTTTAGTAATATTAACTAATTTAAGATAATCATTTGCAAGAAATACATCGTAATAACTTGTGAAAGTTGAGAAAAATGTAGTGTGTGTAATAAGTGTTTTGAACGAAATTTGCTTCATATATTAGTGAATTAATTACGTAAAACGCATATAGAAGTTAATACACAACGTCTACAAGACTATTTCTATCGATAGTATTTCTTACGTTTCTAAAACAAAGAGTTAAAAGTTCGCAGGTAACCGCCATATTCTGCCGGCCGCGGCCATTTTGAACTTTATTTGTAAAGCTCTAATGACGAAGTTTGCTTGTAGGTTATACGAAACTCATGTTTTTGGGTTCGGGACGGTAAGATTTATGACCTGTTTTTATAAACATCTCGAGTAGTAACGATGGGTTTGTTTATGTAAGAGTTTAAAATTAGGGTTCCATTGAGTAGATTAAAACAAAATATTAATTTATTTCATGTGAAATAGTCAGAAAAATATTTTTCAAAATATATACTTCTGAAAAGAATATTAAATTAGACTAAATACTATATTATGATGGCTTGATAGATAAAAAATTTATTAGATATTATAAAATTCTTTAAAAAACATAAAATATGGTTTGGATGTAAAAATATTATATTATTTGTAAAAGGGGGCTAGGGCCGGGCGCCATTTTTTTTGCGATTTTGGATTCCTATTTTTGACAGATTTTTTTTCCACGATTGAAGGGTTAAATTGGTCATGAGTCAGGAAAATATCTCTTACCAGGAAGCTTCGGCTCGTTTTCCCCAGGTGAGACGTTCTTTTGCTGATTCTGCTAGGACATCTCATTCAGCTTCTGTGAACCTTACTAGACAAACAGACAGACAAACCAAGTCACCCACCACCACATCTTACAGAAAGACGGTTTATATTCCTCGTCGTCCTATTCCCCCAATGTCCCCTGGTTACAATCACCAGGCACATCGTAACATAATCCAAGAACCAACTTCCCAGTCTCCTAATGGTTGCGCTTTTCCTTCAGATCCTGAAATTTCTTCCCCATCCACCAACCTTACCCTGTCCAGAAATGACAACCTTCTAGACAACCTGTCCTACTTCTTTTTGGACCTGATTTCAAGGTCTAGCGACTCACTACCGTACAAAACTGGAGAACCTGACCTCACTATCAAAACTGTTAACCAATAATGGCTCACACTGTGATACAGTGGAACAGCCGCAGCATCAGAAATAAAAAATCCGATATCCTTTATCTTATAAATACTTACAAGCCATCAATTCTTGCCGTCCAGGAGACTTGGTTGGTGCCTGGTTCTCGTTTTCGGGTGCCGGGCTATGCCTGTTTCCGGGACGACAGGTCTGATGGCAGAGCTGGAGCAGCCATTTTGGTCTCCAGCCAATGTACATATTCTGTACATAATCTCCCTGTAAATAGTAGTAATTTTAATATTGTAGCTGTCTGTGTTTTAGATACTGTTTTTTTGTCTGTGTATGTCCCTCATCCAAATCCTTCCATATTCTCCGAAATATCATCCATTATTTCCTCCTGTCCATCCCCCTTGTTTGTATTGGGTGATTTTAATACTCACCATACATCTTGGGGCTCCCACCTTGACGATTCGAATTCCTCCTCCCTCATCGATCTTATCGATGTTAATAACCTGGTTGTCCTCAATGATGGCTCTGCTACTCGTCGGGTCTCTCCTTTACAGAACCCGAGGAGTGTCGTAGACCTGTCATTGTGCTCACCTTCCCTTTCCTCTTCATGTTCCTGGGCAGTCCTTTCAGATTCTTTAGGTAGTGACCATTTCCCCATCATAACAAAAATAACATACAGACAGACTAGACCATCAATACCCACAAATTCACCCCGGCTCAAATATAAAATTAGTTCTGCCAATTGGTCTGAATTTGCAGACATAACGGACTCTGAAGTTTGTCACTTACCTCCTGTCAACCCTAAAAGGATGTTGCCTTTCCTCCTACAGCAATTTTAAAAATGTGCTCTTGATGGCTGCGGATAGGGCAATTCCTCTGAAGCAAACAGGGAATCAAAAAACTGTCTCCCCTCCGTGGTGGGATGCTGAATGCACCAGTGCCGTAAAGCGTCGTAAAGACGCTGAAAAATTGTACTGTAGGGCGATGACACTGGCAAATTTTTTAAATTATAAAAGAATTGCTGCTGAAGCAAGATTTTTATTATCGGAAAAAAAGAAAAATGGGTGGCGGCAATTCTGTTCGAGTCTTTCACCCATGTCTCGGTCTTCAGATGTTTGGAAAAATGTTAAAAAATTTCGTGGCTCTCCAGAAAGCGATAACCGTCAGTCCAACGATCCATCTAGTTGGATAAACGAATTTTCCAACAGATTAGCGCCTCCATCAGTACCCTCTTTGGAGGAATGTCAAAATTTTATTTCTACCCCTCAAAAGTGCAGTCATGATTTGGATGCTCCATTTTCGATGGAGGAGTTTAGATTGGTTTTGGGCTCTTTAAAGGATTCTGCTCCTGGCATTGATGGGATTCCTTATTCATTTATAGTGAATAGTGGACCCACTACACAAGAAACTTGCCTCAGAATCCTTAATGCTATTTTCCTGTCTGAAGTCCCCCCTGGGGAATGGAAGACCCAAATTATAGTCCCTATCCTTAAACCGGGCAAACTTAGTCGTGACCCATCAGGTTATAGACCCATTGCACTTTCGGACACTTTACCAAAAATTTTAGAACATCTTATTAAAAATAGGTTGGAATGGCTGCTGGAGAGTAAGGGGCTCTTGTCCAAAACACAATTCGGTTTTCGAAGGGGCTGTAGCACTATGGATAGTTTAGGCACTTTTGTGACTGACATCCGCATAGCCTTTTCGAGAAACGAACATGTGGTGGGAATGTTTCTTGATGTGTCTGCCGCATATGATAATGTCCGTCTTCCAGTGCTCAGGCAAAAATTGCTACAGCTGAGTGTCCCTGTGAGGATGACAAATTTCATTTGTAATTACCTTTCCTGCCGTTCCATCGTAATATCCACTCAAAATTCATCCTTACCTCCCATGCAGGTTTTTATAGGCCTTCCCCAAGGATCTCCTCTCAGTCCTACCCTGTACAAAATTTACTCCTACGATCTGGATTTGTCAGTTTTAAGTTTCTGTGAGATCCTTCAATATGCGGACGACATATCAATTTACATCTCCTCAAAGGATATTATGGAGTGTATATCTCGCCTTAACTCAGCCATTAGATATCTCATGGAATGGATGGACCGACATGGCTTATCAATTTCTATCCCAAAAAGTTCAGTAGTTGTTTTCTCCCGGGCCAGAACAATACCCAATATTTCTATTCAATACAGAGATCAAGTTTTCCCGGTTAAGGATAGGGTCAAGTTTTTAGGTGTTATTTTAGATTCCAAATTGACTGGTACTTACCAAAATCAGCACATAGCACAAAAGTGCGAAAAAAATATAAACATTTTGCGCTCCTTAAGTGGAGTATGGTGGGGCTCTCATCCATACACCCAGAGGCTTGTGTATAATGCCCTTATTCGTAGTCATCTTGATTATGGGTCGTTTTTACTTGAGCCCTGCAATAAGCTCCCTTTAAAAAACCTGGATAAAATACAGGCCAAGTCATTGAGGATTATTGTTGGGGCAATGAAGTCAACACCAATCAACGCACTTCAGGTTGAGTGTGTTGACCCTCCACTTCACATCAGGAGGCAATATTTATCAGACCGGTTTTTATTTAAAATCTTCCAATATTCCTATCACCCGTTAATTGGCAAACTTCACACTCTGTCCCAACTTGTTTCCACATCAAATTATTGGTCACACAAAGAAACTCCAATGCTCCTAGTCAGCTACCTTAAGTTAACTCGTCTCCCTTGTCCTGTCTTTCAGTGCACCCTTAATCCTCTCTTTTCCACCCCCTTTAATGCTATAACATTTGTTCCAAAAGTTTTGCTCAACTTACGCATAGAAAAAGGTTCTTCCTCTGCCAACTCTCAATTCAGGAACATCATTGATCAGCACTTCAGGGATTGGTTGCTTGTTTTCACTGATGCATCAAAATTATCTGATGATGGCTGTGTTGGTGCTGCGGTTTGGATTCCGAAGGTTAATGTTGTTTTAAATTTTAAATTGCCTCCCACTTCGTCTGTGTATACAGGTGAAGTACTTGCCATCTATGAGGCTATCTTGTTCATTGAGTCTCACAAACTCAATAACTCCATTATCCTTTCGGACTCCAAAAGTGCATTAGAAGGTCTCATGGCCAACCAGTTTTGTAATAAGTTTAGAACTCCTTTCATCTTGAAAATAAAGCAACTTCTCCTTAGGTGTCATTTACAAAATATAAATGTTGTTTTGGCTTGGATCCCGAAGCAATGGCGGTATTACTGGCAATGAGAGTGTGGACGCATACGCTAAGGAAGCTGTTACAACGGGCACACTAACTCATTACCAGTTATACTGTCAGGATCTGATTCCGGTGGCTAAAAAACATTTATATATTACGTGGAATAGAGAATGGGCCAGCTCAAGTAACGTAAAAGGCAAACATTACTTTGACATTCAAAGTGAAGTTCCAGTAAGGCCTTGGTTCTTCAAATACTCGCAAAACAGCAAAACGGTTTGCTCAACTGTTTGCCGAGTTAGGTTGGGTCATTGCTGTTCCCCAGTGTTTTTAGTAAAAATAAGGGTCAAGGATAGTTCTCTTTGTGAGTGTGGCCTAGATGAGGGTACCTTGGACCATATCTTTTTCTGCTGTCCCAAAAACCAGTCCTCCCTTTATGACCTCCTCCCTATCAATATTCCTCGCCCTATCAATTTTAAATCAATTTTATGCTATGTAAATACCTCTTTTATTGATATTCTGTGTACATATATTCGTTCTAACAATATAAAATTGTGATGTTTTACTAACCTCTATATGTTTGTGTTTGTTTTAGATATATTCAACAGAATTTAAGTTATTAGATACTGTACCTTGTTTCTTCACCAGACCTGCATTATAGAGCAAAGTCTACCCAAAATCACTCTGACATTGGCAACTCACTGAGGCCGCCATAAAAAAAGAAGAAGAAGAAGAAAAATTGATAAGCAATCGTTTTAAATTTTCAGATTTACAACGTTTTGTTCTAGTTAAATATTATCTAGCCAACGCAGTGGTACAGGTTTTTGCTTTAGATAATTTATCCTCAAATATTTTATTAAATGGTTTGAAGCTGTAGTAGTCGAGGAAACTTAAGCATTAACATTCAAAATGATTGATAAGATGGTTTGGTACACTTGTTTTTTGTTTAGTATTATTGTATCGACTTCTTCGATTGTGGCTGGATACAATTGTGAATTTTGTCAGCCAGAACAAGTCCATATAGCATTTGGCGGTAAGTGTCTACTGTTTTTAATTTTATTTAACAAAACAACCTTGCTTTAATACAGTAAAGTAAATAGTTATTCAAATTAGTCATTGCATTTTGTAGGATGTAGGGAATGATGCATATAATTGCAATGTCTTAATTGTTGCTGATATATTATGTATCAGTTTCCTTCAAAAAATTCTACATCTCTGTGCTATCTTTATAATAAATATATATAATATTATGCTTTTTATATTGTTTCGCTTTAAATTTAATTAAAAAGGATAATTGTATATTTACCTAAAATAATTGTGTGAATACACATTGTGCTAAGTAACATAATATACTAGATGACGCCCGCAACTCCGTTGCGACAAAAATCGTTTATCGCGTGGGAACTGTACATTTTTTCGGGATAAAAAGTATCCTATGTCCTTTCCCGGGATTCAAAGTATCTCCATACCAAATTTCAGCCAATTCGGTTCAGCGGTTTGGGCGTGAAGAGGTAACAGACAGACAGACAGACAGACAGACACACTTTCACATTTATAATATTAGTATGGAAGTATGGATTATTTTAACCCCCTGGTATTTGTTACATCCTGAACAAATTGAAACTGTAATAATAATACCCAATAATACCTAAATAAACCATCCCGTTTCTTTTAAATTATAATAAAATTGTATTAATACATTCATACAACATAATAACCCATCAAGCCCTGTAAGGCCCATATGGGCCGCGATAACAAAATTTCCAGGAATTGGTGATTGACGGAATAATAATCAATTACTGATTGTTTTGACATTAAACTGAATATATTTGTGTGTCCTGTTTCCTCCTACATCATTATTATTGAGTGACAGAGACAACACTTTTTTTCACAATCTTATTACAAAATTGTGAATCATGTCATAGGTATAATTATTATTCTATTTATGACGTATAACATGAGCTGTTTTGCTATTTAACCTATTTAAGTTAACATTGCTTGATAACACAATGCGATAAGGAATGCTTCACATCATCATTAGTATCTGTAATTAAAATAAGTATGTTATGATCTGCATTTCAATTGCTAAACAATGTGAACAAAGATATATTATTATTCATTAGAGATTACAGATGCAAACAAATGTGTGTGCATCCCACAAAAAGTGCATACCAAAAATATGCCTAAAAAAAGTTACAACACAATAAAACTGCAATGACCTATCTTTACATTTCAGATCATACCTTTAGTCTTAAAGATATGATCTGAAATCTGAAATGTAATAATATCCTGTTACTTAAATCCTTTCAGACAAGCCCAACAACATTGTAGTGACATGGACCACATTCGACAAAACCAAGGAGTCTCGTGTGCAGTACGGTATTGGGTCCATGGATCAGGAGGCGTCGGGGATTGCCTCAGTGTTTGTGGACAATGGGACAGAGAAGAGGCACATGTACATACACCGTGTGACTCTCCCGGACTTGAAGTTTGACACTACTTACGGTGAGATCCTTTCCTTGAGATATTATTGTGCAGAATTTATTTCGAAAGCCCTAGATAAGTAAACACCCATTAACATTAAGAAGCGTTCAGACGTGCGCGTTTCTTGCGCGCGCGATTTCAGCTTCCTTTTAGAACTCGCTTAGTTTTATTGACATACTCTGTAGTTCTTTAATATCATGTGATTACAACTTTTAATCTGTCTCTGGCTGGTGGATAGTGAAAAAAAATTAAATATATGTATTATTTTTTTTAAATAAATTTTCTCTGTAAAACTTTAGATAGCTTTAGGTACATCCCTAATGAGAAATGTCCCTTAGGGCCTTATCACACTAGGGGTTTGTAGCGAAAGGCTTGCGCAGTGGTCACTTGATAGTACATGGCTTGATCGCAGCGGTGCGGCGTGTTCGCTGCGATCAAGCCGCTCTTACTAAATAATGTATGGTAGCCGCGCAATCGCCGCGCCCACAAACCGCCAATACAGCAGTGTGATAAGGGTCCCATAAAGTTATAAAAAGCGTTTTTGTAGTTAAATGATATTGATCCTGGCAACACCAGTCTGGTCGCTTGATACAGAGAAATTCTGTTATTGACCTTTTTTTGTCAATTTGGCGCGCACGAAAATAAAACAGAATTTAACTTTCTACGGCGATTAGATTTTTGTCATAACTCATAAACCTCAGTTTTGCGAGCCTACTGTCAAAACGCTAGTCCCGCCTACACACAACGCTATCCTCCAATCGTGATACAATGATTCGATGAATCGTGCTCCCGGGCAATGTGCTTTACACTGCAGCTAATTATAGTGAACAACGGTTCCCGCATTATCACACGAAAGTAAAGGTCGTAAGTCCAAAAATTAAATACAATACTAATATTTCCTTTAGCTATTATTTTATAAAGTGTGTGATTGTAGTAGTGCAAGTTATTTAATGATAGTAACTCAATAAGAGTAACCGATATTTGTTGAAAAGCCTAAAAATATTCATAATTTCGAAAAATAAAACTATCGAGTCAAAATAAGTAAATCGTGTTTTCCGTTAGCTAAATATCAGATAAATATACAATGATTAAATAAATCTCAATTTCATTTGATTCAATCGTCTTCCGGGATCGTAATACTTATTAGAAAACACAGCAAAATTTGACAGCCCGCTCTTATACCATCTGTCTGCTCGTTGTTATTAATATCCTTCCTGCATCGGTGTTAGTGACCGAATTCGTTACGCAGGAATTTTGTGGTGCTTAAGTGTATGCTCGGTACACAAAACCAAAAGCACTCTCTCTTCTTTTTACTCTCGTAACCTAGTGGGCTGGTTGAGTGATAGCCGGCACGACTGACGAGAGATCAGGCGCAAGACCGACATTTTACATGCCCATCCGGCTAGGCTTCTTTGCGCTCTGACAGATGAACGAGTGCCGTCGCCCGTAGACAAGTGCCGTTCGTCGAGTGCTTACCTATGGCTATGGGTCATCTTTCTCTTTAGTTAATCGTTCTCAAGTTTGTCTAAAACAAACCTTTTTGCAAACAGAATACATAATAGTTAAGTCCGACTCAAGAACCACGCTCTGAAATAGAAATTCTAAACTATTATAATAAAATATTGTTAAACTGTATAATATCAATGGCCGATGTATAATAGCGGACCTTGTTGTATAATATACTTACAATGTTTTGAATACATTATAGTTATCACACGTTCAACGCATTGAAGTCGTTATCAGCTCTTCCTAAGCACTGTTAACAATGTTTAACTTCGCTCTTTAATTGTTAATTTAGATATTAGTTATCTTTTTTATTATTTTCCTCTAACTTCCTTGGCAACTGAAACATAATAAGCAACAATATTGGGTTTCGTAACTCTTCTGTGCAACCTTGTATGGCCTCCATAGTCAACTTACTTTTTAAACTTTTTACTTTCAATAAAAACTTTTTCTTGTTTTGTTTTCAACAAACTTTCGTATCAAAAAGTTGTTATTTTTTGGTTAAAGTCTGCGTTTCTATTCTTTCTCATACCCTGTAGCCATGCTAAGCCTGGAAGCCAGAAAACAACATTTTTGCATACTACAGACTACTGCCTACAATATAATGTTCTATATTATCTCGACTGGCTTACCGCTTATGTCTATGACAGATAAAGAGATTCCTGATAGCCTTTTTCCTAAAGGAAAAGGAAAAAAAACGGAGGCGATTGCGCGGCGTGCACGCAGCTTGCCTTTCGCGTTTTGGACACTCAGTAGCAAAATGAATTCTGACGTCACAACTCACATCCCTAGACGAGTGTACAAAATGGCGTCCACGCCACGCAGCGACGACGCTGCGCTGTCGTGTCGCTTTCAAATCGCTCGCTAATCGCCAGTGTGATAAGGCCCTAAGCTATGTCATATATTTTCCAGTGTACCACGTGGGCTCTGTGTACGGGTGGTCGGAGCTGTTCTCGTTCAAGACGCCGCCGCAGGGGGAGGACTGGGTCGTCCGCGCCGCCATCTATGGTGACATGGGCAATAGGAACGCGCATGTGAGTACCTAATCCATGCTATAGTTTGTGCGTTTTAAGATGATATGGGTGACACATTATAATTGACAATAGTAGGGAAGTTACCTTAAAATGTCACTGAGAGTCGAAACGAACTTGTGTCTAAGGTGGAGAATTCATTGGAGAAGGTCTCTGAATGGGGTAGACGTAATTTGGTCCAATTCAACCCCGCCAAGACACAAGTCTGCGCGTTCACCACTAAAAAGTCACCAATGGTCGTATATCCTCGTTTCGAGGGCACATCTTTAACCATCTCCCCTAGCATTCAGATACTTGGCGTCAACATATCGAGCGAAGTCCAGTTCCGATATCATCTAGAGCAGTATTTCCCAAAGTGTGGGTCGCGACCCACTAGTGGGTCGCGGGTAGATTTTGGGTGCGCCCTGAAACTATAGGACGATTGTCGTACTTACGTACGTTTCTTAAGATCGAGCTGTCAAATTTTGCTGTGTTTTCTAATAAGTATTACGATCCCGGAAGACGACTGACTTAAATGAAATTAAGATTTATGTAATCATTGTATATTTATCTGATATTAGCCTAACGGAAAACACGATTCACTTATTTTGACTCGATAGTTATATTTTTCGAAATTATGAATCTTTCTGGGCTTTCCAACAAATATCTGTTACACTTATTCAGTTACTACCATTAAATAACTTGCACTACTACAATCATACACTTTGTAAAATAACAGCTAAGTAAAGGAAATATTAGTATTGTACAACATACCGCTGCTTTTTTGTCTTCATGACACAACGTGGGCCGCGAACTTTAAACTTTCTTGTAGATGGGTCGCGGCCCCGTCAAGTTTGGGAAACACTGATCTAGAGGGTAAGGCCAAATTAGCCTCGAAGAAACTTGGTGTTCTTAACAGAGCGAGACAGTAATTCAGCCCGGACCAACGCTTACAACTCTACAAGGCGCAGGTTCGGCCTCATATGGAATATTGTTCTCATCTCTGGGCAGGGGCGCCTAAATACCAACTGCTCCCTCTGGATCGTATCCAACGAAGGGCCGCTCAAATTGTTGACTGCCATAGTGTTTCAAACAGCTTGGACCCCTTGGAATTACGCCGAGATGTAGCTTCACTCTGCATCCTCTATCGGTTGTATCACGGGGAGTGCTCTGAGGAATTGTTCGGAATCATACCACCGGCAACTTTTCGCCATCGTCCCACGCGAAAAACATACCATCCTCATCACCTTGATGAGTGGCAGTCTTCCACAGTGCGTTTTTCGCGTAACTTTCTGCCGTGCACTGTAAAACTCTGGAACGAACTGTCACCAGCAGTATTTCCGGACCTATACGACCTGCACACCTTCAAGAAAAGAGCGTATTCCCTCTTAAAAGGCCGGCAACGCATCTGCAGCTCTTCTGATGTTGCGAGTGTCCATGGGCGACGGTAGTTGCTTACCATCAGGTGACCCGTTTGCTCGTTTGCCCCCTTATTTCATAAAAAAAAATCGATAATTTAACACCTTCGCTGCGGGACTAAAAGAGACGGTTTTTTACATATAAAATATTACGTACTTCGATGACTTAGAGAATACTTTTGTATGAAGAAGTTTGCTTAGTTATGACCTTTGATACATTGACCACACACCAGCGTTACCGGGCCGATTAGCGTTATACTTAAACTCTCCGCCGCTGCGGTATAGGGCTTATTGGCCCAGTAAGGCATCGACCGATATAAATGACTGTAACTATGCGAAAACTTAAAAATTTGGAAATCTACCAATCAATATCGATTGTAGAAGAGTTAGTATTCATGCTGCTGGCTTCGCCCTGGATTCCTACTATTTACTTGAGAGATACATGCAAAAATATATGTAAGGTCTTGTAACCCGATACCGCACTGAATTGTAGATTTATTTAAAGGAGTTTTAGTGATGGGAAATAAGTTATCGACATATTATTTTTAATATCATTTATTGAAGAAACAAAATTATCTGTCCTGTTATTTTGAAAAAAATAACAGGCCAGTAAGGATTTTGCTGTGACTTATTTTTTTTGACATTTTTCAAATAATCTATATCAGAAAGTTCACCTTCACAATTTCTTCCTTGCTGAAACAATTATTCAAGCATTTTTTTACTTTGTTTATTTGGCTAAGGTATTATTAATTATTTAAGACCAACAAAATATCTCAAAAACGTAAACAAATGACTGTGTAAATGCACTATCGTACCACTCCCGATAATTACGTCACAACACTAATATAAAGTAAACATTTCAATTACCTATACCAGCGCGGGAAGGGGTGGATCGACCCTGTGATCTATAACGGGTCTTTCGGCCCGTTACCCGCAAGGAATGGAAAAAAATATCAATCAGTGCGTTATCAGGTCGAAAGACCTTAGCATGATTTTAATGCTTTATCAAGTAGCCCTTAAAGTTCTAAACTCAAACCTATACTTGTCTCCTTTTAACATACAAAAATACTCATTATACAGCCCCCGCACCAGGGGAAGTTCGCCGTTTCTCGCCTCCGCACAAAGCTCGCGTACATGCATCGGGCGTTTAAGCCTTATAACGCAGCGAACGTGTTAAAAATATCGAATCACTTCGTAAAGGAATTGCAATCGAAATTATCAATTTCGTACTGACGTTTCAGAGTGGCGCTAGCGATTTAAGATGGCCGCCCTTTTTATCGATTTGATTTCGATTCAACAGTGTCAATCTCTATCGGCATAAGTTTCGTTTCATGCATCTGACATTTTTCAAATATTTTCGTATCAATAATTTCATACTCCTATTTCACTGTTAATATTTATAATTTTATATTAATAAGTTAGCATTTAGCAACTTTTCATTTTTATTCATTTACAGTTATAGGAAACATTTGTTTTTGTAGATGGAATATAATTTATTACACATTTTTGTTTTTTTGTTTTCTTGTAAAAAAATCCGTAGCAAGGAATATGAGAACTCAACTCAAACTCAAACTCAAAATTTTTTATTCAGAATAAATTTTTGCAAATATTTTCTGAAAGTCTACATGATGCCTACCACCGGTTCGGGAACTAACCCGGCGAGAAGAACCGGCGTAAGAAACTCGCAGGGGGCCCACTTTATTTACCAAAAAAAGTGAGAAAAAAATTAATCTTTTAAAATAAAGTTTACAATGCTGTAACTTAAAATTATACAATGTCAACATACATACATAATTGTAAGTCATAAAATAATGTAGAAGTAGCCTTGCAAGCAGCCATCCTACTCCCAAGATGTGCCGTCGTTTATGAAATCATTGACCTTATAATAGGCTTTGGCACACAAACGTTCTTTGACTACTTTTTTAAATTTATTAATGGAAAGATTTTGAACTTTTTCTGGGATTTTATTGTAAAGGCGTACACATTGACCTTTAAAAGATTTACTAACTTTACTAAGTCTGATCACCGGTATTTCTAGTTTGTACTTATTTCTAGTGTTTCTTCCGTGACTGTCACTTTTGGTTGTAAATTTACTAAGATTCTTTCTAACATATAAAACATTATCCAAAATGTATTGAGAAGCAACAGTTAGAATACCAATTTCTTTAAACTTTTCTCTCAGAGATTCAAAAGCTGACATTTTATAAATTGAACGTATAGCTCGCTTCTGCAGCACAAAAATCGTATTAATGTCGGCAGCGTTTCCCCATAAGAGGATGCCATACGACATTCTACTATGAAAATAACTGAAATAAACTAGTCTTGCTGTGTCTTCGTCAGCAATTTCCCGTATTTTTCTGACTGCGTATGCTGCAGAACTGAGCCTATCTGCAAGATTAGCAATATGAGGACCCCACTGTAGTTTACTATCTAGTGTAATGCCAAAGAATACAGTGGTGTCCACCAAATCCATCTTCTCATCATTTAATAGTATATTGGTTTTAACTTGCCTGACATTGGGCAAAGTAAATTTTAAACATTTAGTTTTCTTAGAATTTAGAAGTAAGTTATTAACGTTAAACCAATGTACTATTTTTGAGAGAGCACTATTTACCTCGTCGTAATTTGACTGTTGTCGCTTCACTTTAAAAATAAGTGAAGTGTCATCAGCAAAAAGTACTATCTCATTATCATTATCCTTAACAAGATAAGGTAAGTCGTTTATGTAGATGAGAAAAAGGAATGGACCTAAAATGGATCCCTGTGGGACGCCTAATTCTATTTTGGTCCCATTGGACCTTTTACTATTAATGTCAACCCTTTGAGTTCTATTTTTGAGGTAAGATGTCAAAAGGTTGAGTGCTGAGTCCCTAATGCCATAGTGGTGCAATTTCCTGATTAATGTAGCATGCTCAACACAGTCAAAAGCCTTGGAGAGGTCGCAAAAAACCCCTAGGGCATCCTGCGAATCCTCCCATGCTTCAAATATACTATAAAGAAGACCTATACCAGCATCCGTTGTGGATCGACCCTTAGTAAAACCATATTGATTTTTGTGCAATAAACTATTTAAGTTAAAATGTAATAGTAACTGATTTAAAATTATTTTTTCATATATTTTACTTAGAGTCGGTAGAATCGATATAGGCCTATAATTTGTAGGATCAGATTTAAGTCCCGCTTTAAATAAAGGTACAACCTTACTGTGCTTCATCAAGTCAGGAAAAACACCACTCTTTATGCAGTCATTAAAAATCATTGATAGATGAGGAGCTATGATGTCAATTATTGATTTGATAATTTTAGTAGACATGCCCCAGAGATCAGTAGTATCTTTAATATTTATTAATTTAAAAGTATCAACGATATCTTTGGGGACAATCTCTCTAAACCTAAAATTGACATTACATTCCTTTACATTGTCTCTGAGTAGTTTTTCAGCAGCTGCAGGTGAGGAGTTTAAATTTTTCGTAGTTGAGAGCGGAATGTCAGCAAAAAATTTTTCGAAGACCGTCGCAACCTCATGATCATTGGTAATCTTTTTATTTTCAAAATAAATTTCAAAATCAGAGCTACGACTGGTGACGTTTCCAGTCTCACCAGCTATTACTTTCCAAGTAGTTTTGATTTTATTTTTCGAATTTTTAATTTTATTCCTAATGTGAATAGCCTTAGCGGCTTTACAAACTTTTTTAAAAATCTTTGAATAGTTTTTTACATATGTTTTGAATTTATCACTAGTATTCATGCATTTTTCATCATACAATTCATATAATCTTTGTCTGCTTATTTTAATTCCTGTAGTTGCCCATACTGTGAAATTATTATTTTTTTTATGGCTTTTTTTAACCGTTCTAGGAGTAAATACAGTATTAAATTGGGTTCTTATCATCTTAAACAATTTGTTAAATGCTTCATCTGAGCTATTTGTCTCATCCAATAATAGTTGAATACTTGAACTTAAGTTATTTCTAAACTTCTCAATACGTTTTGTGTTCACAGGAACAAACACACGCTTTTCCTCTAGATAACTATCGCAATGTATATTAAATGAGGCTAGTTGCCCACAGTGATCAGAGCTAAGCTTATTTATTATTTCTTTTTTACATGGAGAAAAATTTGTAAAAATATTATCAATACAAGTTACCGTTGTGTCACAGATTCTTGTTGGCTCATAAAACAAGTAATTTAGGTTATATGATTTAAATAGAGATGTGAATCTAACAGTAGTAGAGTTCAAGTCAAATAAATTAATATTAAAGTCACCACAAACGATAACTTTTTTGTTAGATGCACATATCTTTGATAATATTTGTTCCATGCTTTGTTCAAAGGAGTCATATAACCCTGATGGTGGCCTGTATACGCTTACAATAATTAGTTGACTTAACTCTATGCAGGCTACTTCTATTATCCGTTCAGAAGAGAGGTTCACAATGTCTTTACGTTCTTTGAATTTTAAATTTTTTCTAATTAATATAAGTGATCCGCCTGTAATGGCATTCTCTCTGCTGAACGAGCTTGCCACCTGGTGATCATTGAGATTGAAAATGAGTTCATGTTTTCTAAACCAGTGTTCTGAAATACAAATAATATCAATTTGAAATTGTTTTAGAAATAACTCAGTTTCAAGCTCTTTACCTACCATTCCTTGAAAGTTCTGATGCACCAAGCTTATAACATTCTTATACTGTCACCCATATCATCATAAAACGCACAAACTATAATATTGTAGATGCGAAGTGTGTTTATCTGACTTCTGTTACCTTACATTTTTACCCCAAAACGAACCCGCCAGAACGTACGATTTTCGCACCTTATACCTCCAGTTGCGGGCAACAAGTTATGAGATTTGAATAAAAAGAATAAGAAATGTAATTAAATGTTTTTTTTATGTGCGGAGTGGCCATATTTTTTGACGAATGTTACTGAAATAATTTAGTTTTTATGGTCCTGGGTCCTAATTAGTAATTCCTGACTTCCGATCGACTCGTATTCAATTAACTTTTACGTGCATCAGTAATAGCTGGCCGTTGACCAACAGTGAGTTTCCAACTTCCGAGTACGAGTCTAAACGGGATTTGTGAATCACCCCGCAATTTTTTTTTCAGTCCCTCTCGTACCTCCAAGACGAGGCGCAGCGCGGCCACTTCGACGTGATCCTGCACGTCGGCGACTTCGCTTACGACATGCACGACGACAACGCACGCGTCGGCGACGAGTTCATGCGGCAGATCCAGCCGCTCGCCGCCGCCGTCCCCTACATGGTCTGCCCCGGCAACCACGAGCAGACCTAGTGAGTTCCCGCCCTTATCACACTAACAGCTGTCAACGTCACTGTCAAAATTCCCGCGATTTTTTCTGCATGAGGCTGATCTTACATTTTCGTGACGTCATTTCACCACCAATTCTGGGATGCGGCGCGTACAGTGCGGATAAATGTGCGATCAACTTTAAGGTGAGACCGTACTAGGCACAAATACACTGCAGCAGATTAGTAACACGTCGCGGCCAAAAATTCTTCGTATGAAAAAGTGAGGTAAGCCGCACTATGCTGCAGCGACGTACGCGAGTCGCGACACAAAACGTCAGTACCGTGGACGTAAAGTGTCGCGTAACACCGCTGTGTAGTGCCTAGTGCGGTCTCGACTTCAGGCCCCTCCACGTAAGGTCGTGATGAATTACTATGATTGTCAACGTGATTGCGATGAATTGACGTCGATCATGGACAATCATATATGAAAATGTCCCTTGACACGTTTTACTGCTTATTGTTTATCATTGGATAATGTAAACTGTAGAGCCACATTATAAAGTAACCAGAATACAGTTAATTATCTTCTATATTATTTACACAGGCAATATTTTGTTCACTTATACCCTAAATTGTAAAACACCTTAACGCTTCAACTCCCATGCGGCCCAACAATAGATTTCCAAGAATCCGCGATCGAACTTTATACGTATTATTTTCACAGCAACTTCAGCAACTATCGCGCCCGTTTCTCGATGCCCGGGGACTCGGAGAGCCTGTTCTACAGCTGGGACCTCGGCCCGGTCCACTTCGTCTCCATCTCCACTGAGGTGTACTACTTCATGTGCTACGGGGTCAAACTCATGACCAACCAGTACGACTGGCTGAGAGAGGATCTGACTAAGGCTACTCTGCCGGAGAATAGGTAAGGGTGATTCTGGGGCACATGAGGCAACGAATAAATATGTTGCAGATAATGTTATAGACAGAGTCATCACGATAGATAAGGGAGTGTTCAAGTATAAATTAACGATTTTTCACATTGTAATGCTCAGAAAGGTACTCACCAATGTTACAAGGTGTAATGCTTTGAGTATCAATAACAGTAGTATAGAGTGCGCCTATTGCAGAAATTGCTACGTACGCATCGTAAGCACATTGAGTCTATACTCTATGCCAATTAGGGATGTAGCTACGTGTAGTTTGCACTCATCGACAACTCGTCGCCTATCTGCACGGCGCAGATTTATTTTTTTTATTAAATAAGGGGGCAAACGAGCAAACGGGTCACCTGATGGTAAGCAACTACCGTCGCCCATGAACACTCGCAACATCAGAAGAGCTGCAGGTGCGTTGCCGGCCTTTTAAGAGGGAATACGCTCTTTTCTTGAAGGTTTGCAGGTCGTATAGGTCAGGAAATACTGCTGGTGACAGTTCGTTCCAGAGTTTTACAGTGCGCGGCAGAAAGTTACGCGAAAAACGCACTGTGGAAGACTGCCACACATCAAGGTGATGAGGATGGTATGTTTTTCGCGTGGGACGATGGCGAAAAGTTGCAGATGGTATGATTCCGAACAATTCCTCAGAGCACTCCCCGTGATACAACCGATAGAGGATGCAGAGTGAAGCTACATCTCGGCGTAATTCCAAGGGGTCCAAGCTGTTTGAAACACTATGGCAATCAACAATTCGAGCGGCCCTTCGTTGGATACGATCCAGAGGGAGCAGTTGGTATTTTGGCGCCCCTGCCCAGAGATGAGAACAATATTCCATATGAGGCCGAACCTGCGCCTTGTAGAGTTGTAGGCGTTGGTCCGGACTGAAGTACTGTCTCGCTCTGTTAAGAACACCAAGCTTCTTCGAGGCTAATTTGGCCTTACCCTCTAGATGATATCGGAACTGGACTTCGCTCGATATGTTGACGCCAAGTATCTCAATGCTAGGGGAGATGGTTAAAGATGTGCCCTCGAAACGAGGATATACGACCATTGGTGACTTTTTAGTGGTGAACGCGCAGACTTGTGTCTTGGCGGGGTTGAATTGGACCAAGTTACGTCTACCCCATTCAGAGACCTTCTCCAATGAATTCTCCACCTTAGACACAAGTTCGTTTCGACTCTCAGTGACATTTTGCCGATAAATATTGGGGGAGCCGGTATTTACAGCATCACCTGTACTGTCGTCCGCATAGCAATGAATGCCGCTGGTCTGCAACATGTCATTGATATGCAGTAAGAATAGAGTAGGCGATAGCACACAGCCCTGAGGCACACCAGCATCAACAGACTGAGTTTCGAAGCATTCGCCGTCAACTACGACCTTTATGCTTCTGTCTGCTAAGAAACCAGTGACCCACATACATAATTTCTCGGACAGCCCGTATGATGGAAGCTTTGATAGCAGCGCTTTATGCCAAAACCGATCAAAGGCCTTCGCAATGTCCAAACTAACAGCCAATGCCTCTCCCTTCGACTCAATTGCCTGAGCCCAACGATGAGTCAGGTACGCCAAGAGATCACCAGCCGAGCGACCCTTACGGAATCAGTATTGTTTGTCGCTTAGTAAACCCTGGCCGTTCAAGTATCGAAGAAGCTGGCTATTGATAATGGATTCCATTATCTTCGAGAAGAGAGAGGTTATAGCGATTGGTCTGTAGTTGGAAGGATTTGAGCGATCACCTTTTTTGGGGATCGGGTGCACCAAGGCTGTCTTCCAGGAAGCCGGGACGATGCCAGTGGAATAGGAGAGCCGAAAAAGACGCGTCAAGACCGGAGCCAACTCTGGAGCACACTTTTTCAACACAATAGGCGGGATTCCGTTAGGCCCACTCGACTTTTGGATATCAAGGGAACGGAGGGCTTTTCGCACTGAGCGCTGATGAAACCGAATATCCGACATGATGCTCGTGCATCGCGGTATGGATGGGCGACGAGTTGTTTTTATTTCAAAGAAATTAGAATCAGGAAAGTGTACTGAACAAACTTTATTCCATGTTTGGTTCAAAATCCGTTTGTTCTAAATATAATCCACTTTTTCATCAATTTTCGGCCTTTAGGAAAGCTGAAAAAAGATGAAATATTAATATTAGTCTGTCATGCACCTAGCAAGGGTGAATCCGTGAATTGACTTTGTTCTTAGATGTCTGTTTTGAAAAAAAACAGTACATTCATCTTACGATACATTTGCGTTAGAAAGTATATTGGACATATTATGTGTGTATATTAAACATTATTACAAGATTTTAAGAAAAAATATTAAAATTTTAGATTAATTAACTATACACCAAGTAAACATTTTATAATATATCGACTCGAGCGTTGATTGTGATTTGTGTCACATCACTAATTACTCAGCCGGGGAGAGCGGTGTGCGGGGGCGTTCCCGCCCCCCGCGTCTTCTTCACCCCCGCAAATGATCGTGACCCGTAAATTATTTACTTTTTATTAAAATAAGTGTAAAAATCGACTTAACAATGAAAAGTAATATTAGATTTCACTTTCGTTTGCTTCCTAGAATCGTTTTTACAAGATCGAACTAGATATTTGACCATTTTGACTTGTAAATATGAAAAACTTTGGAGGCGCGCTCTTCGCAAGCTCTCAACGACGACTACAAGCGCTCGCGGTGGGAACGCCATGTTGTTCTCACTTGTGCATACTGTTCCCACTTCGTTATGCGCACTCTATACTATTGTTATTGATATTCAAAGGTGTAATGTAACTTATTTCACAGCGAGCATTCGTGCAGTCACTACCCATTAACACGACGTACTGACTACACGAATGCTTGCTGTGTAATAAGTTACCCACCTTTATGCTGTGAAGCATTGCGTTATTGATATATTCTGTTAATCTCAAATCAAAAAGTTACGTACGCGAAGTAAACATAACCTTACCCGCGAATCAGTCAGTAAAAAAAGTGTTACAGAAACTTCCGAAACCATGATCGGCTTGGTCGACTAGTTGGCCGATTAGTCGGCTTCTTTGCAGCCGACTAATCTGCTAGTCGGCCAAAGTCATGATCAGCACATCTCTACTAATTTTGTTTTTTGGATTTGCTGTAGACGGTTTTTTTAATTGCTATATTGCACAATGCACATCACTTATTACGTTTAGATGATGGTAAAGGGGAAAGTGTAAAATCATTTTAAAGTTGCACATTTTTTTAAAGGGAATGCTACTCCATGCTTAGGAAAGCCCTTTCTTTGACAAAGGACCCATGTCACTTGGATAAGGATGCTTTTTTTTCAGATGCAATTGAATGTTGTAAACAAAATACTATTAATCCTTCGATCGTGGAAAAACGAGACACAATAGCCTTTCAATTGTTATCGCGATCCACTTGGGCCTTAAGGGGGTTGAAGCGTTAAATTCAACTATTTTCACACTAAATAATGACAACAGTTTTGTTTACAATAACATTAATTTAGATCGGAATAGTGCGTAGCACTAGTGGCTAGGCGTCTCATAAGCTTTACCAGGCATATTTGGAGTCGGTTGGCGGTGCTCAAAATTTTAATCTAAACAGGCAAGTCCGGCCCTGGATAATCATGTACGGGCATAGACCAATGGTTTGCACCAACATGTATGACGATTGCAAGAACAAAACCTTGCCCAACCGCGTGGGCATCAATGGCACATGTGGTGAGTGAGTGGGGGTTTGGGTTTAGGCGTGGACTTGGCGAAGGCACGGGCTTGTGTCAGGAGTCAGGACATGCACTTATGTCTGGGCATGCGCTTATGGTTGGACATTCGTTTATGCCTGGTTATGCGCTTGGATGCGGACATGGGCTTGTGCTGGGTCTGGACATGTGCTTATGTCTGGTTTTGCGTTTGAATGTCGACATGGGCTTGTGTCTGGACATGCGCTTATATATTATAATAGGATAGGTTAGGCTAGCAGATCAGACACCAGCTAACCTATAGCTATCTAAGGTTAGCTGGTGTCTGATCAGCTTTTTCATCGATACGCACACATATTTAGGCGTTGCTCAATATCTAAATAGGCAAGTCCGGCCCTGGATAATCATGTACGGGCACAGACCGATGTTTGCAGCAACACTGGTAGCTATTGCGACAATAAAACCTTGCCCAACCGCGTGGGCCACGAGGGCCAATGTGGTGAGTGCGTGGGGGCTTTGGTGACGGTATGGGCTTGGGTGCGGACATGGGCTTGTGTCTGGATATGGGCTTACGTCTGGTTATGCGCTTGGATGCGGACATGGGATTGTGTCCGGACATGCGCTTGAGTGGTATGTGCCTGGGCGTGGGCTCGAGTGAGTGCGGTGACGGGCGTGTGTGGGTTGCAGGGCGCAGCGGCCGTGGATAGTGATGTACGGGCACAGGCCCATGTACTGCAGCGCCGAGCGGCCGGACTGCTGGTCGAGCGAGTTGCCCAACCGCGTGGGCCTGCTGGGCGTGGCCGGTGAGTGGGCGTGGGCATGGGCGGGGCGTAAGCGTGCGCCTGTTACAGGTCGCGCCGGCCGTGGATCGTGCTGTACGGTCACCGGCCGATGTACTGCAGCAACAAGGACGACATTGACTGCAGCTTCGAGTACACGCGCCGGGGGCTGCCGTTCCTCGGCCTTTATGGTGAGTTCTACCAGTTTTAGACGCATCAGGCTTATAGAGGGGAGACGAGATTTGAAAGGAGTCACGTTTAATAAGCACCTACCTGTACTTCAAGGAGCACATAAATGAATTTTTAAAAGCACTTTTTTACAGCTATAAAGGCCTTAAAATCCGGCACTGACAGTACTTGATACGTTTCGCACCCGTTGGCGTTATTGTGTGGTAGCACCATCTGGTTCTACAATTTAGATGCGACATAATGCAATTTAAATGGTACAATTGGTGTTATGTTGCCACAGCATCAGCACTCGTAAGTTACACGTTATATAACAGCTATGTGTTAACCATGTAATAAACTGCACAATGTTTATTTACTGCACAAAGAAGCGTGTTCTGTGACTACTCTTGACTTCTGGGTTGGTGTGAGTGTGACGCCTCTTGTTAGCATTTCATTATCTTATTGTTTTTCGCACTTGAATGAATTTATATAAATTCTTATGAGAATAAGGGCGGGACCGCACCAATGATGCAGTGGAATGAGGCGAAGTGACACTTCCACTGACCTCCATTATACAAGTATGCTGGACTTATGATACCCAACTGTTTTTTGTGCCTATTTGAAGCGGAATCAGCGCCCCCAATGCGGGGAAGAGAACTAAATCTGACGTAATGGTCGCTTAATCACTATTGGTTGTAGAAACTAGTATTAGTTCCAAGTACTCCCACTACTGCTATCAGCGCCAATATGGCGTCTTTCAAACGTCATTTTTACATCAGATTTAGTTTTCTTCCCCCGCACTAGGGGCGCTGATTCCGCTTCAAATAGGCACAAAAAATAGCTGTCATTTCAAAGGGTATCATAGGTCCAGCGTACTTGTATAATGGAGGTCAGTGGACACTTCACATTCCTAGGTTCTGACGTTTTGTGTTGCGTAACGCCTTTGCATATAGAGTCGCTTTAGTGCGGTCCCGCCATTAAAATCATGTTTAGCGTCTACTTTTTTTGACAACTATGTTGTTCAGACTTCAGAGCGCTGAGAATTTTTTTTTGCGATTTTATATGAAGTTTGGTGCCATCACCTTGGACTTTATGATTTACTATTCTGTTATTATATGTAGCTCTGGAGCCGCTGCTGCGCGAATTCGGCGTGGACGTGGTGATCTGGGCGCACGAGCACAGCTACGAGCGCACCTGGCCGCTATACGACCTCAAGGTCTACAACGGTAGCCTCGAACACCCTTATACCAACCCCAAGTGAGTATCAGCCATCAGAGCACCGATGGCGTCCGACAATCGGTAGAGATTTTTTGTACGAAAAAAATAATACACACTGTTATAGTGCAGGAATGGCAAACCTTTTTGGCTCATTGTGCCATTCGAAATATTTATTGACGTCACGGACGTACTATCAAATTACATTATTTTTCTTTATGATTCCGATGCATATTTAGAAAATTAGTGCCCTAGAGATCATACATTTAATTTCGTAAAATTAATACGACGTGATCTGTGCTATACCCAAAATATTTTGTTGCGTTCTATTGGTGCACACTGCACCATTACTGCTATTGTGCAACGCATACGTAATACATAGAGTTGGTCAAAAATAAAATAATATACATTTTAATCATGCCCGATTATTATTATCGATCCTATAAAAAGTCGAACGCGGGCAACATCGAGGCAAGGAATCAAACAAGTAGGTAGAGCTTGTCTAATTTGAAATGACGCGCCCCACCACTTCACTAGTTCATACAAATGACAAATGTTGTACTGTGAATACGAGGGAGGGGCGCGTCATTTTAAGTTAGACAAGCTCTACTAGGTAGTAGGTATGTACTAACGAAACTATAAAAATTGGTTAAGACTTACCTGCGGGAGCTTTCAAGTATTCAAGTACGCAGAGCTATTGTATAATTATATATGGGGGCTGTTTGAAGTATTGTCGTCACTTTTTGCAACAGAATTGGACTTAAAGTAGAAATGGTCATAAATAATGTTTTGTAGTCAGAGAGTTACACAAGGTAGTTTATTATCTACAAAAACTTGCGTAATTCTTGAATACTTTAAAGTTGGACGTTATGACTTATGTACTACGAAACTCAACATTATTTAAGCCGTGTATTAAGTTAAGCGATTGGGAACCATTTGTTTTAATGTGAATTAGTGTATTGTATAGTGCAGTGGTTAACGTGTGATGTGTTACTTACCTTTAGGCTGCGTTTCCACCAGAGATTGTTTTGTTGTGTTTTTAAGATCCAATAGAATCGCTGCGCTGAAGTGATTCTATTTTTAGAATCGCTGCACTAAGCGAGGTCACGGCAAGCTCGCGTCGATGAAATCGATTCTATTGGTTCTCAAAAACACATTCATCGCAACACATCTCTGGTGGAAACGCAGCCTTATAATGATTATATAGGTAAGTTATATAAGTAACAATAATTGCCACCAAGTTACTTTGACGTTGATTTAGATTTTATTTATGATAATTTAGTGTTCTTCTTATTTTTTTATTCATGTTTCATCCCTACGTTTTCAGGGCACCTGTGCATATTGTGACTGGCTCTGCCGGCTGCAAGGAGAGCACGGACCCGTTCAAACGTAAGTACCGTACTAAATACTTTCAAGAATAATGTTAAATTAGGAAAAATTCAGGCATTAGAATGCAAAATGTTGAAGTGATGAAATCACTATTAGTAGCTTACAATTAGTTACAACTTTTTATGAAAAAGATAAACTATAGCGCGAAGCGCTAGACAGGCGCCCCCCGCCGCGTCTCGCACCCCTACAGATACACCGATCGCTCCGATCCGGCGATCGAGCCGGGAGAGGAGACCGCCGCGGCGTGCTTACGATTAACCAATCCGCGCCGAGTATTATTCTTAGTTGCGCGCGCATGTTAGGCGCCTGCGTCGGGTAATTGCGTCACTAGACAGTCGAGTTCGCGCCATTCTATGTGTAACACGTACTATCCTCTCGCAGCCCGAAGTCGGTTATATATAATAATAATAGTGTGTATAGTTTTTTCATCAGTGTTGAACTCTTTGTAAATGTTCAATAAAACTATTTTGCCCTATAAAACTCAAATTTTCAATCAAATGATGATCTATTGCTAACACTCAATTATGTCAGTTTAAAAACAAAAAAAAACTAGGCCATAATCCGTTTCTACGATGCCACAGACACAAAACAGACAGAAAGACGCATCAAAATTATTTTTTCATTCTTTTTACTCTTTTCATTGTTTTTTTTTAAATGTCGACTACAGCTCGACAAGACTTTAAGGCCGTGTTTCCACTGAAGCGGAGGGGAGCTTAGCGGTGCCCGAATTGACCAATCGTGCTATTCCAGCGGAATGACAGCGAAGCGGAGCGAAGATTTCGAGCATGGTGATTGGTCAATTCGGCACCGCTAAGCTCCGTTCCGCTCGGCTCCGCTTCAGTGGAAACACACCCTAAATGAACGTGAGCGGGGGCGCTGCACGTAAAGGAGAACTGTCAAAAATGACGTTTTTGTATGATGGAGGCGTTAGTTCCTTTTTTCGCCACGTTCATAATATAAAGCCTTGTCGAGCTGTATGCTGTAGCATAAAACTTCTGCCAGTGTCAAGTGATATTCTCCTTCTTGTTATTTTGAGTTATATTTTTTAAATTTCAGCGGAGCCGGAGGAGTGGTCGGCGTTCCGGTCGAGCGACTACGGCTACACGCGCATGTTCGCGCACAACCGCACGCATATACACTTCCAGCAGGTATGGGTGTTTGTGTAGTTTTTCTTTTTAAATAAGGGGGCAAACGAGCAAACGGGTCACATGTAGCTCTACCATGAGTATAAAGCTAAGTATAGTTTTTGTCGATACTCGATACCGACTACGTAAATTTTTAGTATGGTGATTTTAGTTCCGCAAGTGACCGCTAGAGGCGCTGTAAAATTTTCCATACTAAAAATAATTTACGTAGTCGGTATCTAATATCGATAAAAACTATAGCTTTATACTCATGGTAGAGCTACTGATGGAAAGCAACTACCGGCGCCAATGGACACTCGCAATTAGAAGAGCTGCAGGTGCGTTAATTGTGTCTTCGTACATGCAAAAGTAGATTTAAGCTGCAATTATTGTATATTTTCCGTAATAATTGTAGTCTTATGTTCCTCCACGTGGCCTATGGCTGTGCCAAATTTCGCCAAAATCTGTCGGAAAGTATTACAATGTATTTTTTCAAAAAACTCTTATAGATATACTAGCTGTCCCGGCAAACGTTGCTTTGTCATAATAAAAAGTATTTCGCCTAGATTCGCCCATATTATTTTATTGAAGTGACTAAATAAGTATGTCGCCATGGCAACGTCGATCGCTATCTCGTCGCACAAACAATGGCCGCCGTCAGTCTCAGGTTGTAATAATTTACTATTATTTATTCAACAAATGCACTTATTAATATATAAAGTACCCAGTAGCCGATTCTCAGACCTACTGAATATGCATGTAAAATTTGGTAAAAATCAGTAAAGCCGTTTCGGAGGAGTACGGGGACTAACATTGTGACACGAGAATTTTATATATCGCTGCTTTGGAAGAATAGCGTATTATTACCAAATACTACAAAATTGAGTTTTCAACACCATTCAACGTAAAATGATCTGTTTTGTATACTCAGTAAAGATCGTATTTCTATGACAATTATTACGGCCGTGGCGCCACCAAAAGACTGTTATCCTTTTGGTCAATTTTGGCCTCATTTTTTGTAGACAGCGTTGTATCGCAAATTGCAACTTGCCTTTAGAAGTGAACTCTAGGTTGGTTTTCTGGAATATGGTGATATTACAAAATTTAGATTTTAAGTGCGCCTTAATCTAGAACACTGCGTTATTTCGAGATGTGACACTATTGTATCAAAAAATCTACAAGATCTAAAAGACACTTCTCATAAACAAAGTATCATTTAGGATTACTACGTTGTTGTACAAAAAGTAAGTATTACTTAAATGTACTAAAATTAGTTATTACTGTTTACAACAAAAGATAGAGTGGATAGTATTTACACAATCAAAATTATAACGTTTTTCTAGATAAATTATATCGTGATTGTAATTGTATTTTTCATATTGTAACTGTATCTGTTAAAAATATGTTGTATTATTGGACTTCATACAGTATTTTAGATAAAAAGCAACGCGAAAACGCATTTTTTTAAATCAGATACCTATTGAACTAATCGGAATGAGCCTACAGAACCTAATATTTTAGTAGGTACTTAGTATTTTTTACCTATCAACTCTTTATAATCCAGGTAACTAGTTATTAGTTACCTAGATTATAAAGTGACATAGTGATTTATCAAGCCCAAACCACTGAATGAATCGGACTGAAATTTGGCATCCAGGTAGATGTTTATGACGTAGGCGTCCGCAAAGAAAGGATTTTGATGAAAGTTTGTATTAAACTTTGTCAATCTTAAACCAATCGGGCTGAGACTTTGATACCTAATTAATAATAGTACTTCTTAATGCGAGCTAAGCCGCGGGCAAAAGCTAGTTGACTAATATAATGCTGATGCGTCTGAACAAATGTGCTAAATTTCAAAAGTGTATGTATACAGTGTGTTTGTGTAAACACCGTTATCCTTGAAACCATCAAATGAGCCCGTGAAAATGAACAACTTTTTCTATGTGAACAATGCTGGGAACTCAAAAAAAAAAATGCCGTCTTCATACCCATACGGATGCCCGGATCGGCAATTTGTATGGGTATGAAGACAGATTTTTTTTAATTCCCAGCATTGTTCTCATAGAAAAAGTTGTTCATTTTGACGGGCTCATTTGATGGTTTCAAGGACAACGGTGTTTACACAAACATCTTGTTTATATTTTGTGTTTGCATAATATCTCCGAAACTACAGTCCGATTTAGGTGATTCTTTTTGTTGTACTAGGTATTTTTTAAATAATGAAATTCTGCAAGTTTCATCAAAATTGGTCCAGTAGTTTCTGAGATACAGAATTTTAATTCTTTATAACGTACAATTTTGAAGTCGGTTTTATCTTTTTAAAATACTATTTTGATTGATGCTTTATTGGATATTTTTTCATGTTTTACTATTGTGCTGCAGGAAAATCAAGCAGAAGATAGAATGTATCAAACCAAATGCGTGAATCGTGATACTATCTCCTTTACGACCTGAAAATAACATTTTAGATGCAGAAGATTTTAGCTGATCTTCTGCAACTATTGTTCAGTTGACAGCGTTAAGGATCCGTCTGACATAATTATAAATGATGACTATAATTCAAATTCTAATCATAGTGACATAATAATAAGACACGCGCAAAAGAATTTAATAGAAATAACTTTGCTGAAAACATCAATCCCATGTTTCCAGTTGCGAAAAAACATTCAAGTTCAAATCAAATAAGTCCCTAATAAAAAGACTAATGCGAACAAGTACAAATTATACTAAAGACGACAAACAAATTTTTAAACATGATTATGAACTTCATCTTAAGTAAAAACAATTATTAGCAAGGGATCAAAAATATGAAGGCAAAACTATACTCAGGACAGTAATCGTACACTTATATCTGTTTATGACCTGCAAGCGACTGTGCCTTGTCCTAAAGGTCGACATTTTCTTGTCTTATTAAGTTAAAGTGCTATAATTTTACTATTTATGATATTAAAACCAAATATATAAACTGTTTCGTATAGCACGAAGGCGAAATTAAACGTGGAGAGCTATAGAAATTGGTACCTGTGTACTAAAATTGAGGAATTGTTCGGAATTATACCTCCTGAAACTTTTTGCCATGTTCCACGCGAATAATATACGATCCTCATTACCTTGATGAGTGGCAATCTTTCACCGTTTAAAAAAGTTATTTCACTTTTTTTAAGTGAAATAACTTTTTTAAGAGACTGTTGAAAATAGAGACTAGGATATAAACTCTGTTTTATGTTTAGAGTTCATATTTTTTTTCAAATTTTTGAGTCGATAAAGGCTGTATTGTTATATTACTTATAAGCTTTTTTTTTAATTTTTCTGTTTTATTTTCGGATTTTTTAAGATTCTATGCTACAACAATTACTTAATACGCGTGAGCTAATTTTGAAGATGTTAAACTTTCACATTTTTAGGGTTCCATACCCAAAGGTAAAAAAACGGGACCCTATTATTAAGACTTCGATAACCGTTCGTCCGTCTGTCTCCAGGCTGTATTCCAAAAAGCTCTATATTATCTAGACTTCTGTTTTTTTTTACAGATTGTGTATTTCTGTTACCGTTATAACAACAAATACTAAAAATAAAATAATATTTAAAGGACCTCCCATACAACAAACGTGTTTTTGGCCTTTTTTGTTCGATATTAGTAATGGTAACAAGTAGGCAACTAGGCACTTATTTCACACACAAATTTTCACTTCAGTTACAATAATTATGTGTACCTAAACAATTATTAAAATTAAAATAAAATGTATAAGGGGGCCTAATACTTGGTAGATTATTCTATATTTTTTCTAATTTGAGTTTGTACATTTCTTGCGCTGTAAAACTAGTTAATACTATATTAGCACAGTAAATAAAAAAATATCACCATTTGAAGATTTTTAAAAACTTTAAAGTGCTCTACTGAAAAATTCACTCATTTTGAGTTGCGACAGTATCCTTCCAAAGCAGCGATATAAGATTTTACTTTAGAGAAACTGATTCATAGGTAGATTGAGGACGTAATTATTTTGATGAGACTGGTCATGTCAAGATTCAAGACTCAAGCCCAGCCGACAAATTATTATTAACACGATTAGACAGAACCCGACCAAGTTACACAGGTCCGCCACATGCCTGTCTGTAGTGTAACCAATTAATCTAATACTAAAAATATTTACTTATCTTTTCAGGTGGACGTGAATCTTAAAGGAGAAATAATCGACGACTTCTGGATCATCAAAGAGGCGCATGAGCCCTTCTACAACCTGTTCGACTAGAGCGAGACGGAAACTTGTTATCTCGCTCGCACTATACTTTTAACTGAGTTTTATGAAAACCACCGATCAAATAAAACCCTCGCACAGGTTATTACGGAGGCTACAGATTTTACACACCAAAGTACAGCTTGTTTTGTCGAGATATGTAGAAAAAAAAATGTTTTTATAATAACTATATAGCTCTCTGGACGTTTTATAAAACACAATGTGCAAGCGAGACAGAAGATGCTCTCTATTACTTTATTATACTACTATTTTATGATTTTGTACCATTTATTAACATTTACTTTTGTATCATTAAGAAATTAGAATAATTTTAAACTAAATTTTTCGCCATCGTGTATCCAAAGAAAATTTATTGTATTGTCAGTGCCATATTTTATACACTAACCATGAAATATATCATTATCAATTATCATAATTCGAAACATTTTACAATGATACAATCAAGTTTAGTAATCATGTAAGCATTAGTGATTAGAATCTCATAATTATGTAAAATAGTTTTGGTGCAGAATATACTTTATTGACTTCAATTTTTGTTTTATTTTGCTTTGTTGAATAGTAAAGACCACTGACCTCCATTATACAAGTACGCTGGACTTTTGATACCCTTTGAAATGACAGTTGTTTTTTGTGCCTATTTGAAGTGGAATCAGCGCCCCGATGCGGGGGAAGAGAACTAAATCGTAAACATGACGTTTAAAAATCGCCATATTGGCGCTGATAGCAGTAGTGGGAGTACTTGGAACTAATACTAGTTTCTACCACCGTGCACCGTAGCCATTATAATATTATGGGTATCTTATGGCCGATTTACACGGGTGACTAAAGCCGCACGATTTTCGCCGCACGGCGAAAATCGACCGTGTAAATGGCAAGTCGACTACGCCGCATGCGGCTAAAGTCGCAAGCCCCAAAGTCGTGCGGCCAGCGGCCGCATGCGGCTGGTGACTAAAATCGACCGTGCAAACGCTCAGTCGCAAGCGATCGCTTGCTGCGAATACTACTCGACTGGTGACTTGCCGGGTGACTAAAATCGACCCGTTAGTCACCCGTGTAAATGGGGTGGCGATTCGACTTGGACAGGCGATTCGACTGGTGACTTGCCGGGTGACTAAAATCGACCCGTTAGTCACCCGTGTAAATGGGGTGGCGATTCGACTTGGACAGGCGATTTGACTGGTGACTTGCCGGGTGACTAAAATCGACCCGTTAGTCACCCGTGTAAATCGAGCTTTATGTCCAGCGTACTTGTTTATTGGAGGTCAATGGTAAAGACATATTGTCTATGCTTCGCTCTATGTCCCAAACCTTTAGAATAGCTTTTTCGATAGATAATATAATAGCTGAAATAGTACTTGAAGCTGTTTGGGCTCGTGATTTATAAGACCAAGGAAATTTATTATCAGGAAACTGATTCATAAGCAGTCGTCGAGGCGGACCGACTAATTTGTTCGGGCTAAAGTCAAAAGTAACCGAAATCAATAATGTGCTGACTACTGAGTTTGACGTGACCCGACCAAATTACGTAGGTCCGCCATCTTGTAATGCATTAGCTATTAATCCTTCGATCGGGGATTCTTGGAAATGCTATTGTATTCTATTGTTGTCGCGATCACCGGTGCTCTTATGGGGCTTGAAGGATTAAATTCATTGATAACATGTACCTCTGTATTATCAAATCTATACAGGATATTAATTTTTTATACATATACATTCACTTGAAAATCGGATTCATTTGGCACAGTCGAGAAGAAGTAACTAAAACCTTTTTTTATAAGTACATATACAAGAGTAGAATGTTTCATAATTCATTTTCAAAGTATTTAAAATATTGTTCAGAAAGGAAGGGCTTTAAATAATGTTAAAATTATCAGTAGTATAAGTCATAACTCATAAGTATTCTTAAAACAAGAATACAATAATAGGTATTGCTGAGTTTTAGTACTGTTTACTTAAGTATGATATCAAGAAAATATTTGCCAAAGATATCAGTCGTTGTAAATTGTAATATACTACATGTACTACTTAGGCAATATTATGAAAGTTCTATCAACTAATTATATATTATTATTTAATTTCACCCTTCACGCCTGGATGCCATAAATGAAATATGTTTGTTTCCAGAGCACCTGTCCACTTAGTAACCGGCTCCGCGGGCTGCCAGGAGGGCAGAGATCATTTTAGAAGTGAGTAAATAAGCGTTTGATACAATAACCGTCGACTCCTTGGAAAACTGCCATTAAAAAAAAAACTCATAAAAGGGATGACAGACGTACGAACTTAAAGTACGCGGGTTTTAAGTTCGCGAACTTACTCGGCTCGCGACGGTGACACACGAGAATCGCTCACACTAGATTACCATGCCCCCAGGCTCGCGGCTCTTTGCTGACACACAAGCGATTAAGATCGTCGAGCCATAAGTCCGCGTACTTACTCGCGTATCTGTCACGCCCTTAAAATAACGCCCGCAACTTTGTTGCGCCAAAACTTGTTTATCGCATAATTTATCGCACGAAAACCGAATATTAAAAAAGTAATCTCCATACCAAACGCTTATATAGAAAACTAGATGACGCCCGCAACTCCGTTGCGCCAAAATTAGTTTATCGCGCGGGAACCGTACATTTTCCGGGATAAAAAGTATCCAATGTCTTTTCCCGGGATTCAAGGTATCTCCATGCCAAATTTCAGCAAAATCGGTTCAGCGGTTTGGGCGTGAAGAGGTAACAGACAGACACTTTCGCATTAAATGACCGCTACCGTCATGTTTCGCCGAGTACAGTATAGTAAGTCGATATAACTTATTATCGCAACATTTTTATTTCCTTAATATAATGAATTTATAAGAAAAACGTATCTTTCTAGGCAACCAGTTCCCATGGTCGGCTTTCCGGTCACAGGACTACGGCTACACCCGTTTCAAGGCGTACAACAAAACACACATCAACATAGAACAGGTAACGACTAACGTACCGTAAAACTGCCTGAATAGGGACATGGGTGTAAATAGGGACGAAACCGATAAAAATATTTTAAAAGAAACCTTAGAGTTATCCCATTAGGTGTCAAGTATTTTTTGGTTTTAAAAAGAAGTAGAACTATTATTCCTTTTAATGGCAACACTCAATCGCCATGAAGTTGGCTACAAGACATTGAGACTTCAGTTCAAAAATTACCTTCAAGTAACGGAGAATTTTGTTGCTCAAAACTTTATAAATTTAAAAGTAAATTGTGTGTTCCTTGTTTTAAAAGTGAATTTTATTATAACTTTATTTATTCATACATACAATGGCACAAGGTAAGTACTTGTTTTTTACTTAATATAGCTAGGAAACCCACATTTTTACAAATCATACATTTTTATGTTGAATTGTAGTAAATGAGGATGAGAATTGGGTGAATAGGGATCAGTGCTGGGCTGAAAGGGACACCGTATTAAATAAATAGATACGAGTAAGAGATGTATGTAGACGATAAATGTGTGGAATGAAACAATTTCACTAGGGCTGTTACAATTTACTTTTGTAATCTATATGAATAAAAATGAATCCATAATATGTCCCTTGGTCACGTGGTCACGACATCAAGCGTAAACGGCTCGACCGATTTTGTTGAAATTTGGTATAGAGATACTTTGAGTCCCGGAAAAGAACATAGGATACATTTTGTCCCGGAAAAATGTACGGTTACTGCACAATATACTTTTATGATTTGCGCGAAAACTATTCAATCGATTTTGATGAATTTTGGTATGGAGATATGTACTTTGAGTCTCGGGAAAGGACAAGGGATACTTTTTGTCCCGGAAAATGTACGGTTCCCGCACAATAATAAAATATAATGACTGATTATTTTTTTCTTTATTGCGATAACCCTGACGGTTTTCCCTAATAACCCTGCTTTCATCACTATTAACTGCCATCTGAAGTATACATAGGAATGGCCTTATTTTTATTAATATTACAAGAACGGCACAGCTTTAACACATTTTTACGATCTTGTAGCTTAATTCATGAGTTAATTCAAAAATTTGAACAGTGTACGAAAGCTAGACTTTACACAATTACAAGTATTTTCAGTTCAAAGTTGAAAATTGTCCCTATTCAGCCAGTTTTACGGTATACTCCGAACGCACCCATTCAATGTATCTAATCTAAACAAAAATTTACTTCATCAAATTGTTTTTTTGGACCTAAAGTTGGAAGTTGGTAGAATTATAATAGCCGCCCATAATCCTATAAACTGAGCTTTTACCCCGGCCGCACATTATAAGAATTTCTGATCAGAAAAATTCGGACGCCCGCCGGGCCACCACACCGCACACCTATCAGAAACCTTCCGGCGAGTCCGAGTCAGTACAAAATGTATAGAGAGAGCGCGATCCGAATTTCTGATCAGAAAAATTTCGTCAGACGTCAGACACCCAATATTAACCAAATATAGCGTGTCGTTGTACGGACCGGGCGTACTCACCCCGCTCACTCCTTCGCCTCAACAAAAAGACAAAAACTGCGCATTCGCTTTTAGTAAAAGCCGCACATAAAGATCGATATGCAAGCTTTTTACGGGTCGATCTTTATGTGCGAAGTGCGGCCTATACCTAGTGTTACTTAAACTATACTTTGTTATTTTGCTAATATTTTCCAGGTATCAGTTGACTTAGACGGACAAGTTATCGACGCGTTTTGGCTCATCAAACACAACAGCACATTGTATTAACTATTAACCAACTATTAACATAAAGATTACCTTTACTGTGAAATGTCAAGGCACAAACACTTGGTCTCACCAAAGATATTACTGTAGGTTGTTATCTCAGCATTCCATTGTATCTATCATTAGTTTAAATCATTATTATACATAATACATACCCTATTATCTGTTCTATACTTTGGTAATAACTAATAATAATTAAACCTGGCTGTTTAATGTCGGAAAGTGCGACCAACCCGCAAATGTTTTGCGAACAAAGATTGTTAGCTATTATATTTAATATTAAAAAAAACAATAAAATATTTAATATTGTCTGCATCACATGTCCCACCGAAATACTGTATTACATTCTGTAGGTAACTTATATCTTAAGGTTATTTATGTAGCGTTTTATAAATATAAGTTATAACACAATGACTGTAAAAATCACTGTACTAACTTAACACCAAATATTTTTTTGTTAAAAATGATTGTTATTTTATTTAAACATAAAAATAGCAAGAGAATTGACATCAAAATTGTGAGACAAGGCACACTCATGACTCACAGTTTCTTAATTTCCTCGTGTCCCATCGCTTTGGCTATAGTTTATTGTAACTATTGCCTAAAGATTGATATGCATTTGCACATTTCACTAAAATTCTCATTTTAAGTAAGCCTCTACACTACACAGCATCCACACATTCATCATCGGAAAAAGAGATCACATGATATCCAAACTCCCATGAGGTCCTACCTAAATCTGTTTTTGGTGATATGTGTAACAATTTGCTGGGACAAATTGTGTGGCCGTTTATTTTTGTTTTTCACAATTCCTCTGCCTTTGTTCTTCTTTTTCTTTACACCGACATTTATTGTCCTCGTCAGTATGCTCTTTAGGAAGTTGTTTTCGTCGTTTGCCGCATGAACAGCTATTTTGAAACTAGATACAATCATATTCGCTAACTTTGGGTACAAGGCCACCAAACAGTTTCTGTTGTGTTCGAACGGATCCTGGATGCACATAAATGAATCGAGCCTCATCGGCTCACACCCCTGGGAGTAAACATTCTCCTTATATAATGCAAAATCATTAGGTACAGTCTCTAGATGGTTAAATAATTTTTTTTCTACAAGTCTGCCTAAATAGGGACACACAATAAATCTTTCATAGTCGAATGTGCTGTAATACTCAAAGAACCCTTTCAGCAGCTGGAAAAGGGATTCCTTGTTGGTGTTTGCGTGATGGTCGGCACTGAATGCTACGTTCCATGAGTTAATAAAAAACTTCTGTACTTTTTGCTGCAGTAACTGAACTGAAGGGAGCATACTTTTCTGTTGCAGGTAGAACACAACAAGCAAAATCAATGAATAATTTGTCATTCGATTTGTACCTGTAAGATTGTGTACTTTTGACCAATACTTAATAGTGATAGTCAAAGGTAGAATTCTGCTGTCGCTTTGTAACCAATACGCTAGTAGTTTACTGTTCTCTACTCCGGCTGGGCTTTGAAAACTGACATCACAATTTCGTCCCGTCGGCACATGATACAACTTCACTATTGGTACTTTTGCATAATTTTTTTTTTTAATTGCAAAGACGTTTTGGAATATGTTACGTCTCCAGCCCAATATTTTTCTAGCTCTCCTCACGCATACCTCAACTGGTGGTCTCTGCCACGCAGGCAAGTCTACGTAATAGTCTACATCACTTGTTTTTATTCCGAGTCCAGTAATAATAGATCCAAAGGCATAAATCTTGCAATCTGAAATATTAAAAATTACAACATATATTTTATATTATTTAGTATTTAGTAAACTAAGAATAAACATAAAAGTAGATTTCAAACAGTCTAATTATTATTAAATGTAAGGTAATAATAGTATTGCTATTATTTAAATGTATTTATTTGGTCACAGCCAACCTGGCCACTCTGAGTATAGCGTGTGTTCAAGATCGTCCAGCAATGTTTGCAGCTGTTCCACCTCATCCCGCGTCAACCGTACATGCTCCATCAGGTCCTGGATTTGGCTGTCGAAGTCTCCATCGAACGACAGTTTCGTTGTATCAAATATGTCATCTAAAACAGAACTTTATCAGTCACGGCTCACGACTCACTAATCATGTTCGTCAAACTCGTTTACCTATTGAATAATTGGCAGGTGGTTTATGCATTACGTTATTTGAGATGCGGTTAGTGGTAAAATGTTATAAATACAGTCTAAATCTGTTATAACTACATCGAAGGGACTACTCATATCTAGTCGTAAAAACCGATAGTTGTAATAACAAGTGACAGGTAATAATAGGAAAAATAAGATGTAATATTCATGTAGGAAATTAAACAGATTTTTTGTCCTTTTATTTGTCATTTGATATTTAAACCATTTTAACAAAGCTTCCTCAATCTTCGTATGCCGCGTTGTTCTGGCTCGTTTCATTTTCAAAAAATTCTTATCATAAAGGATTTGAATTTTTTCCCTTTCTTTCCAAATGGTTGAAATTGTCGAGTGTGATACACCATATTCTTTTGCCAGATCTTTGTTTGGAATTCCTTTCTCTAGATTTGAATACGCGATTTTTCTTCGATATTGGGTTGTTTTCCTTTTGTTTGCGACATGTTACAATTTTCACAGTTAACTCAACAATATGTTTTGGTGCGTCTTGTGTAAAGATAAGTAACAAACTGACTTAAGAGATATGACGAAGCGGGCCATGAGGCTACGGCATGCATGTGCTTTGTTTCTAAGAATTACAAAAGACCCTAAATTTTGTTTACTTTTACGATAATAGCCATTGACCATTATACTGTGCCAGATGTGGATACTGTTACTTATTTAAATTGTTTACAATACAGCTGAGCTGGTCGTTCTGCAGATATAATTCTCCGAAATCTTAACCAAATGTGGTCGATTAATGCGGTATGTCGTAGTAAACAATGTCGTAAAAAACAATGTTTTTGATAAGGTGGTTATATAGCATTCAGCCGGGACCTTTGATTTTGGTCAATTTAACCGATATGTTGTTCTAAACGATGTCGCCATAAATAGTTTTGACTGTATATACTAGCTATTTGACCGAGCTTCGCTCGGTATTCGATGAAACACGAATAAAATGACATGTGGGATATATGTGGAGGCCAAAGGAAGATCTTCCGACCGAGCGAGGTGTTATGCTCGGTCAGGCAGAAGCCCACGTGATACATTTCAGCTGTCGTTTATATACCGACGCGCTCAGAAAACTTCGATAGCTCGATGCAGGAATGTTAGGCGAATTGTGGGTACCGCCACATCACTCCCCCCCGAAGACCGGAGGTCGAATCTTGAAGTCTTGTCGCTTGAGTCGCCAGCGCCAGTGAGAGTTCCAGTGAGTCGGAACTGTTGCAGTGAGTCCCAGTGAGTCGGAACTGAAAGCTGCTGCACGGGATCCAGTGAGTCGGATAAGCTGCCGTGCGGGGCCGATGCTATGTGCTGACCAGGAGAGATGTGCTCTGCTTGCTGACCGGTCGGTGTAGTGAGAAAGCCCGATGATGCCGATGCGGAGTCGTCCAGGCCGCGGTACATTGCGGCTAGTGGACGAGGTACCCGATGAGGCGATGCTGGCTGGCGCGGTGCGGAGGGGCGGGGAGTGATGATGATGAAGGAGGCGTGTTCTGTCGAGGGTCACCAATGTGGGAATATGCGTGGCCGCCACAAAGGAAGATCTTCCGACCGAGCGAGGTGTTATACTCGGTCAGGCCGAAGCCCACGTGATACATTTCAGCTATAATAAAATAAATAAAATATCTTTTTTTTTATTCAAAATCTTATTTTTTTTTTTGTTCAAAATTTTATTCAAAAGCTGTCGTATATATACCGACGCGCTCAGAAAACTTCGATAGCGCGATGCAGGAATGTTAGGCGAATTGTGGGTACCGCCACACACATTTTCTTAAAATGATTCCTAGCTAGATCGATTTTTCGCCCCCGAAACACCCTATATACAAAATTTAATGAAAATCGTTGGAGCCGATTCTGAGATTCCAATTACTCGTTTATAGATATTAGATTATTTCGACGACCTCTGTGGCTCAGTGGTGAGCACGTCGGTAGTCCTGATCCTGCCGACGGATCAAAAAGTTTTCGAAGTTCCTGGGTCATGGATGCGTATTAAATATGTGTATCATATAATAGAAATCTTAAATATATGTATAGTATAAAAGTATTAAATATATTAATTCTGTTGTCTGGTACCTGTAACACAAGTCTTTAGGTACTCACCACAGGGCCAGACTGACGTGGTGTGAAGCATCCTTACACAAAATATTATTCACAAATACTATAAAAGATTGTTGTTGAAATAAATACCTACCATTCGCCTCCATATTCGGGTGATTCCACAGATTAATATTAACTTAGCAAGCTAGGTGATTCACAGCAACAACAACATTTTGTGGATATTATTTAGTAAACACCTTTCTTCTTCTTGTTTTTTTTTCTTCTTTAAATGGCACTTCGGCTTCGATTCAGTTAAGTGGTAGACGCTTTACTGAAACTTTAGAATTTAGATGGAGTTTTGGAGGGAACACAAATTAGCACGTTTCTGGATAATGCATCACTTACCTACACTTGTGCACGATAACGAATATCTAATGGTTAATATTCTACCAGTAAATATTACACATTAAAAACCCAATTTAACACAATTTTAGGAAAATAATACCGTACAAAATCACAACATTTCAGTTTGCACTCTTTCACATTCCCGGCAAAACTCCTTCTTTTTTTTCTTAATAAGAGTGGATTGCACAACTAACTTTAACCTTAACTTTGACAACAGTGCAAAATGTCAAATCTCTGGTTAAAGTTAAATATGGCGTCCAAATACCACATAATATGCTCATACGACATCTGTCAAAGGATAAGGTCCAAATTGGGCTAATTTTAAAAGTGCCGGCCTACGCAAATAAACCCATTATTTAAATAGAACATAATCTAAGGAATAATTTTTATTATAACACCAAAGTTCTAAGTCAAGTCTCCAAGTTGTTATTCAAGGTCAAACTTTTTTTATAACATGTAATAAAACTTATTTTATTAATTAAAAAAGCAATAAGTAATCGATCCCAACGTCCCTATCCAAGTCATAGAACAGATTAGAGGCCAAATACCTACAAATGATTTGGAAAAAGAGGGAACCTTGGGCTTGCAGGGCAAAACTCATTGCTTACTTGGAATACTAGCAAATGCCGTGCCTACCCGAAGCACGTAGAGTATCCTCCTTCCTTTGAGTTTTTTCAAACCATTTGTAGGTATTTGGCCTCCAATCTGTTCTATGACTCGGATAGGGACGTTGGGATCGATTACTTATTGCTTTTAATTAATAAAATAAGTTTTATTACATGTTATAAAAAAAAGTTTGACCTTGAATAACAACTCGGAGACTTGACTTAGAACTTTGGTGTAGTAATAAAAATTATTCCTTAGATTATGTTCTATTTAAATAATGGGTTTATTTGCGTTGGCCGGCACTTTTAAAATTAGCCCAAAATTGTATGGACGTTGGATCTTGTCCTTTCCGGTTAAAGTTAAAGCTAAAAGGACGCCATATTTAACTTTAACCTTAACTTTAACCACGCCTCTGGTGCATCGCAGCCTAAGGCACTTCGGCTATAAAACCATGGCCAGTGTCAAGAAATGGCGGGAAAACAATATTCTTGTACGGTTTGTAATTTTCGGCATCGTTTTTCTATTTCGTCAGGTCCAAAGTCTAGTCAGTCTAAGTAAAAGTCAATACGGTCAAAGACTCGATTCAGTAAAGTGGTAGACGCTTTACTGACTCTTTCGATGGAGTTTTGGAGGGAACACAAAATAGCACATTTCTGGATGATGCATGATGCATCACTTTCCTACACTTGTGCATGATAACGAATATCTAATGGTTAATATCCTACCAACATTACACATTAAAAACCCACTTATCACAATTTTAGGAAAATAATACAAAAACCAATGACTAATGAGGTTATTCAAAAACACAACAGCACTCTTTCCTCAGACTACTAAGGGGATACTACGTATCACAGATTATTATTATATATTTGTAGCTACGTATACTCTTTCACATTCACGGCAAAACTCCTTCTTAGGGTTGCCAATGCTAATTATCAGATTTCCCCAAAAGTCATGGTCAAATTCCCCAAATTGGGGACAAAAAGTTGCTGATTCCCCACAAATTCCCCACACATGATTTTTTTCAAATGAATCAATATTCTACTACGTGAGTATCATTTGCATTAGTATAATTAATAATAAGTAGTAAAAACTCAAACAGTTATCATGATCAATAAGTTTTATTTTATTTGTGTCAACTTTCACATTACTTTCTTTATTTTTTCGTACAATAGTCGTGTTCGTTTGGTTTTTTCAATGCACATTGCGCATGCGCAAAGTTATAAATTGGTGTCAGTGTGAGTGTCATGTTCTAAAATATCTGTCAGATTTTCTAAAATCTGACAGAAATTGATCGGTATTTTAGAATATGGCACTCACACTGACACAAAAAAAGCCGCGCATGCGCAGTTGAAAAACCAAACGAACACGACTATTACAAGAACTTTCAGCTGAAAAAAAAACACTACAAAAAAAAATAGTAGCAAAATTGGTCTATAGAAATAGCGATACATTTTTTATAAATAGTTAGATTGTAGAAATAATACCTCTTTAATATTATAAATATTCTTTTCTATATTTTGTGGAAAGCATTTTCTTTGAAGGGTTTCACTTAACACTTCCCCCAGTTTTTAATTCCTTGTCTTGCAGCCAGAAATTGTACAAAGCCAGCGCATTATAATATGTGGGCATCAGACATCAAACGCTTAAGAATAGGAAAAAGCAAATCCTCAGATCATAAACAATATTGTCAATCTACTACGATCAATTGATTATAAAAATGTTCGATACGTCAATGTACAATGATGAAATATTTGCTAATTATTGAAAAAGATGTCAAAATGTTAAAATCCCCGCATTTTCCCCACATAATGCCAATCCCCAATGAATCCCCAATCAACTTAAAATTCCCCGCAGTTTGGGGAATTCCCCACAAATTGGCAACCCTGCTCCTTCTTCTTCTTCTTCTTATTTTTTTTTCTTGTTATGGCGCTCGCCGCTCGGCTTAAATTTAACCATGGCCAGTGTCAAGTAAAGTTTTGGCTGAAAAAAAAAATGTTTCGTAAAGAATGTACAAAATTTTCAGATCGTTTTTCCAGATTATCGTCAAGTCGAAAGTCTAGTCAAAGTCTAAAAAGTAGTCGATAAAGTCAACGAGTCAAGTCAGTTGTTTTAGTAAGGTGGTAGACCCTTTACTAAAACTTTCGATGGAGTTTTGGAGGCAGTGCTGCCAGACCGTGGGCAATTGCCCACGCCATGGGCAATTTTAGCATTATATTGGAAAAAGGGCAAAAAGGGCGGAAAGGTCTTGGAACCGGTAAAATATGGGCAATTTTGAAAACAAATAATAATAGATTTTCTTTATTGAAACTAAATTACAATAATAATAACATTGTCATATAGTAACTATACTATCATACTATATCATAATATGGCACCCTGAAATTAAAATAATTACGTAACTTAACATTAGTGAGAGAAGTATCTAATCATAAATCAACTCAATATAAAATTATATGATATTATAAATTATTATAGACTGGTTTTCTGCTTTTTGACACTGATGACTGACTAATGGTCGATTTACACGGGTGACTAACGGGTCGATTTTAGTCACCCGGCAAGTCACCAGTCGAATCGCCTGTCCAAGTCGAATCGCCACCCCATTTACACGGGTGACTAACGGGTCGATTTTAGTCACCCGGCAAGTCACCAGTCGAATCGCCACCACATTTACAAAAATCGCCTGTGGGCTGTGACTAGTTCATTCTGCGTGAAAATGTCGCGTCTGCGCTCGCTACAGTAGTATTCGCAGCAAGCGATCGCTTGCGACTGAGCGTTTACACGGTCGATTTTAGTCACCAGCCGCATGCGGCCACTGGCCGCACGACTTTGGGGCTTGCGACTTTAGCCGCATGCGGCGTAGTCGAATTGCCATTTACACGGTTGATTTTCGCCGTGCGGCGTAAATCGTGCGGCTTTAGTCACCCGTGTAAATCGGCCATAGCTTCACGTTGGACTTGTCAAAAATGCATAGACAAAACTTCTTTTAAAGGTGGGAGTTTTCGAAAACTTTAATTTGTTCTAGAGTAAATGACTATTATATTGGACGGTACTAGTCATTGGAAAAAGCACAAAAATACCATATTATTTATTGTTGCTGTAAAAACTGACTGTTTTTAAAGTAAAAGAACGACTGATTTTAAAGAAAAACTGGTAGTTTTTAAAGCAACCTTAATAAATATAGTGTTTTTGTGCTCTGTCCAATGACTAGTACTGTCCAATCACTAGTCATGTTCACCCTATGTACTTATGTGAATAAGGGCGATTTTTTGTCGGAAAGGGCAATTTTAACAACCTGCGTGGGCAAATGTTTTGATCACGTCTGGCAACACTGTTTGGAGGGAACACAAAAGGACTTTTGGCGGGAAGTCGAAAAGAGCGGGTGTTCAAAATTTTCTCTGCTTTATAAAAATTAATTTTCCAGTAATATTACTGTAATATAGTTGTAAATAGTACTTTTTCAATAGTGTTAAATAATTTAAATTTAAGATGAGTGTAGATAGCGACGGGGGTCCGGCCCCCGCAGATACTTCTAAGAAAAGAAAATTGGATAATATCGATAGCTGTACAGTGGATTATAGAATGTTTACAAAAACAAATTATAAAAGGCAATTCCCGGAGAACTATAGTAGCGATTGCGTTGTGTATGTAGAATCGATAAACAATGAAAAATTGGGAAACAAAAATCCCATTGCTTTGACCAAATTATTCACGGAAAATGTTAAGGGCATCATAGGAGTTCATAGAGTTAACGCTCATAAAGTTGGTGTCACCTTTAAGAAGCCCGCTCCTGCGAATAACTTCTTAAAAATGGATCATTTTTTAACAAAAAATAAACTGAAAGCCTTTGTACCGGCCCACCAGTCGGAAATTACTGGTGTTATAAAATATGTGCCTAAGGATCTGTCCAATGAAGTTATATACAAAAACATTACATGCGACACAGAAGTAATTTCAATTAAAAGATTTTTTAAGAAAGTTGAAGGGAAACTTACTCCATTGGGTACAATAGCAGTTACCTTCGCTGGTACAATTTTACCTCAATACGCCTACATACAAATGTTCAGGTATCCAGCACATTTATACATACCACCATTATTGCAATGCTTCAAATGCCTCAAGTTCAACCACTCTGCCAAAGTTTGCCGAGGAGAGCAAATGTGCTCCTCATGTGCTGGACGGCACTCATACAAAGAATGTGATGTAGAAGAAATTGTATGCCTCAACTGTAGCGGAAATCATTTGGCCATCTCACGAGACTGTCCAGTGAAACAGAAGAAAATGCAGGAAAAGAAGTCCAAATATCAGAATGTTAACCGTAGCTATGCCACTGTGGTGAGTAGTGTTCCGTTGCTCACTGACCCTAAATCTTTTCCAGCTATTTCTAAACCTATTAATGTAAATACTGTTGGTAACACTAAAACAAATTTCGATAAAGAACAAATTTTGAATAATGACATTATAATGAATGCCTTAGTTAAGTCTCTTGTAATCCTCGGTAATAACAATACTCCAGTCACGAATAAAAGAATTAAAGATATACTATTATCTAATTTAATCACATAATGGATACATATTTAAATATAGCACAATTTAATATACAAAGCTTGCAGAATAAAAGAGCCTTATTAAAAACATTTCTTTTTGATCACAATATAGACATATGTCTGTTAAATGAGACATGGCTTAGGAGTTCAAGTATAATTCCAGATTTTACACCTTATAATTTCATACGTAAAGATTCATTAAATTCACATAATGGAGTAGGTATACTCATTAAACAAAACCTCAAATACAAAATTGTAAATACAACTTTTTACGAAAGTATTCAAAATATTTGTATATCATTAGAAACTACAATAGGAACAATACACATTTTATGTGTGTACTGCCCACCTAATAACAGGTTTGATACAAATAAATTAAAAAAAGTATTACTTGAAACTCCTAAGCCATGTCTCATCATGGGAGACTTTAACGCACACCACATTTTATTCCCAAATGCCACTCAAACAATAACAGAGGTAACAGTTTGTTTAACATCATAGATGAATTTGACATGTGTATATTGAACGATGGCAGTGTCACAACAGTTCAGGCACCAAATAGAAATCCATCTGCAATTGATTTAACTCTTGTTAGTCCTTCTTTAGCTCCTCTTTGCGAATGGCTTGTCCACAGTGATCCAATGGGCAGCTACCACTATCCAACTCAGGTAACTATTAATGTACAGCCCTCAATATATGAAGTTCGTCCTGTGGAAGAAAAATATATTTACAGTAAAACAGATTGGAATAAATATTTTAAGTTATCAGAGACATATTTTTCAGAATTAAATGTAGATAATAATAATTTAGAACCACTTCAGTTATACAATAGTTTTGTCAGTATTTTAAGTAATCTAAGATCAGTAACAGTACCAAAACAAAATATAAAGCCAATTTCAAAGCCATTGAGAAAACCAGCTCCTTGGTGGAACCAAAAATGTGAAGATGCAGTTCGAAAGTCCAAGGAAGCTTTAATAAATTATCGATCTTCACCCAGTATTGACAATTTTATTACTTATAAAAAGTTAGATGCTCAAAAGAAAAGAATATTAAGGGAGGAAAGGGTTAAATCATGGCATGACTTGTGTAGTAGTTTTAATAGAATGACACCAGTATCTAGAATATGGGGATACATTAAAAGATTTAGGAGAATAGGTACCTCCCATAATAGGTATTTAAATGATAATTGGGTACCATCCTTTTTGAATAAAATCACAGATCAGTCTCAGATAAATGAAAGTAATTTAAAGACTATTTTTGATCAAGCCGTTGAAGATGAAAGTAATTCATTTCTTAATAAGCCATTTACACTAAGCGAATTGTACATATCTTTAAAAAGTAGAAAAGACACAACACCAGGCTTGGATAGTATACCATATATTTTAATTAAGAAACTACACCCTAATGCCATAGAAATACTTTTAAATATTTATAATAGATTATGGGATAGTTTAGTAATACCAGAGTCATGGAAAACTCAATGTGTCATTCCTATTTTAAAACCAAATAAACCTGCTGGTAATCCAACTTCCTACAGGCCCATTTCCCTATCATCATGTTTAGGTAAGCTCTTTGAAAACATGTTAAAACTAAGATTAGATTACTTTGCTGAATCACAAAACTTTTTACCGGATATTCAATTCGGATTTAGGAAAGGAAAAAGTTGTTCTGGAAGCTTTGTATCATTTATAGAGGATTTAAAAAAGGCAAAACTAAGTCACTGTAGTGCTGTGTGTGTATTTTTAGATGTAAAAGCTGCTTTTGATAGTGTTAACATTGAAGTGTTAATAAAAGTTTTACAAGAACTAGGATTTCCGGTAAAAACTTTAAAATGGATATACAAATTTTTATATGACAGAAAAGTCTATGTCAAATTCAATAATAAATTGCATGGGCCACAAAAGGCCAATAAAGGCACAATGCAAGGTGCTACGACATCACCATCTCTATATAACTTTTATACATCTCAAATACTTAAATTTGTAAATATACTTGGAGTAAAAGTTTTGCAATTTGCTGATGACTTGCTTTTTTACTGTGTAAATAAAAACTTAAATACAGCTATCATTCTTATAAATAGGGCATTAGCTCAATTACAAAATTATTACAAGGATATTTTAAAATTAGAAATTAGTTCAGAAAAAAGTTCGGTGTTAATATTTAGTAAAGATGTACCTGCACAGTCTGTAAATAGGTATAACTTATAATAATGACAGAATTCCCGTTGTGAATCAACACAGATTTTTAGGAGTTATTATTGATAATAAACTTAAATTTGATAAACATATAAACTATGTATGCCAGAATGCTATGAGAAGCATAAATGTAATGAGAAGTTTGGCAGGAACATTTTGGGGTTCAGACCCAAAAACTCTTAACATGTTGTACAAAAGCATAGTCAGAAGTCATTTTGATTATAGTTCATTAGCTTATATGAATGCAAATATAACATTACTAAGGAAATTAGATGTTATACAGAATATGGGTTTAAGAATAATAAGTGGTGCCATGCGCACTACCCCTATTGTGTCTATGGAAATAGAAAATTGTATACCTCCATTGTCTCTGCGCCGTTTACAATTGGCTGAGAGATTTTGTCTTAAACAGTTATCCTGTGATAACAATTTTATAGTGAACCAATTGTTGCATCCTGTAGAAATTGTAGGGTCAGCTTCACCAATTATTACATGTAATGATCTCATTTCTGCTTCTTTACCTGAAATACCAACAATTATGTTTTTAACAAAAAAATGTGCTAAAAATATGTATACGAGTAATAAGTGGCCAATTTATCAGTATCCTTATGAGGTTACAATTAACTATTTTACTATTAAGTGTCATTTAAACTCCGTTACAAATAAATTTGACTTTGTACAATTTTTACAGGATAAAAGAGATTTTTACACATATATATATATATATATATATATATATATATATATATATATATATATATATATACAGGGTGACCGGTAATAGGTCTGTTTCCTTTTAACATGTAAAAATACATCACTTTTGCAGCCTAAAAAGCTATATCATACCCTGTCCAAAAGCTAACGGTTACCGAGATATTCAAGATTTTGTATTTTTTTCAAAAACACCCGATTTCAAAGGAAAACTTTAAATAAAAAAAAATCTACCTATTAATTTCTTAATCTTTAACATAATTTTAGTTCTTAGGTAGATAAACTACAAATACAAAAGTTATTTATCCATCTAAACAGGAAACAAAAATTAGCAGAGTGTTTCAAAAGTCTTAACAAAAAAAAAATGAAAATGATTTTCCCTCATTTCACCCCTTATTGTTTAAAAAATCAATAAGACATTAGTCGTACAAATTACTTAATTAAATTCCTTATTTATTAAGCTATCCAAAAAGGTATAATTTGTAATGCAAAAATCTAAATAACATCTTACTTAGGGAATATTAAGGACCCTACGCCGATTTGTCCAAATGAAGAACCTGCTAACTACCTGAACTAGCAGGTAGTAAAATTCTAATTAGCAAATTGGAAAAGTCTAAATAAACATTTGCTACGTCAGGTTAAGTTAAATAAAAGTCTTTGAATAAAAATTAATATTTTATTTACATAATAAGTTGATAATTATTACGGTAAATCCTGTTCGAATTGTCGTCCTCGATTTCTGATGCACTTGCGTAATCTTAAGCGAAAATTAGATCGCGTTACTCTACTTGTTAAAGTTTCTCGGATTTCGTTTGCTGCATAAATTATTCTTCTCCTCAGTTCATGTACATCGCTAATAGGTGTTGCGTATACTAAAGACTTCATGTGGCCCCATAAATAATAATCGCAAGGAGTCAAATCTGGAGACCTTGCGGGCCAAGGTATTGGACCGCCGCGGCCAATCCAACGCTGCGGGAAATTTTGATCCAGCCATTGCCTAACTGTCACTCTGTAGTGTGCCGGGCATCCATCATGTTGGTATATCATACCTCTTCGGGTTTCAACTGGTATATCTTGCATGAGCTCGTGAAGATTATTTCTCAGGAAATTTTCATACGACTCCCCGTTTAAATTGTCCGGTAGAAAAAACGGCCCAATGCAATGATTATGCAAAATTCCCATCCAAACATTCAGGGAAAACCTCCTTTGATGAGCACCTTCTTTTGCCAAGTGGGGGTTTCCACCCTGGGGAGCCCAAAAGTGCATGTTGTGGTAGTTTGTTATGCCGTCACGCTCAAACTTCGACTCGTCGGTCCATAAAATCTTTCTTAAGAAGTTATAATCGTTTTCATCGGAGTGCAGCATAAAGCGGCAGAAATCGAGCCTCCTTGCAGGGTCTCCTTCTTCTAATGCTTGTACTGGTGTGTAGTGAAAAGGGTATAACCGAGCGCTATGTACGGTGAACCACACTTTCCACTGCGTTAAACCCAGTTGCTTCGCTACAATTCTTGTAGAGGTGGTCGGATCTCTTGCAAAACGTTCCAATATTCTCTCTTCGTCTTCTGCAACATAACGAGGAGGTCTTCCTGCATCACGTCGCCTTTGATGAACAGAGCCACTTTCCCGCACGCGTTGGTACGCCGCGGAAAAAACTCCAGCACTTGGTACATTAATTCGACGGGGAAAACGACGCCGGTACTCTTCCCGTGCAGCGGCTGCGTTGCCATCACAAAAACCGTAGCAGTACAGTATGTCAGCGTACTCTTCATTGCTAAAAGATGCCATTTTTGATAAACAAACTTGATCAAAAGGAATCGCAAATAAAACGTCAGCGCGCTCAGGACGAGAAGCGTTAACTAAACAAAAACTCTACATATTGCTCTTTAGACAGACCCGAACTGTTACGAACCGACGCGAACAGTTACGAAGAAACCGGATTTTTTTAAACCGACCAATAATAGATCGCTTCTTCCTCCGATAACAAAAGAATTTGACTACCTGGCAACCTAACCCTGAACAAATTGTAAGCCAAAAAAATTGTGCCGAGAGTATAATCTTACCTTACCAGATGTTTGTGAATTTTTTGCACACAAATTATACCTTTTTGGATAGCTTAATAAATAAGGAATTTAATTAAGTAATTTGTACGACTAATGTCTTATTGATTTTTTAAACAATAAGGGGTGAAATGAGGGAAAATCATTTTCATTTTTTTTTGTTAAGACTTTTGAAACACTCTGCTAATTTTTGTTTCCTGTTTAGATGGATAAATAACTTTTGTATTTGTAGTTTATCTACCTAAGAACTAAAATTATGTTAAAGATTAAGAAATTAATAGGTAGATTTTTTTTTATTTAAAGTTTTCCTTTGAAATCGGGTGTTTTTGAAAAAAATACAAAATCTTGAATATCTCGGTAACCGTTAGCTTTTGGACAGGGTATGATATAGCTTTTTAGGCTGCAAAAGTGATGTATTTTTACATGTTAAAAGGAAACAGACCTATTACCGGTCACCCTGTATATATATATATATATATATATATCCAAAGAAAGAAAATAAGTTGAAAAAATATATAATTTCACCGTTTCACCATTTCACCATTAAAAAAACACAAAAAAAAACACTTTTTTGTGTTTTTTTAATGGTAGACTATCTAATTCCCTTTCATTTAAGGCTATTTGGATGACAATAGGACAAAACCTCGCAAATTAAGAATGTTTTTTGTGAACCGGGTAGAGTCAATAATAAAGTGCCTGCCACACAGAGGCGAAGGGGGCTAGACCTTTGTAGTTAGTGTTTTTTTGCATAACAAGTACATACACATAAGTGCTTAAAATATCGCTAGTTGCTGACCAAACACACTATATACGTGGCGTACTCATGCATATTATGACGATAACAACTTTTATAACCTTTTAAACGTTATATCTCAGAAACGGTGGCTCGTAAGAAAAAAGTATTGATACATTTTTATAGATAATTTTATGATCTGCAAGTTTTGTCTGAGCTACTTTTATGATAAAACTTACCGTTTTGCTGAAAATCGCGAAAATTTTTGACCTTTGACTTTGAATAAAAAAATTTCCACACACGGGAATGATGGGGAACTTTTAGACATTGTTTATAATTATGTTTTTAACAATTTAACCGATTTTCAGCTTGCTGGGACTTTTTGTAACTTCATTCTCATTTTTTGGTCTAAGTCGACCGGAGTAATATATTTAAAAGAAAGAAATATACGAGTACAAAGTTTCTTCAAAATTTTACAGTTTATGAGTTTACTTGAAGTGGAAGAGAATAATTTAAAAATCAAAAGCACAACTTTTCAATAGGTAAACTTTATTATTTATGTTATCAGCTACACATTCCTTTTTTTCTTTTCAATTTTCATCCACTATTGCAAAAATCGGAGGCTTGTACGATTTTCACGCTCTGGGAACTCCACTATATGTTATTTTGCTTCGTCCCTCTAGTTTAAATTTCACGAAGAGCATACGCCTAAGCGATCATTGGTCTAAGCCCGCTCTCCCCAACCCGCGGCCCGCTGGCCGCATGCGGCCCGCCGGGACTTTATTTGTGGCCCGCGTGATGTTAAACAATTTTGAAATTCACGCCCACCGGCAAAATAACGTAAAGTCTAAATATCATTAATAATATTATTAAATCTTTAATTTTGAAGAAAGTTATTTTTTAACCCTAAAAAAATTTTGTTGCGGCCCGCGAGTCGCGACACCAAGACCAAAACATGTTTGTGGCCTGCATGAAAAAAAGGTTGGGGACCACTGGTCTAAGCGATTAGGCCAGTATACTGGTAACAGTTTAGGAACACGCAAATTGTCAAACTGAAAACTGACAACTGAAAGAAAGTTTTGGCGGGCATGTCACTTTCAAACTTCTTCTACTTTTTATTGTTGGTGTGGTTTTTATTATTTTTTCCCAAATTGTGTTATTTGGTTTTTTGATGTTTATTATTGGTTAGCCATTTAAAATTTTAGCCATTAAATATCCGTTATCTCGCACAAGTGCAGGCAAGATGTTGTCAAAACCAAAATGTATATTTCCTGTGACATTTGGTGTGAATATCGGTAATTAGGACTATTTCTTCCGTGAGTTTTAACTAAAACATCGTTATAATAACTCTATTATCCTACTCATTGGAATATTAGTGCGTCTTTTTTTTCAAATTGAAATGTATCAAGTTTTACATTATTTGCCCAGTTTTGTATTACAATTATTGATGGTATTCCCTGGTATTACCGATAGTCGTCTACCCATACGCCATCTAGTTACTAAATTGGAAACTGTTTGACAATCAAATTAAAAAAATAAGAAAATGCCTCATTCAATTCTGGTAAGTAAAACATAAATACTCAGTTAAAAGTAAATACTGAGTGCAATGATATACTATATAAAAAACTCAAAGCAGATAATATGTTACTACCGCGCGCGTTGTGAAGCTTCAAATACGACCCAATTGGGTCGTCTTTTATTTAGTCTGTCTCTTTTATGTAAATGGCATTTCGTATCTTTTGTTCCACTTATCTGTCAAATTTGTCAATGTTGTTCGGAAGAGATTTAAGCCGGAAAATAGTATGAACGTAACAGATCTGTATAAGTAGAATATCATTGACTGAGTGTCATAATTCATTTTTACTGAGTATTTACTCGCTGGTCTGAGTAAATACTCAGTAGCTTACCCATCTCTGCCTATAACTGTGCCAAATGTCATCAAAATCAGTCCGAAAGTACTCCGTGATTACAACTCAAGTCACTATTCTTTAAATTTCGGAGAAATTGATTCACAGGCATATGCCCGGCCTACATTGTTAGGTCGGGTCAAACTCAATCGACCGATTACAACTATCATTGACTAGATAGAACCCGACCAAATAACATACAGCTTGTAAAATAAGAGTAGACGCCGATCCTTATTTTTTAATCACATTTAAAATATGTACTTTATATGACTTTATTAAATTTAAAGATTTCATAAATAGACCTGAGCTGCGGGATTAGCTTGTTTTGAGGTGTTAAGTTTCAAAAATTCTAAAGTTTCTGAATTTTTGCACATGGATGGAGTGAAGTCTTATTAGGTTATTTTTAAATTTTGTGTCATTTCTGATAATAGGTTATTGAGAAAATCAAATTTTAGTAATCGATTTTTTAAAATTTGTATAAAACTAGCTTACAAAAACTTAACTTAAAAATAACAATAGCATCATATCTAGATTAGTCTTCGGATTGTAGGTACCTAATTTGAACCATTTTAGCCCATTGCAACCCGAAATATTGCCAGTTATTTAAAACACTATCTAAAAAAATTCGAGTTTCTGAAATCACAATAATTGGGCTCATTGGCTATTATCCCAAAAAACCCATGGATGAAAATGACACATAACTTTAGCAGTAGAAGACATCAACAAACTAAACCATATTTTACCGTTTTTACAAACTCTAATATTTTTTCGACGCAATTAGGCGACGTTTCTAATATTTGCTAATTACTGGGAAACCCGTGGATGAATCTGACACAAAACGTGTCTGCACATCAGTTACTGCCCTAGCAATATCCCAAAAGCCAAATTTTAAACTTTATAGTAGAGGAGGGGAAGAGGGGATTTTGGGAGTAGCTCGAGCGTGTCAGATTAAGCTTGTATAGGCTTAGGCTTCCGACATGTGTCTAGTTATCATGGTATAGAAATCAGATTTCTCACGTGGTGGGTTAAAAAAAAATTTTTTTTTGAATATTGAAATGTCATCCGATCTGTCAGATTAAGATAGGGGATGTTTAGTATACCCCAAAGTAGCTTCCATAAAAAGCACTGACGATTCAAAGATAAGGTAAGCCTGTAGGAACATTTTAAAATATAAAAAAATAAACCTTCATATTTTCCTAACTAAACTTCGCAGATATTTTATTTTGCACTAAACTAAATGATTTCCTTGTTGTCTAAAATATAATAATAACTGTCCGAAAAAAGCAATTTTCTGAATATATTTTCTTTTTCAAAACTTTAAAATGGCTGCAGTTTCTGAACCCACCGCTAAAATAAAAAACCGGCCAAGTGCGTGTCGGGCCACGCGCAATATAGGGTTCCGTAGTACCGCTAGTTTAAAAAAAAATTGTATGGTCAATGAATGTATATTTGTAACGTGTTTTACATTACTAACAACATCATCTCAGTTACTTTCAAAGGAATTTGAACGAAAAGTTCCTTTATACTTCGCCGAATACATTTTTTTTAGTTGATCGACTATTACTCAATAACTTATGAAGTCTTCTTAGCCGTGATAGTTTTCCTTTTAAATTCAGCATATTTCCTACTCCCGTGAATTTTTCCACATTTCCAGAAGCAACCGTTTAGCTGGTAGAAGGGGGGGCCACTGGATTTTTTCTACTTTAAAACTTAATATTTCACAAACGGATCCCTAAATCGGAAAATGATCTATGAATACTCATAATATTTAAAAATACCTATCCAACGACACCCCACAAGATGGGGTGGACGCGAAAAAAAAAATTCATCCCCGCTTGATGTGTAAGGAAGGTACCATAAAAAAATATTTTTTTCAGATTTCATATACCATTTTGTCGGCATCATTAATATGTGCATTCATGCCAAATTACAGCTTTGTAGGTCCTATAGTCTCTGAGCAAAACCGCGGACAGACAGACGGACAGACGGACGGACAGACCGAAACTATAAGGGTTTCTTGATGACTACGGAACCCTAAAAAACGCTCTTATTATTTTTTTATCAGTTTTACCTAATGTACAAAACCTACTAGGTCTCTATCGCGCTCGAGTGACTACAAAATTAGCACCTTCCCCTCCCCTACTATTAATATTTTTTTCAGCCCATAGCGACCAAAAATCTAAATCCCTTAAATATCTCTGGAAGCTGTCGTCCAAAATGACACAAAATCATTTTTTAGGTTTACCTAGTGGTCATAAACTATACGCAAAAAATTTGAAACTTTAGAATTTTTGAAACCAAAAAACTAGTCCTATCGGTCTTAAAGTTTAGAAACTTTATAAAACTGTGTCAAGCTTTGTTAATATATAAGTGTTCAAACTGTATAGATGTAATCTTAGCCCGTCTTCGCGCGGCCATTTTGTGCTTATTTTCATACAAGTAGGGTGCGTTTATTTTCTTGAATATTTCTATTTGTCGATCATTTCAAAGCACATTATTATACAGAAAAGAAAGTCATTTAGTTCATGATATCGATAAACTATAGTTCAAGTAATGAGAATCCGTAAACACACGTAAAAATCTATGCAATTTTTGTAGACAAATTATTAATTGATGTGACATTTTTTAGCACTAATGCCTTATAGAGCACGATTAAGGGATTATTAAACTTATAAATTATCTTTTAAGCTTACAAAAATACCGATTGAAAAGCCCAAAAAACGTTGTTCAAAACTTACGTATTTAATGTTAAATCCACGTGTTTGAGGCATTGTTTGGCCATTCTTATGGTTTATTATTTAGCGGATTCACAAAACTCAACAATATCTAGCATAAAATGTTCACTAAAAACCTTTATAACACTTTTATTACATGATATATGCAGACCGACTCCTTTGTTATGTCCTAGTAAATAGGACATAACATTACACGCTTTTGACGCTTATACACCGATAGAAGGCTCTCTCCTAGTGTATAGCATCTCAATGGTTCAAACGTTAACTGTAGAAATACGATGCAAAGAAACTATCTTTCGATATGTGTAGCCAATGTATCATGTCTCTGTCGTGTAGCCAATTTATCTAACACTAAAAACATTTACTTTTCAGGTGGACGTGAACCTTAAAGGAGAAATAATCGACGACTTCTGGATCATCAAGGAGGCGCATGAGCCCTTCTACAACCTGTTCGTCTAGAGCGAGACGGAAGCTTGTTGTCTCGCTCGCACTATACTTTTAACTGAGTTTTATGAAAACCAGATCAAATAAAACCCTAGATATCGCACGGCTTTATTACTGAGCACACATTTACAACCAAACTATAGCTTATTTTGTGTAACCTTTTGAATGTAATTGGTATGTTATTTGATCTGATTTGGCTATGAAATTGATTAATAATATAATAAGTGTGTAAAATTTAATTTTGACGAGATTTGTATAAAAAAATCTACTTATTCATAATATAGCTCTCTGGTTTTATAAAACACAATGTGCAAGCGAGACAGGAGATGCTCTTTATTTCTTTCATATACTACTATTTTATGATTTTGTACCATTTATTAACATTTACTTTTATTTGTATCATTAAGAAATTAGAATTTTAAAATAAATTTTTCGCCATCGTTATTGTATTGTCAGTGCCATATTATATTACTAGCTGCCCCGGCAAACGTTGTTTTGCCATTTAAAGTATTTTTACTTCATCACTTGATACAAAATCTTACCTCCTCTTTTGTACCCTAAGAGGGGTGGGGGGAAAAATTTTATACACCAGATGTTAAGTTGGAAAAAACAGTTAATAATATGAAGTCCATTAAAGAAAAAAGTTTGATACAAAATCTGACCCCCTCCTTGGTCCCCTTAGAGGGGTGGGGGGAATTTTTGAAGTGAAAACTTCTTTAGCGACGTTGAGCACTTTTGTGGGATGGGTAAAAACTGTGAAACTCGCGTCAGATTCTCGTGCTGATCGAAAAACCGTAAGACGGTTGGAGAGTAGTGTTGTAACATCAAAATCGATTAATCGAACAATCGATTGTTTTTTTTCGATTATCGATATAGGCCTGGAGATAGTGACACAAAATTCTTGGTGATTTGTGCCAGTATGGCGGTTTTACAGGGGTATAATTACGTAAAGGCAAAAAGGAAAATGATGGTCATAGCGCTCGCACTGGCAGCCCAAGCGCGTGGGCATTAATCGAACGTGTCGGATAAATAACGAGTGTCGAACGATTTGTTCCACAAAAATGCTTGTATTTTCAGATAGTCGAAAAAAAATAAGTAGGCGAAAGCGTAATGCCATACTTGTCGGGTGCGGCTTACAGCCCGCCATACCTACGCGAATAAGTTAATTTTAATAAAAAAATTGAACCATTTGTACCAGGCTAATTTTTGCATAGCTAATCATCGTCGAGTAGTATTCACGAAAATCACCTTGCCATACTTTTCCGACAGCGCCCAATTGCCGCCATACCACTGCAAAGGTGTAAGATTTTTTTTCGCCAAACGATTTGTGCCAGTATGGCATTTAAATTTTTGGAAAGTATTTGACAAAACATGACCGTTATTATTTTTCCCATACTTCTAGTAGGGGGAAAAAGTGCTGCCATACTTGAAATACTTATTTATTTGACACGTTTTAAAAATACGACTATAAGATACGTAAAATCATTTTTTACATCATGGCATCATTGTAGTCTCGTCATTTGACAATTGTACCAAAAAAAATTGTTACAGATTGTAACCATGGGGCGGGATGACTATCGGAGTTGAGCAAAAAAGTGATAAAAATTGGACGATTTGTACCAGTATGGCATTTGGATTTTTGGAAATTATACGATACAATGTGACCATTATTATATTTGCCATACTTGTAGTAGACGGAAAAAGTGGCGCCATACTTGAAAAACCGTTTGAATTACGTATGAAATCTTAGGATTTTGAAAAATATATTATTCACATTCGCTGCCTCCCACAGGTATGGCATTATCAGACTCCTATTTATGATCATACAGGGAACTGTTAAAAAAAGTTTCAGGGTGGTCGTGGTCAAATCGTTTGGCGAAAAAAAAAAACTTACACCTTTGCAGTGGTATGGCGGCCATTGGGCGCTGTCGGAAAAGTTTCAATATATCGTGAATGGCTACTCGACGATGATTAGCTATGCAAAAATTAGTCTGGTACAAATGGTTCAATTTTTTTATTAAAACTAACATATTCGCGTCGGTATGGCGGGCTGTAAGCCGTACCCGACAAGTATGGCATTACGCTTTCGCCTACTTTTTTTTTTCGACTATCTGAAAATACAAACGAACAAATCGTTCGACACTCGTTATTTATCCGACACGTTCGATTAACGCCCACGCGTTTGGCTGCCAGTGCGAGCGCTATGACCATCATTTTCCTTTTTGCCTTTACGTAATTATACCCCTGTAAAACCGCCATACTGGCACAAATCACCAAGAATTTTGTGTCACTATTAGGGAATGCAATCTCGTTCTCGCGAGATCTCGGCCTTTTTTAGCGAGATTGATCTCGGACGAAAAAAAGGCGAGATCTCGCGAGTTTGACGAGATTGCTTTTGAGCATAAAAACGTCTTATTCGAAGCGCGAACTGACACGGACGGAGTTGCGATCACGGAGTAAAAACAAAGAGGAGCTGGCCTAAGCAACTGTGCACTGTGATTTTCAACTAGGTCCTGAATTTTGACTTCTCGTTGTTTTGTTAGTTATAATAGAACTGTTTATTACTAAAAGATTTGTGTTTGATAATGTGCGTTTTTATAATTCTGGACGTCACGTTATCGTGGACGCCGGCTTCCACGATAAAACGTTGGGTACGTTCAATGCCCTTTTGATTTTATGCACCGCGGACGTTTTGTGCGGTTCAGAAGTGTAGACATCGTGTCATGTCCTCTAACGTGCACGTTAAAAAGTTATCATCGACGGAAATTTAAAAGCGTCTTCATATATTTCCACACATTTTACTTCGAAACGTGTGGACGAAATTTCCGAACAAAAAAAAATTGGGTTCCAAATTTAAACGTAGCAACTAAATGAAATCACATAATCTGTGCAAGGTCGACTGTGATTGGCTGATAAAAAAGACCATAGAGGATATAAACTACATGAGAAAAAAGACGAAGAAGAAGTTTAAAACTCAAAGTTCGATTTTCATTTTGTGAAAATTATTTTGTAGCAATTCATACAAAAATTGTAAATTATGTGGATTAATTATTGCAAAACGAAAGGTAAGCCATTGTAAAATGGAAATATAACCGTAAATTGATAAATTGAAGCAAAGCATAACTATGTTATACCATATTCTAATACAAAGTATGTCGTAATATTATTTGCATATTTGTACAATAATTTACAACATATACTATACTAATATTATGAAAAAGACAGATTATTATTTCATAGAAAATATTATAATGTATATCAGTATACAGTTAATTTGGAAAATGTTGAAATGTGTATATTGTTTTATTGTAATAATACTGGTTGTTAACTATACTTAATAATTTATGTAAACTGTATGGAAATGTAGTAAATGAAAAATGTTTAATTAATTTCAGATTTTTAGGTCCCTATACTAGTTTGCAACATTTTAGTCTGCAAGCAATAGCTCTTAAGGAGATTTTAGGAGGAGAAGGAAGGTATAGGATTATGAGTGGTACGGCCACCAAGTAAAAATCCTCTGATCAAGACGTGAGGTGGTATGCAGCTGGCCTAAGCCCACACGATAGATTTCAGCTGTCGTATACAGGGTGTAACAAAACAAAGTAATGATACTTAAGACAAGTGTGTATGTATAAAGGTGTGCGTCCACTGGATCGGAATCGGAGCGTAGGTACGCAGCAGACGGATTTGTTGCTTTGTATGTATGGTATTGACTACTGTGCACTGCACTAGAAGTACTGGAACGTCATTCTGCGCCTGACAAATACTTATATGACGACACGACGCGCCGTCCGCACCGTACGTCCTGATTCCGACGGTGAACGCGCAGCTTTAATCCCCTCCCTATATAGAGTTTACTGTATAAGCCAATCAAGTAGTTGGTAGAGTAGCATAGACAGCTATTCTATTATATTTATAAATAAAATACATAAAACTGTACTGTAATATTATAATATTGAATAATAGAAATCAACAAAAGCTTGTGGATTAAATCTGTTTTATTGTTTAATTTACCTTATTAGCCTATTTATTTAGCTATGTACAATATTTTTTATTGAAATAAAACATTTATTTGAGCTCATTTCTTTTTTATTTTATTTTTTTTAATTTTTGGTCTGTTTAGAGTGAAAGGTTTTGCACTTAAAAATTTCAACTTCAGTTTCAAATAAAAAAATAACGGATTGTTATTTTTTTTCTTTTAAGTCCGACCTCTTGTTACGTAGTATACAGTTTACATCCTCTTTGACTTCCCTATGTTATCGTTTTACCGCGGACGTCCACGATATTACCGCCACGTCCAAAATTATAAAAGCGCACATTAGAAGAGAAGACTGGTTGTTTCTTTCATTTGTAATTTGATAGATAGTAAAAACGTATGTCAAAGTTTACTACTTAAAAATTATAGACAATGTTATATTGTTGATATACTTACGGCAAACAATGTTTGATGCATAAAATTCTATTGAAAAAGTTCGTGAAAATGAATGTTAATCTTATAATATTTATTACTTTTTTTTCGTAATTTATTCAAATATTGTGATTATTTGCAAAAAAACCCGCCAAACTGCTAATCTCGCGAGATCTCGAAATTGGCGAGATCTCGCGGTATTGTAGTCATAAACTCGCGGGATCTCGCTTGAGCCCCAATCTCGCGAGATTTGCATTCCCTAGTCCAGCTATACTCTAAGTGTGTTCCGCGGAACCCTAGGGTTCCGCGATACCCCTGTAGGGGTTCCGTAAGAATTTAGAAAAAAATATCAAAACACCTCTCTCTGGTCGAACGTTTTGACTCCGCCCGCCGCGCCGCCGCCGCGCGCATACCTACTAATTGTGAGCGCGCGTCCTTTGATAAAAGCCGCCTCTGAATTAGACATTATAGTAGTGAACAAGCGACTTTCGGCTCTAACTTCAAAACATAAAGTCGAGATTGTTTACAACGCATTTTTGTATTTTTATTTCCGCTTTTTGTTTATCAAAGGCGCCGACTCGAGTATTTTTGAGAATGTTCGAGATTGAGTCTAGGACTAAGTATAAAAGCAGCGATCGCGTGTCGCGCCTCGTCAGTCAGTTGAAGCGTTCGGAGCAATAAGTTCCTACCTATCTACTTACAAGCTAGCTAGCGAATTGCGGAGTTTAAACGTGATATGTAACTAGTGTTTATTGTTCTACTGCCTGCTGTATTCTGATTGTATCAGATTTGTACATTTCTTCTTTGGACTAAACTTAGTCTCTTATAAGCAGTAACGATTGTGAATTATTTTGACCCCACCATCCTGATTCCTGACGTGTAACATTATTAATAAAGAAGAATGAAACGTTGGCTTAAAGGCGTTAAACGTGTTGCAACATCATCTTCTAATGACGCTGAATGTTCAAAAGCAGTACGCGCGGAGAATGCAGCAATTACCGATCCAGACGATGATGCCACGACGTCAAGCTCCACGGTTTCAAAGACGAAAAAAAAAGAAGTATAATGAATCATATATCAGTTTCGGATTTGTTGATTCCAACGGCTCACCTCTCTGCATGCTATGTAGTAAACTGCTTCCTAATAGTTCCATGGCACCTGCCAAATTGCGCCGACATTTAGAAACTGTACACCCCGAGTCTATAGACAAGAATAAAGAATTTTTTGTTCGCAGAAAAGAACAGTTATTGGAAAGTCAAAAAAATATGATGCATGTAACACAAACTATCAATGAAAAGGCCACGGAGGCATCATATTTAGTTAGCTATTATCGCATTGCACAAGCAGGTGAAGCGCACAATATCGCTGAAAATTTAATAAAGCCATGTGTGTTAGACATAACAAAATGTATGCTCGATGAAAAATCTGCAAAGCATCTTTCTACTGTGCCGCTATCAAACGATAATGTGTCACGGCGAATCCATGATCTGGCAAGCTACATCAAACAAGAACTAGTTACACGTCTACAAAAAACACGATTCGCCTTGCAAATGGATGAGTCAACTGATGTCGCTGGTCTGGCTATCTTGCTGGTTATCGTGAGATATCCATATGAAAGTTCTTTTGAAGAAGATATGCTTATGTGTTCACCGCTGCCCACAAACACTACCGGGGAAGAAATTTTTAATAAAATAAACATATTTTTTGAAGAAAATAATCTCAGTTGGAACGATTGCATTCACATTTGTACAGATGGGGCCAAGGCGATGACAGGTAAAACAGCAGGAGCAGTGTCACGCATAAAAAATAAAGCGCCTTATTGTAGTTCCAGCCATTGTATTCTGCATAGACAAGCACTTGCGATGAAGCAAATGCCGTCAAATCTAAAATTAGTTATGACTTACGGCTGGTTTACACGTATTAAGTTGATAAGTAGTTAACTAAATTTTAACTTAATTTTAAGTTATTTATTGCATGTAAACACAAAATTTAGTAGCAAGTAGCAAGTCAAAATTTAGTTAAGTACTAAACAAGGAAATTAGAAATTTGACTATTTTCTATTATGTTGACAGGCGGGGCTTGTCACTTGACACATTTCGGGCAGGCACTTCAAATTAAGTTAAAATTTAGTTACTACTTATCTACTTAATACGTGTAAACCAGCCCTTATGGATGAAGCGGTAAAAATAATTAATTTGATCAAATCACGACCACTACAATCCCGATTGTTCTCATTATTGTGTGAAGATTATGGCAGCAAACATAAAACACTGCTGCTCCATACAGAAGTGCGATGGCTGTCTCGGGGTAAAACTTTAAGGGCGTTCCCTCCGGAGATTCCGTAATTGACCGTATTTAAAAGCTTATAAACTCATAATCTGAAAGGTACAAAGTTATAATAAAAATACAGCAATAATCTTCAGTATATCAACATTCCTTTCCCCGTTTTAAATTTTTTATTTTTGTTTATTATACTCACGATATCAGCTTTTAAAGTAATACCAATTTATGGTATTACTTTGAAAGCTGATGTATGCTTGAATACATTCAGGAGATGCTGAATGTATTCAAGCATACATTCAGCATCTCCTTAGCATTTACAAATTGCTTTTATTTGAAACTTACGCCAATAGATCGACAATATCATAAACTACATATTCCCCGTTTTAAATTTTTTTTAGGACAATTTTGCACTAAGATAAGTAAAAATAATAGGGTTTTGGCGCGATCTCGGCAACGCGCCAAATGTATGGCCAAGGTCGTTTGCTCGGGGGACGGCCTTAACAAGGCTATTTGAACTTAGAGCGGAGTTACAAATGTTTCTTTCAGCTGATACTTCTTTTAATTTGAAAGACCGTTTGTATGATAAAACTTGGTTGTTCCGATTGTCTTTTATGGCGGATATCTTTCAAAAACTAAACGAATTGAATTTATCATTGCAAGGTAAACAGACAACAGTGTTCCAGGCCTATAAAAGAATAACTGCCTTCAAAAGAAAATTAGATTTTTGGATTGTTTGCGTTGATAAGAGAGAAATAGAAAGCTTTACGTCACTCAGTGAGTTTGTTAGCGATAACGACTCAGAAATGTTTCAAGATGATATGTTTGAAGAATTGGTCCAATATCTCACTTCGATGCGCGCATCTTTTGAAAAGTATTTTCCCGAAGAACAGAATACAAAAATAAAACTGAATTCATGGATTCATTATCCTTTTTTACCCAACTTGCAAAAGCCCGAAAGTATGTCAAACGAGATATATGAATCTCTTTTAGAAATGTCATCAGACACAAGTATGGAGTCACTGTTCAAAACGATGCCTCTCAACGATTTTTGGTGCAGAATTCGTAATGAATATCCAATGCTTGGCAAAATGGCTCTGAATATTCTTCTCCCGTTCCCAACAACATATTTGTGCGAAACAGGATTCTCAACGTATGCAGCCACGAAAATAAAATATCGCAATAGACTGGACGCCGAACCTGATATGAGACTGCAATTACTGTCTTCTATCAAACCTGACATCAACCAATTAATGAAAAATAAAAAACAGTTTCATACCTCCCATTAGTTAGATTTTTTCTTTTTTAATATCTTGTAATAATGTACTTGCCATGTGGCATGTTAAAGTAAGTAATAATTAGTAACTGTTACATTATACTTTTATTATGTTTATTATTAAAGAATACACTTTTAAAAACTATTCTTTTATTGTAGGGTTCCGTCAAGTATTTTGCTTTCCAAAAGGGTTCCGCCACCAAAAAAGTTTGAGAACCGCTGCGGCCTAGTTTTTTAATCGATTGTAAGGGTTTCGATTAATTAAAAATGAAAATCGATTTTTAATTTAGTCGATTGTAAGAGTTTCGATTAATAAAAAAAACGATTTTTTAAAAATCGATTTTCATAAAAAATAGGTTAAAAAAAATGTAAGGGTTTCGATTAATAAAAAAATCGATTTTTTAAAAATCGATTTTCATAAAAAATGGGTTAAAAATTTAATCGATTGTAAGGGTTTCGATTAATTTTAAAAAAATCGATTTTCATAAAAAATGGGTTATAAAAAATTGTAAGGGTTTCGATTAATTAAAAAAATAGATTTATTAACAATCGATTTTCATTAAAAATAGGTTAAAAAAATGCACAACATTAATAATCAAGTTTTCACTTCTGCCGGCACTCCCGGAGTGCAACCCGTCTTATTTTTATACACCAGATGTTATACTCGGCGCTATGGAGTGTAGATGAAAGGAGAACTATCTTATATGGGGGATATTTGAAAAAGTGTCCAGCTGTACGCAGTAAATAACAGTTGAAAAATCCTCCACGAGTGGCGCTAGCTGCAGCCAAAGGGTATGGAATGAATTATGGAGTGTAGGAATGAATGTAGCCGTTGGTGACAAAATATAAATTATTAGTGGAATATAAATTATTACTAGAATTACTGGGTTAATACCAATATATTATTTTGAAAAATATAACCTAAAATAGCTGAAATAAAAGTTGCTAAATGATTTAAAATTTACCTTGTTGCTACTGTAGCGCCACCTTATTTTATACTAGCTGTCCCGGCAAACGTTGTTTTGCCATTTAAAGTATTTCTACTTCATCAGTTGACACAAAATTTTACCCCTTCTTTTGTCCCCTAAGAGGGGTGGGGGGAAAAATTTTATACACCAGATGTTAAGTTGGAAAACAGTTAATAATATGAAGTAAGTCCATTAAAGAAAAAAGTTTGATACAAAATCTGACCCCCTTTTTGGTCCCCTTAGAGGGGCGGGGGGGGGGGGGTAATTTTTATACACCAGATGTTGAATTGGAAGAAGGCAAATATATCTGCGAAAACCGTATGCAAATCGGATCAGTAGTTTTCGTGTTAAAGCAAGTCTTATACAAAATCTGACCCCTCTTTCGTCCCTTTAGAGGGGTGGGGATAAATTTTTTTATACACCAGATGTTAAGTTGGAAGAAGACAAATATATCTGCGAAAACCGCATTCAAATCGGATCAGTAGTTTTCGTGTGATAGTGGAACAAACAGACAGACAGACAGACAAAAAAACTGACCACATTTTTGGCTTCTATAGCGATGTAGTGACACCCTCCGCTTATTATTTTTTGAATATCTTTAATGTACAGAATCTTCATTTCTACAGTTTTATTATATGTATAGATTAATTCACCATTAGTTTCACCCTAATTTGTAATTATAGATATAATATAAAATCTACACTGGCCGAAGTAAATAAAGATGCTGTTGCGGGAATAATGGCAACGGGATGTGGCCACGCCCAACTGAAACAATTATTTGCGGCATTAGATTTGCCCCTTATGTCGGACTATACTTATAATAAAATGCAAGATGAAATTTGTAACGAATGGGAAGAAACTGCCTGGGATGAAATGAAAAAAGCTGGTGAAAGGGAAAAAGAAGCAGCTATTAAGGAGGGACATATCACAAAAGATGGTATGCCGATCATTGACGTCATTGTAGACGGGTGTTGGAGTAAACGCTCTTACAAGACCAATTACGCGGCATTGTCAGGAGCTGCGGCTATTATTGGCAGACGTTTTGGTCAAGTGTTATACATGTCTGTAAAAAACAAGTACTGTTGTATTTGCGCCAGAGCTCAGAAGAAAAAAGAAACACCCAAACAGCACGCATGCTACAAGAACTTTGATGGTGCATCCACTGCAATGGAATCCGCTATAATTACAGAGGGATTCAAACAATCTCTCAAAATGCATGGATTGATTTACGGAAGATTTATTGCCGATGGTGACAGCAATACATACTCAAAAATAATAGAGGCTCGGCCATATCCAGGCATAACAGTAGCGAAAATATATTGTCGTAATCATTTACTACGAAACCATTGCAATAAATTACAAAAACTTATAACTGATACGCATTATAACGCCGCAGATAGAAAAAACATCACACAAAAAAATATATTAGGGTCAAGAAAATATATTTGCGACGCAATAGACTTGCACAAAGATAGCAAAAATGTGGATGCTTTATACAACGACATAAATGCATCTGTTTTCCATGCTTTCGACAGACACGAAAACTGTAACCGTCAATTATGCGACAAGTTGCACCCACACGCCCATAATCCATTTTTCAACAGTTTACTTTGGCAAAAAGTAAAAACACTGCATAGCCAATTAGCTGATAAATCACAAAGTTTAATTGAAGACGTTGACAGCAATGTTGTAGAAAGGTTCAACGGAGTTATTGCAAAACTTGTTGGTGGAAAAAGAATAAACTATTCCCAAAAACGATCTTACCAAGCAAGATGCTCAGGTGCCGTGATTTCTTTTAATACTGGCAACTTGTTATCGACTGTACACCGAAATATAATCGGACTAAGTCCGAAAAAATCTCTCAAAAAATATGAAACAACAGTAAAATGTAAAAGAGAACAGACTGCGGCCAGAAACAATAAAAGGAAAAAGAATCGAACGTTAGTACCAAGAAAGCTAAATTTAGATTATGGCGAAACAGTAGACAAACCGGATTTAGACGATGATACTTTAAAAAAGGCGAAAATTACTTTTGTACAAAATTTGACGAAAAGTCTCGAAGAAAGAAGGGAAATTGAAAAAAGAACAATACTACAAAGCGAATCTGGAGAGTGGCTAGAATTACGGCGAAACATGTTGACTGCTTCGAATTTCGGTAGAATTGTGAAAAGAAAAGTAACTAATTCATGTCAAAATTTAGTAAGAAATCTACTTTACAAAGCAAATATTGACCATGTTTCATCAATAAGTCACGGCAAAAAATACGAAAAAATTGCACTAGAACAATTGTCGGCAATGAAAAATATTAAAATTGATAAATGCGGGTTGTTTATCGACGATGAACATCCATTTTTGGGTGCTACGCCTGATGGTGTTTCTGGGGACATGCTTGTCGAAATTAAATGTCCCATAATGCCTTACAGGATTGGTATTGATGAAACGATTAAGAACAATAAGTTAAAAATTTACAAAAAAAATAAAAAGGGTGACATAATAATAAATGACAGATGTGATTGGTATATGCAGATACAAGGGCAATTGCACATATGTAATAAACCAAAATGCCTACTAGGAATTTGGTATGGCGGTGATAAAATCAAAACAGAAATTACTGAAAAAGATGATAAGTTTTGGGCAGAAGTCATGGAACCGAAATTGCTGAAATTCTATTATGATTGCCTTTTGCCTGAATTAGTTGACCCTAGATATGTAAGAAATAAGCCCATACGTGATCCTGAGTACGTGGTTGCACGTACCAAGGAAAATACTCAGCCAACGACATGTGAGGAAACACAAAATCCAAGCACGAGTTCGATGAATTATCTTGTTATTGATCCAATGGCTGGAAGTACTGAACTTTTAGAGTATAAAGATATTGCTGCAGATTTTGATGTTGCAGACTCTGGTGAAGTTGACGTTGAAAATTCTAATTATATGGAATTTTCGGAATATTAATTTTAACAAATTATGTGATTATGACATTTTTGTTTTTTTCTTCAATCATGTTCTGTATGTCGTAGGTTACACGATCAGTATTTCATCAGTATTTCATCAGTATTTCATAAATCTGATCCATCAATCTGACTGACGGAATACTGATGGTTATAAAAAGTACATATTATTATTAAAAAAAAATGGTCAGTCCATCAATTCAGATTGATGAAATACTGATCGTGTAACCTACGACTATGTCCGTTTTACTGTAATCCATCAATATACATAAACACTTTTCTAATTTAATTTTTTTTATATTGCCATTACTTGTACAGGTTCCTTAGAACAATTTTTTTCATTGTCCTACAAATAGAACAATCAAATCGAAATTACTGTGAGCGTAAATCTCGTGTCTAAGAAAAGACATTCGTTACCTTTCTAAGCTCAAATAAATCTTACCACTAAGTGTCTAAACACACTAGGCTGAATTACGCCGGCGTAAATTCCGCCGCGTTTACGCCGCGTTTCAAATGCATACAAAATACGGGCGGAATGCGAGGGGACACACTATTCCGTCGCGTTCCGTCCGTATTTTGTTTGCGTTTGAGATTTGCGGCGGAATTTACGCCGGCGTAATTCAGCCTAGTGTGTTTCAACACATAGACGATAAAACCTACGTCGGTAACGCCGGCCTTGTACGTTGACTGTACATTATTTCAAAATGTACAATTCACACGACTGCACGCCAACTGCAACTGCAATCCGACTGCGCGTTTTGTTTGGAGTTCTATTGCAGACGTGTCAACTGCATTCAAACTGCACTTGAACTGCAATTTGCGGTTGGATTGCCGTTGAAATGCGGTCCGTCTGTATAGACCCGTAAGGTGTGGATTTGCTATGTTCGGTTTTGATAATTCCGTCGCGTATAGTGTGTTGCTATATAAAACATTACCGCCGAATCGCTGCCGAACTTTACGCTCGACTCGGCTCGACGGAAATTCGACTCGCGACGGAATTTCGGCATAGTGTGTCGTCCATCGCGTTCCGCCCGTATTTTGTATGCATTTAAAACGCGGCGTAAACGCGGCGGAATTTACGTCGGCGTAATTCAGCCTAGTGTGTTTAGACACTAATAGTGTATAATATTATATCTTTGTTAAGACTATAATATACCAAAATGGTCATCATCCTTTTTTTATTGACTAAACTTTATTATAATTAACTATAACTTTATAATTAACTTTACTTTATACTTACTTTACTTAAAAGAACCCTAATGGGTTCCGTAGCCAAATGGCAAAAAACGGAACCATTATAGTTCGTCATTGACGAACCCATTAGGGTTCTTTTAAGTAAAGTAAAGTTAATTATAAAGTTAATTATAATAAAGTTCAATCAATAAAAAAGGATGATGGGCATTTTGGTATATCTGTCAGTCCGTCCGTATGTCACAGCCACTTTTCTCCGAAACTATAAGAGCTATTCTATTGAAACTTGGTGAGTAGATATAGTCTGTGAACCGCATTAAGATTTTGATACAAAAATGAAAAAAAATATTAATAGGGGTCCCCATAGGTACAACTGAAACAAAAAAAATCATCTAACCTATTGCGTGTGGGGTATCTATGGATAGGTCTTCAAAAATAATATTGAGGTTTCTAATATCATTTTTTTCTAACCGGAATAGTTTGCGAGAGAGACTCTTCTAAAGTAGGGGCATGATAAGTTTAAAATATATATATTATGATGTTATAGTACATTACTATAAAAACTACCAACGTAAATTGGTTTGATCGATATCTAGGAAGTAGTTTTTTTTATACGTCATAAATGGTCAACCCTAATTTATTTTTCATTAAAACAACTGAAATATGTATAAAAATAAATCACAAATCTTTTAATTTCATAAAAATAAATCTGAATGCTGCTGCGGAACCCTTCATTGGCGAGTCCAACTCGCACTGGCCGATTTTTCATTTACTTCTACTTTAGTCGTGTCTACATGTTGCCTACCACCGATTCCGGGATAAGGAATATTATATCGACTATATATACTTTTCATACGTCTTAGACAAAATGTAACAAACAATTTGACTAAACTCTACGACGTCTATGTTTTGTCGCGCGCGCCCCGGGAGCGCGGGTCCGGTCAATGACCGCTGTCCGCTAAGGGCGGCGGTGGCGGCGCGCGGCGGCGACGTGTACGCTTCGCGCTTGTCCCGAAAACGAGCCAAAACGATTTTATAGTTTAACGCGGCGTCACCTTAACGCATTTCCGCGGACACTTTTTACATACAGAGATATATTTTCTCCTCTATCTACACTCCATACTCTGCGCGACGAACATTGGTCCCTATGACACTGACAGTATTGTACACACTTAACATTGCATTGTAGTGGCGTCACCATTAAATTAGGATCATATTGGAGGCGTCTAAAAATTCAATGTATAAATTTTACGTACCTAACTTATTGCCATTACAATGATATTCCGTTTGAATTTTTAACAATTCTTAACATTTACAAGAAATTATCTCAATCTGAATTTACGTTTACGTCCTGCAAAAGTTACGTCATGTGACGAAGTAAGTTTTGCAAGTTTAATACATATTAAAAAAAAAAAAACAATAAAATATTTAATTTAATATTGTCTGCAATCTGCATCACATGTCCCACCGAAATACTGTATTACATTCTGTTACTTATATCATAAGGTTATTTATGTAGCGTTTTATAATATCATAATATAACACAATGACTGTAAAAATCACTGTAACTTAGCACCAATTAATTTTTGTTAAAAATGATTGTTATTCTATTTAAACATAAAATTGACATCAAAATTGTAAGACAAGGCACACTCATGACTCACTCATGAGTCATGACTCGCAGTTTCTTAATTTCCTCGTCTCCCAACTCCCATCGCTTTGGCTATAGTTTATTGTAACTATTGCCTAAAGATTGATATGCATTTGCTCATTTCACTAAAATTCTCATTTTTTGTAAGCCTCTACACTACACAGCATCCATACTTTCATCATCGGAAAAAGAGATCACATGATATCCCAACTCCCATGAGGTCCTACCTAAATCTGTTTTTGGTGATATGTGTAACAATTTGCTGGGACAAAATATTGTGTGGCCTTTTATTTTTGTTTTTCACGATTCCTCGGCCTTTGTTCTTCTTTTTCTTTGCACCGACATTTATTGTCCTCGTCAGTATACTCTTTAGGAAGTTGTTTTCGTCGTTTGCCGCATGAACAGCTATTTTGAAACTAGCTACAATCGTATTTGCCAACTTTGGGTACAAGGCCACCGAACAGTTTCTGTTGTGTTCAAACGGATCCTGGATGCACATAAATGAATCAAGCCTCATCGGCTCACACCCCTGGGAGTAAACATTCTCCTTATATAATGCAAAATCATTAGGTACAGTCTCTAGATGATTAAATAATTTTTTTTCTACAAGTCTGCCTAAATAAGGACATACAATAAATTTTTCATAGTCGAATGTGCTGTAATACTCAAAGAACCCTTTCAACAACTGGAAAAGGGATTCCTCGTTGGTGTGTTGGTGTGTGTGGTCGGCATTGAATGCTACATTCCATAAATTAATAAAAAACTTCTGTACTTTTTGCTGCAGTGACTGCACTGAAGGGAGAATACTTTTCTGCTGCAAGTAGAACACAACGAGTAAAATCAATGAATAATTTGTCATTAGATTTGTACCGGTAAGATTGTGTACTTTTGACCAATACTTAATAGCGATAGTCAAAGGTAGGAGTCTACTGTCGCTTTGTAACCAATACGCTAGTAGTTTACTGTTCTCTACTCCGGCTGGACTTTTAAAACTGACATCACAATTTCGTCCCGTCGGCACATGATAAAACTTCACTATTGGTACTTTTGCATGTGTAATTGCAAAGACGTTTTGGAATATGTTACGTCTCCAGCCCAATATTTTTCTAGCTCTCCTCACGCACACCTCATCTGGTGGTCCCTGCCACGCGGGCAAGTCTATGTAACAGTCTACATCACTTGTTTTTATTCCAAGTCCAGTAATAATAGACCCAAAAGCATAGATCTTGCAATCTAAAATATAAAAAATTACAGTGCTTTTATATTATTTACTAAACTAAGAATAAACATAATAATCTAGATTCAAACAGTCTAATTCTTAGCTACGGTAAATGTAAACCTAATGAAAGCAAGGCCTTTATTTAAATAATATGCATACTATAAAGTATAATATGGTTTATACTACCAACCTGGCCACTCTGAGTGTAGTGTGTGTTCAAGATCGTCCAGTAATGTTTGCAGCTGTTCCACCTCATCCCGTGTCAACCGTACATGCTGCATCAGCTCCTGGATTTGGCCGTCGAAGTCTCCAGCGAACGACAGTTTCGTTGTATCAAATATATCATCTAAAACAGAACTTTATCAATCACGAGTCACGACTCACTAACCATGTTCGTCATCGCGTTTAACTATTGTATAATTATTAATTGGTTTATAATCTACAGTCTATGTTATTCAAGAAGCGGTTAGTGGTTACATGTTATAAATATTATATACTAGCTGTTGCCCGCGACTTCGTCCGCGTGGACTTCAGTTTATAGCGTGCGGTGTCAACAAAATTGTTGTCAAAAGCTTTTTAAAATAAATCATTATACCCAAAAACAGCTGTGCAGTGGGCACATAATATTTCATTATTTTAAATTAAACGTTATTTATGACAAATTTTAAAGCTTATAATTTAGCCCCCCCAATAACACAACTTTACTCATTAACTATAATTATTTATCTATACTAATATTATAAAGAGGTAAACTTTGTTTGTTTGTTTGTTTAATTGTAATGAATAGGCTCAAAAACTACTGGACCGATTTTAAAAGTTATTTCACCATTCGAAAGCTACATTATTTACGAGTAACATAGGCTACTTTTTATTTTGGAAAATATAGGGTTCCGTAAGATATTTCAGTTTTTCGGAAACAACCAGAAAATTTACTTATTTTGCGTACGCTGCCTAAACTATAAAAGATAGAACCATACAATGTTCTAAATAAATGAAGATCTTTTAAATATCTACAAAAAAGTCCGCGACTCACTATACCTATCTATGTCGAGTGAGGTACAACAACCATTTTTTTATTTAAAAATCTTGATTTTTTTGGACTACATTTAAACGCATTTATTTGATTCATTCTATTAATTCTTATCAAAATAAATTATTTCACCACTAAGTACAGTTAGGTAGATAATATTTTGTCTTTGAATTATTAAAATTGGACGTTTGGTTTAGAATTTATGGCAAAATTAAAATATTGCGATTTATGCCCGTTTCGAAGTGGTCTCTTTATAATACGAGTAACTATAATAAAGTATAGATTAAAAACTACTGAATCGACTTTAATCATTTATTCAGTGAGTGACAAATGCTATAATATATTTTATACCCGTGCGAAGCCGGGGCTGGTCGCTAGTCATTGATATGTTTAAGGTTACGTCACTGCATAGATAAAGTACTGAATAGATTTGTGGTGTTTACCAATCGAAAGAATCAAAAAACCTAATCTGAGATGGTACCACCTCTTATAGAAACACATAAGTGCAAGCGATAGCGCGATGTAGACGCGATGCTAGCGACATCTGTTGTGATTTTTTTGGACTAACTTAATTTGACAGTAGTTTCAAGACTGAAGTGGTTTTCTATACAATACGTCTAGAGATAAACTACGATAACATGGCGCGCCTCTCCAAATTACTGTTTCAATGTGTGTAGTCACATCCTTATGAAAGGTTTGTATGTAGTAAGTATTCAACCAATCAACAGTACTCGTAATATTTCACTCAATGTCACTTATTGCCAAGATTTGTTGGTCAACTAATCATAACTAGCCGACCGCGCAAGACAACGCTCTTCAAACGTTTTGACAACGCACTTCAAACGTTTTGAATTTTGGAGGGGCGCGCCATGTTATCGTAGTTTATCTCTACGAATATTCGTAGCAATACGTAATTTTTTAGTTATTTAAGAGCTATCGGTCAGCGGGCCGATTCTGTATCGTACATTTGTGAGTTAATAACTGAGTTAGTAACGAAACGGAGGAGTGAGTAACGGAAAGTGGCACTTTTTGTATTCACTTGCATACAAAAGTGAGACTTTCCGTTGCCCACTCCTCCGTTTCGTCACTAACTCAGTGATTAACTCACAAATGTACGATACAGAATCGGCCCGCTGATTCTTTTTTGGCTCATTTATTTAAGTACTAATTAACTTTAATTTTTAGACTTTTTAAACTTTATAGACGTCCGCGTGGACTTTAGTTTATAGCGTACGGTGGTTCCCGTTTCCGTGGGAATGCCGTGATAAAATGTCCAAAATAAAATATTCTAATTTTAAAATTAACTTAATAAATGTCCAAATAGCGCCATCTGTTGTCATATAATAAAACTAAAATAATGCCCTATTGCAGTGTTTCCCAAACTTGTCGGGACCGCGACCCATCTACAAGAAAGTTTAAAGTTCGCGGCCCACCTTGTGTAATGAAGACAAAAAAGCAGCGGTACCTATGTTGCTGCCGCAGCATTTACGCGTTAATTCTTATTTTAGTTCACCACCATAGCATCATCGTCAGCCTTACTTACAATTACGTTTACGTTCGAATGCCCCGCCCCGTCCCGCACGCACCCACGAGGACGAACGAACTATGGAGTGTAGATGAAAGGAGAACTATCGTATAATTATGGGGGATAAATTATTTGAAAAAGTGTCCAGCTGTACGCAGTAAATAACAGTTGAAAAATCCTCCACGAGTGGCGCTAGCTGCAGCCAAAGGGTATGGAATGAATTATGGAGTGTAGGAATGAATGTAGCCGTTGGTGACAAAATATAAATTATTACTGGAATATAAATTATTACTAGAATTACTGGGTTAATACCAATATATTTTGAAAAATATAACCTAAAATAGCTGAAATAAAAGTTGCTAAATGATTTCAAATTTACCTTGTTGCTACTGTAGTGCCACCTTCTTTTATATTAATTCACCATTAGTTTCACCCTAATTTAATGCATTTCTGCGGACACTTTTTACATACAGAGATATTCCTCCTCTATCTACACTCCATAGAACGAACGAGTAAAATGGCAATCGTCCTATAGTTCCAGGGCCCACCCAAAATCTACCCGCGACCCACCAGTGGGTCGCAACCCACACTTTGGGAAATACTGCCCTATTGACTGCCGATATTTTTATTTGATGGGAATTGGGATAGCTCTGCACTGTAATCATGTTTACAATACTTATTACTATTTTTATGTAATTTTATTTTTTATTAAATGTATTATAATATAATATATTAAACGTCTTACATTTAGCATAAATGAAAATTGCATAAAAATTCACATACTTATCCATATTAAACATTGTCTAATATGGATGTCGGATAGGTATGAGCATGTTTAAATATTACGAATGAATAATAATAATATCTATGGACACTTCACACCACGTCAGTCTGGCTCCGTGCTAAGTGCTTACAGGACAGTTACAACAGCTTACACCTGTGCCAGACAACGGAAATAATATCATAGGTACTTACATTTTAATACTTTTATAATATTATACATAAAATATATTTAAGATTTTTGAAATATTATTATGATACATATTACATATATAAATTATAATATTTATTACACATCCAAGACCCAGGAACATTGAAAACTTTTTGTTCCGTCGGCGGGACTCGAACCCAGGACCCCCGGGATGAGCGCTGACCACGCGCTTAACCAACTGAGCTACGGAGCCATAGGCAATAAAAACGACATCTGCTGTCATATATAAGAACTACAATGCGAATTAATTTTCATCGATATTTTCATGGAAATAAGATATTTTCCCTCATCAAAATGTAGCCTATGTCCTTTCTCAGGCTCTAGAATATCTGTGTACAAAATTTCATTGCAAACGGTAGTTTTGGCGTGAAAGGGAGACAGACAGACAGACAGACAGAGATACTTTCGCATTTATAATATTAGTATGGATTTTGTTATAAAATATTATTCACTAATACATACGTTAAAAGATTGTTGTAAAGAAATACGTACCATTTGCCTCCATATTCAGGTGATTCACAGCAACAATAACGTTTTGTGGTTATCAGTATACTAAAATTTTACACATTATACTTATTTAAAAATAATTTTATTTTGTCTCTTATTTTTAGTAAATCCTAAACAAAAACCATGCACAAAACCATGCACTCGACATTGTTGTGACATTACAATAATATCTTCTTCTTCGTCTTTGATATTAAGTAAAGTATTATAAATATTTGCCATAAAAAAGTGAGTTTATTGGTTTGTAATTTTGTATAGCTGTTACGCTCAAAGACCGAAAACGCTCAGTGAGCGAAAAAATGGCTCACAACGCGTTGTGGTAATAGTGAAACGGCCACGACGCGAAATTCGCGTCGTGGCCGTTTTCACTAGGGCCACGACGCGTATTGCGCACACACTTGGGCACTATAAAATTACTCCTGCTTAACTGGCCTGGTTTCATTGAAACCAGAGTGCTCTTGTATATTTTGCACACACTTGGGCACTATAAAATAACTTCTGCGTAACAACCAGAGTGCTCTTGTGTATTGCGCACACACTTGGGCACTATAAAATAACTCATGCATACCTGGCCTGGTTTCATTGAAACCAGAGTGCTCTTGTGTATTGCACACACACTTGGGCACTATGAAATGACTTCTGCTCAACTGGCCTGGTTTCATTGAAACCAGAGTGCTCTTGTGTATTGCGTACACACTTGGGCACTTTAAAATTGCACTATGAAATGACTTCTGCTCAACTGGCCTGGTTTCATTGAAACCAGAGTGCTCTTGTGTATTGCGTACACACTTGGGCACTTTAAAATTACTCCTGCGTAACGTGCTCTTGTGTATTGCGCACACACTTGGGCGCTATAAAATTACTCCTGCGTAACTGGCCTGGTTTCATTGAAACCGGAGTGCTCTTGTGTATTGCGCACACACTTGGGCGCTTTAAAATTGCACTATGAAATGACTTCTGCTCAACTGGCCTGGTTTCATTGAAACCAGAGTGCTCTTGTGTATTGCGTACACACTTGGGCACTTTAAAATTACTCCTGCGTAACGTGCTCTTGTGTATTGCGCACACACTTGGGCGCTATAAAATTACTCCTGCGTAACTGGCCTGGTTTCATTGAAACCGGAGTGCTCTTGTGTATTGCGCACACACTTGGGCGCTATAAAATTACTCCTGCGTAACACGGCCTGGTTTCAGAACGCGTCGTGGCCGTTTCACTATTACCACAACGCGTTGTGAGCCATTTTTTCGCTCAATGAGCGTTTTCGGTCTTTGAGCGTAACATAGCTATAATAACTAGGCGGGTTTTATAAATGATTTTTTTTAACCGATTCAGTGCGGTGTCATTTTTGGCAATTTCACGCGCCTGGCTGCGAACATATATTTCGTATCTCCTCTGAGGCGCCTACCACCAGGAACTTTGATATCTCCTCTCGGGCGCCACCCGCCAGGGATTGTAATTTATCGCTGTTTCGTCTGTTTCCAATTGCACAAACAGAGATGGAAGGTAAGTGACTGATTTTTATCAGGTGTTGTGAGTCTTTGGCTATATTGATAAATTTATTTTCGTTTTATTGTAGACTAGCTGTTGCCCGCGACTTCGTCCGCGTTAACATAGTATAATAACAAAGATGGATAGTTTTCCCCTTTTTGTGGTTCCTTATACAAAGGGTAAAAACGGGACCCTATTTAAGCAAACGTCAAACGCAAACGTCAATAAACTTTCATGTTTCTAACTCAAGAAATGAAACCTTCATTGAAACTTTCTACCCCAATTTCACCCCCTTGGGGGTAAAATTACCAGAAACGCTTAAATACGTATCCTGTAATTTTTAATCAGTAGCACAAAAATAAAGTTTCATATTTCTAACTCAAGAAATGACGGACTTTCATTGAAACTTTCAACCCCAATGTCACCCCCTCGGGGGTAGAATTTCCAAAAACGCTTAAACACGTATCCAATTATTTTTAATCAGTAGCCCAAACATAAAATTTCATATTTCTAACTCAAGAAATAACGGACTTTCATTGAAACTTTCAACCCCTATTTCACCCCCTTCGTAGTAAAATTTTCAAAATTCCTTCCTTAGTGGGTGTCTACATAATAAAACGACCCTACTCACCAAAGAACATCGGGCGTTTTTTACCCGATTTTTTAAAAGTCGCGAACATAAACCAAAACATTTTTAAATGATAGTGTTTACAACAATATTTAATATTGTGTAGTTATTTTGATTCACAACAATGGGAAAATTATAATTTATAATTAGTAAAATGAAAATCATATTTTTTCATAATTAGGCCTACTTACTAAACATGACCGCTCAGTAAGCTAAAATATCACTCAGTGGTATGTTGACGTCGGATAGCCATGCTTCGGCACGAATGGGCCGGCTCGACCGGAGAAATACCACGGACTCACAGAAAACCGGCGTGAAACAGGGCTTGCGCTGTGTTTCGCCGAGTGAGTGTGTTTACAGGAGGCCCAATCCCCTACCGTTTTTCCTTCCCTACCCTTCCCTACCCTCCCCTATTCCCTTCCCCACCCTCCCCTATTCCCTCTTAAAAGGCCGGCAACGTACCTGCAGCTCTTCTGATGCTGCGAGTGTCCATGGGCGACGAAAGTTGCTTTACATGATTACAACCTGACTAAATCCAAAAAGTTGATGTGCATGCTTCGTTCTCACTCTTGCCCATTGTCCTACAACTTGTTTAATGTTTATGTTTCGCTCGCGCAGGTAGCTTATCCTACTACATCGCAGTCCTTCGTCATCCATCGTAGCGATCTGTGTTTTACTGTGTTCCCATTGTGGTCTGAGTCAACTAATTACCTATGTTTACTGGAATTCTTTTGATTTCGAGTTGGAAAAAAACATTTATAATTATTTTTTAAATGTCCATTTTCTTCTTATTCCCACGACCCACAGATATGGGAACTATTCCATTGTAAACTAGATTTAATTGCCTATCCACCAGACCTATTATTATTTTTAAACGCCGTAGGTAAGTTTTTTTTTTTTTTTTGAAATATATTTATTCGTATAAATCTACATAATATTGTTACAAGTTAAATCTCGCCAAACTAATTGTTTGACGGCGAGATGCGCTCGTCAATAAAGTTTATAGTAGGGGAGGTAGTGCTATCGTTTACTAAATGATTTCATACCGACCAAATTTTTGTCCAGCGGTAGCTTAATATTTATCAATCAATATAATCAGCGTCAGTCGCCGCACCCGTGGTGGAATGTTAACTGAGAGTATTTCAAAGTTGTAAAAAAAATAGTTGCGAAAAGTGATTTTATACCGAATGAAACTTTGATGGATGATTATTGAGGTTATGTTTAACCAAAAAATCACCGTCAGCCGTATTGCAGACGAGGGATTTACCGTCAGTCGCGTTACTGAACATGTAATTTTTTTTTAAATATAAAGTCATTTTATACCGTACAAAATTTATACAGGTGAATGTTTCTACTTTGTAAATAATAAAGAAAACCGTCAGTCGCTAATACGATGGTGGAAAAACCGTCAGCCAGCAAAATAAGTTATGACCAATATAGCCCTACTTTGCGCTCAATGTATCCTAGGGCGTCGCGTAGACGACATTTCCACCTGTAAACATTCCGCTGACGGCGATTTTCGTTTGAATTAACCATAAAATTATCTCACATAGCAATTTTAAGTAATTAATTCGATAGTCAATATTTGTGAAGAAGAATTATATACCTTTTACTTTAAAAGCGCCATCTGTTGTTATATACTAAAACTAAAACAACACCTACCCAACCTAAACGTGTATAATCTAGATATGAACCTTTATTGGGTGCGAATTGGGATCTTTTAAATGTCAATTCAATACGATTCCCAACAACAACTTTGAGATGCTCTCAATATTTATTCCACCCATTTTGAAGTGACTGACGATCAAAGCTGTTATGTATTAGTGGAATTCTATTATTGTAACGATTTTCGCTCGGTATGAAATCACTTTTTAAACTGAGCGCAACCTCCCCTACTATTACAATAATATGCTAAATACATAATACACTATACGTAAACAAAATTATCTTTACTTTAAATTACAGAACAAGAAAAAAATTACAGAATAAGAAAAAAATATGTTTTTACTAATATTTTCTAACGCTAAATTATACTACTCAAAACAAACTTAACTTATATAATTATTAAGTAATTAATACTGTCTTTAACTTTTTCTTAATTAATGGTGGTGACAACTTTTCTTCAATTCTTAGCACATCTAACTTATTAAATATTTTAGGAACTATGTATTTATTCGTCCTCTCCCCATAATAGTTATATATTTTTGGTTTTTTCAGTCTTTGCTCTCTTACTCGTCTAGTATTTTATTTATTTTCTACTGTTTCCTTATATTCTTTATCATAATAATACTTTAATCCTATTAGGTACTCAGTCTTTTTGTCTATAGGTAATATTTTACAAACTTTAAATAATTTCTCATAATCTGTACTACATTCATATTTATCTTTTTTGGTAACTAAATATTTTAAAAGTCTTATTTGTAAAATTTTAATACTATTTAAGTATGTTACGAATGTTCGCCCGTAAACAATCAGCCCATATCCTATCAACGAGTCTGCTAGTGCATAGTATACCATTTTTAATGTTTCTATGTTTAGTATTCTTTTTAACTGATAAAATTTACCTAATACAGATCTTAATCTATTGCATACGTCAGTTATATGAAGTGCCCAATTAAAGTGTTTATCTATATTAAGACCAAGATACTTAAAATTATCCACGTAACAGATCGCATCACAGTTGCAGCCCGTTTTGTTTACGTGCAAACATTCATATGAGTGTCCTATTATTTTTATATCACTATCATTAGTTGCTTTAGGTTTCCGATTATGAGGGGAGTGTAGTTGCATACATTTAGTTTTCTTTAGGTTTAGGATGATTCCATTGTCGTGTGCCCATTTTGTTATATTTTCTAAGTCTCTTCCTGTATATATTCTCTAACCTATGAAATATCTTTCGAGGCATATACCACACACATGTCGTCCGCATACATAAATCCCATACACCTCCTTATCACATTCACAACTCCATTCACATGCATGGTGTACCCGACGGGGGCGTACACGATGATGTGGGCACACCCATGCTCACATCATCGTCTTCACCGACCACACCATCTATCATCGTTCTCATTTTCCTACCACTCAAGTAACTTTTGAACCACATGTTGGTCGGCCCACGTATGCCACATTCATCCATCGCTTGCAATAGTACATTATTAAGTGTACCATACAAAGATGCCCGATGTCCTTTCGTTGCTGTAACTTTAACAGTTTTTGCTCAGCGATGATAAATCAGTCAGTCAGTCAGGACATGTAATTTTATAAGTATAGATGTATGTATGTTAGTAAAAAACTTTAGAAATGTTTGTTTCATACCCGTGCGAAGCAGGGGCGGGCTGCTAGTTAATTATAAGAATAAATTATGTTGATGTGAGATTTTGCTGGTGTTGGCGTTATATATTTATAAAATAATTCGGTGGCCATATTAATCACCAATTGAAAATGTTTAAGACTCCTGAAGTGTAAGTTTTTATGCAATATCCTAAAACTAACACTGTACACGTAAAATACGTGTCAAATAAAGCCACTTTCGTTGAGGGGACACCTCTCAAAAATGTAATTTCATCATAGTTTTACAGGTAAACATTTTATCTCCTCTCGGGATTCACCCGCCATACAGATGGAAAGCAACTTCCGTCGCCCATGGACACCCGCAGCATCAGAAGAGCTGCAGGTGCGTTGCCGGCCTTTTAAGAGGGAATAGCATTGATGTTTTAATAAAGATGTCGTATGTTCATACAAAATGGTCCTCAGATTTTGTTCCTATACGACATATACGTACTTACTTCTGTCATATCTATAGGTTACAAGAATGAATGCGACAGATAATACGTAACAAATGGTATATAAAAGCATAACTATGTTTTGAGATGGTTTTGAGTTGCACTTGACAGGCACATCGGCGCGCATGCGCGATCTTTGTCGCGCATGCGCGCCGATCTGTCCTTATCTCGCTACAGTTGTCGTCCGTATTCTCTATCCTTTTTCAGTATAACATGAAGCAATATACAATTTTTCAAAAATTTTGGAAAATATTCACTTAAAATGTAAATTACTAGATGTTTTCATGTACTTCCGTGTGGGACGGAACTCCTTTATTACCTTATAACTATAATTTTTGAATGTCCTAAAAACTCAACTTGGCATTTTAAGTCAAAAACGTGACACAATGATATTCTAACGTGACACGTCGTCGCGCACTCGCTGCCAACATGCAACTAATTCAAAAGGCAAAAAGCAATGATATTGTATGTTACTAACGTAACTAGATTGGCAGTTTACGACAGCAACGCGTCACCACTTTGAAGATGCCTGCAGGCATATCTGCCATACATAATGACATAATAACATTATGAAGTGACATTGTCTTTTGGGCTATCAAGTGGTTACGCATTTCTGAGAATCGTTTGTAAGACGTTGCCACTCTAGTATTTTAGAAACTCATTGGCAAAAAGGCAATTACCTTCTTTGGCCGTGTCAGATTGTACGCGCTAGTGCGATATCTACCTTTTTTATAATAGAATATCATAGGGGAATAGGGTAATAGGGAAGGGTAGGGATGGGAAGGGAAGGGAATAGGGGAGGGTAGGGAAGGGAATAGGGTAGGGGATTAGCACACAACAATATTTTATTGTTCTGTGGGGATTAGGCCTCCGGTAAACTCACTCACTCAGCGAAACACAGCGCAAGCGCTGTTTCACGCACAGAATACAAATTACTTACGGAGGTTTCACGTCGGTTTTCTGTGAGAACGTGGTTATTTCTCCGGTCGAGCCGGTCCATTCGTGCCGAAGCATGGCTCTCCCACGTATAAATAAGTATGAGAACTTTATTAATTCGAGATAAAAATGTGCAAGCTGACAATATTTAAAATGTAATAAGCGTTCTCTGTGAAAATACAAAGAAAAAAATACGTTTAGAAAATTTTCCCGCCTGTCATGACTTTCTTGACAGACTTTTTTTATTTAATGAAGTCTATGGGCCTCATTAATTCGAGATAAAAATGTGCAAGCTGACAATATTTAAAATGTAATAAGCGTTCTCTGTGAAAATACAAAGAAAAAAATACGTTTAGAAAATTTTCCCGCCTGTCATGACTTTCTTGACAAACTTTTTTTATTTAATGAAGTCTATGGGCCTCAGAATGTTAAATAAAAAGGATTTAAGACAATAGTACTACAAAAGACATGGCTGTATGGGCTTTGTTCCCTTTGCCTGTCCTGAATGGGACGAATCAAACCAAAAAAAAAAAAGTCTATGGGCCTAGGTATATTAACTTTATGGTGTCTAAACACACTAGGCCGAAGTTCGGCGGCGTTACGTCAGCAATGTCAAACGCATACAACATAACGCGACGGAATTTCGACATGGTGTGTCATCCAAGTGTCATCGGTGACCAAAGACTAACCTATTTCTTATGTCAATGGATATGACACACGATAAGAGCCGAAATTACGCGACGGAAATTCAGTTGCGTGTCAGTGTTACGAACGCCGCCGAATTGACGCCGAAAAACTTTACCGCCGAATCGCTGATGAACTTAGGCTGCCTTCACACTAGCGTTTGTCCAGCGTATGAGTTCAACAACAGAAAGTACTTTTGACATCGAAATGATTGTACATGATACGCAGTAACGCAGCGTATACGTCGCGCACACGCGGCGCTAGCGCAGCGCACTGATTGTTCCAGTAGAGAAGCAGCGACAACGCGACGTACACGCCGCGTTGTCGCAGCGTCTGCGTTGCGCATACGTTCATCGAACGCCTACGCTGGACAACCGCTAGTGTGAAGGCAGCCTACGCTCGACCGAAGTTCGCTTGTACGCTATAACGCGACGTAATTTCGGCATGGTGTGTCATCGGTAAATACATTGCAAGCGTAATCTTGCCGAACTTCGGCCGCGTATCTTCGGCATGATGTGTTTAGACACTAAAGCTTTTAAATGTATTTCACTTTAATAAAGAAAACATTTATTAACTTTAAGTCACCCTTTGATAGACCGTAGGTCCGCCAAATAGGGATATAAAATACATACACCGGTTCGCCATCTGCCTATACGAAATAACTACAGCGGAACGTCTGCTTGTCTGGCAAATAATAAAGTCCTCAGCCAAAAACAGCAGTCGTTAAAAAGCTGTTATACGCTGCACAAATATTATTTTTAATAAGTGGGATAATATTCTGCTTTGGATAATATAACAGGCGCATGGGAGAAATTATAGACTCTTTATTCTACAAAATTGTAATGTCATGATAAAAGTGACGCACACATCATGGAGCGCCGCATAGATACATTTTATATTATGAATTATTATCGCTCACTCTCTGGGCCGTATCGCTTTAAGTTAAATGCGGGTCGCTAGTCGCTACCTCTAGCTTTTGTTACACTTGCTATAAATATAGCGAGAGTGTTGTACTTTGTACAACTTCATCAAAATACTCTTGTAGATCTGCTAACAAACTTTTATATGAAACAAATTTTTCAATTTGTCGGAAATGTACATGTTCTAATTATTATTACATACAAAAAAAAAACAAAGTATAGCACCGCGTTGCATGACCATCCTCGATCCTAGTAATAGTAAACGGAAATCTTCGTTTTGAAAATGACCCGCTGTTGCTCGACATAAATGTGCGTATACAGAAAATAAGAACATTTTATAACATTATAAAAGCTTTACATATTTAATAGGACTTAAGGCGATCACTATACATCACAATTATTCATAATTTTAGCTTTTCCAACAAACTTTATAAAAATAAAAGAAAACAAAAATATTGTACTTATCGTTAATATTATGTACCTCAAAAATCATACAGACATAATCAACTAAAACTGAGCTTCGTCAGAAGTTCAGTAGTATTTAAAGCGACTGTGTTGTTGTGTACCTGGGGCTGTACCACGAAACTGTTTTGAGACTCAAAAACGAAAATGCCGCGTCCTACTCTAACAAACGTGAAATGACGTTGTTAGAGAAGGACGCGGCATTCTCGTTCAAATGTTTGAGTCTTAAAACAGTTTCGTAGTAGGCCTACACTCTACAGGATTCAGCTCCCGAAGTCAACTTAATTTCTATCACATTTACTCATGTACTTTTGTTAGCTGGGGACGAATTTTCCACGTTTCGTGTACTTTCCAGTACTTTCACTTTGTTGGCACTGTCCAATTTGAAATTAAACTTGAATCCGTCGGCGATTCCCAGGGACTTCTGAAGGGATTCTGCAACTTCAGCTACGTCTTCATCCTTGTATGCGCTATTCGTAACCACCACGGGGTTGTCGCTGTCGTATTCGTCTTCGGACGAGTTCGTTTCGTCGTTTGGAGGAGGGGTGATCTCCTTTCCATTTCGCGGCGGGGCGGTTTGTTTTTTTACGAGATGGGTGTCGATCAGCTGGTATATCCAGCTCTGGACCGTCGCCAGGAAGAACTGGCCGAATTCCATGAACTTCTGCGCCTTGGCCGCGTCATCTCGAGCCTCGGAGGCCACGCGGATCGACACCACGGCCCGTCTCCTCCTGTTGCTGAGTTGGATCTCCAGTTTGAAGGGCACGCTGAACTCGTCCGGATCGTGCGCGAGGATCTTCTCCGTGACGAGACGCTGGCGCTCCAGGAAGCCGCAGGCGGCTCGTATGTTTCTCGCCGCCTCCTTCCTCCTCCATATGGGCTTGACTAGGACGGCGGAGTACCGCTCCTTCGTCACCGCGGCCTCGTCGCTACTCTTATCGGCTTTCGTTGGTGACAGTTTGAGGATGTCATCGAACACTCGAAGCGTCGCGTCCCGCACGGGGGTCCGCCAGTCGGGTGGCAGGCGGCCCAGGTAGGGCTCCCGCATCACTATCCTGTAGTCGGGGATGCGTCGCTTGACCTGGATGAGAGGGCGCTCCAGGAGGATGGTCTTGAGGAATCCGACGCAGCCTTTTTTCCTCTCCCGCTGGTAGGCGGCGGCGGCGAACGCGATGTACGCCTTCATCTCGTCGGCGCGAGCGGCGCTGAGCATGGAGGCGACGTTGTGGCTGTGCTCGAAGGGGTCCTGCACGCACAGGGCGGTCGTCGTGCGGAGCGGGGCAGCTAGCTCCTGAACAATGTAAAAAGAAAAGAAAAATTATTTTCAATACACACGAGTCACAATTCTATCAAACGCACAGAAAAAAGTAATAAACAACAGACTGTGCCTGATAAGACAAAAAAAAGGTTCAGCCCCTTAGCCTATCAAGCCCCATAAGAGCACCGGTGTTCGCGACAACAATAGAATAACAATAGATTTCCAAGAATCCGCGATCGAAGGATTAAAATAAAATTACTTTTCGGAATCTAAAAAGTTGTAATGTCAATATTTTGACGCTTATTCTTTTTAAAACTTTAAAAGTTCAAACGTAAAAATCGTTACCATAAAGGTACAAATTGTAATTGTAAAGTCGTCGCGACACTACTGGTTTCTCTGCATTTCTATGAAAAGTGTCGCTAGTTGCGCAGGGTATTTTTGTACCTTATGTACACTCTTACCTGTACTTATGTATGTAAGTACCTAGTATAAATTATTTCAGTTATTGTACCCTGTACACTCGAGGAAGTTGATTCCTATGCAGGTTGCGGGTAAGCCCAATTTCGCGATTATGTTGGTCGGGAAAAAGAAAAGGACAGAATCGTATTTCTATACTTCCGTCCTAGTCGTTTTGTGTTTGCCAAAATATCAACACAGCGATCTCCTTAGCGACGATAAGTTTATTGGTCGCTATCTGTCGGTTAATCGGTTATACTCGTATGACACGACATAATCTTATTTTATTGGTCACTTTACTTTTACCATATACCGAGAAATATAAACTAAGCCGGCTACTTAGCAACCGCCTTAGCAACGAAAGTTTTTACGTTTTGAAGGTTTAGACAGGATTATTAATTTAAGTTTTGCAAATATGGTTCTGAATTTTTTAGGTTCTCAACATGTTCTGAATTATTGGTGTGAACATTTATTTCCCCTATCTGAACTTAATATTATGCACTTCAAACGTGGCTTATCTAAGCATTTATGTGCTTCAAATCATCAACTAACCTAACTGTTCAAAATGTGCTATAAGAACAATGAAGTCATACACGGGTTATAATTAAGCAGATCAACCCAGTCTATATCAACAGCACACCCTCATTCTACAATCTTCGTTGATGGTCATGGTAAGAGTCGGAACACTAACGTAACGTTTTGTCTTCAAATTCGTTTCGTGTTGCTGATCGTTTTAAGATCCCAAAGATTTTTTAAATGACCAGAATTGTAAATTATTAAGTACTGTTTTACTGTGAAATAAAATATTGTCACTTTTTACTTGTGTTGTGATTTTTGTTAAAATATGTTCTTGTAGATTAGAAAGATGCTGATCTTTAAAGCGTTTTTACGTTAAGCAGTAGATAAAAATGGGTAGGTAGTAAGTTGCTTTGGAATAATAACATTCTTAGATTAATCATTGTGGCCTGTGGGTGGGAGTTTTGGCCTGTGGGTTTAGTTTCATATCATAATTATACGGATTCCGATAGGCTTTGAGGGAATACATTTTGCAGTCTCTTATTTATAGAAATACCTAAATTACTTAAATTGCGACAATTTAAATTAAATTTTAGCCTAAAACTCCGATTTCATTTTGTCCTATTTTTGGATTGTCACAATTTAAGTAACATTAGGTATAAATTGTCTTTTCCATTGTTATGGTCCAAAAATGCCATTAAAGCAAGGCAGGAGCAGTTCAAATCACATCACTTCGTTTTGTGTTTTTGCCTTGGAGTTTCTATGAAAATGATCTTTAAGACGAGGTGAATAAGGTATGACCCTAATGACCACGTGTTACGGATCATTATTTGGTAGAACAACGAACTGAGTCAAGGACACGATATTACTAATTTAGTGTCAATTATTTCAAATTTTAAAATGAAAAATATCAAACAAGAAACAATGATTTCGAATGTAAGGACGAAGCCGGAGTCCCTCGAAATATTTACAAACGAGTGTCTATTCTAAAAGGTAATATTATTTTAGGCCGACTACTTAAAGAGCTTCACTTAAGTTTTAACGGCCTCTCTAGTGTCCGGAAAACATCTAAATTGTAAGCTAACTAAAAGTTTCGAAGCTCTAAGTGGAGTATTCTGATACTTAATAATTATAAAAATGCGTAGTTTCTGAATCGGCCGAAAGTCTTGTCACTACTGGGCGCAGTGTAGCTTATTAGGTGCCATAAACGTATTTTTCAGATCTCGTGAACCTTATGCTGGCTTCTCACGGCGCGTAATTTGAACGAGCGAGCACGAGCCAATAGGTGAGTTCGCGCTACCCGTTCTCACGGCGTGTAATATCACGAGCCGCGCCGAGCCACGTCTTTGAAGTTATCGACATAAATCGGATCGGACGCGCCTGCTCGAGCCAGCCCGCGCCACCTTGAGCCACCCCCTACACACGGCGAGTGGCTAGAGATATTACGTACCGAGAGAAGTCAGCATTAGACTGCTGATAGAGTCGTTCCATCGGGGCAATCACGTCAAAATATTTAAAATAAGTAGATAAGACCTTTCCTTACTTCAATAATACCTATACCATGTAAGTTGACAAAATAGACATAATATTATAATTCTGTCTACTCTGCATCAAAATGTATCAATAAGCCTGTTCTGCAACGCGAGGTTGCCAGATTTACAGAGGAACGTCACATGTACCGTGCGGAGAGGCAACAGCGCGCTGCTCGCGAATTTTTTGAAACAATAATAATTTATTGCAAGTACGGATAGTCTCGATTCAATGTGTAAAGGTGCTCCCTCACCGGGAGCGTTTGCGTGTAATGTAACATATTTATAGATTCGCATGGGCGTAGCCAGGATTTTACAATTATAGGAGGGCAAATTAAGAAAATCCTAAACTTCGATTTCTTATTAAAACCGACTTCCAAGTGAAAACAATAACATTACTTATTCAAATAAATAGTATATTAAATAATTCTTACACTTTAGTACTCTAATATTTCGTACTTTTAATACTCTTAACTAATAATTCGTACTCTTTAGTCTCAACTATTTCTATAATATACACTCTTCATTACATAGAGAAATATAAGACAGTACTTCATTATTTTGAAGTCGGTCGGTACCAGCTCAGAATCGTGAATTCTATGACAAAATATATTAAATTTTTGGGACTGGTACCGACTTTCACTCTTTTTAAAGCCTTATATTTTATAAGGCTTTCTGTATAAAGACTGTGTTTTGCGTAGTGATGATGATGATGGATGTAATTTGCATAGTATGTAAGTACCTAGTATAAATTATTTCAGTTATTAAAACAGCGCCCCAACCCACATACTTGTATCTTTAATTATATAAACGAACTTGTGTCTAAGGTGGAGAATTCACTGGAGAAGGTCTACGAATGGGGTGGACGTAACTTGGTCCAATTCAACCCCCCAAGACACAAGTCTGCGCGTTCACCACTAAAAAGTCACCAATGGTCGTATATCCTCGTTTAGCGGGCACATCTTTAGCCATCTCCCCTAGCATTGAAATACTTGGCGTTAACATATCGAGCGAAGTCCAGTTTCGATACCATCTCGAGGGTAAGGCCAAGTTAGCCTCGAAGAAGCTTGGTGTTCTGAACAGAGCGAGACAGTTCTTCAGTCCGTACCAGCGCCTACAACTCTACAAGGCGCAGGTTCGGCCTCATATGGAATATTGTTCTCATCTCTGGGCATGGGCGTCAAAATACCAACTGCTCCCTCTGGATCGTATCCAACGAAGAGCCGCTCGAATTGTTGACTGCCATAGTGTTTCAAACAGCTAGAACCCCTGGAATTACGCCGAGATGTAGCTTCACTCTGCATCCTCTATCGGCTGTATCACTGGGAGTGCTCTGAGGAATTGTTCGGAATCATACCACCTGCAACTTTTCGCCATCGTCCCACGCGAAAAATATACCTTCCCCATCACCTTGATGAGTGGCAGTCTTCCACCGTGCGTTTCTCGCGTAACTTTCTGCCGCGCACTGTAAAACTCTGGTACAAACTGTCACCAGCAGTATTTCCGGACCTACACGACCTACAAACCTTTAAGAAAAGAGCGTATTCCCATTTCCCTGTTAAAAGGCCGGCAACGCACCTGCAGCTCTTTTGATGTTGCGAGTGTCCATGGGCGACGGTAGTTGCTTTCCATCAGGTGATCCGTTTGCTCGTTTGCCCCCGTTTTATTTCATAAAAAAAATTGAATCCGGAGTTCTCTTAGTATTTTCGGAACCATCTAGCATACCTTGGTGCAAAATTTTACTTTTTGGTAGCATATAATATATGCTTGGGATACTTCTCATAAAGCCAAAATCGCCCTCTTGTGCTTTCATAAATTTTTGAGAAGTTACCTCGATTACTCATGAAATTAACTTTAATACGTGGTAATAAAGGTTGACCTTATTGACCACATCTTAAAGATCATTTTCACAGATACTCCGAGGCGTACTTAGGTGACATACAGGCGAAAAAGATCGTCGAGCCATAAGTCCGCGTACTTCTACGCACGTCTGTGACCCCTTTTACACCCCTTTTAGGGTTCTGTAATTAACAAGACGTCCTCGTTGACTATGGAACCCTAAAACATCTAACCAGCAGATTTTTTTGTATACTGAGAGGTATACAAAAAACTAGCTACTATAGTTATATAATTTAACAATAACATTTTCCTACAAATAGAACAATCATATTTTAGGACCATCAAATCGAAATACTTATTAACTTTCGAGAATTTTTGCACAGGAAATTGTTGTTCGTCTAATCAAAAAAAAAGAAGCTACTCATTAATCACTATGCTACTCACGAAAAATTTTCTTGATAGCAATCAATATCCTAGGCCCTAGGGAATCTGACTATTCATTTTTACGTTTAAACTTACTATTCATTTTTATGTTTTGCGTAATGAAATAAAAACGCTCTAGAATTATAGATCAACATCTTTCTAATCTACAAGAAACCATAAAAATCAGAACACACTTGTATAATATCGTGATAATATTTTATTTGAGCGTTAAAACAATATCGAAAAACGTAAAACTTATAAAATCATTATGAACTCTTAGGTATTCTTCTTGAGGTATTATTATGAACTCTGGGTTGTTATAATAATCAGCAATGAGAATATAATTCAAAAACATAACTTAAGTTTTACTTAATCCTTCGGGGTAGCCTTTTCCAACTAACCAACTCATGATAATATTGATTGACGAAGATATTGGGAGTAGAATTAGGTTGGCCAGTTTGATCTGCTCAACGATTTGCTGTTAATAAGTCCATTGTTTTGTTGCACATATTGGATGGGTTATAATGTTTCAATAAACACATTTTATATAATATTAAGTATATATTAATTTTTTCAAAGATTGTTCGGATGAGAGAAATAAAATAGTATATTACTTATTTAAATCAATTCCCAATATGTGCAAAACATTTTTGAAGATGACCGTGTCAAAAACTTCAAAATGTAAATACTTTCGTTGCTAAGGCGGTCGCTAAGTAGATTATATTTTGTCAAAAGCAATGCGTTATACGACCAATAAAATACGATTCTATTGTGAACGAGCATAGCCGACAGATAGCGACCAATAAACCTATCGTTGCCAAGGAGATCGCAATGTTGATATTTTGGTAAACACAAAATGACCAAGATAGAAATATAGAAATACGATTCTGTCCTGTTCTTTTTCTCGACCAACACTGACCACTGACCAGTTTAAGTTGACCCGCGACATGCATAGGAATCAACTTCCTCGAGTGTACATAAGGTACAAAAATACCCTGCGCAGCTAGCGACACTTTTCATAGAAATGCATAGAAACCAGTAGTGTCGCGACGACATGTCGTCTGCCGCCGCTTCATGTCGCCCGTTGCCAACCGGCACCTTAAATGGGAATTAAGTTCATATTACGCCATCTGACTACGAATCAACTCTGCTTACCTGTTCTAAGTTCCGGCGGTATAAGTCATACTCTGGCGGCAGCCGCGCGGGGTCGGCGAACACCGCCCTCTCGACCGGGCGGCCGAGGTAGGGGTTGACCACGTCGCGCTCAAAGTTGAACGCGTCGTAGAACTCAAAGAATCCCCCGATCAGGTCCGCTATGGTGGCGTCGCAGGTGGTAGGGGGTAGTGCCTCGTACCGCGCGTCGAAGCCCGTGTCCCACCCGTCCACCATGTGTTCCGTGGCCGCGCTTTGCAGCTTGCACACTGAAAAATATTTATTTAGGTACAGTAACAGATATTGGGGTTGACACAGAAATAAATCAAGATAGAACGGCTAAGCGGGTGGAGTACGCGTGTTTCAATCTTGCACAAGTGGGCAAGATTCGTTGAACGTTCATTCAATCAGCGCGCACGTCTCGACTTGATTACACCGGAGTGGTTGTGCAAAAATGCCTCATTTTGCAGTGTCTAATAGTAAAAACAGAAGTACGAAAGTGAATCGGTCAAAAGGAGGTATTTCTTTCCACGTGTAAGTTATTTGTTCTAACTAAAAGCAAAGCAAAAATTGACACGCGCGATTCCTTAGCAACGCACTCGCGTCGCCGTTATATTTTGAATTATTTCTGTGGGGGTTGACATAACACGTGAATGCTCCAGTTGAGGGAGCACCTTAACGCGACCAAATTACGTAAGTCCATCATCTGCCATGAATCAACTTCTCTGATAGATTACAGTCCGTCATCTACCTATGAATCAATTTTTTCGATGGAACTTAAATACAGGGTGCAATTAAACAATAAACATACCGGCCAAATTAAAAAAAAAAAAAATCGGCCAAGTGCGAGTTGGACTCGCGCACTAAGGGTTCCGTACCATTATAGAGCAAAATTAGGCCAAAAATTGTGTTTCAGAAGTCTAGCTATAGCAGTTTTCCTGGAGACAGACAGACGGACAGACATCGAAGTCTCAGTAATATAAATAGGGTCCCGTTTTTACCCTTTGGGTACGGAACCTTAAAAATAGGTAGAGCGCGGGTGACGCGGGGGGTGGTGCCAGGGAGGCGCGTGCCTCATGCGCCAGCGACGCGTGGTGTCCATTAACTGTGGTGTTTTTTAGGATAACTTTCGGAAGCTATTTCTCAACATTTCAGTACTGAGTGATTATAGTAATTGCACCCTGTATATGATTTAGGAATGCATATTATTTAAACATTATACCTGGTGGTAGAATACGCTGCTGCAGGTAGAACACCGTCATCATCATGAGCGCGTAGTTGGTGAGCTTCCCGCTGCCGGTAAACCCGGCGACTTTACCCCAATACTTCACCGCTACGGCCACGGGCGGCGCTCGCGCGTCGGCGTGCAACAGGAACGCGAGCAGCCGTGAATTGCGCACACCCAGCGTCGTCTTGAACGACAGGTCCGCTCGCGTGTTGGTAGGCACGTGCAAGAACTTCACTATGGGCGTGTGCGCCATGGGTATCGATATTATCTGGAAAGTTAATAAATTTTTATTACGTAGACGTACAACGCCTATAAAAAAATTAAAACACACTTAAAAACAAATTTAAGGGCTTGTTTCACCACTTCCTGATAAGTGCCGGACGGGCTATCCTGTATCTACCTTGTACTGTAACTTGTTGTGACTTGACAGATAGAGTATGGAGAATCCGACAAGTGACAAATAAGTTGTGGATAGCCTATCCGGTACTTTATCAAGAAGTGGTGAAACAGGCCCAGAGTATGGAGAATTTGTTAGATAAGTTGTGGGTAGCCTATCCGGCACTTTGTCAGGAATTGGTGAAACAGGCGGCAGGCCCTAAAAGTTGTAACGTCAATATTTTGATATTTATATTTTTAAACAAATTAATTGACTTTTTAAAATTTACACGACAAAATTGTGGTTATGGAATCAGGCGTTACTTTGCAAAAATTCACAGCTTAAAATTTTGCAAGTTCTAGCAATATTCCGCAAAATATTGTTGTTGTTGTACAGTAATCCTACTAGTCCTACTAATATTATAAAACCGAAAGCTTGTGAGTTTGTGTGTTTGTTACTTCTTCACGCTTAAACGGCTGGAGCGATTTCGACAAAATTTTACAAGGAGATAGCTGACATCCTGGATTAACACATAGGCTACATTTTTAACCGACTTCTAAAATGGAGGAGATGTTATGTTTTTTTTTATTCGTGATAAAGGAGTTAGCTGACACCTATGTTCAACGATTACTCCGCCGTTTGTGAATCGATTACCAAATTTTTTCTTTTGGTGTAATGTATCATCCACATTTGGTACCATGTTTGCAAAAGTAGTGAACCTGATGAAGGAATCCATGAGTAATCGAGGGAATTTTAATGGAAATACTATGTGGTGACTTCGGTTTTATAAAAAGTGTTCTAAGCATATTATTATGCTACCAAAAAGGCTACCAAAAAGTAAGATTTTGCTCCAAGTTATGTCATGGTTCGACAGGTCATCGAAGACATGAGAGAACTCCTGCCTCCATATGCCTCCTAACAAGTTTGGGGGTTTCGGCGTTGCTTTAGAAACGGGAAGCATACGCTACTACGCAAATTACATTCATCATCATCATCGTCATCGTCATCATCATCAGTACTACACTAAGTTATTAATTAAAAGTGAATTTATTCTAACCTAAACTAAACATACAGATTTTGAGTGTCTAGCACCGCGGGGCACAGCTAGTTTATTAATAAGGGGGCAGTTCAGGGTTTTAACCCGATCTCCCAGGAGCCTTGATCTGGGCGTAGCAGTGAATCGTTGCTAGACTAGTACTAGTACTCGGCCACTCCGACACTGGCCTACGGACAGGGCCAGATTTATATTTTTATGAGAGGCCACTTTTAATTTTTGCCGCCCCTGTGTACGAACTCTGCCGCCGTAGGACGCTTAGGGCGCCATTGGACGCTGCCACCCCTAGGCCGCGGCCTATATAAGCTATTAAGTAGCTAAAAGCAGAGCTTTGTGAGGGCTCGCGTCGTCACACCTTGGCTGACTGATGATGACACATACTACATAATATAAAGAACCTTGACTGACTGATGGTAACACATCTACATACAAATAAAAATTACAATGCTAAAGCACAAATCAATAGGCGTGATAGTTTTTCCGTAAAGTGTACCACAAAATGTTCTATCAGAGAAGTTGATTCCTATGCAGATCGGGGACCTAAGTAGTTCGGTTGCCTTACGTCAAACCCAGCCGACAGATCACAATTAACATTGAATTGACATATTCGACCAAATAACGTTGGTCTATCAACTGCATAGGAATCAATTTCCTCGATGGTACATTGTACAGGTTGTATAGTTGTAAGCGAAGCGAGCCCTAGTATACAGGATATACTAGGGCTCGCTTCGCTCGCCCTGATAAATCCAGGACTGGCTGCGGGACTGACCTGTCTAAAGGTGGTTGGGTACTGTCGCAGCAGTTTCCCTGCGCGGTTGACGGTGCGCTGGTCCGGCTGCACGCCCTGCACGAGGCAGTCCGCGTCGCTGCCCTTCATGCCCAGCCCGGTGGTCAGCGAGCCGAACGGGTGCGCCGTACATCCTGAACACACAAAGAATGTTAGGGTCAATTCAGACCGCAACGCGACGAGGCGCGGCGCGGCATAAATTTGTATGGATTTGACAGATTTCAATTGCGTGAGACGTCTTGCGAATCTCTTAAATCTATAGTACGGGAGCCCTAGAACATTTTTTTTATTACTATCAAGCTATTTTTTTGTGAGTAGCTTCATTTTGATAAGACGAACAACATTTGTATCTGCGAAAAATCTTGAAAGTGGTAGCTAACAGAGATAGAAAGGATTTCATACTTTGCTTTGACGGTACTAAAATATGGATTGTTCTATTTGTAGGACAAGGTTACTCTTAAATTATATAGGTAACTAATAACCTCATCAATCAACTTGAAAACAAATCAACAAAACTTGGTTGACTACAAAACCCTATAACGGAACCCTAACGAGCTGATTTTTTGTATTATATTGATAGGATAGTTATATAATTTAGGAGTAACATTGTCCTACAAATAGAACAATCCATATTTTAGTACCGCCAAAGCTACTACTACTAATTAGCGCCAATGCGCTGATAGCAGTAGTGGGAGTAATTGGAACTAATACTAGTTTCTACAACCAATAGCGATTAAGCGGCCATTTACAAGTTTCGTCCGATTTAGTTCCCTTCCCCCCCATTGAGGGCGTTAATTCCGCTTCAAATAGGCACAAAAAACAGCTGGGTATCATAAGTCCAGCGTACTTGTATAATGGAGGTCAGTGGTGCAAACTGTTATTGACCATATAGACAGATGTTTCTACTCAAAAAGCGTAATTTGTATACCAAGTAAGAAATGAGTGTGCAGTAAATCGCTTTAAACGCATAAAATGATTAACATTCAAAGAGTTACCAAGATTTATTCTGTTTGTGTGTGTAATATAGCGCGAGCATTTTTCACATTACTCCTGACTAGTAAGGTCAATGACTGCGGGTGCCAACTTAATCCATTTTGACTATAAAGAACTTCTTTAATCGACGGTTTTAAAATAATTGAAAGTAGAGTAAGAGGGATAGAAAAGAGAAAGAGAGACGGCGGAAAGAGGGAAAGGAGAAGACGATCAAATAATCGGAGTAGAGAGACAGAGGTGGCGCAAGGCTTCACGCTCCTAGGGGCCTCGCGCCCCTTGGACGGCGCGATTTTTTTAGCATTTATGAGTATCAAAAAAATCTTTTAACAAAATCCGTCTTCTTGCATCATCCATTAGAGCCAACGGGGCCTCGCAAAATATATTTTGCCCACATAAAATTTAGGTCGTAATATGTAGCAGGTGTGCACCTGGCCAGTACTCCTGCAGCACGGTCTCGACGTCGTCGAACAGCTGGCTGATGCAGGCCACCTCCAGCTGGGTGAGGCGCACGTGCGCCAGCACCGCGTCCAGCTGCTGGTGGAAGTCGCCGGAGAAGTCGATGCTGCGGGGGTCCAGCTCCGGCTCTGAGGACATTTCAAAACGGAGCAGTTTTATTTGCAGGGGGCAACAAAACAATGTGAAATTACTTGAGAGTTGAGTGTGTATGTGTGCCTTGTTGTATGTTGGACTCTATAGTCCATAACTGAAAGAGTTACTTTATTTGGAAAGAGTTACTGAAAGAGTTACTAGTGGAATTTTGGAACTCAATTTTGAAGTAGATATATTTATTCTTCATTTCGAATTACTTTTACGGTTCCGTACCAAAAGGGTAAAAACGGAACCCTACTGAGACTTCTTGTCTGTCCGTCTGTCTGATCTCCAGGCTGTATCTCAAGAACCGCTATAGCTAGAGTCCTGAAATTTTCACAGGTTGTGTATATCTGTTGCCGCTATAACAAGTACTAAAACAAAATAAAATTAATATTTAAAGGGGGCTCCCATACAACAAACGTGATTTTTTGTCCTTTTTTGCTTGATATCAATAATGGCAACAGGTAGGCACTTGAAATTTTCACAAAATCCCCAATTATTTATTAAGTTGGGGAAAAAGTTTCTTCGCGTTTTACATAAAAATTTCAAAGGTTTTTTTATAAAGTTTATTTACAACTAGCTGTGCCGGTGAACTTCGTGTCACTTTAAAACCTTCCCTGGACTTCTACGAATATTTTAAGACTAAAATCAGCCCAATCCGTTCAGCCGTTTTCGAGTTTTAGCGCGACTAACACATTCGAAAATCCATTTTTATATATAAGAAGAAGATTGACTAAAGCAGTGTTTCCAAACTAGTGGTCCGCGGACCCCTGGGGGTCCGCGGTGTCATCTCTGGACCATACGTGAATGCAAATATCTCGTAATCGCTACGCTTATTTAGCATGGCGAATCCGTTTTTTTTTGCCGTTTATTTTATTAAGGGGGTCCGTCAAACTGTGAATGATTTTTTAGGGGTCCGTGGTTGAAAAAGGTTGGGAAACACTGGACTAAAACATATAGGTGCCATTTTGTTCGATAACTTTTTGCCATCTTGTTGGTAGGGACATGGTCCCATTGCTATAAAAATTTTGGGCTTCTGATGAAAAAACTGCGACAAGTGGTTTTGGCAGTCCTCTTGTGATGTCAACCTGAAACTGACTAAGGAATTCTGCAGCGACCGAAACAGGTGGAAATCTGAAGGTGCAAGGTCAGGACTATACAGCGGAAGCATTAACACCTCCCAGCCAAACTCCCGTAATTTTTGCTGAGTGGCTAAAGATGTCTGAGGTCTAGCGTTATCATGGTGACAAACCACACCCCTTCTGTTGATTAATTCCGGCCGCTTTCTCTCAACTTCTTGCTTTAATCTCATCAGTTGTTCGCAGTACAGTTTAGAATCGATGGTCCTGCCTGGCGGCAACAGCTCATAATGAATAATGCCCTTCCAATCCCACCACACACACAGCATCACCTTGTTGCGAACCCGGGTTTCGCCACAGTCTGTGAAGCCTGACCGGCCTTTGACCACGATATTTTTCGTTCTTGTCGTACGTGATCCACTTTTCATCACCAGTTATCAGCTTCTTCAAAAATGGTTCGGTTTCATTACGTCGCAATAAACTAAATCGTCGTCGTCATCGTATAATAAAGAATCACAAATGAGTACACGGTTCAGGTTTCTTTTAGTGAGCTCATGAGGCACCCAAATATCGAGCTTTTTTGTGTACCCAGCTTTTTTCAAATGCGCCAAAACCGTTTTGTGGTCAATCCCCAGGTCTTCAGCTACATCGTAACTACTAATATGCCGATCTTGCTCCACTTTTTCAAAAATGGCACCAGTTTTGTCCGTAACAGGGCGACCAGAGCGACGTGCATCTTTGATATCACCGGATTGAAAACGCGAAAACCAAATTTGCGCTACTCTCACAGATACTGCATTAGGTCCATTATACATCACAAATATTTTTCGCGTCTTGTGTTGCATTTTTACCAGTTTTTACCCGACTGCCAGGAGGGTTATGTTTTTAGCGCGTATCTTGTATGTATGTATGTATGTATGTAATATTCTTTATTACCTTGTATCTCCAGAACCGCTAAACGGATTTTCACATTTGAGGTTCCGTTAGATTTGTCTTAATAGCCCAAGTGTTCTTAGATAGGTGACATTAAAAAAAACAAAATGGCGGATGTTAGACGCCATATTGTGAGGTAAAAAAAATAAAAATTCTGCCAAGCATATCGAGTGGGGTATCAAAATAAAGGATTTTTAACACCGATTCTAAATATTATGTATATAAATTGCAGTTTTTATTTTTAATGAAACGATAAATAATAATAATAATAAAAAAACCCGCCTGCATGGATAACTACGATTTTAAATTAACTGAAAATACTGAAACAAGATGAAAATTCAATGATAAAATATTAAAACAAAACAATGATTAGGTACTTAAATCCAGAAACATAAATTGAAACAGTACCACAGAATACATATAAGTTTAACAAACAGTACCAAACCGATGTATGTACGTCTACGCATTGTACCTACAGTTAGAAATATCAGGACGGTATTCTTTAAATTTTTATTAGATTGATTATCGAAATGTTTAGATGACTACAAACTAAAAAGTCGCAAATAAAATAAATTAATTCAAAAATAAAAAAACCCGACTGCAAAAAAATTTTGACTAAAAAGAACGAAACAAGACCTAATTCTGCCGGAGGCATCGAATCCAGGTTTTAATTGATACGACTCTTGCTTACGAGTTTCATGCCAGGATGAATAGAAGGTTGAAAAATGCAGAAGAAGAAAGTAGACTACAAAATGCAGTCGGAGGCATGTCGCACCAAGTTTAACATTAATTCATAGATCATAAAATATGCCTCCGACTGCATTTTATAGTCTACTTTCTTCTTCTGCATTTTTCAACCTTCTATTCATCCTGGCATGAAACTCGTAAGCAAGAGTCGTATCAATAACCTGGATTCGATGCCTCCGGCAGAATTAGGTCTTGTTTCGTTCTTTTTAGTCAACATTTTTTTGCAGTCGGGTTTTTTTTATTTTTGAATTAATTTATTTTTTTGTAATAAAATTTTAAAATGTATATCTAATTTCTTCATTAGAATCACTTGAGAATCACTCATTTTGACAATACGAAAAACAAATGAAAATCTCACATTTTAGGTAAATTTGAGATTTTAATTTGTTTTTTGTATTGTTTTATTTGAATTTGGAATTATTGTCTTCTGTAAAATTAAAACTTTTTAATAATCAGCCAGATACAATTATTGGTATAGCGGATAGCGGCTATACTATAGCCCAAGAGATTTTATGACAAGTTCATACTGTATTCTATAATGCGAAAAGACTTTTTCCCAACCTATTATATTATGTGTACTTTAATAATTGATAATTAAATTACAATAAAATTAAAATGTAAGTAAACAATAATAATTATTATAATGAACAAAAAAGTATGAAATAATTCTTTCTCTTAATAGTGCCTTATGTAGAATACTCCTAAACCTCTACTATTTCTGTACACAATCTTCATTATTTTGAAGTCGATACCAGCTAAGAATGGTGAGTTCTTAGACAAAATATTTTTAATTTTAAGCACTGCAGGTACCGACTTCAAAATTATGAAGATTGTGTACAGAAATAGTAGAGGTTTAGGAGTATTCTACATAAGGCACTATTAAGAGAAAGAATTATTTCATACTTTTTTGTTCATTATAATAATTATTAAGTATTGTTTTTACTCTGGAAGTCGGTTTTAATTTTTTGTTAAAAATAATAATTTCACTCTTTTTAGTAATTTAAGTAATTTATAAGGTTTTCTGTAAATACTAATGTGTTCTACTAAGTGACTTTGGAGCCAGGATACACATTTATGATATGAGAACCATAAAGTTAATATACCTAGCGCCCTCTCGGAATAGAGAATTGCATAAGCAACTCCAAGAATATACTCGTATCACTGTAACATATAAGCTTGGCGTTAATCAAGAAATGATAAAATATGTTCATGCGCTTATCTCTAAAGGCTCTAAAGTTCTGTTCAGTGACTTTCTTTCTATCACGACACTCCTGAAAAGTCATTAGCTCACTATAATTGTTCATATAATATTAATATTATGCTTAAACTACTTAGAACTACGTTAATATAACTATTTATTTTGTCCCAATAATAAGGAGTTTCCTACATACGGACATACCTCATAATTCATAGATCACATGATCAAATTGCTAACTTGGTAACCTGATTACCAAGTTTGAATCATTTACTTTGATATAACAATATAATTTTTGAAATCGTTCGACAAATTAAGAGTTATGATTTAATGATTCCTGGTGTGGTGACTGGTGGTAGTGGTGATGATGATGATGAATGTAACTTGCATAGTAGCATATGCTTTGAGTTCTTAAACCAAAGCCGAAACCCTCAAACTTGTATCTATAAGAAATCCGGAGTTCTCTTAGCACCTTCGGAACAAAGGTATATCTTAGTGCAAAATTTTGCTTTTTGGTAGCATAATATACTTAGGATACTTCTCATAAAATCGAAATCACCATATGTTTCCATATAAATTTTGAGGAGTTCCCTCGATCACTCATGGATCTTATCATCAGATCGAAATAATAAAATAATTTTCAAAATAGCTTAACTTTCTACAGAACAATGTTTAAAGACATCCGTGAACTGTTTTGATATAAAAATACTATGAAAAATACCTACCAATTATAATAGGGTCATAATGTGAAGGTGTATGGTGGAATGGTGGTGATGATGATGATGATGATTAATGTAATAAGCTTAGTAGTATATGCTTTCAGTTCTTAAAATAACGCCGAAACCCCCAAACATGTATCTATAAGGAGTAAGGAGTTCTGTTCACCACCATGGTATATCCTGGTGCAAAATCTTACGTTTTGGTAACATATGCCTAGAATACTTCATATGAAATCAAAAAAACCATATGTTTCCATTTGAATTTTGAGGAGTTCCCTCGATTACTCATGGATCCCATCATCAGGTCACCACTTTTGTGAACATGGTACCAAATTGGAGTGAAACCTAATACAATAAAACAAAAATTTTGAAAATAGGTTCACAAACGGCGGAGTAATCGTTGAACATACACAAATAAAAATAAAAAAATATATATCCACAGCCGAACGTATAACCTCCCCGTTTTTGAAAGTCGGTTAAAAACAAGGCACGACGTCGTACGACGTCGTACGTCGGTGGGAATCCACGACGCGCGTCGTAAAAAAACCACGACACGGCGCTAAGGGGCCCAACAAAAAACAGAAATGTTGGCCTATTTTTGCTCTCTAACGGTACAGGAGTAGTAGAGTAAGATTATAGTAGAGGAGGGGAGGGTGCTATTTTTGTAGTCACTCGAGCGTCATGGAGACCTAGTAGGTTTTGTACATTAAGTGAAGCTGATAAAAGAATAATAAGAGCGTTTTTTTATTTTAGCGGTAGGTTCAGAAACTGCAGCCATTTTAAAGTTTTGAAAAAGAAAATATATTCAGAAAATTGCTTATTTAGGTAAATTATAAATATATTTTAGACAACAAGAACTAAATAATTTAGTTCAGAGCAAAATAAAATATCTGCGAAGCTTAGTTAAGAAAATATGTATGAAGCTTTATTTTTTATATTTTAAAATGTCCCTACAGGCTTACCTAACCTTTGAATCGTCAGTGCTTTATATGGAAGCTTCTTTGGGGTATACTAAACATCCCCTATTTTAATCTGACAGATCCGACGACATTTCAATATTAAAAAAACAATTTTTTTTCATCCACCACGTGAGAAATCTGATTTCTATACCATGATAACTAGACACATGTCGGAAGTCTATGCAAGCTTAATCTGACACGCTCGAGCTACTCCCGAAATCCCCTCTTCCCCTCCCCAACTATTAGTTATTATTGGCGAATGTCTCATGAACAATTACGAGTAATTTTTATTTTGCTTACCTAATTCTTTGTCCACTGGGCGGGGTCTTTTATTGCTACCTTTCTTATCTGAAAAAATATGCATTGTTCATTCACATGATATTTTGTTTTGTTAATATAAAAATGTAGTTATGTTTGAATGATTAAAACAGAACTATTGTAAAATTAATAAATCGTAATCATGCCGAACTTCCACCGCGGAACTTCGGCATGGTGTGTTTACACTTATTTGCATCGATCTCACCTTGTCCCTTAAGTTTGGGGCGGTTGAGTTTGACAGCGAGGGGGACGCCGTCGAGGCACACGCGGGCCCGCGCCGCAGCCCCGGCCTCCGCCCCGGTCGGGAAGCTGAGCGTGGCGCGCCGCCACCCCAGAGTCTCCACCCGCGAGCCCGGGAACAGCTCCAGGAGCTGCCGGGCCTTCGTCCCGCCCGGGTAGCCTGAACATAACGTAGGACAGAAGTTAAGATGACATTTTCTATTAATTTCATTAACATGCTAATTTTGATGTCACAGCATGCTAGGTATTATTGCTTTGCTATTTGCTAAAAACGCGGCATCGTGAGTTATCGGTTCGCATCGCACCGCTCGCGTCGAGTATTATTTTGCATGGAGTGAAAAATAGCAATTATTCAGTAATTAGCGCCGCGGTGCGTAACAGCGCGGACGTGATTGTTTTATCATGATCGCAGCCTATTGCTGCGCACGATAATATTAGCAATCGTATTTTTTAGCAGGTACGATTAATTTAATTATTATTGCTAATGCTATTTTTAACAACACTACAACACAATATTTGAACAATATCACGTAACAACGGTTCGAAAAAGTAAAGGTCGTAAGTCCCAAAACTGTTTTTTGATGATTACTTAAAAACTAAATACAATACTAATATTTCCTTTCACCATTATTTTATAAAGTGTGTGATTGTAGTAGTGCAAGTTATTTAATGATAGTAACTCAATACCTAAGTGTAACAGATATTTGTTGAAAAGCCCAATAAGATTCATAATTTCGAAAAATATAACTATCGAGTCGAAATAAGTGAATCGTGTTTTCCTTTTACAGAATATCAGATAAATATGTAACAATGATTAAATAAATCTCAATTTCATTTAAGTCAATCGACTTCCGGGATCGATAATAAAGTTACCTGATACTATAATCCTGTTGGCTTCTGTCTGCGAGGGTCCACTCTCCGGTTGGTCTCCGGTCCTGGGCCGCTGTTCAGTTTGCTTTGTATTGGTCTCCATGATTTAAGGGTAAAGCTGCTCACCTAAAACAAAAAAATCAATAAATTAATACATCATAATTTTTGGAGAAAATCATAGTTGAGCACCATTTGTGATATTATTATTCCCTTGATCGCGGATTCTTGGAAATCTATTGTTATTCTATTGTTATCGCGGTCGAATTCGACCGCTTAGTAAGAAGACAAATACTTGACCTCCTAGAGTCTAGACTGACACAATGTGGTATCAAGTAACACTGAACACACTAAATTTCTTGTTAAGTGTGAATTAAAATGTGTTTAAATTGTAAACATTTTAGGTAATGACAAACTAATGACTTCTGATAAACAGTACTGACTATTACTGTAATGTGACCATTACTAGATAAGGACTATTAATAAACTTTCAAGTAGTATTTTAATCCTTCGATCGCGGATTCCTAGAAATGCTATTGTATTCTATTGTTGTCGCGATCACCGGTGCTCTTACGGGGCTTGAAGGATTAATTTAACAGTACTGGATACCGCTGGCCATGATTTATGAATAAAATAAATAATAATTTGAAAAAAAAAAACACGCTTTAAATTAATATTTTTAACAAAAAATTAAAACCGACTTCCAAGGTAAAAACAATAGTAATATGAACTAAAAAGTATTAAATAACTCTTACTCTTTAATAGTGCCTTTTTCAGAATTCGTCTAAATCTCAACTATTTCTGTACTGTATACTACAGTCTTCATTATTTTGAAGTCGGTACCAGCTAATTTAATCGTGAGTTCAGTAATGTCAGATTATCTGAAACTTTTGGGACTGGTACCGACTTCAAAGTAATAAAGATTGCAGTATACAGTACAGAAATAGTTGAGATTTAGACGAATTCTGAAAAAGGCACTATTAAAGAGTAAGAGTTATTTAATACTTTTTAGTTCATATTACTATTGTTTTTACCTTGGAAGTCGGTTTTAATTTTTTGTTAAAAATAATTATTTCACTCTTTTTAGTTAAGTATCTACAAAATTAGGCTTTATGCGTAAATAACCAATACGAATGTTAACTATTCACATTATGTCACTGTAAGCGAAATTGTGGTAAATGCTTGCAGTTATCTAAGCGATGCTGCAATTTCCATACTTTTATCTTTAAAGATTCAGGAGTTCTGTTCAGTGCCTTTGGACCATGAGACACCTTCGTATAAAATTTCTCTTATTCGTAACATAATATGTTTAACTTACTAGAAACAACATTTTAACCACTATGAGTGTTTTGATAAAATTCAAGGATTTTCCTCGATTGCTCATAGATCCCATCATCAGCTCACCACTTTCGTAATTGTTATACAAAATTAAGATTATATCCTATACAACTAAACGAGAATTTTGAAAATAGGTCCACAAACAGCGAAATCATTATCAAAAACGTCTGCTTCGATGCAAAATATCACGAAAAGTACCAATAATTGGGTCATAGTGTGATGACCCATGGTATAATTATGGTTGTGATGATGATGATTAATCAAATTGATGTATTAGCTTATGCTTTCAGTTGTTTAAACAACGCCGAAATCCCCGAACCTGTACCTATAAGCATTCAAAAGTTCTGTTCGGTACCTTCGGATCCAGGGTATAACCTGGTGCGAAGTCTTACTTTTTGGTAGCATTTACCTCGAATGCTTCAGAAAAAATCAAAATCACTATATGTTTCCATATAAATTTCAATAAGTCCCCTCGATTCCTCAAGGATCCCATCATCAGATCACCACTTTTGTGAACATGGTACCAAATTCGAGTTAAACCCTATACAACACAAAAATAATTTTGGAAATCGGACCACAAACGGCTGAGTAATCGTGGAACATACAAAAAAAAAAAGATACAGACAGCCGAACATATTACCTCCTCCTTTTTGGAAGTCGGTCAAAAAAAAGAACTAAAATTTTAACTTATTAACTACTAGCTGTTGCCCGCGACTTCGTCCGCGTGGACTTCAGTTTTAAATAGCGGTGTCAACAAAATTGGTGTCAAAGGTGAATGCCCAAAAAAACCCATAGTCGATTAAAATAATTTATATACAGCAAAGTAGACCATTAATAGTAGATTAGAAATATGTAACTCATTTTATTCAAAACCATATCCGAAACGGATAATTTGAAAAAATAAATCTGAGATTTTGAGACAGCGCTTTGAATCAACTATGTAGTTTCTTCCTTTGTTTTTGTGTGTTACCTCATAAAAGCGATGGTGACACGTAAAAGAATATACAATTTAGAAAAAATAAAGTCAAAACCGGCCAAGTGCGCATCGGGCCACCGCTAGTTTTTGATATTTTTTAATGGTCAATGAATGTACATATTTTATAACGTGTTATACATTACTAACAACATCATCTCAGTTACGTTTTTAAAGGAACTTAAATTATAAGTTCCTTTAATACTTCTCCGAGTAGTTATCTACATTTTTTTTTAGTTGATCGACTATTACTCAATAACTTATGAAGTCTTCTTAGCCGTGATAGTTTTTCTTTTAAATTCAGCATATTTCCTACTCCCGTGAATATTTTTCCAGAAGCAACCGTTTAGCTGGTAGAAGGGGGGACACTGCAGGACTCTAAAGATTTTTTTTTCACTTTAAAACTTCATATTTCACATCTCTAAATCGGAAAATGGTATGTTATACTCATAAAAAATTCATCCCCGCTAAAATATGTGTAGGGGATGTACCTACTTACCTTAAACATTTTTTTTAAAGATCTTATATACCATTTTGTCGGCATCATTAATATGTGCATTCATGCCGAATTACAGCTTTGTAGGTCCTATAGTCTCTGAGCAAAACCGCGGACAGACAGACGGACAGACAGACGGGCGGACGGACAGACGGACGGACAGACCGAAACTATAAGAGTTCCTTGTTGATTACGGAACCCTAAAAAGAGATGTCACCGTACGTTTTTCGGAAGAAAGCGTATTCCCTCTTAAACGCACCTGTAGCTCTACTAATGTTGCGAGTGTCTATAAGTGACGGTAATTGCTTTCTATCAGGTGACCCGTTTGCTCGTTTGCCCTTTTATTTTCGTAAAGACGTAGATAGTTAACTGATATCATGTAATAATCGTTAAAAATACATGTACAGGTTATACCATTTCTATGCCAAACTGACATTCTATACTTTCAGATATAAAAGTGATAAATATTTTAATATTAAATACATTAATATTAAATACATGAATATAAGAATCAGTACACAAATATAAATGTGTTTTTACTACGTACTAATCGTCACAATATCGTTTGTAGCATCATGTCGTCCTAAATATCATAGATTCCTTTATGAAAAGTCAATTGGTTACGATCGTTTTTAAAGTACTTGGTGATTGTTTAATCCAAAAAGGACATTGTATTTGGGATACCGTAGATATAGTCTACTATGCCCCATATAAATGGTTTCAATCGATTACGGGTTTTTGGTCCATACATTTTTGGGCATTCACCTTTAAAAGCTTTTTAAAACCCTGGTACCCCTCAAATCAAAATACCCAAAACAGCTGTGCAGTGTGCACATAATATTAAATTTTTTAAAATTAAACTTTTTTATACCAAATTTTAAAGCTTATTTAGCCCCCATTACACAACTTTAGCTTTACCCATAAACTATTTAGTATTTATCCTTGGCAGGCTGTTGTTGCTATATAACAATCGAAAGAATCGAAAAATCTAACTCGACATGGTACCACCTCTTATAGAAATACGTATGAGCAAGCGATAGCGCGATCTAGGCGACTCTTGGCGCCATCTGTTATGAGTTTTTGGAACTAACTTAATTTGAACAAATTAACGCATAAACATCCCTTTACACCTTTTTCCAGTTAAAAAGTAGCCTATGTCCTTTCTCAGGCTTTAGACTATCTGTGTACAAAATTTCATTACAATCGGTTCAGTAGTTTTGGCGCTGTTGTTTCTGATATCTATGTTGGTAGGTGAGTTATTTAATAACGTGTATAACAATCGAAAGAATCGAAATCTTTATTCAACATGATACCACCTCTTATAGAAATACGTATAAGCAAGCGATAGCGCGATCTAGGCGACTCTTGGCGCCATCTGTTATGAGTTTTTGGAACTAACTTAATTTGAACAAATTTACGCATAAAAACCCCCTTACAACCCCTTTTCCAGTTAAAAAGTAGCCTATGTCCTTTCTCAGGCTTTAGACCATCTGTGTACAAAATTTCATTACAATCGGTTCAGTAGTTTTGGCGTGAAAGCGAGACAGACAGACAGACAGACAGACAGACAGACAGACAGACAGACAGACAGACAGACAGACAGACAGACAGACAGACAGACAGACAGACAGACAGACAGACAGACAGACAGACAGACAGACAGACAGACAGACAGACAGACAGACAGACAGACAGACAGACAGACAGACAGACAGACAGACAGACAGACAGACAGACAGACAGACAGACAGACAGACAGACAGACAGACAGACAGACAGACAGACAGACAGACAGACAGACAGACAGACAGACAGACAGACAGACAGACAGAGATACTTTCGCATTTATAATATTAGTATAGATTGCATTGTCATTGGCTCTTAATCCATATGCAAAGTTTCGAATTAATTAGACTACTGGATATAGGCAAAATATTTGCTCAAAGATTCCGTTACATACATACAGCCCAAGCTAATAAAAGTGTGTTAATATATTTTGTAATAGCACCTGCTGATTTTCAAATAAAACTGGTTTCCATATAAAATACAAACAGTTGTGAACATATACAAAATAGTTTTTGATACCAATCATTTGGTATTAATAGACGACATATTTTATTTTATTTTATCAGTTATGACAGGACTACAAAAGATATAATCCTCTGCACCTTTTATACCCTAACTTGCCTGTCCATGCCATATAGCTTTTCTTACCTGTTTTTACTGCAATGACTTTAGAAAAGTATTTCGATTCCAAAACACCAATTTCATTGCCCGGTGTCAATATAACACCATTTTCCGATTCAAAGAATTTTATGCCGTCCTTCAATGCTAGAGCTAGATTGATGAATATATACACCTCTACGTTACTACGTATTCCACTTATAATACTGGTGTCTTGTAAGGTTCCTCTAGCTAAATGTATGTGTTTTCTCTTCATACGACTCAGGCCAAACTTTTTTATGTCATTCCAACATTTTAAATATGTACCATGAACAACAGTCTTGTACGTTGGCTGAAAAATTAAACATAATATTGTAATAAATATAAAACTAAAATTGATATCAATTTAAAATTAAATATATTGGTTTAAATTAACTGTTGTGATTTTTACATAGTCGTACTAGTGGGAATTTACTGCTGTTCTATTATCATTTATCCTAGATGAAAAGTAGTTTACTATTATAGTTTACTAGTAAAGTAATATAAAGTTGGCAGGCAAGAAATCAAAACCTTATTTACAAAATAAATGTTACAAAAAAGTTACGTAAAGGTGGGTTTACACCAAAAGAACATAGAGCAAGAACTGCACAAGAACATTCTTTCGTATTCGTTTAGTGCAAACTATAATTCGTTACGAAATACTTTAGACCATTTACACCAATCGAACCAACAAGAACAAGAATTTTTGCTCTATAGATGAGAATCATTTAGACCAAACGAGTGAATGCTCATTGCTCATTCGTCAACGATAAGTAGTAGGGTTCACACTACACTATGTCTGACTGTGATAGCGATATTGTGATTTCAAGTGCTGCATTTATTTGCACAATGAAAAAGAAAAGAAGGAAAAGACGTTGGTGGGCTATGAATTTAATACAAAGAAGAAGACTCGATAATTTAAAAAAATCCGCCAAAAAGTAAAAGAATTCAAGAACACTAGAAACCCCTTAAAGAGACCGCCTCGAAGAGCGAGCACATCCGAACACGAAATAATGTTCTAGGCAACTGCTTGAGCTCTCTTGCGTCGGTTAGACCAAACAAGCGAGTATTCTTAGAGCATTCTACCTAATTAACGCCGAACACGTGGCGAGCACACTAGAACAACGAAAGAATGCTTGCTGTTTGTTTACATCAAAAGAGCTTTAGTAGAATGAGCATTCGCTCGCTTGGTCTAAACCCACCTTAATTCATGAAGCCCCAAGCGGCCACATCCGGCCGCGATAACAACGTAAAAGCTATTGTGTCTCGTTTTGCCACGACTGATGGGTTAATACCTTGATCGATCGATAGATTTTCAATTGTTATGCGACAGCCGGGTGCCGCTTGGGGATTGATGGGTTAAATTGTTTAAAAAGTTTAATAAAATAATTTAATAAAAGTTAGTCTCAATTAACATTACTACATTTATGTTATAAGAAATTTAAAAAAACCCCCGCCAAACAACTTTAAAAAGTAATGAAATAATATTTACTGACTTTAAGTTTAAGTAATTCCTAACTTGTATAAAGTGATATTTTAATCCATAATTGTTGTCACGGTGTGTCGGGGGACCGCCAACAGCGACTTTTGCATTTTGTATCACCAAGTGACTGATTGTCTCGATTCGGTTCGCTGTGAACTGACCCTTAAACTATAATGAGTGAAGTCAAACATCTACATGAGCGGTCCCCCGACACACCTTGACAACAATTATGGATTAAAATATCACTTTACACAAGTTAGGAATTATTTAAACTTAAAGTCAGTAAATATTATTTCATTACTTTTTAAAGTTGTTTTTTAAAATTTCTTAATTTAATTTTATTTCTATTGGGGGTTTTTTAAAATTTCTTAATTTAATTTTATTTCATGCTTTTTAAGCTTGTGTTGGTTATAATAGTGCACAATAATTCCTATCAATAGGATCATATCCCAATGAATACCATCTATGAATGTCTTCTTGGAAGATGAGGCCGTCAATATGAGTCCAAACATGAAACCTCCACTTTGGGTTCATATAGAGCTCGGCTCCAATAGAATCCAAGTGATGCTGCAGCAGCAGCATGCAAAAATTTACTGTTTATCTATGTCTTACTAGGTGTCGCAATTAAAATGAGCCCAAACACAAAACCATTGCTCTAAGTTGGCGAGGAGTTGGATATCCTATTGATTACCAGGTGATGCTGCAACACCAGGTCAACTTTCCATTAATGTGTGTATATTTATAAATGTCAAGAACTAGAATGCAAAATATAAAGCCTACCAAACGACTGCAAGTCGCTAATCGGCTCTTCACGGACCAGATGAACCATGATATTCCAGCACTGAGCAGACTGATGATGATGAACTATAGCTAAGAACACTCTCGATCATGTCAGCTTTCAAACAAAAAAAACTAGATCAAAATCGGTCCACCCATTTGGACGCTACGATGCCACAGACAGACACACAGACAGACAGACACGTCAAACTTATAACACCCCTCTTTTTTGTAGGGGGTTAATAAAAGCACAAGCACTATGCATCCGAAAATACAATGACAGTAATTTGGTTCAGTTTAAATTTTATATTTACATTAGATTAAAACCGTACAGCGTTTAAATGAAGTAAACAAAGTCAAAGTTCATACCTCCAATATTGGTGTCAACTCAGTGTCATTGATATCCGGTATAGAGTGTCCTTGGTTGGCCTTTATTTCTAAATTTCCGGTTGTTTCATTCACTCTCAATTTAAACCTCTGCTTGTTGTTGCTTTTCACGACCCGTTCTATATCATTTCTATCATATTTAGCTTTTATTAACTGGTGTTGCAATATTTGTTCAACTGGTACATAGCCATCTGAACTGAAAAAATGATTATTTATTTTTGCTATGCCTGTAACATATTATATTAATTAGTTTATTTATTTTATTACCTTATTTGCAGACCTTCTTTAACAGCGCCGTGCCGCAGCAGCCACGATAGTGATTTACTTAAAAGTATGTCCTGTTTACTCCTAAAAATCAAAACAAAAAAGTGTTGTGAGCTCAAAGACGAGAGTTGAAGAGAAGTTATAAAGCCGGCTGTACACTCTCGCCGAGACACAGCGAGGTGTCCCGAGTGCGAGAGTCTAAATGGGTGCGCTCGCCTCATCTCGCCTGTCTCGGACCCTCTTGGTCCGTTGTCGGTATTTTGCGCCCGAGACAAAGGGTCTCGCGAGGATAACGAGAGCACTACTGTACACTCTCGCGTCTTTCAGTACTAGTCCCGCCGTTGGACAGTGTAGAACAGAAAAATAACAATAATAAACGTCATTATCAGTCATTATCTGTGAGAAATAAAATTAAATATGATTATAAATCTTTGGATTACAATGATATCTTTCGATGCATGGTGAATGGTCGTTTTCGTCCATCTTCTCTGAGTTCTTAACTGCGATTGAACTAAGCGAGAATGTACATGATCGCACTCGGGCAAGGGGCTCTCGCACGAGACTCTCGCCCGAGAGCTCTCGGCGAGAGTGTACAGCGGGCATACGAGAGTATTCTAGCAAATTCGCACTTACATGAAAATATAATACAAACAACCGATCACCTTAGTCCTTATGTTTAATTTATAATTGGGTATTCCCAGTAGGATATTCGATTCGTTAAAATATTTTAGCGTTCAACTATGGTTAGATCTAAAATGTCAAACTTATGATTTTGATTTGTGAACTTGTTCTATGTGTAAACTGTAAACTTTGTTATATTTAGTAGACAAAAAGAAAAGTGATCGGATTTAGTTTACATACGTGCTACGCCAAACTAATATATGATTTTAGAAATTTTACAATAAATTAATCTGAAATCACGATTTTGCTGTGTTTTCGAGAATTTGAAGTTTTTTTTTTTATAAACATTCTCTTTTATTTTTTTATTATGTATGACAATAAAGCATTGCGCCCTTTGCCAGAGTTCTCACCATGTTCTCACTGGGGGCGTTCCGCGTTTTCTTATTTTTAGGGTTCCGTACCCAAAGGGTAAAAACGGGACCCTATTACTAAGACTTCGTTGTCTGACCGTCTGTCCATCCGTCTGTCTGTCTGTCTCCAGGCTGTAACTCAAGAACGGTAATAGCCAATGAAAAAGGAAACAGTAATAGCTAATATCTTTTCGGCATCTGCACTGCCCCGGGGCAGGGTGGGTCGACAGGATACGGAAACAGCCGAAATTTGAATTTAGAACATAAACTACGTATTGCACTATCTTATATCTTTATACGAGCAATTCTTGTATATATATAATTGGAATCTCGGAATCGGCTCCAACGATTTTCATGAAATTTAGTATATAGGGGGTTTCGGGGGCGATAAATCGATCTAGCTAGGAATCATTTTCATAAAATGTCAGTTTATGTGTGTTTTTTTAATTTTTTGAATACCGAGCGAAGCTCGGTCATATAGCTAGTGATGAATGATGATCCAGGAAGCACGTGGACTTAGTACTATACATAGTTTATGTTCTTAATTTAAACTTCGCTTATTTCCGTATCCTGTCAGGCCACCCTGCCCCGGGACAGTGCAGATGCCGAAAACGATATAAGATAGTTGAAATTTTCACAGATTATGTATGTCTGTTGCCGCAAGAACAACAAAATATACTAAAAACAAAATAAAATTAATATTTAAGGGGGGCTCGTATACAACAAACGTGATTTTTTGGCCTTTTTTTCTTTATGTCAATCACAGACTACTTAGGGATATGATGTCAATAATGACAACAGGCTGGTACTTAAATTTTTCTCAAAGTCTTTATTTATATGTGTACTTTAATATTTAATAATAATATTAAAATAAAATATAAAATTAAGGGGGGCTACCATACAAAAAACACAATTTTTGGCATAATTTTGCTCTTTAATGGTACGGAACCGTTCGTGCGCGAGTCCGACTCGCACTTGGCCGATTATTTTAAATTGATTGTCAAACTTTATAGAAGTTATGGAGTGTAGATAGAGGAGAACTATCTCTGTATGTAAAAAGTGTCCACGGAAATGCATTAAATTAGGGTGAAACTAATTCACCCTAAGGTGGCGCTACAGTAGCAACAAGGTAAATTTTAAATCATTTAGCAACTTTTATTTCAGCTATTTTAGGTAATATTTTTCAAAATATTATATTGGTATTAACCCAGTATGGTCCGTCAAAAAAGTCAAGACATTAATAGAGTCGCCACTTGTTTCTGGTGTGGCCTCTTATGGCCACACTGTATCCAGTCACTATAAAAGATTTTGATACTTTATATTAAATACGAGTACAGTTTAAAAAACACGTTGTGAATATTATGATTTATATATATATATATATATATATATATATATATATATATATATATATACATATATATATATATATATATATATATATATATATATATATATATATATATATATATATATATATATATATATATATATATATATATATATATATATATATATATATATATATATATATATAATGTAGTTAAGAAAATTTGAAATAATTATTATGTAGTTATAGTGTGTGTTTAATTTACGATATTACAAGAAACAATCTAATATATGTAAAGTATTATAATCTTTGTATAACTCACCTTATCACTAACTTACACGTGTGTGCTGGTTTCGGCGGCCCTGGTAATGATCTTGTAATGCTAATATGTGTATTTTGTATCATATTATAAAAGCATCACTTACTTTAAAAAATATATTGCCTGTTTACTTACAAATACATTATTGGTTCTGTTAAAAATACTTACAACATGTAACTTTATGTTAGTTATTACAAATAATATGTCATTAGCTGGTTAAAATTAATTGTATGTATCTATGTGCATGATGGAAGAGACACAGGGAATCCTAGTGTGGGGAGCAGTGTTTTGTTTAAGATACTTATAACTTAACATGTAAAATTCTTTTTTCAGGGAAATAAAGATTTGTTTGTTTGTTTGTATATGTCATAGTCTGTCAAGAAAGTGAAGAAATTAAAAACTGGTAACATCGTAGTGTCATCCCTTTCAAATCAATCCAAGAAAAAGGGATGACACTACGATGTTGCCACTTTTTAATTTCCTCACTTTCTTGACGGACTATATAAAAAATGCAATAACTCGATTAAACGGTTGAACCGATGTGGCTAATTTTATTTGGTCGCCGTAAGTGCTTATTCCACTTATCCTAGCTAGGTTCCTAGATCCTAAATCGTTTCCGATTTAGTCAAGTGGAATAACATTTAGAAGCTAGGATCCTAGCTAGGATCCTAAATCGTTTCCGATTTAGTCAAGTGGAATAACATTTAGAAAGCTAGGATCCTAGCTAGGATCCTACCTAGGAACCTAGCTAGGATAAAGCGCTTATTCCATGTCACTAAATTTAGATATCTAAATGATTTAGTGACTAAATTTAGTCAAGTGGAATAACATTCAGAAAGTTACTAAATGTTATTCCACTTGACTAAATTTAGTTACTAAATCATTTAGATATCTAAATTTAGTGAAATAGAATAAGCGCTTAAGTGGAATAAGCGCTGTAGCACGGCGACCAGCGGAAATGCGAAAGTATAGACAAACCGCGGAGATAAACTTAACCGATTCGTTGCCACCCTCATTATCAAATTTAGTCAAGTGGAATAACATTTAGAAAGTTACTAAATGTTATTCCACTTGACTAAATTTAGTCACTAAATCATTTAGATATCCAAATTTAGTGAAATGGAATAAGCGCTTTTCGTAGGCCCTAACATTAATCGAATGACGCGTTGGCGCGTCATTGGCCTGGCTGAAAGGTTCAGCGCTTACTTTAGGGATACTAAACCTTTAACTTACCTAAGTACCAAAAAATATTGACCTTAAAATAAAAGTCTTCTAATAAACATAATATTATACTATGATACAACCAACCAGTTTCAATATAGGTAAATATTGTATGGGGCAGTTTAAGAAAACAAGCAAATTATTTGTATGTTTGTATTGAAATAAATAGAGTCAAACATATTACAACACGAATTTATCACTTCTACGAGTACTACCAGATTATTGCTGACAGTTTTTATTTCTAATAAGTACCTACTTATTTGTTTTTTCAGAAAAACGTAGCAGATCTCCAATTATATTTGACTCTCAAAACTGGGATATCAAAATAAAAAAAAAACTGGGATAAAAATATAAAAAAACACATTTTTTACCTATTAGTGCTCTATAATGGTACGGAACCCTTCGTGCGCGAGTCCAACTCGCACTTGGCCGATTTTTTTACCTTTTCCCGCTTTTGACTGAAGAATCCCGCGTTTTCACTCAAATAGTTCCAAAGTCCCGACTTGGCACAAAAAAAACTGGCAACGCTGGTTAGGATATTATGAAGCTTTATTTTTTTATATTTTAAAATGTTCCTACAGGCTTACCTTACCTTTGAATCGTCAGTGGTTTATATAGAAGGTTCTTTGGGGTATACTAAACATCCCCTATCTTAATCTGATAGATCCGATGACATTTCAATACTTATAAAAAAAAAAAATTGTTAACCCACCACGTGAGAAATCTGATTTCTATATCATGATAACTGGACACATGTCTGAAGCCTATACAAGCTTAATCTGACACGCTCGAGCTTATCCCGAAATCCCCTCTTCCCCTCCCCAACTATATTCATTGGAATATTATTGCGTCTCGCGTCTTTATGAAATTCAAATGTATCAAGTTTACATTCTTTTGCCCTATTTTGTGACAATTAAGATGGTATCAACGAAAGTTGTCTACCCATACACCATCTAGTTACTAAAATGAAAACTGCTTGACAATCAAATTAAAAAAATAAGAAAATTATTGATCCACATGGTTGACAACCTCTGACAACTTAGTATTTCAAAAAAATCTAGTGGCCACAGCTATTTGTATCTCTAAGGTGCTAATTTTTATATAAAATAATAGTTGTTTTTATTTAAATTACATAAAAATTTGTATTACAAAAATTTTCAAATGACGCGTATATAGGTCATTGGCCTCCCTAAAGGTTTCTTCATGACGCGTATATGCGTCATTGGCCACGAATCGGTTAAGGTGCCGTTCCGATCTTTTTTCGTTCCGAAAAATTCAATTAAAATGCCACTTTATGACAAACTATAGTCACAAACTTTGGAGATAAACTGGTGCCGTTCCGATCTTTTTTCGTTCCGAAAAACTCAATTAAAATGCCACTTTATGACAGACTATAGTCCTAAAATTCAAATAATATTCTACTTTATGACATATACTATAGTCTGTCATAAAGTGGCATTTTAATTAAATTTTTGTCGGTCACGATTAGCCACGGTTAAGATCGGAATGGCACCTTAAGTTTATCTCCACGGTTTTTCTATACTTTCGCATTTCCGCTGGTCGCCGTGCTACGGCTACTGGAAGTCCAGGGAAGGTTTATAAGTGACACGAAGTTCACCGAAACATCAGCTGGTCACTAGTATTACATATTATTATGAATTTATAACACCTGTTATTAAAGTACCCTCCCCCTGAGAGGTGCAGAGCGACTTTGATGACCAGTGAGAGCTGAGAGAAGCTCACTTCTGTTTTATTAAGGAACTACTTATTTAAAAAATACAAAAAATACATAAATAAAAAACAGGGTTTTGTTATTTTAATAAAATATGATCATCCAAATAATATTCTACAATGCAGCCGGAAACAGAATCATCGCCACTTTCTAGGTCCATGTAGGTAGTTACAGCAGTGGTGTCACAGTGAAGAGGCACTTTCATCTTCAATAATCAGCACTTCAATATCCTAATATTTAATAAAGGGTTAATTCCCACTCCTTGTATTTATTTTCAGTGTTTTTTTTCAAAATGATAACATAAATTCTCCCAGTCATTTCGTGCTACCTGTAAACATAAAACGTAATACTTAATTATAATATTATAGCTGCACAGCCCCGGATCTTCAATTTTTTTTTGGCGGGGCAAAAACTGAAAAATGCCGCCCCGCCTTTTTTTGCCGTTGGGAAATGCTTGATGCATTCCCGGCAGCCTGTGTGGGCGCCTGGATATGTGGGACTCCTCGGGTGCTGCGGTACGGAGGAGCACCCTTGGTTACCCACTGAAACCCAACAGTGCCTCCTCTCCACGTGTCGCTGAGCCGCTGGACCCGCCTGAGGCGATAACTGCAGCAGCTCAGACAGCGGCATCTGCTCTACCAGCAGAACCATCTGCGCGGATTCTGCCGCTTTCTCCGGGAGAGCGGTCCGGGGCTCCGGGCGCTCTTCTACCGGAAGAGCTCGTGCGATAGGCGACGAATTCCCCAATCCATCGCCCGAGCCCTATTATGTGGGGAGTAGCCGCTCATGTTGAGCGCGTTTTCTCCTTATCGGGTCAGCTGCTTCATATCGGCTTCCCGATTTCTCTCAGCGGCCTCCTTCTGCATCATGATGGACTCGCAGAAAGTAGAGACCGCCTGCCAGGCTTCTTTCGGAGTGTCAGGTCTGGTCCTATAGCGGCGCAGAGTTCTGCCCATTGTGCGACCCAAGCTGGGCAGGCAGCGAGCTGTGCTGCGCCGTGTCGTCCTAGTCCGTACAATTATGGCACTGGGGCGTTGGCTCCCGTCTGGCCGTATGGTGCAGGTAGTGACCGAAACACCCATGTCCTGTCAACATCTGCACCATCCGGTAGGAGAGAGTGCCATCACGCTGCGCCACCCAATCCTCCAGAGCTGGCCGAATTGCTGCAACAACTCTGTGACCGGCAGGTGGCTCACTTGGCGATGCCATTTGGTCTTGCCAGGTGCGCATTATCAGCATTCACGCTTGGCGACGCCATTCGGCTGCCAGATCTGGTGGCACCCGTTCCCCTCTTTCCTTTGCTGCTGCTGTCCGGGAGTAGACTTCCGCCTGCACACGGGCTTCCAGGTCCCATGGAGGGGTACCGGCTAATGCAAACGCCGCTTCGGCGCCCCGCCTACCTACTTATGTTTATTTTCACCTTTATCATCCATATAATTTCAGCTATCAATATGTAGGATATATACCTCTGTTTACGTCAAATGAACTCAAATCACAAGTCACAACACTATTGTTGACATAAAAATTGTGTCATTTGCCAAGTGGCGCCATCAAGAGTCCATGTCACCAGGGCTTCAAATAACGTTATTTTTTCATAACGTAAAGTGCCTGATAGACGTACGCATTTAAAGTACACGAGTTTTAAGTTCGCGAACTTACTCGGCTCGCGTCGGTGACAGACGCACAAACTTTAAGTACGCGGGTTTTAAATCCGCGAACTGACTCGGCTCGCGTCGGTGCTAAACGCACGGATCGCGCACTACTCTGCTCGCCGTCGATGATACACGAGTACACTGGGTTACCATGTCATCGACGGAAGAAGCTTTGTCTTATTTAGGAATTATATCATATTACGTTTTAAATAATAAGAAAAAACGAAATCGAAAAGTTTGGGTGAAAAACTGGCTTACAAAAAGGGAACGTTTATAACGCATAAAGTTAATATACCTAGCGGAATAGAGAAACAAAGGCCTGAGCAAGAGAGATGAAACATAAAATAAATTGAGATTTTGTTGATTATTAAAGATTTAAAATTAAAAAACGTTTATTTGACTGAAAAATGTTAGCATAATTTTTAGCATTAATTGCAGTAAATTTTAACAGTAGTTTAGCAAATTTTGTATTAGTCGTGTTGGCAACACTGCCTGACGGCTCGCGGCTCGCACACAGGAGGCTCGCGGCTCGCGGCTCGCAGCTGCTACATATCTGTGGCTCGCAGTGCTGCCAGACGTACGAGCTACGAGTAAAATTCCAAGACCGCGAACTTGCGCGGCAATCTTTAAGTACGCGAACTTTAGGTGACAGACAGGCGAGTAAAATCGTCGAGCCGTAAGTCCGCGTACTTACTCGCGTGTGTGTCACCCCTTTTACTGCTTCAAGGGCATAGATAACGTTATGAAAATTTACCCTATATTAAAAATAACGTTAAAAATTGATATTAATAACGGTTAATGTTATAACGTTTTATAGGATTTATAACGGTAAATATATGTTCTTTGATAACGTTATAGTCCGTCAAGAAAGTCATGACAGGCGGGAAAATTTTCTAAACGTAATCACGCTTTTAAGGTGTATTTTTTTCTTTGTATTTTCACAGAGAACGCTTATTACATTTTTAATATTGTAGCCTTGCACATTTTTATCTCGAATTAATAAAGTTCTCATATTTTTTATTTCATTTAAAAATGTTCCCGCCTGTCATGACTTTCTTGACAGACTATACTTTTTGTAAAATAAGTACTTAATTTAATCAGTCAGTTCAGTATGCAGTATGCACAAAATTAAACAAGAGTCTAGACGTGTCTGGTGACCAGTAGGTGTATAATATTATAGGAAAAATGACGTCTAATGAGAATGACATGGTCAGTAGTTCAGTACTCAGTATCTTTGTTCAAATATTACTAATTTATGGTTTGTAGCGTAAATTATTGTATTGCCAGCACGTGCGCCGTGCGCTGGCTGCCGGGCGGACTCTGTTATTTTGCAGACGACGGGGTGGGTTAGGTTAGCGTGAAACACAAAGTAATATTTCTCCGGTCGAGCCGACCCATTTCGTGCCGAAGCATGGCTCTCCCACGTATACTATACGCATGTAAACTGGTTTGTGTGTGCGATCCACGGTGGGCAGCCGCGGACATGCCGCACCACCAGAGCCCGCCGGGGACCTGCGGCGCGGTCTTTTTGCCCTTGGTGTCCGTTGGTAATACTATGGCGCGCCGCAGACGTCACACTTTTTGTGTGATCAAGTCTGCGGCACATACAGTCCGCATGGCGCGCGCCATGCAGGCTGTATGTAAGCCGCAGACTCGATCACACAAAAAGTGTGACGTCTGTGGCACGCCATATTATAGGATTCTCTTTGTGCTATCGTTTAAAATTGAACCACATACATTAGGGTTTCTGTGTGTTCTGTCGTAGTGTATCGTCATTCGTCGCATACGACCTTTCGACAGCGTGCGTAGGCCGTAGCTAACAGCTGATTGTACGAACGTAGTACGAACACGAGATCGTTGACCGCGCGCGGCACGCTTCTTATTGCTTATTTGGAGTAAAAATAATAAAATTTTAAAAAATATTTTAAATTATTTTTCGATGTGGTTAATTATTATGTTTAAAAGGTATTAATTATGAAAAAATTAAAATTTAAAAAAAATTATAAAAAATACATTTTCGTAATCAGAAAATGTAGTATAATACCCCAAAGTTACCGGAAGTGGTCTTATTACACCCTGTGTACAGTGTTTTGCTTTTTACGGACCATTTTTAGTCCAAAACAATAACGATTATTTTCATTATTTCTCTATGTATTAAACTCCTAAAAGTAGGTAAGCACAAATCTCGCAAAAAAGTGGGCTGCGAGTGAGACTTAGTGCACCGTGCACGATCGCATACCTGATACCAGAAAATAACGTTATATTTACCGTTATTATTATAACGATATTTGTTCGTTTATCCCCTCGTCTGTCAACGTTCCTCTCATAGGAATACGGGAAAACGCACATCTGTCACTGTCGCCCCTCATAGGAATGTGACCGGCTCATATTTCCCGCTCAATTGTATGCTCGTAGCCATATTTGCCCCTTAGTGCCGTATTGCGATAAAAAAAAAAAAGAAACGAGCTAATCTGTGATGTCTTTACCTCGCTCGGCTTGGTACAAAATAAAAAAGTTAAATGACAATGAAAATTGACTATTGACCGCGACTAATGTCATTCATTAGAAGTGAAAAATATCGGCGGTTTCGCAGTAAATATTTCCAAAGAAGTGAAATAACGATGGAAGCGTAATTAATGATTTATTATTTATGCTAATAATACCACAATTTTGTTAAAATTATAAAAAAATAAGTATGTAACGGAAAAATTATCAACTGAAAAACCGCGAACGTGATTTTGTTGCGACGATATTTCAACTAAGGTATGAATGAAAACGTAAGTATGTGTTAGATATAAGACAAACAACTTACAAAGTTGTTAATAAATTCAGTGAGGAAATGTATTTCTATCAAACAAGTTTATATTTCAATGAAATTCGACACCACTGCCTATGGACTGACACTTGAAGTCGGCCATCATGGGAGCATTGACCTCAGTTATCGTCGTATTTCTCGGAGCTAACTACGGATGGATAAGGCTTATTAATTTTTATGCATGTAATTTTATCGAGTTGCAATCGATGCAGTTTTGTTATTTATGATCTAAAGAACAAGACTACATTCAAAACTCAATACATTTTTTTTTTCGGTAAAAACTAAAAAAAAATAAAAACACTAATAATTATTAAAATGCCTTCTGTTATGCTAATCTGACACGAAAGTCATAAAAAATTATAATTCTAAAGAAAAAAAAAAACATACTACATAAAATTGTCGTACGAATAGCCGCATCCATCTTTCTTAGCGCCTGGCGCGCACTTGAGACTAAAATAGCTTACGTTCATAAACAAATATCTTGAAAATATTTCTTAGAACTATATCGTTTTATTGATTTGTTTGAACGTATGTTCTATCTATATCTTAGAAAATATATAATATTTCTGGTAGTGATGATAGGCACGATAAAAACAATGTTTTAATAAAGGTCTGATTTTCACACAAGTTTTTATGGTACTTTCTGTGCTTAAGTACTCAAGATATATTTATTGTAGCTTTGTGATGCTTTTGTATTATGTAAATAATATACTCAACTTACTATAAACAAAACATCTGTGTCCATAGCAGCATTAGTCATTTAGTTTTTTGTTGAAATGTGACACCCACTTTTGAGGACTCATTCAAGTGGCTGACAATTGTGATTATTTTAAAACATGTGTTGTGTAAATAAAATGTATGGTGGCATGTGAAGTTTTATTTGTATATTATACCTAATGTGCTGAAGTGTAAATAAAATACAATTTGAGAATCTAATTTTGTTTTATTTAAATAAAAATCATAAAATTGTTTAGATTTCACATTAACTTTTTTAAAAAGTTCTGTGCTAGATTCATTTTTATATTTAGCCAGATACAAAGTTAGAAGAAAATAAAGACTATTTAATATACTTTATGATTATTAATGTCAATTAACATAATTCCAATTAGAATCTGGGAAATCTAATTAGAACCAAATTCTAATAAAAAAAAACCCCCTTCTGTCGGTGTGCCAATGAGAGGAATGACAGATAGCAGAAAATATATATTTTGACAGCGACTGACAAGAGGTTATACATAACGAAAAAATTTCGTAATAATAATAACGGTAAATATAACGTTATTTTACTAGATATCGTTAAAAAAATAACGTTATCTGTTATTCGATAACGTAATGAAGCCCTGCATGTCACTCACAAAATCAATACATTTTCATAGCGAATAGAGTAAAGTGACCATAAACACAGGTCAGCTGACATAATTTTTATCATTGGTCTTGTGATAGTGGAAATACGCCGCCATTCTCAGATCGTCTTTTCCATCTAAATTGTCCTGTGAGTAATTTTACTGAAAATATTTATTATTTTAGAGCTATCGCTACTTATGTTTGTGCTACTGTGATATTTTTATTTGCATTTAATGATTTCGGTAAGAATCTCCACGAAATCTGCTGTGGAACCCCCCAATCTAAGACTCGATAAGGGCGAGTTTTTCAGGTCTTTCAATTTTCTTATTAGAATCTCGAATTGGTGTTTTCGAAAGACATTCCTGCGTACATTACCAGTGTCGATAGTTTGCTTTAATCTGTGCATTACGTTCATGAAAATATGTATCAAGTGTATTGTAAATCCATCATGTGACCAAGTTTTGTCCTGATATCCTAAAAATTAGGAGTCCTTGGGTTCATCCAACATTCTTAAAACGAAATTAATACCTATTAAGCTTACAGTTAGATGGAGGAGCAAATAGATTTCACACCCAAATAACTCTTTTCTACTTTATAGCAGCTTTCAGCCAAGTAGGTATCTACAGTTCTAATTGAGCTTAAACTGAATATAAGCACATTATTAGCAGAGACCCACGAATTATAACTAAACAAATGAAAAGATCCTATCAGCATCCTAAGAAAACTTTAAATAATATGTATACTGCCTGTAACAACATCGGCACAAGGGCTAACAAGGGGATTAATAATTTTGACAATTACTATCGGAACATCTAAAGTTATGCAGTCCATTAAAATATGTCAGTTTAGCTGGATCTTCTAATAGTCAAAGTAAATATAATCCATTAAAACTTGAAAATCAATAAAGTATGAATTTTTACTGGGCTAATAAGACTTCAATAAGCAATTTGAACATAGAATACATTAGGGATATTTACTACCCTTTGGGATATTTGTTTAGCACTTTTGAGCCTTAACGCATCAGTTGTGGCAAAACGAGACACAATAGCTTTTTCATTGTTATCGCGGCCGGATGTGGCCACTTGGGGCTTGATGAATTAATGGCTAGTCAGATTCTTGCTTGAAAGAATTACAGTACATCTTGGTCTTAGTGTGACACTAGGTAAAATCCAGGTATTATAAGTTATGAGAAAAAGGTTACATTACAATCATTAAAAATGTCCTTTAACTTTAAATGAACAGCAGTAACAATAAAACTGTCATTGTGGTGGTATTTCAATTTAAAATACAATAACATATTTCTCTTTGTCAATGAAGATGGTCCCAATATGCATTCTTCTTTATGCGAAGAAGCTGGCTGCTGTTGTTGACAGTGATTGATGGATGAGTGCTATCTTGATACCATATAATGTTGATCAGCTGATTTGGGAGATTTTATCTCTTCGACTTTGAGTATACAGATTTGGTCTGCCTTTTTTGCATACTATAAGTTTTTAAAATTGATGTTGTGCAAATGGTCGTATTTTTTTGTGTTATAAGAAAAGCGTCTTGGAATATGTCTTCACTAGTAGTGGGACATTAGAGGCTGGCTATTGAAGATGTATAGCCAAAGAACCCCCTTCTAAAATTCATAAATTCCAGAAGTTCAAAGTTATACAGGGTGCAATTAAACCTTCCTGCCAAATTTTGATATATTGATTCTTGTTAAAAATAAAAATACACGTATTTTTTCTTTTATTGTCACTCAGTACTGAAGTGTTGAGAAATAGCTTCCGAAAGCTATCCTAAAAAACACTACAATTAATGGACACAATGCGTCGGCCGCGCGTGATGTGCCCCCGCGCGCGCGCCTCATCCCGCGTCACCCCCTCTCATTCCCCCGCGCCGCGAGTGACCATTCTGCAACGATTTTAAATGGGATAAAATATGTCATTGAAAAAAAAATAACACCCATTTTTTTTTGCTAAAATGGACTCTCCTAATGATACCTCCTAAGCTCTGGAAAACATTTGGCAGGAAGGTTTAATTGCACCCTGTACATATATTATCTCATAGTTTGGACATTCATCAGCAAAATACATATTATTATATCTTCAAAATATATTATGAATTTTCTGATAATGTTAAGTAGTTGATCATCATAATATTAAGTTCACTATGAATTGTAGTGGTTAGCAATAATTAAAGCCACTTTACAATATGATGAAATATACTTTTGAGCAAACATGCAAATTCTTTTATTCCACACCAATGATTTCTCAACATACAGGCCTTCTCTTTCATTATTAATATAAAAAACAAGAGAGAAAGCATGATATTAAGAGCGGGCTGTGCAATTTTGCTGTGTTTTCTAATAAGTATTACGAACCCGGAAGACGATTGACTCAAATGAAATTGAGATTTATTTAATCATTGTCTATTATTTACATTGTATATTATTACGTTAGCTAAATATCAGATATATTTATCTGATATTTAGCTAACGGAAAACACGATTCACTTATTTTGACTCGATAGTTTTATTTTTCGAAATTATGAATCTTTTTAGGCATTTCAACAAATATCTGTTACACTTATTGAGTTACCATCATTAAATAACTTGCACTACTACAATCACACACTTAATAAAATGATAGCTAAAGGAAATATTAGTTTACTAAAGCACATTGCCAGGGAGTACGATTCATGAAATTATTGTATCACGATTGGAGGATAGCTTTGTGTGTAGGCGGGGCTATGATAGGACGGGGCTAGATGAATTCTACTGTGAAAACGCTATCTATCTTAATCTACAATACATATATTTACATAGTCTGGTACTATTAGGTCTTATTTATGTAATAACTTTTTTTTCACAGGTTAATAGAATAAGTCATTCAAAATGTCGAAGGGCGGTTTAAAGACGATCGCCGACGAGGAGAATGAGGAGAGATTCGGTTATGTCTTCGCCGTGTCCGGTCCTGGTGAGTGAGAACCCCATTATTTTCAAAGTTGATATAAGGTCATCACACATTAAACTAAACCCTACTCCAACCTAACTCACAGCATGGCATGGATATGCAAGACTTGTGAACTTGTGAATGACTAGTTGACTATTCGTCAACTATGTAGTTGTTTGCAAGTTAGTAAATTAAGTCCTGAGTCAGACTATATAAAGCTGAGAACTCAATGCCATACTGTGAGTTTGGTTGGTGTTGAATCAATATAATGTGCGAATACTTAGTCTCTTTACAATAACTTGAAATGAATACTCATTTTGTTTTATATTCTAGTCGTTACGGCGGAGAAGATGTCTGGGTCGGCTATGTACGAGCTGGTGCGTGTGGGCTACAATGAGCTGGTCGGAGAGATCATTCGTCTCGAGGGTGACATGGCCACCATCCAGGTAAACATAGAATTGATTAAAATTTTTTAATAGATGAGATAATAACTAAAACAATGTATTGCTTGAGATCATAATGAATATTACGATTATTAATCTTTTTATTAACATATCTGGAATAGTACATTTTGCCGTAATAAGAAATTATCCACCGACCAAGTAACCACCACTATGGTTGGTAGTTACTTGGTCGGTGTAACAAAGTGGTATATTTTATACCACTTTGGTCGGTCGGAAGATCTTGCTTTGCGGCCTCCGCGCATATCCCAGTCTGTTAGTCAAGCCACTTTTCTGACTCAGCTTTTATTACCACCATATTCTAGGTATACGAGGAGACATCAGGTGTGACAGTGGGTGACCCCGTGCTGCGTACCGGCAAGCCCCTGTCCGTGGAGCTGGGACCCGGTATCATGGGCTCCATCTTTGACGGCATCCAGCGTCCCCTAAAGGACATCAATGAGCTGACACAGTCCATCTACATCCCCAAGGGTGTGAACGTGCCCTGCCTCGCTCGTGAGATCGATTGGGAGTTCAACCCAGAGTACGTCAAAGTCGGATCACACATCACAGGTACTCGATGCTTTCTGAATTTCAGATATATAATGTTAAGGTTATACTTTGATTATGATAGTATAATATTGATATAATCGGTTTTAATTTATACTAGAACTACTGGGTAATGCTAGGTAGGTTGGTGCAAAACTTTGAAAACATAAAAAGCACGCTTTTCTTTATCTTTTAACAAGAATATTTAATAAAGTTATTATTTTTGAGATAAAACAGATTAGAACAGGATAAAAAGTCTGCTAACACATTTAAAACTAAACGGTAACTAAATCCTAGACAAATAACGCATAGAAGTTCGGCCAGTAACCTATCATTACTTGCTTTTTTCACTCGCGTTCGAATGTGCAACTATCACGTTTCCACAGATGTGCGAAAAGGAGTTGATATCCATTTCCGGGATGTATAGAGTTTAGGTCCTAGGATCTGGGCTGAACATTTGTAATATTTGTCATAGTGCTAGAATTGTAGGCAGTTATGGCATAATTCCAACATTGAATGACTCATATCTGCAACAGGCAGTCTGCTGCATAATTGTTTAATGAAAGAAAATAAAATCTTTATACCGATTCTTTTATTATACAGGGTGCAATTAAACCTTCCTGCCAAATTTTGATATATTGATCCTTGTAAAAATAAAATACACGTATTTTTTCTTTTATAGTCACTCAGTACTAAAATGTTGAGAAATAGCTTCCGAAAGTTATCCTAAAAAACACTACAATGAATGGACACGATGCTTCGGCCGCGCGTAACGTTCTCCCGCGTGCGCGCCTCATCCCGCGTCACCCCCGCTCATTCCCCCGCGCCGCGAGTGATCGTTCTGCAACGATTTTAAATGGGATAAAATATGTCATTGAAAAAAAATAACACCCATTTTTTCTAGTTAAATGGAGATACTTAAGCCCTGGAAAAAATTTGACAGGAAGGTTTAATTGCACCCTGTATGGAGAGATTGAAAGAAAAAAAAATACGTTTGGACTGCCGCGGAAAAGCTATTGCATAGCATTATTTATCAACTTATGCAATTATAATTCGCATACGTTTAGTTGCACAACACCGTGCCGAAGTCTGACAGCGCCGCACCGAGTAGTGTGTTATGTTTTTTTTTACGAAATTTATTGACTCCGCCTCGCTCAAAACCCGCGATAAAAGCTATGCAATAGCTTAAAATCATAGCATTTATGAAGATTTGCCACACGTAATTCCCCTTTTTAAATGGTAGGTCTCAAGGCTTTTTCACGATGTTTTATATTATGTCTTATTTCGTTTTGTGACCAGGTGGTGACCGTTACGGTATCGTCCACGAGAACACCCTGGTCAAACACCGCATGCTGATGCCCCCCAAGGCCAAGGGTACAGTCACCTACATCGCCCCGGCTGGCAACTACAAAGTCACTGTAAGTAAACTTTGTTCAATTTTCTTACATAACTCATAATAAAAACAATGTAAAAAGAACTTTTTGTTAATGTAATTTTCCTATATTTCTGCGAGAGACTCAAATTGAGCATGTAGCTCAATTTAACCCCTTGGGCAGAGCATTACGTACCTAAAGGTCGTACGTTGGGTTGCAAAATTACGTAATTTTACCGAAAACGCTGGTAAAATACGCGTATTTTACGGTAATTTATATAAATTACGGTAAAATTACCGACTACGTATGTATGTAGAATGGTGATATTATGACGGCGGGCGGGGCGAGCGTGTTGCAAGTTGCAACTTGCAACTTGCAACTTGCGTATTGCGTGCGCTTTGCACGGTGCGACGTTGCCGATTAGTGCTGTTTGCCAGAACATTTTGCGCTGTCGCGACTTTTTGGCAGTTGACGACACTCGACAGCGCATACAGCAAGCCAGCTGGCTGGCAGTTATGTTGTTTTGACTGACTGCACTAGACGTGCATTAAGTAACCTGTTTATATCCCCATTATTAATGAAAATTATGCCACGAAATCAAATCGTTTTTTACCCAATCTTACCGTAATTTACCGTAAAATATAATATTTTACGTAAAATATCGTAATTTACCGAATTTTACGAAAGTAATTTTACCGCTTTACATCCCTAGTCGTACGTTGCGCGAATAGTTGCGTGACAAGTCGTCGCATTTTTTAATCTACCCTTGGAATCATTTATTTATTATAATCTATCCGTTAATCAAATTGCAATATCAAAATAAAATCCTTTGTTATTGTTCTAAATTCAAATCATGTTCAAATTTTTCATTGTCTTCTGCTCCTTCTTTTTCTATTTGATAATATGACGTTTTGCCAGTTGCCACCCGACACTAATTAACTTAAACGCTCAGGACACGGTTCTGGAGACGGAGTTCGACGGGGAGCGCACCAAGTACAGCATGTTGCAAGTGTGGCCGGTGCGTCAGCCGCGACCTGTGACAGAGAAGCTGCCCGCCAACCACCCGCTGTTGACCGGACAGCGTGTGCTCGACTCGCTCTTCCCGTGAGTAAAACACTTTAGAGATTTCTATAAACTTACCATGGGACAACTTTGGCATGACTAGCCTAGTCTCCTGTACTAATACAGATGGTAAGCGCGTGTTCAGACCAAACTGACTATACGCCGCTGAATGTGAGCAGGCTCACTGTGAGCCCCAGTGTTAACGTGAAAATCATACAGTATCGAATGTCCGCGCCTACGCCTAGCGTAATGGCGTATTGTCGGTTCGGTGTGAACGAAAAAGTGAATATGCATGGAAATACAATAACCTGCGTAACGTACGCTCACATTCGGCGGCTCACAGTCGGTTTGGTGTGAACACTGCCTAACACGAAACAGTGGCGTGAAAAAGTGCTTTGTAATTTCAGGAGTTAACTCTTTCATTACAAACTTGAGGGAATCTTGCATGTTCAATCTGTATGGTTTAACTGTAAATGTTGTTACACAGAATACCTCATGCTAAGAGAAAAACAGTGGTTTGCCCTTTATTATGTTAAGTTGGACAGAAACAAAAAAAAACAATTTCCTTATCTTCTAAAGTTGTTTATAAGTCGTCATAAGTATACGTCTAACCAACCAACAGATTTTCCACGGGCCACCATAAGTAACTGAAAATCTAACAGCACAATCCCCTTTGATTTTCGCCAAGCTTTTTTAAGTCGTACAGGCCTGCAACTAACTTCACTTTACTCCTGCAGCTGCGTCCAGGGCGGTACCACGGCCATCCCCGGAGCCTTCGGTTGCGGCAAGACTGTCATCTCGCAGGCCCTGTCCAAGTACTCCAACTCTGACGTCATCGTCTACGTCGGTTGCGGAGAGCGAGGTACGTCAAATAATCATCTTTAAAAACGTTTTCAGAGTCGTGCTGATGCGAATGTGACATGGATTTCGTGATTGTATATTTTTATCTTGTTTGTAAAAAAGTATAAAAAATATAAGCCCGTGCGCGCACGGGCAACTTAGTTGCTCGGCGATTTATTTGTCTCTCGATCAAGTCTTTAGGTATGCTCTAAATTTCATATGACATAGTATGAAATTTCCCGAGAATCAGCCGATCGCTCCATAATGGATGCACCCAATATTCTATTTTTCGACGCTTTCTTCGGTTTTTATTTATTTTTCGAAAGAGACAAATAAATCGCCGAGCAACTAAGTTGCCCGTGCGCGCATACCCTAACAAGTATTTGTAGATTGTAATCCTTTAAATTCAGTAATTAATTGAAACAAAATATGATTTTTTCAGGTTGCTGTAAAGGATGAATATTCTATGCATATGACTTATTTTTCATGCAAAAATTATTGTGTCTAAAACTCTTCTCATGCCCCCAGGTAACGAGATGTCTGAAGTACTCCGGGACTTCCCCGAGCTGTCTGTGGAGATCGATGGCGTCACGGAGTCCATCATGAAGCGTACCGCGCTCGTCGCCAACACCTCCAACATGCCTGTAGCCGCCCGAGAGGCCTCCATCTACACCGGTCAGTATACGGGTCTCGCTCGCACGCACACAACACAGTATACACCTCTCGCTCACACACATACACATGAAGCGTACCGCGCTCGTCGCCAACACCTCCAACACGCCTGTAGCCGCCCGAGAGGCCTCCATCTACACCGGTCAGTATACGCGTCTCGCTCGCACGCACACAACACAGTATACCCAGAGGGGTATACTGTGTTGAGCGAGAGCGCTCACACACATACACATGAAGCGAACCGCGCTCGTCGCCAATACCTCCAACATGCTTGTAGCCGCCCGAGAGGCCTCCATTTATACCGGTTAGAATACGCGTCTCGCACGCACACCTACGCACGTACATGCACGTACGCGCACGCACGCAAATACTCGTTCGTGCGCACGCATGAACTCAAAGAACTTACTGCCGCACTCAGACATGAACATTAATTACTTAAACATAATTAAACCAGACGTTCCGCGCGGCTTCGCCCGCGTAAATTAGATATTTCACAGACAAATTAGTCCACAAAAATAGCCTATAGCCTTCACGTGGTCTACTTCTTGCTCCAGTAATTCGTGAGATAACCCCTTACGAATAATTTCCCCCGTTTTTCCACATTTTCCTCTATTTCTTCGCTCCTATAAGTCTTAGCGTGATATAATATAGCCTATAGGCTATAGCCTTCCTCGATAAATGGGCTATCTAACACTGAAAGAATTTTTCAAATCGGACCAGTAGTTCCTGAGATTAGCGCGTTCAAATAAGCCCTTTCAAATAATTTCCCCCCGTTTTTTCCACACTTTCCTTGGCTTGGGTATCATTAGGAGAGTCCATTTTAAAACCAAAAAAAATTGGGTGTTATTTTTTTTTCAATTACATGTTTTATCCCATTTAAAATCGTTGCAGAACGGTCACTTGCGGCGTGGGGGAATGAGAGGGGGTTAAGCGGGGGGAGGCGCGGGCGCGGGGGCACGTCACGCGCGGCCGACGCATCTGTCCATTAATTATTGTAGTGTTTTTTAAGGATAACTTTCGGAAGCTATTTCTCAACATTTTAGTACTGAGTGATTATAAAAGAAAAAATACGTGTATTTTCATTTTTAGCAAGGATCAATATATCAAAATTTGGCAGGAAGGTTTAACTGCACCCTGTATAGCCTATATAGCCTTCCTCGATATATGGGCTATCTAACACTGAAAGTTTTTTTTTAATCGGACCAGTAGCTCCTGAGATTAGCGCGTTCAAACAAACAAACAAACTCTTCTGCATGACATATTAGTATAGATAGATGCAGTTTCTAAGAAGTCAAATGCTGTTATGCATGCAGTAATGAAACAAAACATACCAATTGATACTTGCTAGCTTACACAGATATAAGAGAGTTTACAGGTTTAAAACTCTATGATTTTTGCGCCTACGACTTTATACTTAACATTACTACTCCACAAAAACATTAACATCCAAATACTGACAACTATACCGCAATATTTTAATAAGTAATAACTACTCCGGACGCGAACTCTTACTCTATTTTTTATCCAGGTTGTTGAACATACAGTTTATGCCAAATACAAAGTAATGTTATATTGTATTTTTTATTCACTGTATCGTTCTAATATATTGAGGTGAGTACACAAATATATTTACAGTCAACTTTATATTTTGTTCCCAGGTATCACCCTATCCGAGTACTTCCGTGACATGGGTTACAACGTGTCCATGATGGCTGACTCCACCTCCCGTTGGGCCGAGGCTCTCCGTGAGATCTCGGGTCGTCTGGCTGAGATGCCTGCCGACTCGGGCTACCCCGCCTACCTGGGCGCCCGTCTCGCCTCCTTCTACGAGCGAGCCGGACGTGTCAAGTGTCTCGGTAACCCAGAGAGAGAAGGTGAGTTATGGGGAGCAGTAGAGAAGTAAATGATAGATCACAATAGACGAATCAGTAGACAAATGTTCTCGATCGGCCGGCGCGCGCGCGCGCTTCTACTCTGTGTTGCTGCCTATAGCGGTGCCCGCGCCGATTTGTCAGTTTGTTTGAAGTCGGCTTACTGGTTTTATTATGTCTATTGTGCTACTATAATATACTATAACTATATTGCGTGTTGTTAAGAGTCAATTTATTTTAGTGAAAAACGTAAATGTACCATAGATTTTTGTGACGTCATGAAATGAACAATTACTGTTGAGACCCAAAATTATCTCAATTCATTTAAAAAAAATTAATTGTTATAAGTTAAAACTTATAAATTTAGTAAATAATGAAGTATGTAATCTAAAAAAAAGCATGTTTTAGTATGTAACATTAGAATTTTGGAACAACTTTATCTAACATGAAATATAGGCATTTACATGTATACATATATATTTCAACTATATATCTTTTACCCCCAGGTTCCGTGTCCATCGTGGGTGCGGTATCACCCCCCGGTGGTGACTTCTCGGATCCCGTGACCGCCGCCACCCTGGGTATTGTCCAGGTGTTCTGGGGTCTCGACAAGAAGCTCGCCCAGAGGAAACACTTCCCCTCCATCAACTGGCTCATCTCTTACAGGTTAGTACACTGAAGTTTGTAAAAGTAGATTTGTGAGATGTCCTCAGGCGTGATCACAGAATGTTACATAAATACTGACAGATTTTAGGGATAGAATGACAGATGTGTCTACGAGGGCTGCTATTTATGTATCCGGAATTAAAAAAAGAATCAAACATATATCATTAAATATGGTTTTATTGCTTTTCAAAATATTCGCCGCGATGATCGACACACTTTTGCATACGCTGGAACCAATTTTCATAGCACTTTTTCCATTCTGATTGAGGTATCTCCAAAACGTGCATTTTGAACGCATCAACAGCCTCTTCGCGGCTCGAAAAACGTTGACCACGTAATTTGTTCTTCGCGTATGGAAATAAAAAGAAATCGTTAGGTGCCAAATCAGGGCTGTACGGCGGATGACCAGTCAATTCGATCTTTTGACCCTCCAAAAACTGAGTTGTTTCAGCTGAGGTGTGACAGCTAGCATTGTCGTGATGTAATATGATTCTGCGTTGTCGGTTGTCCTTTCTTATTTCGTCAAAGACTTCTGGTAAACAAATGGTCGTATACCATTCAGAATTAACCGTTTTACGATTCTCTAATGGCACTGTAGCCACATGTCCATTAATTCCAAAAAAACAGGCGACCATTTGCTTCAAAGTACTTTTTGCACGAGTAACTTTTGTTGGTTTCGGCTCATCTTGGAACACCCACACCGTTGACTGTTGTTTAGTTTCGGGGTCATATGCATAGATCCAAGATTCATCACCTGTGTAGATATTATAAACGGCTTTTGACGTACCACGGTTGTATTTTTTTATCATTTTTTTGCACCAATCGACACGAGCCCGTTTTTGATCGATTGTCAAGTTGCGCGGAATCCAACGCGAACATATTTTTTTTACAGCCAAATGTTCGTGTAATATCTTATGTATGCTCGTCATACTTATGCCTAAGGACGCCTCTATCTCGCGATATGTAACATGACGATCACGCATTATTAGTTCCCGCACAGCATCTATATTTTGTGGGACAACAGCTGTTTTTGGGCGACCTTCTTTATTTTCATCCGTGAGCATAGACCGCCCACGATTAAACTCACTGTACCAGTGATAAACAGTGGTTTTTGATGGTGCTTCATCTCCAAAAGTTGCGGTGAGTTGAATAAAGCACTGTTGTTGATTTAGCCCACGCCGAAAATCGTAGTAAATCATTGCACGAAAATGTTCACGCGTTAAATCCATGGCAAATGAAGACACGCAATTTTCAAAATGACGCCATAATGGAAAAATAATTGACAGTCACATGAAATAAAATGTATTCTTCAACCAAAGAGTTCTATTTTCAAATGTTGTAATTACTTTTTAAATATTGTTCTTGTAAGTGGCCAGTTCCGGATACATAAATAGCAGCCCTCGTATTCTTCTGTATGAGGAAACTTTTGATGGTGGCTATTCTAAGTATGCCGGAGACTAGCTACCGGGCGAAAGTCGGGCGAAGTATTTGGTTGAAGTTTTTGTCCTCCAATCATTAGAGTCTATTGGGACATTCATTACACTTATTGGCTTACTTTGGTACCTTTCAATATTTAATTACTTACTTTTGAATCGCCATAGTATAATAACAAAGTATATTTCCTTTTGCAGCAAGTACATGCGTGCATTGGATGACTTCTACGAGAAGAACTACCCCGAGTTCGTGCCACTCAGGACAAAGGTATGTTCGTGACAACATCATCTACATAAGTTTTAAACTAGAATTATTGTATTTAGTTTAAACTTATCGAGGTTACTGACAACATTTAATTCAGACATTTGATAAATGTGAAAGTGAATTTTGGTGTGGATCATAGTTTATTGGAAATGGCGTATAAATGGCGTGCCCAATTGAGCATAAATACTTTATAATAAGGTGAAAACTATTATTTCTTCAGGTCAAGGAAATCCTACAAGAAGAAGAGGATCTGTCAGAAATCGTACAGCTGGTCGGTAAGGCGTCGCTCGCGGAGACCGACAAGATCACACTCGAAGTCGCTAAGCTCCTGAAGGACGATTTCCTACAACAAAACAGCTACTCCGCGTACGATCGCTTCTGCCCCTTCTACAAGACCGTCGGCATGCTACGTAACATCATCGCCTTCTATGACATGTCACGACACGCTGTCGAGAGCACCGCCCAGAGCGACAATAAAGTGACATGGAACGTCATTCGCGACGCCATGGCTAACGTACTCTACCAGCTATCATCGATGAAGTTCAAGGTAATTATGATTCGCAAGTTTGTACGCAGACGTGTACGCAACGCGTACGCATTGCGTACGGGTCACTTATCAAATCTTTTACATAGAAAGTAACTATACAGAAGAATTATAAGATATAGAATATAAAATGTAGAAAGAACTATAAGAAGAACTCTTGTCTTTGTATGCAATATTGTCATACAGAACGGCAGTGGACTTGAAATTATACGCTGCGTAAAAATCTTAATTAGTGAGGAGGTACATGACACGCTATGCTTACATGATAATAGTAAATACTTACAAATGATTTACAAATCTGATTACATATTTATTTATATACAAGCATCATGAACTTTCTTTTTCAATGTATCAAACACAAGTTGCTCAAAATGACATACCTAATTATACAAGAAAAATCTCAAAATATTGATTTATTTCTATAATAACAAAAATACAATATCTCATTCTAAAATGAGATTTTTTGTATTGTTTAACCTAGTGTTAATTTCACACTTCATTATGTATCCCCAGGACCCAGTAAAGGACGGCGAGGCGAAGATCAAGGCGGACTTCGACCAGCTGCTGGAGGACATGTCGGCGGCGTTCCGCAACATCGAGGACTAAGTCCCCTGTCCCCCGCGTGTCGGCGCGTCGGGGGCCGACACGCTGTCCGCTCGCGTGCGAGGTGTGCCGAGATACGGATAACTTGATCCGCATATTATATTGACAATCTGTATCCGGATTTTATTATCCGCTCGGATATTTCAAGTATTTGTATCCGGATATTATAATTAGTATCGATTCGGATATTTGACAGCGAACATCTTTCTCTCGATAAGTTGTCAAATATCCGAGTGAATATAGCGTCTCCGGCACATCACTAGATAATAAATATCGATTTTAGTCGATTCGTTATATGGATTTAATGATGATATTATATTCCGCTGTTAGTAGTTATCGCGGGCGGAGTTGTAAATAGCCGTCGCCCGACGTCAGCTAAGTTAGTCGTTATTTATATACAGATATATTTATATACACCGATATAAATTCTCCATAATACCCTGTGCATTCCAAGATGAGAATAGCATTTCTCTCGCTTCAGGCGCGCCCCGGCCCGGTCCGGCGTCGCCCAGTATTATGTTGTTCGTACAAATGTCGCAATCGGTTAAACTCGACGTTACGTGTTGATAGTGTTATTATTAAATAAATTTTAAACTGATTGGTATTGTGTTTTATTTATTATTTTTTATATTTATTATAAGGTTTAAAATATGTAATTTTATTGTAATAGAGTAGAAAACCTCTGAACCTCTAATGGGGTAAATACTAAATACCAGCAATGTTGGCATCGCCACCTACGAATAATAAATAACCGCCACAGTAGAAATGCGAGAGAATATAAACACCTACACAAGATTTTAGCTGGATAATAATAAATAGTTTTTTTGTAAATTTGTAACTTTTAGGCCGTGTTCACACCAAACTGTCTATACGCCGCTGAATGTGAGCGAGCGTTACGCAGTTTATTGTATTTCCATACAAATTCACTTCGTTCACACCTAGAGTAGAGATAAACTATGATAACATGGCGCGCCCCTCCAAAATTCAAAACGTTTGAAATGCGTTGTCTTGCACGGTCGGCTAGTCTATTATAGTTATGATTAGTTGACAATGACATAAGGAACAGTGAAATATTACGAGTACTGGTTGATTGGTACAACTACATACAAACTCTTTCATAAGGATGTGACTACAGTCTTCACACATTGAAACAGTAATATGGAGGAGCGCGCCATGTTATCGTAGTTTATCTCTAACTGACTATACGCCATTACGCTAGGCGTAGGCGCGGACATTCGATACCGTATATTTTCACGTTCACACTGGGGCTCACAGTGAGCCTGCTCACATTCAGCGGCGTATAGTCAGTTTGGTCTGAACACGGCCTTATTTTGAATAAGAAAGAAACCAGACGTGGCCCACCGCCGAAGCATTTGTGTATAACACGCGTGCAAAGCGTGCTCCATATAATTTCCACATTGATTTCCTCCGTGTGACGTCATAACGGTGAAGACGTTATCGCATACCAGCTGAGTCTATAGATAATATTTGCTTTACTTGTGCATAACGACCTGTATTCACTTTGATTAGTGCGAGTGCATGTGATTTAAGTGATTAGGAGAAAATAAATTAGTATATTTTGCTCTAATTCATTACATTATGGTTAAAAATAAAAATAAAAACTTCTGAAAATCAAAACTCTGTCAATAGGACATCTGTCAAGAGTGAAAGAATATTTTGTTATTTTCACTGGAAGAAATTACCAATTACTACCAGAATACTGCTAAATATTGTTTTCAGTTGTGTGCACTAAAGAAGAATAATGTCGAAGAAAGAAAAAGAATCCATAAGCGACACTACTCCGCTCGTGACGGTCGAAGATCTCATCAATAGGGCTCTCGGACCTGATAATGTAAGTTATTCGTTTGATTTGAAAACGCACTTGTAACTCCTCATCACTGGAGTGATAAATGTAAGGGCCCCTTTACACGGGTGACTATAGCCGCACGATTTACGCCGCACGGCGAAAACCGACTGTCTAAAACTAAATGGCAATTCGGCATGCGGCGATTTGCCATTTAGACAGTCGATTCTCGCCGTGCGGCGTAAATCGTGCGGCTATAGTCACCCGTGTAAACCCCGCATAAAGCATCAGTCTCGAAATCAGCGGGCAGTGGGGCGGGAGCAGTATATTTATCACACCAGTAAGGGCCAGGCTACAACACTGCGTTGCGGCGTCGCATCGCAAAGACAACGTCACACAGAAATGCGATGCGTTGTCACAACGCAAAAATGTCACCGGAAATCTCGCTGTCGCGTCGCAAATTTCCACGATGCGTTCTGCGACGTCGTAGATTTTTACGATGCGACGCCGCAACGCACTGTTGTAGCCTGGCCCTAACAGCTGAATGAAACAGTTGAAAATTCTTTAAAAATTCTTCACCAAGGCAAAGTCGGCGTTAGGCGTGGGCGAGGAGCCCTCGCGGTCCGAGGGGCCTCGTGAGAGTTTTCTTAAGGATTTACTAGTTTTGATCATTTTGATACTCAAATTTTAATAAATAAAAGTTTAAGTTTAAAAAAAAACTCTTTCCCCTTAACAAAATCCGTCTCCTTGCGTAGTCAATCAGGGAGCCTCGAAAAATATATCTTGCCCACATCAAATTAACGTCTTGCCCCGCTACTACACCAAGGTCCAAGCGCTAAGGACACACATGTAGTTAAGAACTTTAAGTACATGTGCGTCCAAAACAATGTCCAAAAGTGCAATAATTTAGGTAGGCAGCTGCCTACCTAAATTACACTTTTGTGTAAAAGCTGACGTGATCTAAAGCGGTTTTAGCTCTTTAGATTCTATCAAGTTAAGTTCCTTAAAAAATTATTAATACAATACTGACAGACCAACCAAGTGGACTTCAAGTTGCTACAAGCGATACTTCAGATATTCGCGAGACAACAGCGCCTCTTGCAGCAGCGAGTCCAACTCAGATTGTCCGATAGAAATAAATCAAAAAAGAAGAAACCAAAAAGGTCCCTCGCTCGAGGAGTTGCAAGTTTGGAATTGGACGATGATATTGATGATGATACAGAAATGTCTCTGGATTTGGAGAGAACGCCAGACCAAGACGATACTCCTGAGAAAGACGGAGAAAAAAGTAAAGGAAAGAAAAAGTCGAAGAAAACTAAAGGAAGTAAGAAATCGGAGAAGGTGAGAGTAAAGCTGGGAACAAATTATCGGACGAACGTCCGCGGATGTTCTCATCGGATGCGGCTTGTTTCTATCTACACTAAACTGTGCACATTGTCTGACATAAGTCGCGGACGCGACCTTGAGCGTTCGGACGTCCGAACAGAATCTGGCTGGCCGGATGTTTTTGCATCAGCGGACGTCTGCCATTGACATATAGGTTAGGTCTTTGACGTCCGCGGATGAACCGTGCACATTGTTAAGCCGCATCCATCAGCCGCGACTTATGGATGCGTCCGATAATTTGTTTCTAGCTTAAGAATAACTTGTGCATTTACAAATATCTACAAACTTTTTTTGGGGTAGTTTCTTTGAGAGTACCTAATCTTTCAAAATAGGTTCTATATAACATGTCAAGTATTTTTCAGGAGTCAGGCAAGGGCTCAAAAGTTTCGTCTGGACTGGAAATATCTGAAACTGTTCGCGACAAAGAAAAAGTTCTTATTGGTAAATACAGGCTTATGTAGGGAGCGTGATGCATCCCAATTTTATTGACTACGTATCTTCTCATTATATAAAATGCTGTTTTATTTGTAATTTTTTCTTACTTATTGTTTACTTACAGTGGAAAGGGGGCCACCGACACCGAGTACTCCAAGAACGCCAAGTAACGTTTACCTTGTCAATTATTACAATGATTCCTTGTCATTTGCAAGGAAAATCAAAAATATAAACAAAATAAACTAATGTAAAAACAATGAGGTATTTGATATTCTATTTGCCACCAGGTGTCGCTATATAGCCTTAGCCCTTAGGGTCTACCGTCTATCATATCAAACTGCTGTCACATGTCACGATAAAGCTGTCATGTGTCACGATAATATGTCTATTTGACACGATAGACCCTAAAGATACAATTCCGTGCATCGCGATCGATCGCGGTCGTGCACGACCTACGACTGTCGTCGGACGCTCGCGACCATAGTCAACGTATGAAAATGTATGGCACCGCTTCCGAGGCCCGCGACTGACGCGCGCGGCCTACGACTGTCGTAAGCCGCGCGCTATCGTACCATATAACTTTGACACGGTCGCGCTGGGCCTACGACTGTCGTCGGTCGTGCGCGACTATCATAACTTCAAGACACGATCGCGCGCGGCTTACGACAGTCGTAGGCCGCGCGCGTCAGTCGCGGGCCTCGGAAGCGGTGCCATACATTTTCATACGTTGACTATGGTCGCGAGCGTCCGACGACAGTCGTAGGTCGTGCACGACCGCGATCGATCGCGATGCACGGAATTGTACCTTAAGGCTACATAGCGGCACCTGTAGCGCTAGCACGGCGACAAACTGGAAATAAACCTAAGGTGCCGTTCCGATCTTTTTTCGTTCCGAAAAATTCAATTAAAATGCCATGTTATGACAGACTATAGTTACAAACTGTGGAGATGAACTTAAGGTGCCGTTCCGGTCTTTTTTAGTTCCGAAAAATTCAATTAAAATGCCGCTTTATGACAGAGTATAGTCCTAAAAATTGAAATAATATCCTACATTATGACATATACTATAGTGTGTCATAAAGTGGCATTTTAATTAAATTTTTGTCGGTCGCGATTAGCCGCGGTAAATATCGGAACGGCGCCTTAGGTTTATTTCCACAGTTTGTCCATACTTTCGCATTTCCGCTGGTCGCCGTGCTAGCGCTACTGGTGGCATATAGAATATCAAAAACCCTTATTCGTCATATTTAAATACCACCCAAGACTTTGCTCTCTACTCATTATACTTAGGTATTGATTATTTTTCGATACACCTTTACATTTACATCAACTTTCTATATGTTAATTGCGACAAGACAGAATGTCATGTTCTTCAGGAGACGACGGCGGGTCCGGTCGGGGCCCGATCGACGTGGTGACACGACGTCAGTTCGCCACCGTGGAGGCGTCGCTCGAGCAGCTGCGGGCCGCCGCCTCCGTCCACAGACTCACAGGCGGGGATGTGACTGAAGAGGTTAAGCGGGTATGGAATCCATGTAGCATACTAGATGATTCATAAGTTGCTCTAAGCTGATCGCACATTTGTCAGCACCGTGCGCGCCGCATAGTTATGAAAATACGCGTACGGTGCGGACGAATGTGCGAGGTTTCACATCATTTCATACAACGAATTTTAAATATGCTGATAAATATGACTTGACATGAAATACTAACCTTAGAGTTTGTTTTACACACTCACAACCCGCGCGATTTAACTGTGCACCTCGCGCTATGACGTCTTTCGGGTGGTACCGTTTCCAAAAATTCCAGCGGGGTGCAAAGTAATTCACAAGAGTTGTATGTTGTTGGTATAAATATGCATCTCGTTGCTTCTTCTCATGGGGATTACAGAACCAGAACCAAGCCAGAACCGATGATTGCGCCATTTTATATATAAAAATGGATTTTCAAATGTGTTAGTCGCTATAAAACTCGAAAACGGCTGAACGGATTGGGCTGATTTTAGTCTTAAAATATTCGTGGAAGTCCAGGGAAGGTTTTAAAGTGACACGAAGTTCACCGGGACAGCTAGTCTATAAATAGTTATTTTCTCGTACACACAATTTTGTATGGATGTGTTGGTCTATTTATAATTATTAGTCCATGCTATAACTCTTGTGTGTGTGTCCCATCCGCATCCTCTTCCCAGTTGGCGGCGCGCGTGCAAGCAGCAGAGCAGGCAGCGGGACAGCTGGCGACCACTGTGTGCGAGCTGGCGGACTGCGGCGTGCTGCCGCGGGAGCTGCGCGTCGCCGTGCAGGCGCTCGGCTACCCGGTACGGATCAACTACACTGCAGCCGGCGCTCAATAATTTTGACGCTTCGCTGATGATAATGATTTCTTAACACGAATAGACGATGTTGTACGCACCTCAAAGTAACACTACGCGACGCGATTCTTCACGTTTCATAAAATTGACGTTTTACAAACGTCAGTTTTTTAAATCGGTTTTATCCTATGTAAATACCCCTTTTATTGAAATTTTATGTGCATATATTCGTGATAACAATATTAGATTGTGATGGTTTTACTAACAATTGTGTTTGTTTTATTTTAGGTGAATCAACTCCTGTAAATATGCAATTATTTTTGTAACCGTACCCTTGTTACTTCACCAGACCTTCACTACAGTATAGAGCAAAGTCTTTTCAAAACACTCTGATACTGGCAACTCACCGAGTCAGCCATTAAAAAGAAGAAGAAGAACGTCAGTCATGTCGAACGTGAAGTGTCGCGTCGCTGCCGCGGTACGATGACGCTTAGTGCGGTGTCGCCTTTATCGCGTACACGTTTCATCATTGATAGAAATTGTCCACATGCGCCAAAAGCCCCCTACAGTTTCGCCAATCAATCTTAAAGTTCTGGGTGGCGTATGTTATGACTTGGCAGCACTGACCTCTATAATACACTGGACCGGCGATCGCTATCAATAAAATGTTCCTTATTGAAAGTCGCCATATTGGCGCTGATTGCTATGTGAAAGCAGAAGTGTCGAGTGTACTTGGAACTACTATTTTACAAATGGCGGTTGCAATTTTCTATGTAATTAGTTCACAGTACGCTCATCGTGGCGCTTCAAATCGGCACAAGAAATAGCTGTCATTTTGTACAGCATAGCCAGTCCAGTGTATTATAGAGGTCAGTGCTTGGCAGTAATCAGCATCATCACCCCCTCAGCCGGAGTACCGTCGCAGCCGCCGGTCGTCCGTCTTCAACGCGCCGCCCTACGTCACACGATACGATTTAGAGTATGTAAAACCTTTGCTTCTGTAGTAACTATTCTACTTAACTTTCTATTTCAAAATAAAGCCGTCAGTCCACCGCAGCGCACGGTCTCTCCGTGCGCTGCGGCGCGGTGTGTCAAGCGCATCACAGACGGTGAAGATAATATAAAATATATATTATCTTAGAGCATAATTTAGAATATCGCTCACCATACAAATCCTATGAACCATCACACACGACGAAGTTAATTTATATTTTATATTTTGTATCTTAAGATACCGAGCGATATGGAAATATATATTTCGTATCTTAATATGTTATCTTAAGATGCGAAATATATACATCTTTATGAATATAGGGTGTTTTTGTGTCGGGCAGCGGGCTCATCGGTGATCGGACGCACTAGTGGATGCAGTGTTGCCAGTGCTGTATGTTATATCGTTTTCGGCATCTGCACTGCCCCGGGGCAGGGTGGGCTGGCAGGATACGGAAATAAGCGAAGTTTAAATTAAGAACATAAACTTAGATGTATATTGTATAGTACTAAGTCCACGTGCTTCGTGGATCATCATAGTGCAATACGTAGTTTATGTTCTTAATTTAAATTTCGCTTATTTCCGTATCCTGTCGACTCACCCTGCCCCGGGGCAGTGCAGATGTCGAAAACGATATTAGAAAGTTACATACTCTCAAGTCTCATTCGAAAAGTAACATTTTGAGGGAAAAAGTAACATTTCGGATAATTTTAAATAAAATTGACTTATAATTTATTGCTAGCTTAAAAAGCTCATGAATCGAAATGAATGTTTCTCTTGAATTTCTGAAATACTCCTGAAACTTCTTTGTTGACAGAATATATTGATAAAGGTTAAATTCGCCGCAGGTTTTTCTCTTTTTTATGTGAGGCTCTATCCAAATATTTCTCCTTTTGGAATGTGCTACTGCAATCTGCATTTCACATTCTATATTAGAATCATCGTCTGAGGAGTTGTCTAACAAATCAAGAAGTAAGGCAGTATCAGTTATCACTCATAGTCAATCACCCTGTATATAGAACTCTAACAGGAATACGTGTGGCACCAACGCAGACTCGTAAGGAAATGAACAGATTTTTAATATTATCGTATCTTAGCCGTGTGTGATAGCTTAAGATACTATAATATTTTATATTTGGGCATCTTAAGATAAAATATTATATTATCTTCACCGTGTGTGATGCGCTTCAAGCTTCGCTTTGCAAGAAAATATATTATGTGACTGTGTCCACTGCAACCCACGGACACGCTACGCACGAATTGACGTATTCAAAGTAATAAATTCGTGCGCCGCGTGGCCGTGCACAGCGTGCGCCGCGGTGGAATGGCGGCTTTAACTGCATATTGTATAGAGCTCATTTTTTTTTATTTCCACGGTCTGCTTATTACTATTATTTACCGTCTGTAAATAATATATCTGCGACCAGTTACCACTCACCAGGCTAGATCTCGTGATCTGTTTTTATTGTTCTGTGGTGATTTATTACAATCCCTATGATATTTCATTGTCTCTAAAATGCTATTCCGACTTGTATTTAATCCTCGTACTTATTCTCCCATAATGCCATTACACATAGGGATAATTAGATACCGACCAACGATTCTTTTTAAAGAAATATGACGTATTTGTGTATGTTTCAGCGCCATCATGACAGACGCGACCGCGGAGTTGACTGACGCGGTTGTCGCGGCGACGGCGCGCGCCGCCGAGTCCGCAGAGTGGGCGCTGCGGAAGGCGCAGGCTGTCGGTTAGCAACTCATTACTAAGGCCGTGTTTCCACTGAAGCGGAGCGAAGCGGAGAGGAGCTTAGCGGTGCCCGAATTGACCAATCGTGCTTTTCCAGCGGAATGACAGCGAAGCGGAACGAAGATTTCGAGCATGGTGATTGGTCAATTCGGCACCGCTAAGCTCCGCTCCGCTCAGTGGAAACGCGGCCTAATACTTGTCTTTTTTATCCGCACGCTATATTGCTATTTCGTTTCCACATACAAAGGCGGCGTAAGGCGTGGGCGGTGTGGGCCACCGCTTCGCGCCTCGAAGGCGATGTTTTATATATCTATGCACAACTTATCTGATAGATGGAATAAACTCTATATTTATTATTTTGTCAAATAAGTTGTGGATACTCTATCAGGCACTTATCAAATGGTGAAACAGGCCCTTAATTTAATTTCCAGGCGAGAAGATGGAGCGGGCGTCCAGCCTGAGCGTGCGGCTGTCGACGTTACAGGCGCTGGTGGAGGACTACTTCCAGCAGACTGCCGGCTTCGAGACTGGACTGACAACGCAGGTCAGTTGCGGCCTTACCCCTTACAAAGCCCCGGTCGGCAGGTCTATGCGAGGCCCCGGGAGGCAGGTCTTTGCTAGGCCCTTTGGGCGTCTATCCACCGCCGCAGACACCGGGGACCTCACCGCGTAAAATTGCCACTTTATGACATTTTGCTTGCGCGCCCCTGTAAGAGCGAAGGCCCGAGTGATTGCCCTGTTCGCCACCCCCTAAAGCCGCCACTGACACAGGTCTACTGTGCCTAGTGTCGTTACAGACGGCAACTGTGGTCCCTTCGTCGTCGCTATTATCACAATACAACAGCATCTTTATGCAAGCGCGCTAGCATTGCATAAAATGCATCAGATTTATCATTAACTAGATGATGCCCGCAACTCGCGCGGGAACTGCACATTTTCCTGGGACAAAAAGTATCCTATGTCCTTTCCCGGGACTCAAAGTATCTCCATGCCTTTCAGCAAAATCGGTTCAGCGGTTTGGCCGAGAAGAGGTAACAGACAGACAGACACACTTTCGCATTTATAATATTAGTATGGATGTAGGTACCATGGATTTCTGTTGCTTGTTCCACAGATTCGTCAATTCCAAGAGCAGATCGAGCAAATAGAAGCGGACCTCGGCGCCGGCCTCGACCAGCTCAAACACGTCAACACCAACACCGAGACTGCAGGTATTATAGCTAAATAGTATATTACCTTAGGGACTGTTTTATCACTTACTGATACTCTCCATGCTACATCTGTCAGATAAGTTGTGGATAGCCTATCTGGTCAGTCAGTAAGTGGTGAAACAGCCCCTTAATATAATATAAAAGCATAAGAAATAAGAAACATAAGAGCAGCATAGCCTATGTTGTTTAATAGAATCTGGATTTGATCGAAGCTATAATCATATTGAAGGAATATGGAAAAATAATAGATTCTAACACACTTTCAGAATCAGAGTATATTTATTCAGAATGAATTTTATGCACATTATTTTCTGAACGTCGCGTCTACATGATGCTTACCGGTTCGGGAACTAGCCCGGAAAGTACAAAACACAGTCATCTAACGTCTATACCAGGGGTTCCCAATCTTTTTCAGCCTGCGGCGCACTTACAAGTCAATATATTGTCACGGCGCCCTATTCTGCCTAGCTATTACAAAAAGATAAGTACATAAATATAAACACCTTTTTTTATAAATTTTTCAATTTTATTTTATAATATTTGTTGTTATGGATAATGATGGAGGATTGACTCACGGCGCCCCTCTTGCCTTTCCACGGCGCACCAGGGCGCCGCGGCGCACAGTTTGGGGACCCCTGGTCTATACTATATATAGAGTTGGTTTTTCTTTAATAAGCTGAATAAATAAGATAATTTTTCAACATAATATTTTGTTAAAGCGGTGATCGCGCTGCGGGAGCGGTACGAGGATCTGGTGTCGCAGGCCGAGGCCACCGCCGCCGACGGCCAGGCCGCCGCCGCGGATCAGGCCAAACTCGCTAGGGAGATACATGTAACTAACACTTTATTTCTATATTGGTTAGATTGGGAAAGACCCAATCTAACCAATATAGAAGCGAATCTTAATAGGCTGAACCGATGCGGAGTACTTCTAGACATAAATGTTGAGTTATTTTTGTCCTAAGAATGTTTGAGAACCCAACTCATCAAACCCAAACCTTATTTCGATTTAAGTTACGCGACAGAATTTATTTGTCACTCATGTGTCGTCCCATTTGAGTAGCATGCAGCACCCCAGCATTTGAATCTGATAATAATAATAATATTAATTTAACAGAACCTAGCCCAAGCGTTAGAGAATTTAAAAGAACAGAAGTGTGATCGAGCAGAAGTGGTGGACGGCCTGAGAGACAAGGTAAGGAGCAAACACTAGCATATATTAGTTTTGTCGACGAAAACCGTCTTCTATACTCTTATGGCCTGAATGTATGACAATATGCCTCTACAGGGTGTAACAAAACTAAGTGATAATACTTTAGGGTGTGTATGGGTCTCCTATACAGTGTGTAACAAAAATAAGTGATAATACTCTAGGGTGTGTACGTGATCCTTGTAGAGAGTTCCTTGTGAAAGTAGCAGCGCTGAAAGACGAAAATTTTTTTTTCACTTTTGTATGGGCAAGGGCCCGAGCGTCACGAGTTTCCTCATACAAAAGTGAAAAAAAAATTTGGTCTTTCAGCGCTGCTACTTTCAAAGTGAACTCTCTACAAGAAACACGTACACACCCTAAAGTATTATCACTTATTTTTGTTACACCCTGTAAAGAGTTCACTGTGAAAGTAGCAGCGCCGAAAGAGTAACCTTTTTCATCATCTTTGTATGGAAAAATTCATGATGCGTTTGCTTCTTTTGCGACTTGCCCATACAAATCACAAAAAAATAAATTGCTCTTTCAGCGCTGCTACTTTTACAGTGAACTCTATATAAGGGACACATACACACCCTAAAGTATTATCATTTAGTTTTGTTATATCTTGTATAATCCGTTGACTCTTATTTCGCCGAGTTTACAGTTATGTAACTTTCCATCTACCCTCTGTTTTCAGGCGACCTCTTCGCAACTCCAAGGTCTACTCCGTGTGGAGGTGTTCGAGAGGACGCGCGACGAGCTCGACGACCGCCTCGACGCCTTCCATGACCTGTTCCACGAACAGGATACCAGGTGGATGGTATGTAGCTTGACGAGAGTGAGGAGAAGAAGAAAGAAAGAAATAATTATGAGGGGGAGAAAAATTGAGTGCGAGAGAGATGAATAGCAGGGTTGCTTTTGAACATTTAAACTTAAAATGACGCTTAACAGTCATCAGTGTTTTTGTAATGAAACGCAGCAACAGCAGTGATGAAGATATTCGTAGATTGGCTTATCGTCTGTTCGTGTATCGTGTATTTATGTCGTTTACTTACGTTAACGTACAGTGTACAACTGTACACATTAGTCCGCTACTAATGTGTACAGTTGTACACATTAAATAGGTGTAAAACACTATTAGTGTATACTGTATAGTCTATAGACTCTATAGTATCAATAATGTATTGTGTCTGAGTATAAAGGTACAATTTCGTGCATCGCGATCGATCGCGGCCGCGCACGACCTACGACTGTCGTCGGTCGCTCGCGACCATAGTCAGCGTATGAAAATGTATGGCACCGCTTCCGAGGCCCGCGACTGACGCGCGCGGCCTACGACTGTCGTAAGCCGCGCGCGACCGTGCCATATAACTTTGACACGGTCGCGCAGGGCCTACGACAGACGCGCGCGACCGACGACAGTCGTAGGCCCCGCGCGACCGTGTCAAAGTTATATGGCACGGTCGCGCGCGGCTTACGACAGTCGTAGGCCGCGCGCGTCAGTCGCGGACCTTGGAAGCGGTGCCATACATTTTCATACGCTGACTATGGTCGCGAGCGGCCGACGACAGTCGTAGGTCGTGCGCGACCGCGATCGATCGTGATGCACGGAATTGTACCTTAATATAATATATTTTATATATAGGATTGACTTATAACATTATGATCAAATGTTAGGGTCTACACAGACGGACCGCATTTCAACTGTAATCCAACCGCAAATTGCAGTTCAAGTGCAGTTTGAATGCAGTTGACACGACTGCAATAGGGTCTACACAGACGGACTGCATTTCAACTGCAATCCAACCGCAAATTGCAGTTCAAGTGGAGTTTGAATGCAGTTGACACGACTGCAATACGACTGCAATAGAACTGCAAACCAAACGCACAGTCGGATTGCAGTTCAGTTGCAGTTGGCGTGCAGTCTTGTGAACTGTTTGGTTTGCAGTTCTATTGCAGTCGTATTGCAGTCGTGTCAACTGCATTCAAACTGCACTTGAACTGCAATTTGCGGTTGGATTGCAGTTGAAATGCGGTCCGTCTGTCTAAACCCATAGAACTGCAAACTCAGTCGGATTGCAGTTCAGTTGCAGTTGGCGTGCAGTCGTGTGAACTGTTTGGTTTGCAGTTCTATTGCAGTCGTGTCAACTGCATTCAAACTGCACTTGAACTGCAATTTGCGGTTGGATTGCAGTTGAAATGCGGTCCGTCTGTCTAGACCCATAGAACTGCAAACCAAACGAGCAGTCGGATTGCAGTTCAGTTGCAGTTGGCGTGCAGTCGTGTGAACTGTTTGGTTTGCAGTTCTATTGCAGTCGTGTCAACTGCATTCAAACTGCACTTGAACTGCAATTTGCGGTTGGATTGCAGTTGAAATGCGGTCCGTCTGTGTCAGCGTTGCCAGATTTTTTTTGTGCTAAGTCGGGACTTTGGAACTTTTTGAGTGAAAAAACGGGATTTTTCAGCCAAAAGCGGACAAAGTAAAAAAAAGTTTTTGAATTTATATCCTTTTATTTGCGTTAAAATAACGTTTACGTGACAATATATAGCTAAAGTAGCCATAGAAAATCCACCCCTCTACCTCCCACACTCTTATCTTCAATACGCCACCTTTCTTTCTCAGCACGCTGCACGTAGATATACGTTCGGGCTTTCCCGGAAAAGCGGGACTGAGCCTGTCCCGCGCGGGACATTTAATTTTGATGAAAAAATCGGGATGTCCCACCAAAATCGGGACGTCTGGCAACGCTGGTCTGTGTAGACCATGTAGACCCATGTTCAAATTTTTAAGCGACCGGATAATAAACAATATACAAGGTGTAACATCCTTTTTTTTTCTTAGATTGATTTGAAAGGGATGACACTACGATGTTACCACTTTTTAATTTCTTCACTTTCTTGACAGACTATAAGTGATAATACTTATATATGTATATATATGTATGTGTTCCTTGTAGAGAGTTCACTGTGAAAGTAGCAGCGCTGAAAGACCAAACATTTTTTTCACTTTTGTATGGGGAAACTCGTGACGCTGGGGCGCTTGCCCATACAAAAGTGAAAAAAAAATTGGTCTTTCAGCGCTGCTACTTCGACAGTGAACTCTATTCGGAACGTGCACGTCAGTAGTGACATATTTCAAACAAAGTATCAGGTATTGAGGTACTATATACTAGGAGAGTCCGAGAGAGCCTTATATCGGTGTATAAGGGTCAAAAGCGCGTAATGTTATGTCCTACTTACTAGGACATAACAAAAGAGTCGGTCTGCATATTTCATGTAATAAAATTGTTAATAAAGGTGGAAGTTTATTTCGCGGAATATTGCTAAAAATAATAACAAACTAAATTTTAAGTTAATAAAGGTTTTTAGTGAACATTTTATGCTAGATATTGTTGAGTTTTGTGGTTCCGCTAAATAATAAACCTTAAGAATGGCCAAAGAATGCCTCAAACACGTGGATTTAACATTAAATACGTAAGTTTTGAACAACGTTTTTTGGGCTTTTCAATCGGTATTTTTGTAAGCTAAAAAGTTAATTTATAAGTTTAATGATCCCTTATTCGTGCTATATAAGGCATTAGTGCTAAAAATTTCACGTCAATTAATAATTTGTCTACAAAAATTGCATAGCTTTTTACGTGTGTTTACGGATTCTCATTACTTGAACTATAGTTTATCGATATCATGAACTAAATGACTTTCTTTTCTGTACTATAATGTGCTTCGAAATGATCGACAAATAGAAATATTCAAGAAAATAAACGCACACTACTTGTATGAAAATGAGCACAAAATGGCCACGCGATGACGGGCTAAGGTTACATCTATACTATATTACTTTATCTATGGTTTCAGGGGCTTGTGTCAAAAAATAAACAATAAGAGTTTGTTTAATTTGTAAATAAAGCAAATAAAATATATTCAGAACAATAATTAATGGTATTTCGGTTATATTTAGTTAAAATTTGCATTTAACAAAAAGGTTATTATATGTGGAGATTTTAACATTAACTTATTAGACTTAGACTCCAATACAGTTAGATTTACATCTTTGTTTAAATCGTATAACCTTTTTTATTTGTTCGATGAGCCGACAAGAGTGTGTGACACAACGGCTACTTGTATAGATAATATATTTACTAATCTCACACCATGTAAAAAAGAAATAATTAATAAGCTTAGCTCTGATCATTATGGTCAGTTAGCATGTTTTGACATTAATTGTGAAAGTAAACAAAAACAAGAGCTTGTGTTTATTCCTGTGAACACAAAACGTATTGAGAAATTTAGAAGCAATCTAAATTCAAATATTCCATTATTGGGTGAATCTTATAGCTCCGATGAAGCTTATAATAAATTATTTAAAGAAATAAGAACCCAATTCAATTCTATATTCACTTCTAAGACGGTTAGAACTATTAACAAAAAAAGTGACTTTATTAAATGGGCTACCAAAGGAATTAAAATAAGCAGAAATAGGCTCTATGAATTATATGACGATAAAACTGTAAATAACAATGAAACATTTAAATTATATGTTAAAAATTATTCTAAAATCTTTAAGAAAGTATGTAATGCTGCTAAAGTTCTTTATTTAAAAATTAAAATCAAGAATTCTAAAAATAAAGTAAAAGCAACATGGAAAGTTATAGCTGGTGAGACCGGAAACGTCACCTGTCGTAACTCGGATTTTGAACTTTATTTTGAAAATAAAAAAATTACTACTGACATAGAAGTTGCGGCGGTTTTTGAAAAGTTTTTTGCTGACATTCCGGTCTCAACAACAAAAAATTTAAATTCTTCGCCTGCAGAGGCTGAAAAATTACTCAGAGAGTATGTAAAGGAATGTGATGTCAATTTTAAGTTTAGAGAAATTGATTCTAAAGACATTATTAACACGTTTAAATTATTGACCATCAAAAATACTACAGATCTTTGGGGTCTGTCTACTAAGATTGTTCAATCAATAATTGACATCGTAGCTCCGTATCTGGCCAATATTTTTAATGACTGTATAAAGAATGGTGTTTTTCCTGATTTAATGAAGCATAGCAAGGTGGTACCTTTATTCAAAGCCGGAATTAAATCTAATCCAACAAATTATAGGCCTATATCTATTCTACCGACTTTTAGTAAAATATTTGAGAAAATAATATTAAAACAATTGTTAGTACACTTTAACTCAAATAATTTATTGCATAATAATCAATACGGTTTTACTAAGGGTCGTTCCACTACGGATGCTGGTATAGGTCTTCTTTGTAGTATATTTGAAGCCTGGGAGGAGTCGCGAGATGCCTTAGGTGTATTTTGCGACCTGTCTAAGGCATTCGATTGTGTTGATCATGCTACATTGATCAGGAAATTGCACCACTATGGCATAAGGGACTCGGCACTCAACCTTTTGACATCATATTTGAGGAACAGGACTCAAAGGGTCGATGTCAATAGTAAAAGGTCCACTGGGACCAAAATAGAATTAGGTGTGCCACAGGGATCCATTTTGGGTCCGTTTCTTTTTCTCATCTATATAAATGACTTACCTTATCTAGTTAAGGATAATGATAACGAGATAGTACTTTTTGCTGATGACACTTCACTTATTTTTAAAGTGAAGCGACAACAGTCAAATTATGACGAGGTAAATTGTGCTCTCTCAAAAATAGTTAATTGGTTTAATGTTAATAACTTACTTTTAAATTCTAATAAAACAAAATGTTTAAGATTTACCTTGCCGAATGTTAAGCAAGTGCAAACCAATTTACTATTAAATGATGAGAAAATGAATCTTGTTGACACTACTGTGTTTTTAGGAGTAACACTAGATTATAAACTGCAGTGGGGTCCTCATATTGCCAAACTGGCCGACAAGCTCAGTTCCGCAGCATATGCAGTCAGAAAAATTAGAGAAATTTGTGATGAAGACACGGCGAAATTAGTTTATTATAGTTATTTTCATAGTAGAATGTCTTATGGCATTCTATTATGGGGAAGTGCTGCTGATATTAACACAATATTTGTGCTGCAGAAGCGAGCTATTCGATCTATTTATAAAATGTCATCATTTGAATCTCTCAGAGAAAAGTTTAAAGAAATAAGAATTCTGACCGTAATATCTCAATACATTTTGGATAATGTGTTATACGTGAGAAAAAATGAAAATAATTTTAAAACGAAAAGTGACATTCACTGCAGGAACACTAGGAATAAGCACAAGCTAGATATACCTATAACCAGGCTGAGCAAAGTAAGAAAATCTTTCAAAGGTCAATGTATACGCCTATTCAATAAAATCCCAGAAAACGTTCAAAATCTTTCAATCAATAAATTTAAAAAAGTTGTTAAAGAACGTTTGTGTGCTAAGGCTTATTATAAGGTTACTGATTTTCTCAATGATAGCACACCTTGGGAAAAATTAGCTGACAGACCATAGGTCACTTCTATATAAATGTACCACATTTTCACTTACTTTACTTACATACTTAGTGTAAATTAGCTTAAGCTACCTTTGTTATTTTCCACCTTTTTGGTAAAAGGTGGACCCGCGCGAGTTTCTTACGCCGGTTCTTCTCGCCGGGTTAGTTCCCGAACCGGTGGTAGGCCTCATGTAGACACGACGTTCTAAAAGTGTTAACTTTGTTAACCTATTTGGAAATAAAATATTTTGATTTTGATTTTGAAAAACTACTCGTGGAAAATGAATATAATCATAAAAAACTGGTTTTACACTCTGTAAAACACTCAATAAGTTTCAAGGCCCAATCTATGCTAAAAGGAAATAAATTGGTGTTAGCAGGACATGTAAGGGATGTAGAAGAGCTAAGAACTAATGGCAATGTTATTTAATACGAGCCAATATAATTCGCCGAACATCGGTGACTTTAGCACCCTGTAAAAAAAGTTTATACGTACCTAAGTACTGAACCAACCAAAAAATCGGTTGTCTGTAAAGTCGGTTTACTGACGATAGTTGAACGTGACAACGTCATAACCCCTCAGTTCCGGGAAAAATCTATGCAAAAAAGTTGGCAGGTCAATGTGCAAAAAAAAAAAAAAATGGCGCCCGGCCTACCCTCTTTGTAAAATTAATGTAATATCCTTACATACAATCCATATTTTATGTTTGTGTGAACTACATTATAATATATGTTAAATTTTCTATCTATCAAGCCATCATAATATAGTATTTAGTCCGATGTGATATTAGTTTCTCAATTATAAACTTTCGAAACTATAATTAGTGACTTGTTCAGAAGAAATAAACGAATACTTTATTCTTCATATATTAAGTCATACCTTGACACGTAGGAAATAGAGCACAATTTTGAATAGCCGAAATAATACTAATAGCTCACAGATTGTTTATTTATTTTTCATTCAGAGTGTGGTCAATGTATCAAAGGTCATAACTAACCAAACTTCTTCATACAAAAGTATTCTCTAAGTCATCGAAATACGTAATATAATCGAAACAAAGAGCGCGGCCCAGGTGGGCCTTACGGTTGTTGAGAGACTTGAGAGTGTAAATGGAACGCCTCAGAGCTGTCAGCGAGGTAACGCCGCATGAACTGTCATGTTTTTCGGGCGCGCACCCCATATCGAATTATAAGACGTTATCACGTCAAAAACGTAACTAAACATTTGGATAAAGCAAGTCTAAACATTTTTATTCATTCTTACAGATAGATAATAATGCTTGGGATTGTTGCTGGAGTGAAATGCAACTGCGTTTATAACCAGAGCGGCAAGTTCAAACATATTGGTATTGCTACTTTAATATTTAAATGTTTCATTAACAACAAAACTACGTGCAATATACCTACTTTATACCTACTTGAAAAAAATAAAAAGTAATGTTATTAAAAATCTTGTTTTTATTTATTTTTTACAACATTAATACTCTTGAAGAAAATCGGAGTCTATAAATTTTTAATTTACTAAAACACTGCAAACATTCTTCATGTTTCTGAGTCTTTGCAGCATTAATACACTTTCAATATGGATTCTTACTCGAGCAATAGGTATCATAAGCCCTTTCGGTTTCCTCTTGAGAGTACTCATTTTGCTTTGCTCAAAATGGGGGCATAATAATTTAAACTTTTTTACACCTTTCATCTAAAACTTGCTTAATTGAAAAACCTTTTCCATTCAAAACTCTATCTCCAGCTTCTAAAAGATCAGTTAAACTAGATGTATTATCTGGTTTATCGTCATTTGTAAGTCACTGTTTCTTCCACCTGATACCATGGATTTAAATGAAATATTCTATGAAACTATCACTGCAAGTTTTGTCGTCGGGTTTTGGAGACCATGGTGATCCATCAACACTAAAACAAAAGTTAGGTACTCAATTAATATCTTTATAAAATGCAACTCAAATAAAATTTACTTGACTGATAATGCAATTGTAGGTTATATCGAATCACATACTTTTTCATTTTTATAGCAGCTATCCTTTTATATCTGATCTAATTTCCTAGTGGATTTAGGAAAAACATTAAATTTGTATACTGACTACCTATTTCTGCTGTTATTTTTGCAGTCTACGATACAAAAACAATTAAGACCAATTTCTAAAAATTTCAAAACAAGATTGACAAGTTTGTTTGACTATTAGCTGAGCCCTTGTGGTTGCATATTTTTGCCGCGGCAAGCGCGGCAATCGCTTTCTGTATCCCCTCCACCCACTACGCACGCTCCGAATACAAGGAACACGTACACACCTTAAAGTATTATCACTTAGTTCTGTTACATCCTGTATATAACAAGTGCAAAAGGCAATTATAACTGGCTGTATCCTTATTATGTTCATCCCACATTCCAGGAGGCGCTCAAGGAGTTATCAGACCGGTCGGAGCTGAAGGCGCAGTTCTCGGAGCTGCTGCACGCGCGGGACGATGCGCAGGCGCAGCTGCGCGCGATCGACGACCGACTACGCGCGTTGGCGCACGCGATTGGCGAGCCGCAGGTGAGCGTTTGACACCTTCTCTACTTTCAGCTGGCTTAGCATAACGACATTAGAAACGGGAAAGAATGGACATACAGATTTTAGTGGCAAAATGGCGGACTTCCTTTGTCAATCTGTCACTTTGTCTATTCTTCCATAGAAAGAAACCGTTTCTATGGTGACCATGCTAAGCCCGCAGGTAAGGGGAATAGAGAAAATATGCTGAGCTTCAAAAATATTGGGGGACAGCTGGATTTGTGCCAAAACTCCTACATATGGTTTTAAACAAAATTTCAAATCTGGTAAGATCACCAAATAACTTTTAAGCGGTTCTTACCTAAGAAGTAGTAAAGTTATTCGGGTTCGAATGTCGATATAATTCTGGTTGCATTGATCTTACTGATGTTGAATAACATTGAAAAATCGTTAGCGTTTTCATTTTAACTAACAAAACATGAACTGTTCCGCTCTTTATGTATTTGTGTCTAAACATACTAGGCCGAAAATACGCGGCCGAAGTTCGGCATAATTACGCCTGCAATGTGTTAAATTACCGATGACACACCAAGCCGAAATTACGTCGCGTTGTATTGTATGCGTAGCGCATTGCTGACGTAATCATGCTGAACTTCGGCCGCGTATTTTCGGCCTTGTGTGTTTAAACACTTACCTACTGCAGTCTAAGGAGTTACAAATGAATTTGTAGCAGTTATTTGTAACATTTCTCTGGGGCTACTATAGCTGTAGTAACATTCCGTCACATTTTATCTCAGGTGGCGTTACTAACCCGCTCGTTGCTGGCGGACATGTTGTGCGCGTCGTGCCGCAAGCCCGCACTGCACGACGCGCGCGCCGACCAACCTCACACACACAGCGACGGCGAGAGGTAACACCACTATACACGTGCAGAAATAATAGTAAAAAATAGAGTATAATCGGAATTCTGACGCCAGTTATTATAAAGGAAAACTTGCAGGAACTTATAGGTGGCAGCACATGTCAACTAAAGTTTCGGGTTGGCGACACCATTTACAGTACCGTACCTTAGTTGCGCATTGGCCTGACGGGCAAACCGTCCTGTCACAAGTAATAAAATATAGGGCAAACTACACAATCGTTGGTAGACATTATCTTATTGGCACCTTAAATTTTTGTTTACAAATACTTGAAAATATATAAATAATAGGGTTTTCTGTAGTATGAGACTTAACTATTTTATACGTATTTTAGTGTCAGCCCCCGCAAGGAGCGTCACGCGTGTCGTCGCTGGTGCGGCGGCTCGCACACGCTGGTGGCGGCTACACGCGCCCCGCCCCCCGCGCCGCCCGCGCCCCGCCCACACCACCCCACACGCACCTACATCGGCTACGGCGATGACGGACGGGTAAGTAGCTGGGATATTCAGTGACAGTCTTTGATTAAGTCAGTCTTTGATGTTAAGGGACAGTCTTTGATATTGAGGGACAGTTTTTGATGTTAAGTGTCAGTCTTTGATATTTAGTGACAGTCTTTGATGCTAAGTAATATGATTGGGTGCCTCAAAAGGAGATTTCCCTACCGAGCGAGACAGCATGCGCGGTCATGCCGAAGCACATTGACGTCATTTCATAATAATATGTTCTATACTTAATGAAGATCTGAAGAACTTCTGAGATCGGTAAGACATAAATTATAGTCTTGCCGATCTCAGAACCTTCGATAGTCTTTGATAAAGTTGTGTTTGGTATTATGTGTCAGTTCCTGATATTAAGTGACAGTCCTTGGTATGAAGTGACAGTCTTTGATGTTGAGTGACAGTCCTTTATATTTAACTAGCTGTCCCGGCAAACGTTGTTTTGCCATTTAAAGTATTTCTACTTCATCAGTTGATACAAAATCTTACCCCCTCTTTTGTCCCCTAAGAGGGGTGGGGGGAAAAATTTTATACACCAGATGTTAAGTTGGAAAACATAGTTAATAATATGAAGTAAGTCCATTAAAGAAATAAGTTTGATACAATATCTGACCCCCTCTTTGGTCCCCTTATAGGGGTGGGGGGAAATTTTTTTATACACCAGATGTTAAGTTGGAAGAAGACAAATATATCTGCGAAAACCGCATTCAAATCGGATCAGCAGTTTTCGTGTGATAGTGGAACAAACATACAGACAGACAGACAGACAGACAGACAGACAGACAAAAAAACTAACCACATTTTTGGCTTCTATAGCGATGTAGTGGCACCCCCCGCTTATTATTTTTTGAATATCTTTAATGTACAGAATTTTTATTTCTACAGTTTTATTATATGTATAGATGACATGTCATTTGCAGTTACACAATCTTAAAAATGATTTAGCCTGTAGGCATCTGAATTAACTCTGACTACCCCTACTCACAACTATATTGTGTTTCAGCTATACCAGATGCAGGAGGACTGTCAGCCGTGTCTCCAGTGCAACAAAGTGGAACACACCACCTCGCAGCACGGACGCGGCGACGGGGACCAGAAATAATGCTGATGATTAGTAAACCAATTTCTATTACGCCTCTTGTACACCGACGCTGCGAAACGGGAAAAATCTGCGAAACAGGAATAGAGCGAGATGCAATATAAGCCATTGTCGTGTGGCGGGTGAGACGGTAAATCGGTTGGCCGCTGTTTCGCGATTCGCAGTGTCGGTGTACTAGAGGCGTTAGAGTCATTAAAACTTATTCGAGAAATATTCAAATGTTCTGTATTCGGGTGTTGCAAGTATAGAAAATAAAAGTGTGCTAATTTTCAAGTGTTTATTTTGATTAAAATAATAAATAAATAATTTACATTATTTTCAGCGTATTTACAACTTACAAGCGTAGTAATAATTTATAATAAATAATAATTCGATTGAGTTTAAATAGTAAATGGATAATAGCTAATTTTAATTTAGTTGTTATGAATAAATAATATAAATAAGGGTATAATTTTTCGTATCTGTCTTAAATAAAACTGTAGTCTATAGTGGAAGCCCGAGAGATGCCAGGACAAAAATCATCTTTGACAGTTTGTTACTAATTATAAAAAGTCACTGATATTATATAACCCAATTCTCAAAATTAGTAAGCAAAGGACTTGTCAAGTAGCAATATATTGTAACAGTATCTTACAATATTATGGCCGATTTTTTAACACTGGTTACATTTTGTCTTGATCTACTTTCGACTACGATTCACTTAATATTAACTCTAGATTTGTTTTACCCAATATAAAATGTTTAATACAATATTACTAAATAATATAAGTAATTATATACATATTATTCCGTGCAAACATATTTGTAGAGAAATGGCAACAATTTCTCACTTGACATTTCTAATCACAGAGTTGCCATTACAAAAATACATTCTGCACTAAATATACGGTACTCAACAACCTAACCTAGCTCCCAGCACGGTGCAAATATTATAGTAGTATTAAAATTCAGAAAAAGAGTCGACAGGCTATTAAATAACATTTGTACCGTGCCTTTGGAGAGTTTTTCATAATTATTTATTTCTTAGGATTACTAACAATATCTCCTTCAAAAGTTTTAAATAAAAAAATTATGCAATTGGCCATGGTAGCCAAATATAAAAAAAAAGTAATGAAAATTCTAAAATTGAAATTCTACCAGGATGTTATTGTCAACCGCCATTGTACCAGCCAATGGAGATAAAGCCCTGGTTTTTCTTTTTTCAAAGCTAGTTACTATTCGTTTGAAAATAAACGACGATGTTTTAAAAAATAAATGAATTTATCGTAAGTACTTTACGCAAATTAAAATGCTCTTTAGACGAGGGATCTCATCTTTTTAAGTCTCAACTTTCTCTATCTTAAGAACTGTAAAATACGGCTCTGAGTAATCAGAATGTTGTGCTGACTGCTGAGTACTTAGTGCAACAGGCGATTGTTGTAGAATATCTGCTATCAGTCAAAAACTTCGTACACAAATTATTTGACAGATAATGTGCAATATCTTGCCTGCACCTGTTACATTGCTGCCGTAAGATCACCTTGCGGGTGACTCAGCCCCTGATTCCTCGGAGCTCGCGCGCGTTTCCTTAGGGTTTGTTCACATGTAGGTCGCAACGGAACCTGCTGCAGTCGTGGTCTCGGCTGGCGGCCATCACGTCGCCGAGGTGAGCGGCCACCGCCTCCGCGCTGCCGCCCCGGGATATCCTGGAACAGGTGGTCATCATCAGGTGAGTTTTAGTCCATCAAGATAATACGTTCAGAAATAAGTTAGTTTACGGGCAGAAGGTGAACTTAGGAAATTGGTCGGTTTTTTTCAACAGTAAAAAAGAGATTAACATTGATATGACATAGCTCGACTAAATAACGTAGTTCTGCCATCAGCCTATAAATCTATTTTCCTATGGTAATTATTTTACATTGTAATACAATTATTGTCGATGCATATAATCCATATATTTTAGAGTTAAACCAAAGGGCAAAGTATGAACTATGTACATTACAATGAGGACACGTAGCTACGTGATCAATGATCATAATAATCCCTTAACAAAAAATTAAAACCGACTTCCAAGGTAAAAACAATAGTAATATGAACTAAAAAGTATTAAATAACTCTTACCCTTTAATAGTGCCTTTTTCAGAATTCGTCTAAATCTCAACTATTTCTGTACTGTATACTACAATCTTCATTATTTTGAAGTCGGTACCAGCTAATTTAATAGTGAGTTCAGTAATGTCAGATTATCTGAAACTTTTGGGACTGGTACCGACTTCAAAGTAATGAAGATTGTAGTAGGTATACAGTACAGAAATAGTTGAGATTTAGACGAATATATATATATATATATATATATATATATATATATATATATATATATATATATATATATATATATATATATATATATATATATATATACATACAGCCGAACATATTACCTCCTCCTTTTTGGAAGTCGGTCAAAAAGAGAATTAGATGCCATAGGTACCTATTAGATCTAATTACTTGTATTGATTATTATTATCGGGGGCTATTAAGTCTAAACCTGTTGCCGCTCTGGAAATATATCATACAAAGCCGAACTCTGAGTCTTGCAGTTTTTAACTTCAGTTACGACTTACGAGTTGCGAATGACAGTCGGACACGGCAATCGGCATACAACGAAACGCAGCAATTAAAATATAAAAGTGGTTAAACCCGGCACCATTAACACCGGTGTACTTTCACCACGTAACACGTTACGTCACGCGGCGGCGACCTGTCTGTCTGTCCACCTTGTCTATTTTAAGGTATTCGCGAACTTGCTTTATATGTTTAACTCAACTAAGGCGAAATAAAGGGTCATGAATTTGGAAAACTGCTGATCCATGCCCTATATGTTTTACTCCACTACGGCGAAAAAAGGGTCATGGTATTCAGTGGCTAAGTCTTAGTATGTTTCCACGCAGCACTAAAACTGCTGGTCCTTGCCCTATATGTTTTACCTAATGGCGAAACTGTCAGGGTCATGGTTTTGGGAGTGATTGTACCCACGGCAGCGCCAAAACTACTGATCCGATTTTAATGCGATGTCAATAGACTCGTGAAAGATGAAGAGTCAATTTGCAAGATTGTACAATTTACATTATTACACAACAAGAATTTGCTCTTTATTATAAATTATTTTATTATTTGGGAACAAACCTATTACTTATTTAACCTGCTGCAATGTTACCTGTAAGATATAACTAAAAATCCTTTACAAAATTATGTATATAGAGTAATAACTTGGATATCCCTCCCCATCGTACTGACTTCTTTGCATATTCCTTCACTGTTTATGCTGCTAAACTCTGGAACTCCTTGCCAAGTCTTATACGTGATTGTAAAACACTTGCACTTTTTAATAAAATAAATTAATTAAAAATCAAAAAACCCGACTGCAAAAAATGTTAAGTACTTAACTAAAAAGAACGAAACAAGACCTAATTCTGCCGGAGGCATCGAATCCATGTTTTAATTGATACGACTCTTGCTTACGAGTTTCATGCCAGGATAAATAGAAGGTTACATAGAAAAATGTAGAAGAAGAAAGTGGATAATAAAATGCAGTCGGAGGCATGTCGCACCAAGTTTAACATTTATTCATAAATCATAAAATATTATGCCTCCGACTGCATTTTATTATCCACTTTCTTCTTCTACATTTTTCTATGTAACCTTCTATTTAGAATTAAAATGTTAAATAACTTTATGAAATGACTGATGTAATGAAAACTGGCCAAGTTAGATCTAATCTAGTTTAAGATCTCAAATTATTTAAATAACATTAATTGTTATAGATATTTAATAAAGCAAAGAAATAGACTCTATTATTTGTTCATAATGTTATTTGGTTTATTAATATACTTTAATATAATATTATAATAATATAATAATAAACTGACATTAGTAATAATTGAAATGGAAAAAATACTAAATGACTAAATGATTTTAGGGCAGCTGTGTGATTAACTTAATTACTTATATTATTTGATTGATTGAAATTGTTTAATTTATTAGTTTTTTGTTATTCGTAGAATTTATATCATAAATTTTAATAATGTGTAATAAATTATTTTTAGATTATGTTACCAGGAGCGACATAAACTGTTAACATTTCCACACCTCATTGAGGTGGAAATTGTAAAACTTAGACCTAAGAACACCATTATATATATCAATTTCTTGGAAATAAAGTATATGAATATGAATATGAATAAGCCCTAATATTATATTGTATTATTAATTATACGTATGTATATTATTATTATTTTATAATATATATTTTATAATATAAGTACCTATGTATTGTATATTATAATTCATTAAGCATTACGTTTATATTATATTTTATTTTATGTTTTACTATTATTATGTACGTTATTGTTAAATTGTCGTGTGCACTACTTATTGTTACCTCTTTTTTAATTTTTCCTGTAATAGGTCTACTGCAAGAGATTGCAATTGGAATAAGTAGTACCTTTGTACTAAAATGTATCTCTTATTTTAAGGTTTTTCTCTGTTAACTAGTTATTTGTACATAAATTATTAAATAAATAAAATAAATAAATAACTATTTAAGAAAGAAGTGATTCATCAACGCACTGATCTGAGTATAATACGTGTTTATCTATTCGTTAATTAATACTATTATGGTCGTAGGTACGCCAAACAGCCTATAGTGTAAAGTTTCTAACAGAAATACTAACATTTGTGCCTTGTAACCAAACCACAGAATGCCACAAATACTAACCCGGGGTCATCGCTCTCACCAACCACAATACAGCATTACACCTCAATCAAGACGCATGATGCGTCTGTTTCATCACTTCACCGCGAACACATGACGAGTGTTAGGTAAGTGAGTGACGTAACGACCGGTTCCCGCCTGACCCCGGGAAAGTTGTTCAATGTTAAATTGTTAATGTCCATTTCTAACGATTACGGCCTCTAATTAATGCCTATATGGTTTTGTTAAATGTAATCGAAAAGTGGTTAAGATGAGATATTGAATTATTGCGTTTAAGGCCTGTATATTGGCGTATTTAGGTTCATTTTCTAGATGAAGCCTGGACCCCCAAGAAGCTGTAGCTAGTGTATGAGTCTTTGAAGTCCAAACGTGGTGAACCCCCATATACGGGCTACAAGTAACTATTTATAAATATTCAGTTCAGACGGACTTTTGAATATTTATCATTATCAGGGTTAAAGATACTTACATTTTAAGTAATGACGCCATTTTCTTCTCCATCGCGAACATCGAGTCTGACGACTGCGACGTCAGCACCTTGCAGAACGTCAGCTTGGCACACTGCGAATCTCTCCAGTCAGTCTGCTTCACTAGGTCTAGTGCTGCTGACGTCAGACTCGTGGAGGCGGAGTTACTCTCCAGGTCTTGTAGATCGTCATCCTCTGCAAGTGACCTCTTCACGCTGCGCCGTTGTCTGAGTCCTTGCCTGAAAGGACCGAAGACTGCGGCCTCCCGCTTACTCCTGCTGCTGTCTCCTTCTGGTGACATAACCACGTAAACGTTTTCGCTCGGCATTTTGTAGTTGTCGTCGTAGTACTGTTGCCGGCTTAGGATCTTTCTGTCGATGTCGTAGGGCATATTCTCGAATGATCGTTTATGCTCCTTTTCTAAGCTGTCTTTGATAACGTCCTCGCTGAGTCCCGCGCTTCGCATCAAGTTGACATCCAGTAGCCTTCCCATGGCTACAGCTCCGAGGCCCAGCGCAGCACCGCCAGCCATCAGCCCCAAAGCTGGAAGCATCGCGGGGGCTCCTGACGCTGCCGCTACTCCGATTTTGTCCTGAGCGTATCGTTGACTCTCAATGGAGTTCGATCCGTAAAATCCAAGGTTGTGGGAAATTTTCTGCGTTGCCTCCATCAGAGGCTGAGTCACCTTTGCGATCGGATCCATGATAGGTCTAGTGAAATGTTGCACTGTCTGACTCGCAACATGCATCGTGTCCTTCATGGTGTCGGTCAGTTTCTGCCACAGGGATGGCTCGGGAACCCTCTTTATGTAGCCATAGCTGTAGGGGTACTTGTTGCGGCTGTTATCGTAGTAGGAGAACTTGTTGTACTCATCCTCGTAGTATCTGTTAGCCGAGGGCGCGTTGTATTGGCTGCGCTGCTGGTTGTAGCCGTTAACCGGCTCCATGGGGTACGGGTGGGCGCTCTTAGGTACGTTGGAGTAGTACTTAACTTTATGTTCTCTGTTTTCGTAATTGTCAACGTTGTCTCGAGTTGCCTTTGCAGGTTGGACACCAAGATCCGGGTGGGCATACTGCAAGACAGGACTTCGGACGCTTTCATCGAAACCGGGTTTGGCATTTCTGGGCGTGTACATCAAAGAGTTTGGAAAGTTGGTTTCTCCCGGGTGCTGTAACATTCTCCGTTGGATATGACTCTCCGAGAATTCCATATCGCCAGCAGAGTTTGCTCGCGAGCTGCGTCCGCTAAAATAGTCTCGTTTGAGTTCCTGGTCGTTGATTTGTTTGATATATTCAATAAGTTTGGAGTTAGCCACTTTAGAGTTGTCGGCTTTAGTGAAAGGTCCGTAGCCGCTCTTAAGATAGAAGTTCTCCTTCTTCGGTTTAGGAATATATACTTGGCTGGGCACAAACTCGTCGTTTTCAAACTTAATGTTATCGAATTTTGTGAACGGTCCATCTTTGTGCTCGAAGTTGTCCTCCTTAGTGAACGGTCCCATGTTTTGCTCGGGTTCGGCGGCCGCCAAATCCGGGTAAACATCGGCGTCCGGGATAGCCTTCGGGGGAGTGTATCCCTCGGGATAGGGAACCAGCTCCCCGTTCACTACTCTCGCGTTTCTCCAAGTCTTCTTGTCGGTCTCGTCGTCGGGAACTCGCACGCCCTGGATCTCCGGTATGCCATCGTCTCCCAGCGTCAAAATAGACCGGCCTCGCTTGTTGTTAAACTTCTCGATGGCCTTCTGTATGTTCATCGACTCGGAGCTAACGACGACTGGATCGGGTACTTTGAACGGCTTGGCCTCGTCGTCGCTCACCTTGG